>OX451741.1:324982446-326182446 GCA_948472305.1 Vicia faba | reverse complement strand
ACCATTTTGGTTTCATCTCCATTGGATCTTCCATGTTCATGTAAGAAACTTTTACCCAAAAGGTGTTTTTGTTGACTTTTGAAAAGGACCTATAATGTCTGAATTTATATCTTTTCACGAGTGAATTTATTTAACTTGAGGGCTAAAGATGAGTTGTAGGGAATTGGATTCTCTTCAAAATGAGCCTTGGGTGAGAAATTTTTGATAAAGTATGAGAAAGTTATACTTGTTCAAAGTTTGGTTGACTTTTCTTATAGAAACCCTAATTTAGCAACTTTTGAGTTTTGATGAATTAGGAGTATTCCTTGAGGAATCATGATCAACCATTTATCAAATGATGGATACCACTTCAAAATATTTATGTTGACAAAAAATCTTGAAGTTTGACTGTATGTGGGTCACAGTTGACTTTTGACCTAGTATAGTTGATTTTCAGGCATTTGAGCAGTTGACTGAGCAAACTTCTTGTGCAAGGCATGAAACTTGGAATGGATGATCTTGAGAACATATTAGGGCAATGGAAACCATTTAGGACCCTTGAAACTCAAACATCTTGATGAGGAGTGAAACCCTAGTTTGAGGCTCATTGTCTTAGGAGGAAGATTTGTCTGGTCAATCCTTAGTCAACTTGAGCAATTGAGGACCTTTAGGAGTATGTTTTTGTGTGAAAATGGGAGGGTAAATTTTGGGGCGCAACACATACATATGGGGATATGTAATTGTATGCTCTTCTTTTCAAAAACTCTTTTGAGTGATATGTTAGTTTTGGTATTAAAATAATATACCTCTCACGATTTTCCTTTTTTCTTTTTGATGTTATCAAAGGGGGAGAAGAATATGTGAGATGTGTTAGAACATAGTTTAGTTCTACATCTTATTAATAGTTTTAATGATGAAAAATACATGATATATATAAAGAACAAATATGATCTCTAATAAATTATTTAAATATGCAGAGAAGTTCTGACAAAATAACATAGAAGATGATGAGGGTATTTGCATTTTGAAGTTCTGATTAGACGAAGTGATAAGACTTAGAAGAAAATCCGTGTAACACGCTCAATAAAAGAAGTTCTGATGTTATAACTTCTGAAGCACCAAAGCTGCGAGCTAAATTTTGATACTCTGATAAGTGAAGTTCTGGAAGAACAAAGGAAGTCTCAACACACTCATCTATTCTGAAAGTTCTAAGACTCGGCACTTAAGCTCAAACTATACTCTGATAAGTGAATATTATGAAACTACAAAGAAGTTTCAACGTGTCTGTCTCATCCAAGTTCTGATTATATGAATCCCAAGATACTCTGATTATCTAAAGTCTCAACCTTAATATTCTTATTCTGATCATATTTCAAAGAAGCAAAGTTCTGATGTGTTACAATTCATTCATTACAAATCAAAGAGTAACAACTGGAACAAGACAAGATCTGTATTTTAAAAAGTGAATTAACAACATTTTATCAACCTTCAAAGTATAATTTCTTATGTCTCCAACGGTTCAATTCACTTCCTTTATATAAAGAGACTATGAAGATGGATCAATAAGAGAGAATCACACGTGCATATCAAACAAGAGAAATCAAATTCTCTCTATTTTATCATTGTGCTTTAATCTTGTGTAAACATCACAGTTGTGATATAGATTTTTAGAAGCATTTGTTAAGCACATTATTTATGTTAGAAAAGTTTTAATTCCTTGAGAAACCAAGTTGTGATTTAGTCTCAAGAAGACATTGACGGTAGTCTTTGTGAGTTGTAATTCCTTTAGAAATTAAGTTGTGGTTTGATCTCAAGAACACGTTGAAAGTTATCTTCGTGAATTGTAATAAAAGTTTTGATTGGTGGATTAAGACCTCGATTGAGAGAGGCGAAATCACCTTGGCGGGTAGACTGGAGTAGTTTGAGTTCAAATGAACCAGGATAACCAAACATGTCATACTGCTTTTATTTTTTGAAAACATCAATTCAAACCCCCCTTTCTTATGTTTTTCTATCCTTTAAGATGAAGTTGGAAAGCACAAAGTCATGAGGAGTCTTCGATAACTACATGAAATGCATCGTCGCAAGTTCTTCCGTCATCAAAACTTGGGGAGTATGTGAGTGCAACTTCACCATTAAGAGTTTTGTGTGATATCAAAACTAGGAAAACTTAGCATTTATGTACATTGGACGGTATCTTTATGTCATGTGGAACTCCCTTGCATTAGAGGTCTTAGGAATTATTTAAAACAAGTTTGAAATTGGTCCAATTCATGAAAAATCATTTTCTGCATTAATTTTTTGTATGTGCCGACACATATGTATTTCAGGTCGACACATCTTGAAACTTTTAAGAAATTGCAGAAATGTTGATTTTATATGTCGACACAAATGAGTGTTAGGTTGACACATACTGAAACTTTTAAGAAATTGCAGAAATGCTGATTTTGTGTGTGTACACATACTAATTTCAGGTCGACGCATGTACTGCATTTTTAAAGCTTGTAGCTATTGTTTTGCATGTGTTAACACATAATTTTTTCAGGTAGACACATATTGTTTTGTGGGTCATTTTTATATGATTTTTTCATTCTGAAACTTCTCTCTTTTGCCTAAAAATTTCCCAAGTATAAATATATCATTCATGCATCATTCTAACTTGATGATACCATAATAATTTTATGTAATTACTCTTCACCTTCAACCTCTAACCTATGCATACACACTAACATTCTATTGTAATGATTTTTTGTTGGGGTGCCATCTAGATGAGGTTTGATAAAGTTCAATTAGGTTCTTGTGTAGCCGAGAATATTAAATTGAGAATTGTAGGGGTCTTCATCCAGAAAAATTGCGGGTTTGTCCTGCAAGATTATTGATTGATTTGGAGGTTTTCGTGCAAGACATTCAAGAGAGGATTGTATCCTAGTGAAATCCCTTTGGAGATAAAGAATGCAAATGATCCTTTAGAGATAAAGAATGCAAAGGACGTAGCGCAAGAACGATGAATCAAATTAAAGTCATGTGTTGCAATAGGTACAATTGATGGTGTGCGAAAGCTTTGGAGATAAAGAATGTAAAGGAGTAGCAAGATCCAGATGATTAATTGGCAGCTATTGTATGCTTGATCTTGTTGAAGATCAAAAGAATAGAAGGGGTGAATCAACATCAAACGGTTATGGTTTGTAAGGTTTCTCTTGAATACTTCTCTTGTAATCATACTTTTTGAAAAATAAGAAAGTAACATAATTCCACATTAGAATTGGGCGCAGACGTACCCACATACAAGGACAAAATTGGGGAACTGTGTAAACAAATCCTTGTGTCTCTTTTCTTTTTATTTCTTTACTTGCTTTAACTTTCATACATTAATTTGTCAAATAGAATTGATTAATCTATCGACGCATATGAATTTTCCGAGACTATTTTTGTTTTGAATTGTGTGTTAAGTTGCTTATAATCACTTTTGATTATAAGTGTTTTTTCCTATCAACACAACACAAAAAAAAATTCTAAAACTTTGATTGCATACCAATTATTTGACAAATTGTTTAGCTTGTTCAACTCAAAGGAAAATTTCAATATTTTATCTATTACTCTCATTTACTCTCTATATGCAATTTGTTAAATGTGTTGTTTGATCGATCAATTTATATATAATTTCTATTTGATTGTTAAAGTTTAAATTGCTTTGTTGATTAGCTTATAATCACTTTGATTGTAAGTGTTGTTTCATATCAACAAAGCTCAAAGAAAATTCTGAAAAATTGATTATGCGTCACATGCTCGATAAATTGTCAAGTTACGTTTTTAATATGATTTCATTCGAAATAGGAAACTGTTGTGTTTGATATTAAACTATTAATTGAGATATTATTATGTTGATTGATTTTATCATTATGTTAATTCCATATGGCTTGTGCATATCCGAGTTTCCAATAACTTAGTTCGTTTAGACTATTATTTTGATCTAGGCCAAAAACCTTATGATCAACATTGTTTTTCAAATAATTTTTTTCTTACAACCATTTTGAAAGGTAATTTTTAATTTGGGTATCTATTCAACCCCCCCCCCCCCCCCCCCCCCCCTCCCTCTAGATAAGTCATTACAGTCTAACATAATCTTTCTCCAAAGTCTAAACCCTTCATACCCCCAGATTTTCACCAAGCTAACTGACACGAAGAAACTCCACATATTAGATTCTTGCCCTTCAGCCATGGTTTCACTCTCTCCCCTGTAAAACATGTGATTATCTTGCACAAAATTCCCCCATAGCGGAATATAACACAGAATAACCTCATTTCTACAAAGACACAGTTACCCAGGAATAAGTAATCGCAATAAAACACATGCAAGTGAGACCTGGTAAACTTTACAAAATTCAAGTATTTGGACCATTAAAGATTCTGAAAGTTATTGAAAATTGTACCTTTTGTAGAACAAAAGACTTGTCCTTGCCGCTGCAACAAGACGCAACCGGTAACCTTCACAACAACGTGAACCTTGGATGAATCAACAAACTTGATCTTTATATAAAACAACTACCTAATACATCAATGTTTCATACCATATATGATCGATGAACATGCATTATCAATTTTTGGGTTATGAACATTTAAGGATTAGGTTTAACAATGAATGGTTAAAGGAAGGAAACTGAGTGAAGAGTTTTTGGGATTACGTTTTGTATCTCATTTAAGGGTAAAAGTGTCCATGCAAAAGTCAGTAAACACAACTGAAAATAAAAATTAATGGAAAAAATGAAATATGTTGAATGTTTTTTAGAAATAACCATGTTTTGAAAAAATACACAAATAATCATGTTTCAGAGAAAACTACGCAAATAATCATGTTTCAGAAAATGTTATAATGCAGAGTCATCTTAAATGGCACATGCATTAATTTTTTTTAAAGGATGCGCCAAGTGAGATGGCGCCTAGCCATCTCCTAAATTTTTCAATTTTTTTTATTTACCTGTGAATTTTCCTACAAATTTGATGTTTCCTGCAGATTATTTTTCCGCAAGCAATTCCTTAGAAAAATCCGCAGGTAATGTCAAATCTGCAAGAAAATCCACAGATAATTGAAAAAGTTTGAAAAATATATAGGAAGCGCCTCCTTTTTAATTCACTTTTTTTTGGAAACATGGTTAGATTGAAAATTATTGTTGAAGGTTGATTAATTTAGTATTAAAACTTTAAAACTTGATTATTTTAAAAAGAAAATAAAAAACGTTGCCACATCATAATTTTTGATGAGTTGACCTGCCTAAAGTTTTAAGAGAGATTTTTTCAAATGTTAGGAAAAATCATATGATTTTTTTTTTACGGAGGATTTTTCAATAACCTATATAACAGAGGATAAATAACTATTAACCCTATAAAATATCCTCTTAGTCAAATTCATAAATCTATTTAATACATATTTAAGATATTAAAAAATGAAATAGTAATATTATGGTATATGTATAATCTTTTAATATTTTAATCACATTTCATTCATATTTAAAATTATTTTATACTTTTTATATTAATGAATTTACGATATCAATATAATATTTATTATTTTTATCTTATTTATTAATTTTCATTCTATTCAACTTCCACTAACTATATAATTAACTAAGACATTTTAGTAAATAATAATTAGTATATCATTAAAATTGACAAATCTAACTATTTTGTTAAGAATCAGGTATAACTTAAATAAGACATTTATTATAAAAGAATAAGTGATTTGCACGCCTCCTTTTGCTCAATCTTCCTCCCAAACATGTTCTAAGTTTTTTTTTGTCAAATAGTCTAATAAATGAAGTTCACATTTTTTAAAATGAATAAACGAGATGTTACATATTTGAATCTGCGCCTTGTATCTCATGTTCCTTCATTAATTGCTGTCCCTTTTATAGCTTCAATTAGAGTCTTATGACTACAATTGAATTTGTTTACTTCACTAGTGCAGTTTTCTCAATGGAATTATATATGTTGTCAAAACTGGTCCAACCTGATGAGAAGTCAAAACCACTTTTAAAGTGAGGTCTCGAAAATTTTGAAGTATAAAAACTCTTGTGTCGGCACTTAAGTGAAAGAAAAAACAATTGTTTAAATGATGCAAGTCGTATGTGAGATGTTTGTATAAATTTATTAATTTTTTATAAAGTCATGTTTGATATATATGACTTAAGACTTTAGGCAAGCTTGCATACTTATGTTTATGTATCGTTAGAATTTATGAAATTTTTTCAACACTGTTCAAGAGTGTGCCAATTTTACTGAATACGACGGTGGAGTGTGTTGTGACTCCACGAGTGATGGTATATCTACAATGACACCAAAACTCAAATAAATAAGGGTTGTTAGGGAATGCAAGGTTTCGAGTCATATATATGGTTGCTTGAATCTCACAGCAATTCATGAGTCACAGCTTGATTGTCATTAACTACAATATTCTATAAGATCAAGGACCTTGAAGCAACATAATGCAAATACAAAACCTTAATCAAATACTTTTGCATCTGCATTTTATTTGAGAAAGAGGTCATATCCACCGGATAAAAAAAAAAACAAGTCATATTGCCCAATAATACATTTGAACAAAATGAACCTACACACTGTAACAAAAATAAATGAACCTAAAATTTAATCATTTGAATATGCACCTTGTCAAATTTGCAGCACTACTTGCGGCAAAGTGTATGCTAGAAATGGTGCACCAAGTAATTATGAAAACTTAACATATTTGGCAATCATAAAACTGTACAACTCAACCAGTACACGCATAAATAAATGATTGGAAGGGAACAGAGCAACTTTCTTTATTGACTACAACTACTCTCTTCATCAGACTCATTTAACAAACTACCGAGCAAAGAGAAGCTTTTAATTTGTTGAAGGGTTGATTCTAACATGAACAATTAATCCATATATAGTTTTATACTAGTTGCTAAGGTAACAGAACCAGATGTGATTTTGCTTAGTCCTCCAATAATAACTTTTTATTAGCAGTGTAAACTTATGCTTCTTTCCCCCATACAAAATACACATGATACAGGTTACACTAAATAAAAACTGAAGTTAAACTTCCAGAGTAACTAAAAATTTACCCTATGTGATAACTGTTAAGAAAAAATTATAGAAGAAAGATTCAAAAGTATGCACAACAAGCTTACAGACAATTCTAACTCCACATTGTCCACAGAATAGTAATCCGATGATTCAAAGAATCCTAAGAATTATTTATACACCTAGAGTTCTTGTAATATTAGATTGTCTCATACTTCTACTTATAGGTAAGTGAACGTAAACCTCGTGAACGTCTTGTTTACAAACCTCTCCTCTGTCCCTGTCTATCGCGTAGCAGACATATATTGTATCGATTACAATGTCGAGTACATGCACAAGGAAACCCAGGACTACGATCAGTAGAAGCCATGCTGCTGCTGCCACAAAATATGCATCAGACCCGAGATTGGTTGCAGCTTTTAAGATAACACAGGCCTGGAAAAACAAACCAGCAACAATTACTTAAATAGGCATAATATGATAATACACACTCAACTAATGAACTGGCATACTTCAATTCTCCCTGTCCCTGAAAGTCTAACAAGGGATTTCACAGACTTAAAAAGGATCATGCCATTTTAAAGAAATTATATGCCATGAGTTTTATAAGAAAATGAAGTTTCAGTCTCAGATGATTACCCGGTAAGTAATCTCCTCGCCTCTAACAAAGGCTGTGAGAGGAAACATAAATTAGTCATGCTTTATGACCATGGTAGTTAAAATCCCGATACTACTTCACCAATTTGTTTCACGGAGAATACAAAATTACACCATTTCCCTTCATACAATATAGTTCTAAGTTTTAATCTATTTAGATCAAAATCAAACTACTACACCAATTTGTTTTACATAGAAACAAGTTTCGAAAAAGCTAGAAAAGCTCGTGAATCAAGGCGGTTTGGTAAGCTTCCTAAGGCTTCCCTCAAACTTGTCATTTTGATCATTTTAGATTCTTAGTTAACCACAATATATTTTGAAGCTAGGAACAAGCGTAAACAAATTGAAGGATCAAAAAGAGAATTTTATGAAGTTTTCACAAAGATGGGAGGGGGAAAGAATGCCTTATCATGGTAGAAAACTGGTAACATAATGTTGACAAGCAATTTTCGACAAGGAGGAATAAACCTTAAGTTGTGGGGTTTAGTTGGCTAAAGAGGCCTAAATTAGTGAAATACAACAAGATGCGTCGAGCAGGAGAAGGATATCGACCAAACGAACCAGTCGACAAGGACAGAAAGATTAGAGGAAGTTGTCCACGAGTATAGAGGTCGACGAAGCAAGGAACATTGGCGGGAACGGTTACCAATGTGCAAGCCAACAAGAATGTGGGAAAATTCAAATGATTCCCACAAAAAAGCCCAAACGTGGGCTAGTAACCGTCGATGGTCACATAGTTAGGATGTCTATTTAAGCAAATTTTTGTATGTGTTAGAGGTCGCATTTCTTCACATTTAATAGCAATACACTCAAAGTACCCGCATCTAAGAGAGAAACGAGTTCAAGCTTAACAATGTATGAATGCTTCCACATTTAAATTCATAGCAATTTACAGTCTTTTGACTTTAAATTACAATTCTTGTCTTTGATTTATTTACTTTGCAATTGTCTATACCTTTTGCCCCTTTACCCTTTTTTTCAACCCAAAAACACTCTAAACACTAAGTCTAGGATTATTTTAACCGATCCTACAAGTAACCTTTAATAAGAGGCTAGCAATTGTTTTGCGGAGAAACACATAGTCTAATACTTCTTGTAATATTCTGTAGCTCTATTTTTGTTTGAAAATACTTAACACCTAACTTTGATATTTCAAGTTTAACATGATTCTAACTTCAAGAACTATTGATTATAGTACTCTGAATTTATTATTAGGCTAAATTTTGTCAAGGGAAGATTCTTAATTTGGTGATTTAAATTGTTCATCTGAATTTGTTACAAATGTTAGTTTAAGCTTTATGGTGATACTTAAACTTAAAGTTGTGTCTTAATGAATGAAATATCAGAAATGAGGTTTGAGAGATAATCCTCCTCCTATAACCACTTCCTTCTCACCTCAAAACAAAGAAACCTAAATTGGCCATGATTTAAGGCTGGCAATCGAAAATGTAGGGAAGTTAATGGAAGGATTTTTTTTGTTTGTTTATCAATACTCAATATTCAACGACCTCATACTTTAAGAGGATTCGTTGAAACTAATGCTTACACTAAGCACTTGCACATAGTGACAAATCTCTAACTTACACAGTGGTAAATCTATAACGCAAAGCACATGTATTATAAAGAGATATGTTAAAGCCACGTACCACAATTGTGTATATTGCTGATAGGACAAAAACAATTCCAACCAGAAGGCGGGATGATATGGTCTCCACAAAAACAGCCGAGAGAAGGTTACGTCTAAGAAGTTCATATGTCATCCTTGCTGATGAGCAGTAAGCTTCACCGGTTATTGCAGCAAAGTTGATGGTAAACTTATTGAGAAAATCGACAGCTGTGAGTATGGCATTTACACAGCACCGTAAAACAATGTTCACTAGCCCAGGAGTACCCTCTTGTCTTGCATTATCAACCACGAAGCGCACCACTCGAACAACAAAGACAAGCAATCCCGACAAACATACTGTTCCAGATGAAGGACCAAAAGCATTTCTGCCAGTCAAATTCTCAAAGTTAATGTCTCTCTAAATGCAAAACAGTCACTCAACTAGTCTTGATACTTATTTTCATCAGTTTCCTATCTTCCATTCAAGGAATATGCTACAGGGAACGACTAAAGTCAAAAGCAACAAGACACATCAGTTATATCACAGATAAAGGCTCATCTCGAACCATCAAAATTTCACAAGCAACCAATTTCACCATTTGATTTATCGGTATAAATAAGAACTGAAAATAAAACCAAAGAAAATATTCTCAAACTAAGTATTCCAACATTGGAGAAGAATTAATGTAATACACTTTGATCTGTAAACAACAACATATTGGAGTCAAATAAAAACAGAGTTGAGGCTGAACACTTAAACCAACTATTCTAGGTTTTGTAGATACTAATGAAAGAAAACCATCATTCCTTGCTTATCTACCTGCCATTGAGAAAATATTTACTATCCTGGCAATAGGACACCTAAAAATCACGTGAATTGTATTTTATCACTCATCGTCTTCAATCATTTCATGTAAAATAATCTAACATGTGGTCATACTCAAACAGAGAGACATGAAACATGACATCCACAAAAGAAATACTAACAAAGACAAAGAAAAGAGATAAACCTGAGAGAAGTTCTAAGGCTCTTTGTAGGAGTCTCTAAATCCTTGGAGAAATACCAACGAGCAATAGTCCCACTAATGACATAAACCCGAGCTTCAAGCATAGCTGCTGCTGACCACAACATAGTAAGTATCGCCAATGCAAAATAAGCTGGCACCCAAGAATCCTCCTTCCAAACACAACCATATCCACTATGCAATTTCTTAGGCACAACCTTACCATTATACTTAGCCAACACCAAAAACACCACAATTGGCACATAATACACAAAAAGCCCAATTGTCAAACAAGGAAGCACCCCAAACAAACCCATATTCCAAGAAAGTGCATCAGAAGCAACCCCAATTATTCTCACAGTAAGCTCCACACGGTGCCAATTCACAACAAGTATCCACACAATCACACCAATCACCAAAAAAACAAAACCCAACACCAAAATTCTATACACCAGAGGAAAAGCATCACTACAAGAGGTTTCGAGAGTGCAAGCAACAAACCAGTAAACATTAAGGAAAATTGGGATGACGATAAAGAAAGGAATCGAAGCGTAGACAAGGTGTTTGGTGTAATGCTTGAGTAAGAGAAGAAGTGACCAGCACATGGGTAGGCTTATAACAAAAGTGATAACAAGCGTCCATGTTAAATCCTTCACAAAAGGGGAAGATGAAGAGAGAAAAGTGGAAGAAGAGGGTGATGAAATTGAAAGGGAAGGGTTGATGATAGTGCATGAGGTGGTGTTAGAATCATAGGTGTAAGAAGAGATAGTAGAGTGGTTGTTCCTATGGAAAATAGAGAAGATTCCGAAAGCGAAAGTGGAGAGAACGAAGAGGAGGAAGAGGATAAGAAAAGGAAGGTCTTTGAAGGAACGAGGACCGTGATTGTATGAGATGTGGAGATACTGTTGATTTGAGTCAGATTCTTGTTGGGAATCATGGTCTTCTAAGGATGGGTATGTTGAGATTGGGGTTTTGGGTAAGAAAGGTTGTGATAAGAAAGATGAAGAAGGTGGAGAGTCGTGAAGAGATGAATTGTTACCTTTGTTGTTGGGATCATCCATGATTGTTGTAATCTTAGGTAAGGTAAGAGGGAACAACAAGAGTTTGAGGTTTGAGGTTTGAGGTTGTTTGAATGGTGGGTGAGTGATGGAATGTTGGGTTTTTGGTGAGTGGATTTGGACTCAAAATTTTCAATCCAGAGTGGCTGGGTGGGTAATAACTAATAAAAAAATATAAAGAAAAGAATCTTCCAGTAATCTACTACGGGAATTTTGTTTTAAAAACGAAAATGGTTTTGGGAGAGTTTGGGGATGGTTGATGAGAAATAACAGCAAATTTGTGGTTGGGCGGAGAAGGAAAAGGAGGTGCTGGTTTTGTTAGGCAAGGACACAGACACTGAATCAAGTGAACGACGGCAATTTTGAGTATCAAGTATGGTTCGGAAGAATACAGTCGGACGGATCTAGAGTTTGTCATGACGGAATATTTGATGGTTTTATTTTGTTAAATTAATTGTCAATGAATTTAAGGTTTAAATTTTTTTTATTTTTTTTATTTTCATCTTTCAAATATTTATGTATTTAAAGTTTTTTTTGCGGTTTTATAAAGATTATTTTTTATTATAATAAAATTTTTAGTTTTTTTTAATGGCTTTCAGAGCTTATTTGATAGTTTTTACGCTTGCGTGTGTGTTTTTATTTTAGGTTTAACGATTGTTATTTTTTTAGAGTTTTCAACTGCGTCAGTGGTAGCTGAAGATTTCGATATTTGATAAAAATATGAAAGTTGATTTGAGAGGATCGTGTTTTAAAAATAACATAAAAATTGACCTTATAAGGTTATTTTATAAAGCTTATTTTTTTATGATTCGACATGTCGAAGGGAAACTTAAAGTGAAAATAATATTTCAAGATATGTGAAGTACTTCGACAGTCACGTTTGTTGAATTCAAAGTTGAATTTAAAAAAGCTTCGAGCGGGAAGTTTAAGTTTCAAACTAATGCATTTCGCCAGAAAGACGCGTGGAAATGCCAGAATGTCTGCATGTAAAAGGTGTCGAACATGGCGTAATCTCATAGAAAGACCGTTAAGGTCGAATTAGTATAAATAGGAGTCTTAGATGTTAGGATTCAGTGTGCTCACATCTTTGTACAATATACTCAAATACTCAAAGTACCAGTGTTAGAGAAACGAGTTAGTGAGACATGTACGTATGATGCACCATATTTACATTCGAAAATTATTTACATTTAATGAAATTTCTTCATGTCATTTATATTCTTTATGATTTACAGTCTAGAATAGTTTCCTATTTTATTGTTATTATAAGAACACTTTGTTTGATATCAAAGTGATTCTCTTCGTCTAAAGAAGTTATCATCAAAACCTTTTTTCCTAAAAACTAGAACACAATAGTCTTGAGATCAATCTGATCGATCTCGCAAGTAACTGAATCTTCTTTTAGAGATTTAGAAGATCAACGGTTGCTTACCAAATTACTGGGTAAACAAATTGGCACGTCCAGTGGGACCCTGTGTCTAGTTTCTAGTTGTTGTTTAACTTGTTTCGTTGCATGAAATTAAGGAGTGGGAAAATAGCCAATACCACAAATCCTAGAACAAAAAATCAGAACAATAGGAGAATGGCTAACCCACCCATTAGTAGTGCGCAACAAGTTCCTCCCCCCAGGGAAGGGAATACAAATGCTTCGAATACGACCGAAGCCACAGCAACAAGTCAAGGGACTACGATTATCCCTTCAACTACAAACGCTACAACCATACCCCCCAAATACAAGTGTTGTGTCGAACGCACAAAATGAACCTTTTGTAACATTTGTGGCTAGCCAAAATTCGCCCGTTTCCCCCAAACCTTTAGTAGGCAGTGTCTCTAGAACCTATGTACCAAGATTCACAATCCCAACATCAGATCCAATATATGGCATGCCAACTACATCCATGACAGGACTTCAAAATAACAATTCGACATACACACGCCCTTTAACATCTGCTTTCTCACCATTACAAGGATCAGGCTCAGGGGTAAATCATATGGCACGAAACTATTCACAGCCAGGATATGTGGCCCAATTGCCTCCTATTACCACAAATATGCAGGCATTTTTAAGGCAACAGATGGACGATAATAACCACGAAATGGTGGGAATACTCGCCCAGCAAATGAGTACAATCTTTAACCCCTTAATCCAAAGCACCACACAGACGAATTTGCAAAATGCCCAAGCAGACCAACAGATGGAAGCGCAAATTGGGCGCCTTGCAGATTTTTTTGGTGCACCCAGAGAATCAACTCGACAACCACAACCCACATGGACAAGGGAGAATCAAGGCATACTATTTCAAGAGAAGCCAACCATTGACCAGGCCTAACCAGTGATACACCCAGAAGTTGAAATCCAACAACTAGTTCGAAGGGAAGAACCACATAGGTTTCAATAGGCTATCCCCAGGGAGGAACCACGAAGAAGGATGGTCATGGTGAATTGGAGCTAAGACGCTGACGAAATTCTCCAAGGGTGCCGACAGGATGATATGGTAGGAAACAATAATCTAGCAGCCATAGTCGAAAGGATAATGTCACGGAATGGAGTAAATATTGGCATGCGAAGGCCAAACTATATATCCCTTTTGTCTGAGTATATTCAGCAAACTGAGTTACCTAGGGGATGAAAAGTGCCAAAATTTACAAAGTTCTCTGATGACACCAGTAAGTCAACCATAGAACATGTGGCTACATATCTTACAGAAGCAGGGGATATAACAAACAATGAAAATTTAAGGATTAAATATTTCCCTAGTTCACTAACCAAAAATGCTTTTACTTGGTTTACAACTCTTGCAGCAAATTCTATCCATGATTGGACTCGTTTGGAGAGATTATTTCATGAACAATTTTATGTAGGTCAATCCAAAATCATCCTAAGCGAATTGGCAAATGTTAAGCGCAAATTCTGCGAGCCTATAGATGATTATCTTAACAGGTTCCGTCTGTTAAAGGCGAGGTGTTTCACACAAGTGCCTGAACACGAGTTGGTCGAAATAGAAGCAAGAGGATTGGATTTCTCTATCAGAAAGAAGTTAGATCCCCAATATCTAAGAGACATGGCACAACTGGCTGACAGGGTTCGACAAGTGGATCGTTTGAAGATTGAAAAAGCAAGGGATAACAAAAGCCACAGAAAAGAAAAAGTGGCTTATGTTGAAGCATGCTTAGATGAAAGAGATGTCGAAGATGACTCGTCAGAGGTCGAAGAGCACGAAATAGATCTAGAAGAATTAAAGCAAGGACCACCTTATCCTTGCAAAGGGATAGCACCTGCGAACGGGAAGAATCCCGTCGAACCAGAAAGGAATGAAAAATTCCCAAAGAAAGCCTATACTTTCGACATCACCAAGTGTGATGAAATATTTGACTTATTAGTAAAAGATGGCCAGATGATAGTGCCCTCTAGCGCTAAAATTCCTCCGTTAGAACAACAGAAGAAAAGGGATTTTTGTAAATATCATAATTTTTTAGGCCATAAAACCTCACAATGCTATCTTATTAGGGATTTGATATAGAGTGCAATCAATGAAGGAAGGTTGAAGTTTGGAGAGAAGCCTAAGATGAAGGTCGACGCGGATCCTCTTCAGGTTGCTGAGACAAATTTTGCAGAACCCATAGATATCAACATGGTGGACGCTTTCGAAATCGAAGAAGGTCAACTCGACAAAGTATCAGAAGAGGCTCGTGGGTTAGACTCTGTTGAGGGTCTCATAGGCCAGTTCGAAGGGAATGCTATTGATGGCAATACTAAAACTGCTGGAAAACCTAAGATTATTGAGGGTCTTAGAGCCAAATTCAAAGAACTGGAAATTGCTGAAGGTCCCAAGTTCGAAGTTAACAGAATTGGGGGCAGGGCCAAAGTTGTTGTGAAATCTAAGACTACTAAGGGTCTTAGAGTCAGATTCGAAGAGTTGGAGAACGCTGAAGGTCCCAAGTTCGAAATAAACATGGTGAATCTGAACCAGCTATCCCCAGAGATGACGGAGATTGAAAGACGCTTGAAGATGGAAGATGACAGGGTGCAAACTGGGCACCAGAAAGTAAGCCTGGTGGAATATCTTTTTCATTACCATACGAAGAATCCTGGAGGACTCATGTGTCCAAGGTGCAACACAAAGAATGATTGAAGCGCTGCAATGGCATACCATAAAGTATACCAAGAAAGGGTTGGAAACAGCTGGAGGAATGCTAGAGAATTGTTGCCATACCCAAAAATGGGAGAAAGCTTGATGGGATTTTTGGTTAGGTGTTATAAGACAGGATCAAAAGTTCTGATGTGCCAATGGTGCAATGTTGTTTATGATAGAAAAGCAGCAGAAGCATTCTGTGATCGGTGGGAATAGAACTGACTGTTTTTAAATGCTGGTTCGCATTTGCGTTTGTTTTTGCAAAATGTCGAGGTAAGCAAGAGTCGCCACCGTCTTTTATTTTATCCAACAAGGAAAGGACAAAAGCACAGAAAAATTCATTTTCGAGATGTTTCTCGGGTTCGGGAGGTATATTATAGAAAGGGAAGGTATTAGCACCCTTTCTATCCGTGGTTATCCACGGGCTCTTAGGTACTTGCTCACTATGTTTTCAAAAGTTTGCTTTTCTTTGTGATTGTGGGTTTGAAAAGAGTTTTTGTTTTGAAGAGAGTGTAAGTGCGAAAAGTTTTGTTTTTGTTTTCAAAAGGAGCAAGTACTTAAGAACCTCTACCTACTCAAAAAGGAATTAAACTGTGTAAAGGTCCTTTAGACAATGCTATCCCACTATTGAAGAGTAGGTAGCACTGTCGTTGGAGTTTTCGGGTCAATTCGATTTAAGGGACGTGTGGCCACTAAAGCAATGTTAGGACGCCTTAGTGGTAACCCTAATGTCTTAGATCATTTTTCCGAGGCAACCGTTTCGAGGCAACTTATGATCTTTGGACAACAGGGCGACCTCTAAAACTTCCTATACTCAATGACCATGTTCGAGGCAATCAAGTGAGGCGTACCCTAAGAGTGGCATGTGCGAGTGTGTCAATTTTCAGTTTATATTATCTTTGTACATGTTATGGTGAGCTACGGTTGATTTTCAGATCTTGTCATGCAATCCTAGTTAGCATACATCTAAACAGTTAATATATGTATAGGAATTTAAAGTGCGGGAATTGTAAATCCTACGCTATTACAAGGCTTCGGGGAGGGGGATTATTTACATGTCCAAAATTGGGGGAATAAAGCAGTAAAGTGTAAAAGTCTTAGTTAAGCTATTATAAACCAGTAGGCAGTTACAATAGAATAAACGCGCGCGAATCTGAAAATAACCTCTAAAAATCCTAAGAATAAAATCTTTTTGTGTTTTATTTTATTTTGGGAAAAATGATCTAAATCTTCTTAATTTTAGTTTTGAGAAAATGTTAAGATAATTAAATGATTAATTAACAAATTTAATTTAATAGAAAAAACTAGCCTAATGTTTTTGTGTTTTTTTAAAATTGATTTTATGTTGATTAAAAAAAGAAATAAAATAGTCAAAACAAAGATGAAATCGAAGGAACAGGCAGTAAATCAAGAAAGGTATAATTCTGGAGGCCTGGATCGAAAGAGGTGTGGGCTGCCTTTCGATCCAGTGAAGAGGCTTGATCGAAGGTGCATGAGGGGCTGCACTTTGGAGGTGTTCGATCTGGATATGTCATCCTTCGATCTGGGAACCCTGGGTCCAGTTCGAAGCTAAGCTGCTAAGCTTCGAAGCTCTGAACAAAATTCTGAGAAGATATTTCCTGCAAAACGAGACAAATGTTAAAGTTCCAGGGGGGACTTTACCCCCCTGATTCGAATCTCCTCCCAATTCGAGTCCTTCCTCAATTTGAATCTGCTGAATCTGGGTCTGGGTTTGTTTTATCCTGAGATTCGAAGGAGAAACTTAGATCGTGCCCAAGCAATGGCACGATCTCTTCTTTGCGCTTTAGCTTACATGCAACATAATCAGTAATAACAAGAATACATATGTAATGTGTATTAAAATGTCATGAAGGTGCAGTTTTGGTTTTTGCAAACCCTTACCAATTAAAGATGTATGATCTGTGGATCTAGGTGTGGAGATGTTTGTTGAATGGCTGCTTTGGCTTGGATTACTTCTGAAAATGTTGACAACCTTTGGTGGGTTTGTGGGCAGCGTATCTCCAAATCCTCGTCTCTTTCTTTTTCTCCTTTTTTCGTTTTTTTGTCTCCTTTTGTTCCCCCTGTTCTGTATGCTTGCCCTTGTATTTATAGGAGCATGATGGTCTAGTAACGGCAAGAGACAACCAATTAAACAGGCCTTTAAAGCCATGAGACAAGAATCAGACATATTAAAAGATTTCCTTTTTTGAAATATTCATGTCTCTTTAGAATCTTGAATGAACCTGGACACCTTTGATTTTCGAATGCCTCCAGGTCATGCTCTTCGATTGGTCTTGAGTTGCCTCCTTCGAATGGACTTCTTATGTGCCCTTCGAATGGGCCTTCTGAATGCTTCTTCAAATGGACCTTTTGAATGTTCTTCGAATGACCCTTTGAATGCTTCTCTTTGATAGCTTCAAAGTCCCAAATTACTCCAGCTTCAATTTCATAGCCCCTTCGATTGAGCCTCCCTCTGCTTCGATTGCTTGATTCGAAAAGGATCACCCTGGTCGAATCAACTCTTGTAGGGTTGGGAGCAAACAAGGCAAGAATCTGGCCTTTAATTCAAATAATTGAGTCCACAATCAGTATTTAATTATTTCTATATTTGCAAGGGACACATGCCATTGTGAACTTTGGGTGAACCTGGACAGGTTAGGATATGTGTTTTTGCTTAGTCATGCCAGCCTACTTCATTCCTTCGAATCTTCCTTCTTTGCCAGCTTCAAAGTCCAATTCGAATCTATTTAGAACATTCCCTATTAGACAACTTCGACCAGCCCTTGGCCTTGTGATGAGTCTAAGTTCTGATTCGAAGTGTCCAGAACTTCCTTCATCAGAGCATCTTAGATTAAGAGAAACTCTGCACTGAAATTCCATTCGAAGGTCATTTCGTTCTGATGTTCTGATTGAGGTAAAGTATGAAGTTCTAGTCAAAGGACCCTCTGAAGTACTAGTCAAAGCATTGTGAAATTGACTTGATCGAAGGGGTCCAGCGCTCAATCAAAGACTTGCACACCAAAGCTTGATCGAAGGGTTCTAAACACCTAATCGAAGCTTACTAATCAAAGCCTGATCGAAGAGTTCTAAATGCCCAATCGAAGACTGGTGAGTCAAGCCTGTATCAAAGTATTTTGGATACCCAATCGAAGACTTTTCCCAGATGCCAATCGAAAGACACTTTGTTCATCTTCAAAAAACTTTATTTTCGTTAGGCAAATGTTTGTGACCAACCATGTAAGGGAAGACTTTTGAAAACATGAGAGGGCAAATTTTGGGGTACAACTGTTTCCCATGTTCAATCTTCTTAAACCTGAGGATGTACATTGGCTTGCGTGCCTTTCGTGATCCAAAGGTGGAAGATGATTGAACACTAGAGTGCCCAGAAATTTGCACTCGCATGTTGTAGTATCAGCATTGTGACATCGGGAATGGGCTTACAGATGCCATTTGGAGATTGTTGGTAGGAGGATGGGCTTATAGATGCCATCTGCAGGAGTGTCAATCGCATAAGAGATTCCTTAGCGAGAACTTGCATACCTGTTGTTGTAGAAGATTTCGCTGGGGAAGTCTAACTTTGTTGAGATTTGAAGAAGTGAAAAACACAAGAAGGGGGGGGGGGGGGGGGGTTGAATTATAAAACTGAAAATCAATGCAATGAACACGATATTTTTATCCTGGTTTGTTTGATCTCAAACTACTCCAGTCCACCCGTCAAGGTGATTTCGCCTCTCTCCAACGAGGTCTTAATCCACTATATTCAACTGGATATTACAATCTGCTTTAACAACTGCTAAAGCCTTCTTGATGCAAACCATAACCCGGTTTGTCAAGGAATCACTTTCTTACACATGATGGAAATCTAGGTGTGTGAGTGTTCTCTACAAAAACAATTTATCACAACTGTGATATTACACAACTTAAACTTATGAAACTAGATTGCTAAAATATAATTGAGTAAGGAATTATGGAGCTTTTTAGCAAACTGAGAATGAGAAGATGTAGAATAGCTTTTAGGCGTGGAAATAGTTGTAGAGCATTAGCCAATTCAATCTTCATTGTGTTGTTTATATAGCACTGAATTTGTTGAACGTTGGAGCAATATTCTTGATTCAATGCCAATAATAAACTTTCCTTATTGAGCAGATCTTGTCTGGAATGATGTCGTTGGTAATAATTCGCTTTGAATGCACAGTACCGTTGCTACTTAAAGCGTGTTCTGGCTTTGGCTCATTCTGACTCTGCTTAAGTGCTGATGAACTGTTGTTGTCTTTATCAGAGTGTTGAGCGCAGTTCTGTTCATCAAGCTTCAGCAATCGCGTGAGTTGTTCTTCTGATTCTGGTATTCTGATATAGCAACTTCTGATGCTGATGTTAATAACCAATAATCTGATGCTGATTAGGTGTGCTCTTGCTGATACCTATCAGAGTTTCTGCAAAACAGAAAGTAATATTTTAGGTAGAAAATAGTTCTTACATGAATCACATAATTTAATATATCTTTTCATTTTGTTATCATCAAAACTTAAACTTAGGGTAGTAGATTCAAACTTTGTTCTAACAATCTCCCCCTTTTTGATGATGACAAAAACTAGATATTTTTAATTGAAAATAGCGTGAAAAGTATCAGAGATAACTATATGATAAGATGTTATCAGAGTTAGAAGTTATCAAAGATAAGGGATAAAGAGATATGAGAGTTGGGATCAGAGATACTCCCCCTGAATTTATAACTTCCCTTTTTAATTCCAAGAGTTCTTCAGGATCAGATCTTTATTGCCTTTCTTTGAACATCAGAATATCAGAGCTTTGACTATCAGAGGCTTTAGATCAGAATATCAGAGCAGAGCTTCAGATCAGAATATTAGAGCTTTATCAGAGCTTTGCTTTGGATCATAGTATCAGAGCTTTAGTCTTCAGTGAGTTAGAGAGCATTCTTGTACCTGTAGACTTAAGCAAAAACAGAAGAAAACATTCAAGTATATCAGAGTTAGAATGTTTGAGATTTTCTGTCTTAGTAATCCGTTATTGAAAAATATATTTCTTATTCTCCCCCTTTTTGTCAGCAATCAAAAAGTGTAAGTGATGTGCTAAAACATTTAGATCAAAAAAACTTGTCATATTAAAATAGTCAGAGCCAGACAAAACAGTACAGTAGATATGCAAAGAAAACATGAAAATAGCATGAATGAAAATCTAAGATTGGGGAGGAAGGCGTGTGAACAGAGTCTCCAGAATTGCTTTAATCTGATCAGCAGTCTCATTCTGCTTGTGCACCATGCTGACTACTGTGTCTATCTTGCTATCCTGCACATTCATCCTTTCTTTCATCTTCTGGTCATTTTCATCCATCCTTTGCTGCAGACGGATATCATTCAGCTTCAGCTCTTCCAGAGTCTGCCTATCCAAGGCAGCTTGAGAAACATCAGAAGCATGGAGCTTTTGAGAGCTTTCTGCAACATCTTCAGCTTGACTGGCTTCAGCTTGAATAGTCTGATCTTCTTCTGGATGCATTATTGGCGCTGGACGCTTCTCAGACCATGGCTCACTATCCAGAAGGAGCACGTCTTCTTTCAGCAGCTAACTTCCTACTTCGTTCAGAAGCTTGCTGAAATTCTGCTGTGCTTGCTCGTAATTGATGTCTTGCAATTTTAGAGCTTCAGCACGTACCCAAATTCTGAATTGTGACCAGAGCTGGTCAGAGGCAGCTGGATCAATCATTCCAGGACAGACTTGCTTCAGAGAAGCAATCCACTGCTGCAAACCTGTTTCAAAATTCATAATGCCAGAGCCAACATCTGGCTGTTTTGGTTTTGGAATAACTATTTTATTTTTCAGATCAGCAAGACGGTCAAGGATTGTTAAATCTATGAAGGTCCTGCTGGGGTCTTCTGTGGTTTGTTTGGGAGCTGTTTGTTTGGGAGATGGAGTGGGAGAATCAGAGATAATGATTGGACTGTTTGGGGTTTTGGGAGTATTTGGTGGTGTGGTTTCAGGCGAGGATGGCAGCTGGGCCATTGTTACAGTTGTTCCACATGGCAGCTGTATTGCCAGAGGTTGTGGCTCAGAGGATTGAGGTGAATGAGGTTCAGAAGGTGGAGGAGATGGAGTTTCAGAATGATGAAACTCAGGTTG
This sequence comes from Vicia faba, assembly GCA_948472305.1. Taxonomy (NCBI): domain Eukaryota; kingdom Viridiplantae; phylum Streptophyta; class Magnoliopsida; order Fabales; family Fabaceae; genus Vicia; species Vicia faba. Next base: position 326,160,812 of record OX451741.1, on the reverse strand, counting down.
ATGTGATGGTTGAGGTGATGATGGATGAATTTCTGGTTGAGGAGAGGGAGAAGGAATTGCTGGTTGTGGAGAAGGAGGAGGAATTTCTGGTTGTTCAGGAATATGTGGTTCTTCTGGAATGGGTGAGAGAGGTTGTTCTGGTTGAGGAGATTTGGCAATATCTAGTTCAATGTTTGGATTGTTGGGAAGGTTATTAGAAGCACATTGATCAATGTCAGACAGAACTTTGTCAAGTGTTGATGTTGTTGAAATTGTTGGTTTGGGATGTTTGGTGCGGGGTCTTCTGAGTTGTAGTGCCTCAGAAGGGTCATCTTCTGGTTCGGTTTCATCTATTGTTGGGATGGGGATTGGGATTTCATGAGAAGCTGGAGTGGGAATTGATGTTGGAATAGCAGAAGAATTTAAAACAGAAGCAGCAGATAAATTACCTCTTTTCTTGGGTGTCTGCTGGGATGTTCCTTCTGAAGGGGCCTTCCTTTTCTTCGTCTTCTTCAGTGTAACTTCTGGTTGAGGTTGGTGCAGATCTTTGATATTCAGCTTGGGATCTGTACCATCATCCTTGCACGCGTCTAGGTATTTGAGAACCACCACTGGTTTAGATTCTATCTCAGAAAATAAAGGAAAGTCACTCAGTGGGACTCTTCTGCTGGTGATGTCAGCAATAGGAGTAACATTGGGTTCCTTTCTGATATTCTCTATTAACTTTATTTTCTTCAGATTCTTCGCGTTCAGAGGCTTCTCAACCGTTGGTTCAATGGTGCTTAACTCTTGAGCTTCTATCAGGTGCTCTATCAGCCTATTCTCAGTCATAATATCTGATATTAACCTTCCAAAGGGTATCCAATCCCTCTTTGTTCTTTCTTCTTCCCTGGTTTCCTTCACGCTTGTTCTGAGGTGATTAAACAGAAGATGAGCCAAGTTGATTTTTACCTTCTGATTGATAAAATAGATCAGAAACTGCTGATCTATATTTATGTAATCAGGGGAACTAGTTGGCTTCCTATGATTAAAACACCCCAGAATTATCTTCGCCCAAACTCTGTGGTGATCCTTCAGATCTCTGATCTTGCTGCTGGGCACCCCATGGGTGAAAATCCTTTCCGCTATGACACCCACGTCAGAGCATCTTTCAGCCATATCAATACAGCGGACGCCACCGCCACTGTAACCAATCAATTTTGCTATGTGATCCTCAGTGATCACAATCTTCTTCCCTATTATGTAGGAGGTGACTTGATGCGTTGAAGCAGTTGCATGAATCCAGAACTCCTTGACTAACATTGGGAATGTTGGTCCAACCAACCTGTCAAAATATCTCTCCCATTTTTGTGCCCTAATTTCTTCTGTCAAGTCAAAACCATTCTCTTTCAGACTGCCAAAATCAATAATCAGTTCAGACAACACTTCAAGATTCTTCACTGGAGTAAGGAGTGTTATGAATGGAACTTGGTACTGTTCAGAGGAAGCTTTCTTCTGAGAACCTGCAGAAGCACTGCTGGAGGTTGCCATGTTCACACTTAGGGGTTTTTTCTGAGAAACTGAGAAAAAAGGGTTTAAACTTGAAAGAGATGAACACAGAGAAAATGCAGAAAATATTTGAGAGATAATGAGAAACTGTAAAAGATTAATGTGAGAAATTAACGTTCTTAAATAGATTTCAGAATATTTTGAAAGAGTATACATTTTCAAGAAAGAGAAATAAAATCATGATTACGTTTTAAAAACATGATTACTTTCATTTAATGCTTGCTGATTTTGGGGGATTTGAGAAAGATACTTGAAACGGTTACCAGACATGTGTCTCAATGCACCCAATCAGCGTTTTGCCTTCTCAGAAGCGTGCACGCGTTCTGCTTCAGAGATTTGCTGATGATTGGATGACACTTGTTTGATTTAGTGATCAGCACGTCTATCCTTGAACTGAAACGCTCAGATCTTTAAGACTAGCATCTGATACAATCTGCATGTTCTATCTTTCTGAAAAGAGATTGATCAGAAGTTCACAGTAAAACAAATACATTCTGAAGATAAATATATGGAATTAAAACATTTTCAATCTGGGCAGATTTTCATGCTGAGATGTTTCAGAATGAAATTGAACCTATCTTCAGAAAGGGGTTTAGTGAAGATATCAGCCCATTGATGGTCTGTATCTATAAATTTTAAGTTCAAAATTCCTTTCTGAATATAGTCCCTAATGAAATGATGTTTTATTTCTATATGCTTAGCTCTAGAATGTAAAATAGGATTCTTACTTAAGCAAATAGCAGAAGTATTGTCACAGAGTATAAGGATATTACTCTCAAAAATCTGGAAGTCTTCAAGCTGACTTTTCATCCAGAGCATTTGTGTGCTACATCCTGCTGCTGCTATGTACTCAGCTTCTGCTGTTGATAGCGCAATTGTGGATTGCCTTTTGCTGGACCAAGAGATCAGATTTTCTCCCAGAAACTGGCAGCTTCCAGAAGTACTTTTACGCTCTACTCTGTCTCCAGCAAAGTCAGCATCGCAGTAGCCTACTAAACTGTAATCACTAGATTTTCTATAAAATAAACCCAGATTAGTAGTACCTTTCAGATACTTGAAAATTTGCTTAACAGCTGTTAAGTGAGATTCTCTAGGATCTCATTGGAATCTAGCACAAATACATACGCTGAATAATATATCAGGTCTTGAAGCTGTCAGATAAAGGAGAGAACCAATCATACCTCTGTAGACTTTCTGTTCTACCTTTTTGCTTACCTCTTCTCTTTCCAGAATGCACGTGGGATGCATTGGAATCTTTGATGGCTTACATTCTGAGAGGTCAAATTTCTTCAGAAGATCTCTGATGTATTTGCTCTGATGAATGTAAGTTCCCTCTGGGGTTTGATTGATCTGAATTTCTAGAAAGAATTTCAGTTCCCCCATGAGGCTCATCTCAAATTCTGCCTGCATACACTTAGAAAATTTTCTTCCAAGAGAAGGATTAGTAGAACCAAAAATAATATCATCAACATAAATTTGACAGACTAAGATGTCATTCTTAACTGACTTACAAAATAAGGTAGTGTCCACCTTCCCTCTGGTGAATTCATTTTCTAACAGAAAGTTACTTAGTCTTTCATACCAAGCTCTGGGAGCTTGTTTCAGACCATATAGTGACTTCTTAAGTTTGAAAACATGTTCTGGATGTTTTGTATTTTCAAAACCAGGGGGTTGGTGCACATAAACCTCTTCTTCTATATAACCATTTAAGAATGCACGCTTGACATCCATCTGATACAGAGTGATGCCTCTATTAACAACAAATGAAATTAAAAGTCTGATAGATTCTAACCTGGCGAATGGGGCAAAGGTTTCTGTATAGTCTATCCCCTCTTGCTGACTATAACCTTGTGCAACCAGTCGTGCTTTGTTTCTGATGACTTCACCTTGTTCATTTATCTTGTTTCTGAACACCCATCTTGTTCCAATGACGTTGAATCCTTTTGGTCTGGGAACAAGATCCCATACGTCATTTATGGTGAATTGATTCAGCTCTTCTTGCATTGCCAGAATCCAATCATTATCCAGAAGTGCTTCATCAATAGAAGAAGGTTCAATCAGAGACACAAGTCCCATGAGGGTTTCTTCAGAGTTTCTGAAGCTTGCTCTTGTTCTGATTGGATCTTCCTTTCTTCCTAAGATAGTTTCTTCTGGGTGATCCAAGCTGCTTCTGGGTAATCTCTTCTGAGGTTGATCAGCAGCTGTTGTAGGATTGCTAGCAGTGCTCCTTTCAGACATTGAAGGAGTGTCTGTGTTGAGAGCTTGTGACGACTTGTCTTCAGAACCTGTAAATTCAATTTCCATACCTGCAAAAACTTCATTCTGCTTTGACTTTTCAGAGTCAAGCTTATCATCAAAACGAACACTGATTGATTCTTCCACAATCTGTGTTTCTGTATTGTATACTCTGTACCCTCTTGAGCGTTCAGAGTATCCTAACATAATACACTTCTGTGCTTTAGAGTCAAACTTGTTCAAATAATTCTTTGTATTTAACATAAAACAGGTACATCCAAATGGATGAAAATATGAAATGTTGGGCTTTCTGTTCTTCCACAATTCATATGGAGTCTTTTCCAGAATAGGTCTTATTGAGATTCTATTCTGAATGTAGCACGCTGTGTTTATTGCCTCTGCCCAGAAGATCTTAGCAACGTTTGTCTCATTGATCATGGTTCTGGCCATTTCTTGCAATGTTCTGTTCTTTCGTTCTACAACTCCATTTTGTTGGGGAGTTCTAGGACAAGAGAAATCATGCAGAATGCCTCTGTCATTAAAGAATGACTCAAAATCTTTGTTTTCAAACTCTCCACCATGATCACTTCTGACTTTAACGATTCTAAGATCCTTTTCATTCTGAACTTGGTTACAAAAGGTAACAAACACAGAGTGTGACTTGTCCTTGTGTCTTAAGAACTTTACCCATGTCCATCTGCTATAGTCATCTATGATTACTAACCCATACTTCTTGCCACTGACTGAAGCAGTTTTAACTGGTCCAAATAAGTCAATGTGCAGAAGTTCTAATGGCTTAGAGGTAGAAACAACATTTTTAGATTTAAAAGAAGGTTTTGCAAACTTGCCTTTCTGACATGCTTCACACAGAGCATCTGAATTGAACTTCAAATTAGGAAGTCCTCTGACCAGATTGAGTTTGTTAATCTGAGATATTCTTCTCATACTAACATGCCCCAATCTTCTGTGCCAGATCCACTGCTCGTTGTTAACAGACAGAAGGCACTTTACGTTCTGACTTTTTAGTTCAGAAAGTTTGATTTTGTAAATGTTGTTTTTCCTCTTTCCATTAAACAGGATAGTCCCATCTTTCTGACTAACAGCTTTACATGATTTTTGATTAAAGATTATATCATAACCGTTATCACTTAATTGACTTATGGATAACAGATTATGCATTAATCCATCTACCAGCAGAACATTATTAATAGAGGGAAGATTTCCATTACCTACAGTTCCAGAGCCAATGATCTTTCCCCTCTGATTGCCTCCAAAGCCAACGTGGCCTCCAGGCTTAAGTTCCAGGCTTTGGAACATATGCCTTCTTCCCGTCATGTGTCGCGAGCAGCCAGAGTCCAGGTACCATGACTGGTGTTTCTGATTTGTTGCTAAAGATATCTGCAACATGTATTAATTTATCCTTAGGTACCCAGATTTTCTTGGGTCCTGATTTGTTAGATTTACCAAAACTCTGGTTGAATTTTGGTTTCACAGAGTACTTACTGCTAGTGTATTTAATATCATGTGTGTGACCATACACAAAATGTGAATTCAGAGGAGTGTGTTTAATGGTTAAATCCATGACATTCTTTGGTGTAGGAACCTTACCTTGGTATCCTATTCCCTTCCTGCCGTTTCTGCTAACTCCATAGATCATTGAAGCCATTTTGCTTCTATCTATGCTTTTAGCAAGGAACTTCTGGAAACTGTGATCATACTCCTTGATGATCTCATCAGCGTTGCTGGGAGTTTCAGAAATTGGTTCCTTCTGAGAGTTTTGTAAAGTATTTTCTAATTTTGAAATTTTAATTCTCAGCTCATAATTCTCCAATTTAAGACTCTCAGTCTTATTAGAGTCAGATTCAAGATTCCTTTTCAGGTCTCTGAATTTAACTCTAATCTGCTGATACCTTTCCAGAATTTCATTAAGGCTTTCAGCAAGTTCAGCCTTGGTAAAATTAACAGCAAAGTCAGGAAATACCTCTTCAGTATCTGATTCTGAGTCTGATTCAGAAGCTTCACTATCTTCTAAAATGTTGGCCATGAGAGCTATGTTTGCTCTCTCATCATGTGATTCTGAGTCAGCTTCAGACGAGTCAGAGTCATCCCATGTAGCCATGAGACTTTTCTTCTTTTCTCTTCCAAACTTCTTTTTGGGCTTTTCCCTCTGAAGCTTTGGGCAGTCACTCTTGTAGTGTCCTTGCTCATTGCACTCATAGCAGATGATGTCCTTGGTGTTTGGCTTTCTGCTTCCTGAGGAGCCTTCAGATCTTCTGTATCCAGAGGAAGAATCTGTCCTTCTGTATCTGGAAGAAGACTCGTTCTGATCAGATCTTCTGGGATTCCTGAACTTCCTTTGCCTCTGCTTCCACAGTTGATTCACTCTTCTGGAGAGGAGGGAGAGTTCGTCTTCTTCTGATGAGGATCCATCAGATGTTTCTTCAACTGCCTGCAAAACTTTAGACTCAGATTTTTTGTTAGATTTTAATGCTAAAGGCTTACCTCGCTTCTGGGGTTCATCAGCTTCTAGCTCTATCTCATGACTTCTGAGGGAGCTGATAAGTTCCTCCAGAGAAATTTTGTTGAGATCTTTTGCTAGCTTCAGAGCTGTAACCATTGGCCTCCACTGCTTGGGTAAGCTTCTGATGATTTTCTTGACGTGATCAGCAGTAGAGTAACCTTTTTCCAGAACCTTGAGACCAGCTACCAGAATCTGGAATCTTGAGAACATTGTTTCAATGGATTCACTTTCTTCCATTTTGAACGCCTCATACTTCTGAATGAGCGCCAGAGCTTTAGTTTCTTTGACCTGAACGTTGCCCTCATGCGTCATTCTGAGTGAGTCAAACATGTTCTTTGCTGTGTCTCTGTAGGAGATCTTTTCATATTCAGCATACGAGATGGCGCTGAGAAGGATGGTTCTGGCCTTGTGGTGATTCTTGAAGTCACGCTTTTGTTGGTCAGACATTGTTTTCCTATCAATCTTCTGACCGCTTGCATTCACAGGGTGCGTGTATCCATCTGTCACCATGTCCCACAGATCAGCATCATGTGCCAGAAAGACGCTTTCAATTATGTCTTTCCAGTAATCAAAATTTTCTCCATCAAAGACTGGAGGTTTGCCGCTGAATCTGTCTCTGTCCTCATGGTTGTCATTGCTGGTGTGAGAATAATTTCCTGCCATTGTGTTTTTCTGATGCTGGATCTTGTACTGACACGGTTAAGTGTTTTAGCTCAGAACCAGGAGCTCTGATACCAATTGAAGAAGTGAAAAACACAAGAAGGGGGGGGGGGGGGGGGGGTTTGTTAGAACAATGTTTGAATCTAGTACCCTATATTTAAGTTTTGATGATAACAAAGTGAAAAGATATAGTAGTTAAATATTTTATGATTGAATTATATGCTGCCTAAAATTACTATGCTCTGACTTGCAGATATGCTGATTAAAATAAGCAAGATCACGTTTTCAGCATCAGAATATGAGTTTGCCATCAGCATCAGAAGTTGCTGAATCAGAACGTCAAGATCAGATGATCAACGCTTGCACATGCTGAAGCTTGATGAACAGAACTGCGCATAAAACACTCTGATACAGAAACAAATTAGTTCATCAGCAGCGAAGCAGAATCAGAATGAGCCAAGCCAGATCGTGCATTGAAGAAGCAACGGTACTGTGCATTGAAAGCTAATCAATACCAACGGCATCATTCTAAGACAAGATCTGCTCAAAAAGGAAAGCTTGTTAATAGCATTGAATCAAGAATATTTGCTTCAACGTTCATCTTCTCAAAGTGCTATATAAACCAAGCTTTGAAGATTATCACGGCTAATGCTTCCAAACTCTCTACACGCACAAAGCTGAACAGTAATCTTCACTCTACAAGTTTTGCTAAACCACCAAACTCTGATACTCTATTAGCGTTTAGCATCTTAGTATTCTAAGCTTCATTTGTGTAAACATCACAGTTGTGATATAGTTTTTGTAGAAAACATTCATACACACTTGTTCATTCCTTTGTAAGAAAGTGTTGCCTTGACAAACCGGATTGTGGTTTGAATCAAGAAGGTTTTAGCAGTTGCTAAAGCAGATTTGTATTCAGTTGAATATAGTGAATTAAGACCTCGTTGGAGAGAGGCGAAATCACCTTGAACGGGTGGACTGGAGTAGTTTGAGATCAAACGAACCAGGATAAAAATACCTTGTCATTTGCTTTAAGTTTCCAGTTTTACAATTCAACCCCCCCTTCTTGTGTTTTTCACCCCTTCAATTGGCATCAGAGCGCCTGGTTCTGAGCTAAAACACTTAACCGTGTCAGTAAAAGATCCAGCGTCAGAAAAACACTATGGCAGGAAACAACTCTCATTTCAGCAATGACAACAATGAGGATAGAGACAGATTCAGCGGCAAACCTCCAGTCTTTGATGGAGAAAACTTTGACTACTGGAAAGACAGAATTGAAAGCTTCTTTCTAGCACATGATGCTGATCTGTGGGATATGGTGACAGATGGATACACGCACCCTGTTAATGCAACTGGTCAGAAGATTGATAGAAAATCAATGACTGATCAACAAAAGCGTGATTTCAAGAATCACCATAAGGCCAGAACCATCCTCCTCAGTGCTATCTCCTATACTGAGTATGAGAAGATCTCCAACAGAGACACAGCTAAGAACATCTTTGATTCTCTCAGAATGACGCATGAGGGCAACGTCCAAGTCAAGGAAACAAAGGCTCTGGCGCTCATTCAGAAGTATGAGCCGTTTAAAATGGAAGAATCTGAATCCATTGAAACTATGTTCTCCAGATTCCAGATTCTGGTAGCTGGTCTCAAAGTTCTGGACAAGGGGTACTCTACTGCTGACCATGTCAAGAAGATAATCAGAAGTTTACCCAAGCAGTGGAGGCCTATGGTTACTGCTCTGAAGCTGGCGAAAGATCTCAACAAAATCACTCTGGAGGAACTTATAAGCTCCCTCAGAAGTCATGAGATAGAGCTGGAAGCTGACGAGCCTCAGAAGCAAGGTAAGCCTATAGCTTTAAAATCTAACAGAAAATCTGAATCTAAAGTTTTGCAGGCAGTTGAAGAAACATCTGATGGATCCTCATCAGAAGAAGACGAGCTTTCTCTTCTCTCCAGAAGAGTAAATCAACTGTGGAAGCAAAGACAAAAGAAATTCAGGAATCCCAGAAGATCTGATCAGAACGAGTCTTCTTCCAGATACAGAAGAACAGATTCTTCCTCTGGATACAGAAGATCTGAAGGCTCCTCAGGTAGCAAGAAGCCAAATACAAAAGACATCATCTGCTACGAGTGCAATGAGCAAGGTCACTACAAGAGTGACTGCCCAAAGCTTCAGAGGGAAAAGCCAAAAAGGAAGTTTGGAAGAGAGAAGAAGAAAAGTCTCATGGCCACATGGGATGACTCTGACTCGTCTGAAGCTGACTCAGAATCAGATGATGAAAGGGCGAACATAGCGCTTATGGCTAACATTCCAGATGACAGTGAAGCTTCTGACTCAGACTCAGAATCAGACACAGAAGAGGTATTCCCTAACTTCGCTGTTAATTTTACAAAGGCTGAACTTGCTGAAAGCCTAAATGAAATTCTGGAACGCTATCAGCAGATTAGAGCTAAATTCAGAGACCTGAAAAGGACTCTTGAATCTGACTCTAATAAGTCTGAGAGTCTCAAATTGGAAAACTCTGAGCTGAGAGATAAAATTTTAAAATTGGAAAACTCTTTACAAAACTCTCAGAAGGTACCAATTTCTGAAACTCCCAGCAACGCTGATGAGATCATCAAGGAGTATGATCATAGTTTCCAGAAGTTCCTTGCTAAAAGCATAGATAGAAGCAGAATGGCTTCAATGATCTATGGAGTTAGCGGAAACGGCAGGAAAGGAATAGGATACCTAGGTAAGGTTCCTACACCTAAAAATGTCATGGATTTAACAATTAAATACACTCCTCTAAATTCACACTTTGTGTATGGTCACACACATGACATCAAATACACTAGTAGTAATCACTTTGTGAAACCAAAATTCAACCAGAGTTTTGGTAAAACTAACAAATCAGGACCCAAGAAGATCTGGGTACCTAAGGATAAAATAATACATGTTGCAGATATCTTTAGCAGCAAGTCAGAAACACCAGTCATGGTACCTGGACTCTGGCTGCTCACGTCACATGACGGGAAGAAGGCATATGTTCCAAAGCCTGGAACTTAAGCCTGGAGGCCACGTTGGCTTTGGAGGCAATCAGAGGGGAAAGATAATTGGCTCTGGAACTGTAGGTAACGGAAATCTTCCCTCTATTAATAATGTTCTGCTTGTTGATGGATTGATGCATAACCTGTTATCCATAAGTCAATTAAGTGATAACGGTTATGATATAATCTTTAATCAAAAATCATGTAAAGCTGTTAGTCAGAAAGATGGGACTATCCTATTTAATGGTAAGAGGAAAAACAACATTTACAAAATCAAACTTTCTGAACTTAAGAGTCAGAACGTAAAATGTCTTCTGTCTGTTAACAACGAGCAATGGATCTGGCACAGAAGATTGGGACATGTTAGTATGAGAAGAATATCTCAGATTAACAAACTCAATCTGGTCAGAGGACTTCCAAATTTGAAGTTCAATTCAGATGCTCTGTGTGAAGCATGTCAGAAAGGCAAATTTGCAAAACCCTCTTTTAAATCCAAAAATGTTGTTTCTACCTCTAAGCCATTAGAACTTCTGCACATTGACTTATTTGGACCAGTTAAAACTGCTTCTGTCAGTGGCAAGAAGTATGGGTTAGTAATCGTAGATGACTATAGCAGATGGACATGGGTAAAGTTCTTAAGACACAAGGACGAGTCACACTCTGTGTTTGTTACCTTCTGTAACCAAGTTCAGAATGAAAAAGATCTTAGAATCGTTAAAGTCAGAAGTGATCATGGTGGAGAATTTGAAAATAAAGATTTTGAGTCATTCTTTAATGACAAAGGCATTCTGCATGATTTCTCTTGTCCTAGAACTCCCCAACAAAATGGAGTTGTAGAACGAAAGAACAGAACATTGCAAGAAATGGCCAGAACCATGATCAACGAGACAAATGTTGCTAAGACTTTCTGGGCAGAGGCAATAAACACAGCGTGCTACATTCAGAATAGAATCTCAATAAGACCTATTCTGGAAAAGACTCCATATGAATTGTGGAAGAACAGAAAGCCCAACATTTCGTATTTTCATCCATTTGGATGTACTTGCTATATGTTAAACACTAAGAATTATTTGAACAAGTTTGATTCTAAGGCACAGAAGTGTATTATGTTAGGATACTCTGAACGCTCAAGAGGGTACAGAGTATACAATACAGAAACACAGATTGTGGAAGAATCAATCAGTGTTCGTTTTGATGACAAGCTTGACTCTGAAAAGTCAAAGCAGAATGAAAATCTTGCAGGTATAGAAATTGAATTTGCAGGTTCTGAAGACAGGTCATCAGAAGCTCTCAACACAGACACTCCTTCAACGTCTGAAAGAAGCAATGCTAGAAATCCTACAACTGCTGCTGATCAACCTCAGAAGAGATTACCCAGAAGCAGTTTGGATCACCCAAAAGAGACTATCCTAGGAAGAAAGGAAGATCCAATCAGAACAAGAGCAAGCTTCAGAAACTCTGAAGAAACTCTGATGGGACTTGTGTCTCTGATTGAACCTTCTTCTATTGATGAAGCACTTCTGGACAATGACTGGATTCTGGCAATGCAAGAAGAGCTGAATCAATTCACCAGAAACGACGTTTGGGATCTCGTTCCAAGACCAAAAGGATTCAACGTCATTGGAACAAGATGGGTGTTCAGAAACAAGCTCAATGAACAAGGTGAAGTCGTCAGAAACAAGGCACGACTGGTTGCACAAGGTTATAGTCAGCAAGAGGGGATAGACTATACAGAAACCTTTGCCCCAGTCGCCAGGTTAGAATCTATCAGACTCTTAATTTCATTTGCTGTTAACAGAGGCATCACTCTGTATCAGATGGATGTCAAAAGTGCATTCTTAAATGGTTATATAGAAGAAGAAGTGTATGTTCACCAACCCCCAGGTTTTGAAAATACAAAACTTCCAGAACATGTTTTCAAACTGAAAAAGTCACTGTATGGTCTGAAACAAGCTCCCAGAGCTTGGTACGAAAGGCTAAGTAACTTTCTGCTTGAAAATGAGTTCACCAGAGGGAAAGTGGACACCACTCTATTCTGTAAAACAGTTAAGAGTGACATTTTAGTCTGTCAAATTTATGTTGATGATATAATCTTTGGTTCTACTAATCCTTCTCTTGGAAGAAAATTTGCTAAGTGTATGCAGGCAGAATTTGAGATGAGCCTCATGGGGGAACTGAAGTTCTTTTTAGGAATTCAGATTAATCAAACTCCAGAGGGAACTTACATTCATCAGAGCAAATACATCAGAGATCTTCTGAAGAAATTTGACCTCTCAGAATGTAAGCCATCAAAGATTCCAATGCATCCCACGTGCATTCTGGAAAGAGAAGAGGTAAGCAAAAGCGTAGAACAGAAGGTCTACAGAGGTATGATTGGTTCTCTCCTTTATCTGACTGCTTCAAGACCTGATATTCTATTCAGCGTATGTATCTGTGCTAGATTCCAATCAGATCCTAGAGAATCTCACTTAACAGCTGTTAAGCGAATTTTCAAGTATCTGAAAGGTACTACTAATCTGGGTTTGTTTTATAGAAAATCTAGTGATTACAGTTTAGTAGGCTACTGCGACGCTGATTTTGCTGGAGACAGAGTGGAACGAAAAAGTACTTCTGGAAGCTGTCAGTTTCTGGGAGAAAATCTGATCTCGTGGTCCAGCAAAAGACAATCAACTATTGCTCTGTCAACAGCAGAAGCTGAGTACATAGCAGCAGCTGGATGTAGCACACAGATGCTCTGGATGAAAAGTCAGCTTGAAGACTTCCAGATTTTTGAGAGTAACATTCCTATTCTTTGTGATAATACTTCTGCTATTTGCTTAAGTAAGAATCCTATTTTACATTCTAGAGCTAAGCATATAGAAATAAAACATCATTTCATTAGGGACTATATTCAGAAAGGAATTTTAAACTTGAAATTTATAGATACAGACCATCAATGGGCTGATATCTTTACAAAACCCCTTTCAGAAGATAGGTTTAATTTCATTCTGAAACATCTCAGCATGAAAGTATGCCCAGAATGAAAATGCTTTAATTCCATATTTTTATCTTTCAGAATGTATTTATATTACTGTGAACTTCTGATCAATCTTCTTTCAGAAAGTAAGAACATGCAGATTGTATCAGAGGCAAGTCTAAAGATCTGAGAGTCTAATCTCAAATACAGACGTGCTGATCACTACATCAAACAAGTGTCATCCAATCATCAGCAAATCCCTGAAGCAGAACGCGTGCACGCTTCTGAGAAAGCAAAGCGCTGATTGGGTGCATTGAGACACATGTCTGGTAACCGTTTTTAAGTATCTTTCTCAAATCCCCCAAAATCAGCAAGCATTAAATGCAAAAGTAATCACGCTTGTTAATGGCAATCATTATTTTTTTCTCTCTTAAAAACGTTTTATTTTTCAAAATAATTTTTGAAAATCCTATTTAAGCACATTACTCTTCATGTCTATTCTTTACGCTTATTCATAATCTCTTAAGAATTTTTCTGCATATCTCCTTCAAAACCCTAGCTTTTCTCAAATCACTCTCAAGCTTTTTGTGTGAGAACAATGGCATCCTCCAGCATTTCTGCAGGAAATCAGAAGAAGGAAACCTCTGAGCAATATCAAGCGCCTACCAGAACTCTTCTCACACCGGTTAAGAATCTTGAGGTTCTCTCTGAATTAATCATCGATTTCGAAAGTTTGAAGGATAATGGATTTGACCTAACTGCTGAAGTCAAAGCTCAGAAGTGGGAGAGGTACTTTGATAGATTGGTTGGACCAACCTTCCCAGAGCTTGTCAAAGAATTTTGGATTCATGCCAAGATTGATAAGCATCTAGTCATCTCTTCTGTCATGGGGAAGAAGATAATAATTTCTGAAGACCTCATTGCTAGGTTAATTGGTCAGAGTGGTGGTGGAGTCCGTTGTGTGGACATGGCTGATAGGTGCCCTGATATTGGTGTGGTAGCAAACTGCATTTTCACTCTTGGTTTTCCCAGCAGCAAAATCAAGGATCTGAAGGATCACTGCAGAGTGTGGGCCAAGATTGTTCTAGGCTGTTTCAATCACAGGAAGCCCACAAGCTCTCTTGACTATATAAACGTGGATCAGCAATTTCTGATCTACTTTATTAATCAGAGGGTGAAGATCAATTTGGCACACTTCCTGTTCAATCATCTGAAGACTAGTGTGAAAGAGACTAGAGAAGAAGAAAGGACGAAAAGAGACTGGATACCTTTTGGGAGGCTCATATCAGATATTCTGACAGAGAATAAGCTGATAGATTATCTGAGCGAAGCTAAAGTACTGGGCAATTTTGAACCAACTGTTGGAAAACCGCTGAATGCTAAGAATCTGAAAAAGATGAAGCTGATAGACAATATCAGGAAGGAACCCAGAGCTTCTTCAACTGCTGACATCTCCAGAAGAAGAGTGCCTCTGAGTGATTTCCCAAGATTTTCTGAGATGGAATCCCACCCTGATATGGTTGCCAAGTATCCAGATTCTCCCAAGGCAGAAGTTGCAGGTTCTAAGCTGAAGATCAAAGACCTGAGTCAAGTTCAACCTGAAGTGACTCAGAAGAAGTCAAAGAAGAGGAAAGCAGAAGGATCATCTCACCAGACTCCAAAGAAACGAGGTAATCCATCTGCTGCTCCTATTTCAATTTCAACTACTATTCCAACATCTGTTGCTCCGCCTCCAACCTCTCACAGAATTTCCATTCCAATCCCCACTATTGATGAAAAAATACCAGAAGACCCTTCTGAGGCCTTACAACTCAGAAGAACCAGAATTAAAATTCCTCTCAAAATTACCAAACAACAACCAACTGTTTCAACAACATCAGCACTTGATAGCGTGCTAGCTGACATTGAGCGCGAACATACTTCTGTTCAACCTCACTCTGAACCACCAAATATTCCTCCTCCACAACCTGAACCAGAAATTCAACCTGAACCAGAAATACAACCAGAACATCAACCAGAACCTGAACCAGAAGAACCTCTGATCCCTGAGCAATCAGAAGTTCCACCTCCTCAACCAGAAAATAATCCTCCCTCACCTCAAACAGAGTTTCATCGCTATGAAACCCCATCTCCTCATCATTCTGATCCCCTCTCATCTCAACCTTCACCGCTGGCAATACAGTTGCCATGTGGAACCACCATTGTCACACCCCAGTTACCATCATCAGAGGAATCAACACCTCCAAAAACTCCAACCACTCCAATAGACATATCCTCTGACTCTGATAACCATCCACCAAAACAAACAGCACCTCAGCACACCTCTGAAAACCAATCATCTGAAAACCCCAGCAGAACATTCATTGACTTAACAAGTCTTGAACGTCTTGCTGATTTAAGACACAAATTGGCCATTCCCAAACCAAAGCAATTAGATGTTGGCTCTGGTATTTTGGACTTTGAAACAGGTATGCTGCAGTGGATTGCTTCGTTGAAGCAAGTTTGTCCGGGGATGATCGACCCAGCTGCTTCTGATCAGCTCTGGTCACAGTTCAGAGTATGGGTTCGTGCTGAAGCACTCAAGCTGCAGGACGTCAACTATGAGCAGGCTCAACAGAACTTTAGCAAGCTGCTGAAGGAAGTTGAGAGTCAGCTGCCTCAAGAAGTTGTGCTCCCTCTGGACTCTGAATCGTGGTCTGAGAAAGAACAAGCTGCACAGGTGCAACCAGCAGAAGAAGACAAGACTCTTCAGGAAGAGAATCCAGCAGAAGATGTAGCTGAAAGTTCTGAGAAGCTTCCTCCTGCTGAAAGTTCTCAAGCTGCCTTGGACAAGCAGGCTCTGGAAGAATTAAGGCTGAATGACTTGCGTCTACAGCAGCGGATGGATGAGAATAATCAGAAGATGGAAGCAAGAATGAATGTCCAGGACAGCAAGATTGATTCTGTTGTCACCATGGTTCAGAAGCAGAATGCAACTTCTGAAAAGATTCAGGCAATGCTGGAAAGCCTGTTCTCACGCATGCCCCCACAACCTTGAAATTTTTTTCATGCATGACATTCTCTATATTTTCTTCATTTTCTGATGTACTTTTGACTATGTTTTGACTATGGTTTGTAATGCTATTTTGCTCTGATTCTGAACTATCTTTAATATTATTAGTTTTTCTGATCTAAATCATTTTAGCACATCACCAGCACTTTTTGATTGCTGACAAAAAGGGGGAGAACAAGAATGATATTTAAAATCAATAACGGCTAACTAGACAGAAATTCTCAAACATTCTAACTCTATTACTTGAAATGTTTTTCTGTTTTGCTGTTAAGTCTACAGGCACAAGGAAGCTCTGAACACTATGAAGACTAAGAACTAGAAGCTCTGATCAAAATATAAAAGCTCATGTTGCTCTGATCAAATATGAAGTTCTGATATATGAAGATCTGATCGACCTAACACTCTGATCCGAAGCAAAGCTCTGACAGAAAAAGCTCTGAAGCTCTGCTCTCTGATAAGTCAAAGACTTATAATCTGATGCTCAAAGATAGAAAAAGATCTGACTCTGAAGAACACACATATCAAAGGGAAGTAACAAACTCAGGGGGAGTATCTCTTAACTCTGACTTCTCCGTACTTCTTATTCTGATACATAGATCTGATAACTTTTCACGTTAATTTTCATTTAAAATATCTAGTTTTTGTCATCATCAAAAAGGGGGAGATTGTTAGAACAATGTTTGAATCTAGTACCCTATATTTAAGTTTTGATGATAACAAAGTGAAAAGATATAGTAGTTAAATATTTTATGATTGAATTATATGCTGCCTAAAATTACTATGCTCTGACTTGCAGATATGCTGATTAAAATAAGCAAGATCACGTTTTCAGCATCAGAATATGAGTTTGCCATCAGCATCAGAAGTTGCTGAATCAGAACGTCAAGATCAGATGATCAACGCTTGCACATGCTGAAGCTTGATGAACAGAACTGCGCATAAAACACTCTGATACAGAAACAAATTAGTTCATCAGCAGCGAAGCAGAATCAGAATGAGCCAAGCCAGATCGTGCATTGAAGAAGCAACGGTACTGTGCATTGAAAGCTAATCAATACCAACGGCATCATTCTAAGACAAGATCTGCTCAAAAAGGAAAGCTTGTTAATAGCATTGAATCAAGAATATTTGCTTCAACGTTCATCTTCTCAAAGTGCTATATAAACCAAGCTTTGAAGATTATCACGGCTAATGCTTCCAAACTCTCTACACGCACAAAGCTGAACAGTAATCTTCACTCTACAAGTTTTGCTAAACCACCAAACTCTGATACTCTATTAGCGTTTAGCATCTTAGTATTCTAAGCTTCATTTGTGTAAACATCACAGTTGTGATATAGTTTTTGTAGAAAACATTCATACACACTTGTTCATTCCTTTGTAAGAAAGTGTTGCCTTGACAAACCGGATTGTGGTTTGAATCAAGAAGGTTTTAGAAGTTGCTAAAGCAGATTTGTATTCAGTTGAATATAGTGAATTAAGACCTCGTTGGAGAGAGGCGAAATCACCTTGAACGGGTGGACTGGAGTAGTTTGAGATCAAACGAACCAGGATAAAAATACCTTGTCATTTGCTTTAAGTTTCCAGTTTTACAATTCAACCCCCCCCTTCTTGTGTTTTTCACCCCTTCAGGGTTGAATTGTAAAACTGAAAATCAATGCAATGAACACGATATTTTTATCCTGGTTCGTTTGATCTCAAACTACTCCAGTCCACCCGTCAAGGTGATTTCGCCTCTCTCCAACGAGGTCTTAATCCATTATATTCAACTGAATATTACAATCTGCTTTAACAACTGCTAAAGCCTTCTTGATGCAAACCACATCCCGGTTTGTCAAGGAATCACTTTCTTACACATAATGGAAATCTAGGTGTGTGAGTGTTTTCTACAAAAACAATTTATCACAACTGTGATATTACACAACTTAAGCTTATGAAACTAGATTGCTAAAATATAATTGAGTAAGGAATTATGGAGCTTTTTAGCAAACTGAGAATGAGAAGATGTATAATAGCTTTTAGGCGTGGAAATAGTTGTAGAGCATTAGCCAATTCAATCTTCATTGTGTTGTTTATATAGCACTGAATTTGTTAAACGTTGGAGCAATATTCTTGATTCAATGCTAATAACAAACTTTCCTTATTGAGCAGATCTTGTCTGGAATGATGTCGTTGGTAATAATTCGCTTTGAATGCACAGTACCGTTGCTACTTAAAGCGTGTTCTAGCTTTGGCTCATTCTGACTCTGCTTAAGTGCTGATGAACTGTTGTTGTCTTTATCAGAGTGTTGAGCGTAGTTCTGTTCATCAAGCTTCAGCAATCGCGTGATTTGTTCTTCTGATTCTGGTATTCTGATATAGCAACTTCTGATGCTGATGTTAATAACCAATAATCTGATGCTGATTAGGTGTGCTCTTGTTGATACCTATCAGAGTTTCTGCAAAACAGAAAGTAATATTTTAGGTAGCAAATAGTTCTTACATGAATCACATAATTTAATATATCTTTTCATTTTGTTATCATCAAAACTTAAACTTAGGGTAGTGAATTCAAACTTTGTTCTAAGAAGATTTAGGAACCTGCCTGTACTTCAACTGAGAGAATGCTTCAGCTGAGTTTTAAGAACCTGTTCATAATTTAATTGGGGGGAAACATCTTCATCAATATCTAGGAACTGTCTCGTGCCCACCGGGAGTATACCGCCGAGGTTATAGAACTTGTCCACACTATGACGGAGGAGAACATCAAGATCTAGGAACTGACTCGTGCTCATTGGGAGTATACCTTTGAGGTTATAGTACTCGTCCACACTATGACGTAGGGAAACATCTTCATCAAGATCTAGGAACTGTCTCGTGCTCAATGGAGTATACCGCTGAGGTTATAGAACTTGTCCACACTATGACAGAGGAGAACATCAAGATCTAGGAACTGACTCGTGCTCAATGGAGTATACCGTTGAGGTTATAGTACTCGTCCATACTATGACGTAGGGAAACATCTTCATCAAGATCTAGGAACTGTCTCGTGCTCACCGGGAGTATAACGTTGAGGTTATAGAACTCGTCCACACTATGACAGAGGAAAACATCAAGATCTAGGAACTGTCTCGTGCTCACCGGGAGTATACCGTTGAGGTTATAGTACTCGTCCACACTATGACGTAGGGAAACATCTTCATCAAGATCTAGGAACTGTCTCGTGCCCATCGGGAGTATACCGTTGAGGTTATAGAACTTGTCCACACTATGACGGAGGAGAACATCAAGATTTAGGAACTGACTCGTGCTCAATGGAGTATACTGTTGAGGTTATAGTACCCGTCCACACTATGACGTAGGGAAACCGTCGAGATTGAGAAACTTATCTGAAATTCAACCGAGGATAATTCAATTGAGATTTAAGAACCGGTTGGGTCTTTGACGTAATTGAGAACTTTAACTGTATCTTTCCTGAAAGGTAAAGGTCTGTCATATGCAATGCATGATATGGATCAGGCAATGATGTTCTCAAAATAAATGAGATTGTATTCGTATGATGCGTATATGCATGTATCATGATGTATGGGAATGTGATGTTTTAGCTGGGGAAAATAAATCCCGGAGCTGCTGGAGAATAGAGTTGAGTTCTTCGTTTCTGCTGGGGATGATGAACGAAGATGATTGTGAAAATAAACCTGCATGAGAAAAGAACTCCGTTGGGGAATAAACTTGATGAAGAGATTACTCTGAGGGGAATTACTATGTGGGGAAGAGATGTTCTGTTGATGATTTTAATGATAATTCCGCTGGGGAATCTGTTGATAAGCTCTGCTGGGGATTTTGATGATGAACTCCGCTGGGGATAGAAAGAACTTCGCTGGGGATGATCTTTCAGTTGCAACTTGCTGAGGATAACCCAGCTAGACTCTTGTGAGGATAATCTCTGAATTTGGATGAGGAGACTTATTTGTGCTTCGCAGGGGATAAGCTTCCAGAGTCTACTGGGGAAGATGATTCAACTCTGTCGGGGAAGCTTTTTTTTAGACTGCGCTGGGGAAATGACTCCATTGTGGTATCTTGTATTCCGTCGGGGAACATTCTTATATTCTGTTGAGGAATATTAAGACTGTCGGGGATGCTCTTACGCTTGCTGGAGAACATCTTTATACTCCGCTGGGGAATATTAAGATCTTCCGGGGATATCAAGCCTTTTAAGCGTTGATGGTGGATGAACTCTGCTTGGGGAGAGTATTACTGATTTGTACATAACTGCAAGCCTCGGCTGAGAAATCTATCCCTTTTACTCTACGGGGAGTGACGGTATCTTGGTCATATTCCTCAGCTGAACCTACCTTGGTACCTTGGTGGACAGAGCAACTAGACCGCTCAGACAATTCTTATTGCCCCTGTTTCTGATATTATCAGTAATTCGTCCTTTGTTTCGCATGTAAATTTTTATGAGCAGCAATTAGTGTCAAATGCATATATCAAAAATGAACATTAGACGTTCTTTGCAAAACAAAACAGATAAAGGAAAAACAATTTGAAATTTGTCTGAAAATGAATTTGTATTGATTTTGAATTTTTCCTGTAAATAGGCGCTTTTGTACAAGAGGCTGACGTCCTAGTAAGAGAACGCCGCTGAACAAATAGGATTTATACAATTTGTGAAAAGAAAACAAAACAGTTATGTGAATAATCCTAACTGGGGGTTCCAACTCTGCTATTGCCTTTATATCTTCAAGCATCTCATCACTTTGTTGCTTAGTTGAAGATGAAACTGATTGATTAGTGTTGTCTGAGCTTGATAGTTGATACCGAAGTCTGGATGCAAGGTGATCCAATGATACATAGTATTACGCTTTAATCCCTAAATTTTGTCTGGACCGCCCTTTCGGGTTTTCAGTCCACCGGGATACTCATTTTTGCCCAAGCCGCCTTTTCAGGTTTTTGACTTGCCGAGTGTACAGACTTTTATTTTCATCCTTTATTTTTGCCCGAACCTTTTTGGTTCGCCGGGAAGCCCTTATTTTTGCCTAGGCCAGTCAACCTAGCGGGTCTTTGATTATGCGTAGTATATTTTCACTATGTCTGCATTGACGGGGTGAGGAAGGTCGTCACCATCCATGGTGGTTAGAATCATAGCTCCTCCTGAGAAGATGTTCTTAACCACAAATGGCCCTTCGTAAGTAGGGGTCCATTTGCCCCTGGGATCACCTTGAGGTAGAATAATGCGTTTGATTACCAGATCCCCAACTCGATACTCTTGTCGTCTGACTTTATTGTTAAATGCCTTGATCATCCGTTTTTGGTACGTCTGACTATGACAAATAGCGGTAAGTCTTTTTTCGTCGATTAGGTTCAGTTGATCAAGCCGGGTCTGGATCCAGTCATCTTCGCTCAAACCTACATCCTTCATGATCCGGAGAGAGGGTATTTGAACTTCAATGGGCAGGACTGCCTCCATGCCATATACCAAGGAATAGGGTGTTGCCCCTGTTGACGTCCGCGCTGAGGTACGGTACCCATGAAGAGCAAATGGTAACATCTCGTGCCAGTCTTTGTATGTCACTGTCATCTTCTGCACAATCTTCTTAATGTTCTTATTAGCTGCTTCTACAACCCCATTCATCTTCGGCCGGTAGGGAGAAGAGTTATGATGTTGTATCTTGAATTGCTCGCAGAGCTCAGTGATCATCTTGTTGTTAAGATTGGTACCATTGTCCGTAATGATCCTCTCTGGTACACCGTATCGATAGATCAGGTTATGCCGAATGAACCGTGCCACGACGTTCTTGGTTATGGTAGCAAAGGAAGTTGTTTCAACCCACTTCGTAAAGTAATCAATCACTACCAGGATGAAACGATGCCCGTTGGATGTCGTAGGTCTGATCTCGCCAATCATATCAATGCCCCACATTGCAAAAGGCCAAGGCGCTGTCAAAACATTCAGAGGAACTGGAGGTATGTGCACCTTATCAGTATAGACCTGGCACTTGTGACATGTTCGAGAATGTTGATAACAGTCGGCCTCCATTGTGGACTAGTAATATCCTGCCCGGAGGATTTTCTTTGCCATGGTATGTCCACTGGAATGAGTTCCGAAGGTACCTTCATGCAACTCTATCATGATTCTTTCTGCTTCAATCTTATCCACACAACGCAGTAAGGTTGAATCATGGTTACGTTTGTAAAGAATGCCATTGCTGATGAAGAACTTTTCCGTGAACCTTCTCAGAAATTTCTTGTCATTAAAAGATGCACCCTCGGGGTATTCTTGAGCTTCAAGGTATCTTTTTATTTCGTGATACCAGGGCTTTTCTGTTACCTCTTCAATCTCAAGATCACAGCAATGTGCAGGTTCATCCAATTTCCAAATAATGATTCGGGGAGCCTCGTTGTCCCACTTGACTTTAAACATAGAAGACATCGTAGCTAACGCGTTCGCCAGCTGATTCTCCTCTCTGGGGAAGTGTTCAAAGGTTATCTCCTCGAAATGGGGAAGTAACGTCAATACATACTCCTTGTAAGGAATAAGGTTTGGGTGTTTCGGATCCCACTCGCCTTTGATCTGACTAATCACGAGAGCGGAATCTCCGAAGACACTCAGAAACTTAATCCTTAGGTCAATTGCTGCTCGAAGACCCATGATGCATGCTTCATACTCCGCCATATTGTTGGTGCAGTTGAAACATAGTTGGGCGGTAAATGGAGTATGTGAGCCTTTAGGAGATATGATCACAGCACCAATGTTGTTACCCAAAGCGTTCGAAGCTCCATCAAAATGCATAGACCATCGGGATCCTTCCTCAGGCCCTTCATCCGGTCTAGGTGTTTCACAATCAGTTATCAACATGATATTCTCGTCCGGGAATTCAAAGTTCATAGACTGGTAATCATCCACTGCCTGATGTGCCAAATGGTCTGCCAATACACTTCCCTTGATTTCTTTTTGAGTTGTGTACTGGATGTCACACTCAGTTAAGATCATATGCCATCTTACTATTCTTCCGGACAAGGCAGGCTTTTTGAAGATATACTTGATTGGATCCATCTTTGAAATCAATAGAGTAGTGTGAGTCAGCATATACTATCTCAGCCGGCGAGCAACCCATGCCAAAGCGCAACAAGCTTTCTCAAGCAGTGAGTATCGGGTCTCACAGTCGGTAAACTTTTTGCTAAGGTAATAAATAGCATGCTCTTTTCGGCCAGACTCATCATGCTGCCCCAACACACACCCCATTGAGTTGTCAAGTACTGTTAAGTATAAGATCAGAGGTCTCCCTTCAACTGGTGGCATTAGAATGGGTGGTTCCTGGAGATACTCTTTGATTCTTTCAAAAGCGGCCTGACATTCATCGTTGCAGCGTACCACTTGATCTTTCTTCAGTAGTTTGAAGATTGGCTCACAAGTAGTAGTTAGGTGCGAGATGAATCGGGCAATGTAGTTCAGACGTCCTAGAAAGCCTCTGACCTCTTTCTCTGTCTTGGGAGCTGGCATCTCTTGTATGGCTTTTACTTTGGCAGGGTCCACTTGAATACCTTTGTTGCTCACGACGAAACCCAGTAGCTTACCAGATCTCACCCTGAAGGTGCACTTGTTCGGGTTCAACCTCAGTTTGTACAACTTCAACCGGTCAAACAGCTTCTGTAGATGGTCAAGGTGTTCCTCCTCAGTTTGGGACCTCGCAATCATATCGTCGACGTATACTTCAATCTCATGATGGATCATGTCATGAAACAAAGCAACCATGGCACGCTGATATGTTGCCCCAACATTTTTCAACCCAAAAGGCATGACCTTGTAACAAAAGGTACCCCACTGAGTAACAAAAGTGGTCTTCTCCATGTCTTCAGGAGCCATCTTGATTTGATTATAACCGGAGAAACCATCCATAAAGGAGAATACCTTGTGCTAAGCAGTATTGTCAACCAGAACGTCGATGTGAGGCAGAGGGAAGTCATCCTTAGGGCTTGCCCTGTTCAAATTTCTGTAATCAACACACATTCTGACCTTACCATCTTTCTTCGGTACTGGAACCACATTGGCGACCCACTGAGGGTAAGAAGTTACTGCTAGAAAACCGGCGTCAAATTGTTTCATAACCTCAGCCTTGATTTTCTCGGACATCTCTGGGCACATACGGCGAACCTTCTGTTTTACAGGAGGACAGTCTTCCTTGGTAGGCAGGCGATGAACCACATTGTCAGTATCCAACCCAGGCATATCTTCGTAGGACCAGGCAAAGATCTCAACATAGTCATGCAACATCTGAATCAACCGCTGTTTCACACTAAGCTCCATATTTGCACCGATCTTGACTTCCTTCTTGTCTGTCTCAGTACCCAGATTCACTATTTCCACTGGCTCTTCGTGTGGCTGAATGGCCCTCTTCCTGGAGTAGGAGTCTTGCAAGTTCACCCGGCACTTCGCAATCATTTTCACCTTCGTCTTCGGCTAAGTTGATCGGATTTTCAAAGTCATAACTGGCAGTAGCAGAGTCGTTACCAGTGAGATCCATAGTGGATTGGGACCTGTATATGTGAGTGTGTGTAAAATAGCTGTTTTGCAATATATAATAAAGAAAAACAAGGAGCGCAAAATTTGAAATGCAAGGAACGTCCAATGCTTTTATTAATGATATATGAAAATGGTACACAAAAGCCCTCACAAATGAAGCCACGGTGCCCCGGGTAAGACACTGAGCCATAAAGTTTCAAAACATTGTCTGTTACAAACTCAGAATAAAGAGTTCATTACTGGGTAATAAAAGTAATAGGGATGAAGTCCTTTGCTGTCCAGTTGCTTGGTCCACCGTTGGTCATAGGATAGATCCAGTTGTCGAACTCATATTCCTCCACATCATCTTCGATGGCATTTACTCCTGAGTTGCTGATGAACACAGGAGGTCTTCCAATCTTTGCACTTCGAACAGCCCTTTGAGCTTCTGCAGTGAAACCCAAACCAAACTTGTTAGTCTTCTGAGTGAAATCAGGAAGTCGGCCTCAGTTTGCATACTCACCCTTCTCGATAACAGCCCGTACATCCTTTAAGGAAGCCATCTTCATAGGAGAATCTTCAATCACAGTCTTAGCTGATGCCAGTGTCTGAGGAACCTCTTCAATGTGTTGAAATGGGGTCTTAATGAACTCCCCATCCATCTCCACATACCGAAACGAGTTGAGGTGGCTGACCATGTACTCCTCCTTCCCTTGAACTGTCACAATCTTGCCTCTAACCGGGTACTTCAACTTCTGGTGGAGCGTTGAGGTTACGGCTCCAGCTTTGTGGATCCATGGATGACCCAGCAAACAAGAATAGGATGGCCGAATGTCCATCACGTAGAATGTAGAATTGAATACCTGAGAACCAACTTTAATTGGGATATCAACCTTACTATGTACCATCCTTTTAGACCCATCAAAGGCCCGGACAACAATGTTACTTGGCTTCAGCTCCAACCCTTCTCAATCCAATCTGTCTAGCGCTTTCTTGGGCAAGACGTTCAATGAGGAACCAGTGTCAACCAACACATGTGCAAGAGTAGTGCCCCTGCATTCAATGGATACATGCAGGGCATTGTTATGGTTCTTCCCTTTAGCAGTCAGATCAGCGTCGGAGAAACCCAAACCATTATCAGCAGTTAAATTGACCATATAATCGGTAAACTGATCAGCTGATGTCTCTTGTGGCACATGGGCCGTCTTCAGGAAGGTAATCAGAGCCCTGGCATGGGCCTCTGAACACAACAACAGTGATAACATAGAAATCTTGGATGGGGTTTGCCCCAGTTGCTCAACTACATTATAATCACTCTTCTTAATAATCTTCAGAATCTCTTCCATCTCCTGTTTGGAAGCTTTAATAGTGATGGTCTTCGGTTCCTCCGTCTGGGCAGGCACATCAGTGGCGATCTCTTTGCCCCGAGCGTCAGATGACTCAGCGCCAGGGGTAAGGATATGAACTTGATCAGGAACGGCAGTAGGTACACTTGCAGGCGAAATGACAACAGGTCTTCGGACAGTTGGTGGAGTAATATCAAGTGAGAAAAGTCTACCACTGCGGGTGACTTTAGCAGGCCCAGTAATGTTGCTGACGCCGGTATCATCATCCAACTCTTGCTTAACTCCAAGAACATAAACATCTTCCCCATAGTGCCAAGGGACAGCTTTGTCAGATGTATAGGGGATGGGCCCCGGAATAGTGATGATTATAGGTGCGATCTTCGGAACAAATGTAATTCTAACAGGCGTCCTCGAGGGAGCCTTGGAAGAATTGTCGAAAATGGTAATGATGGCAACTTCTTCAGAATGAACGGATGGAACAGCAGTCTTCTTAAACAGAATCTCTTTACTATCCATCAGGTTTTGGATACCTGACTTCAGGAATGGGCAACCAGTAGGTAAAACAGAACACATATGGCAACCTTCGCCATAACCCGGAAATAAACCGGCTAGCAACAGGTTCTTCTTGACAGTCATCAGAGGGGTAACAATATCATCCACAGGCACTACAAACAAGTCTTCCTCTACACCATTTACTCCATGTTTGGGCATGGGAGCAGTCACAACATTAGGCCTCTCGTGCGCCTCGAACTCAATCTCCTTTGCATCAATTAAGTCTTGCACCTTGTTCTTCAAAACCCAACAATCGTCCGTATTATGCCCCGGGCTATCAGAGTGAAAAGCATAGCGGGAATTAGGGTTATACCTTGGTGACACTGTATTTGAATTTTTCGGAGCTTCCTTTAGAATTACCAGATTGGTCTTCAGCAACTGGGGCAGAATCTGAGACAAAGTCATGCTGAGACAAGTAAATTGCCTTCGAGGTCTCTCGTCCTTCTATTGATTGTTGTGCTGAGGAGCACCGTCAGGTTTTGAAATAACAACCGCATTGACAGCTTGGCGGTGTTCAGGTCTATTATGTCTTCTTGAACTGTAGACCACACTGGACTCTTTCTTAAACGGTTTCTTCTCACTGCTAGATGAGGCACCCTTCTGTATCTTTCCAGCCTTAATACCAGCTTCAATCCTTTCACCAGTCAAAATAAGATCTGTAAACCCAGCAGAAGAGCTTCCAATCAAATGGTTAAAGAACGGACCTGACAGGGTCCCCAGAAACATGTCAACAAGCTCACGATCAGCCAAAGGTGGTTGCACCCTTCCGACAAGGTCTCTCCACTTTTGAGCATACTCTTTAAATCCTTCACCCACTCCTATTGACATACCCTGGAGTTGGGTACGCGTAGGAGCAAGGTCGGAGTTATACTGATACTGCCTATAGAATGCGGTAGCCAAATCTTCCCAGCTACAGATACTGGCTCCGTCCAACTGATAGAACCACTCAAGCTGAGTCCCTGAGAGACTGTCTTGAAAGAAATGGATCCATAAGTTCTTATCAGCAGTGTAAGGCTGGATCTTCCTCACATATGATCGGAGGTGCAGCTTTGGACAGGAAGCTCCATCATACTTGGCAAAGGCAAGGTGCCTTAAATTTATGGGGAATCACCACCCCAGATGATAGACCTAGATCTCCGAAGTCCAGACCGGGCACCTTCTGTATTTCCATGGCGCTCAAACGGTCTTCCAGCTGTTTGTACTTATCCTCAGCAGAAGGATACTGTTCTTCATCATAGTCCGTCTCGTTGTCGGAGACCATAGGGCTAAGAGCCCTCCTTTCTTGTGTATTATCCTTCCCCCCAGATGAGGTGGTCAGATCAACTTCATTCTGCAGCCCGTTTCCAAACCCGCGTCCAGTATTGAACATGATGGTCCTCTTCTTCTTCTTCTTCCTCTCTTTCAGAATCAGGGTCTTCAAGTCCTGTTGACCCTTAGCTAGGCTCATGACCAACTCTTGAAATTGGGCATTCTGGGCCTGGAGGGCCTTGATAGCTTACTCAGTGGAAGGTTCAGTAGACATGATGATTGCTGAAATAAATAACGAAGAAGATAAGAGACCTGTAAAAGGGTACCTGTTTATGAAGTGCATGAGATGAAATGCGTATGATTTATGATTTCAAAGACAACCGGGATTCAAATTTGTAAACAAGAAAGGAAACACACTTTATTAGATTTAACTTCAGAATTTAAATTGTTCAACAAATTGCCCTTAGGCGTTACAAGAATGGAAATACTGAAAAGTAAATAAAACTGTAAAAGAAATCATCAAAGGTCCATCAATGCTTCCATGGTATCTTCTTCTCAGTGCGGACATAATCATTCAGGATCCGCTCATTTTCCAGTTGCTTAGTCAGCTTATGGATCTTCTGTTCTTGTTCATTGAACCTCTCCCGATAAGAATCCCGTTCTTCTCGCAGTTGCATCCAAGACCTCTTCAGTGTGCCAATATCAGTGGGCATATGAGGATGGAGAATAGTTGGAGGAACCCCGTCTTTATCAGCAACTTCATGAGTAACTGGCCTGACAGCATCATATGGCATACCTAACTTCTGGGCACGGACGTGGACCCATCTAAGATATGGCTCCATTGGCAGGGAAGTCTTTGGTCCCAACTCATGTGGGTCAGATTGGTGAACTCTATCCCAAGCCTTGATGAATCTACGACGCATCTCGTCGCTGTCTCCCTGAAAATCAAAGATGATATGAGGCATCAACATCTCATGAGGCACTTCTCTTCTGGCTCTTCCAAACTGACGGAGAGCTAAATATGGGTTATAAGAAATTCCTCCATGGGTTCCGATCAATGGAACATTAGGATACTCTCCACAACGATCAATGACAGTCACCTCATCCAAGCCTTTGAGAGTCCAGATAATGTCATTATTAGTAAGAGACACTACCCTATAAGCCCAGCCCATTCCTTCTTTGTTCTTCAGTACGGACTTAGGGAGGTGCGAAATAAACCACCTTGACAATAAAGGAGCACAACACATCAATGTTCCCCGCTTTCGGGCACTACGAGCATAAAGCTGATGAAGGATATCACCCAAGAGAGTGGGTACAGGGTTCCGAGAGATGAAGATCTTTATGGCATTAACATCAACAAAAGTGTCCGGATTTGGAAACAATACCAGACCATAAATCAAGAGAGCCAAAATGTCCTCGTACGCCTTGAAGTCTAAGCCATCCCAGAAGTAATTAGCTTTGTCAACCAGAAACTTAGCCAAAAAAACCTTAGCTCCACTTCTAGTCTCCCAGTTAGCCATTACCTCTTCTTTGGTCAAGTGAAGGGCTGCAGCAATTTCTTCGGGCTTGAGAGTCTTTTCCCAACCAGTAAATGGAGTCTGCTCCAAAACAAAGATACCAAGCAACTCAGAGAATTCTTCCAGGGTAGGGACCAGCTGGAAGTCTTGAAAGGTGAAGCAATGGTATAGCGGATCATAAAACTGGACCAAGACGCTCATCATTTGTTCGTCCAATTTTGAGGTGACTAAACTGAGAAGAGAACCATGCCTCCTGATGAAGGAAGTAGTGTCTAGAATCCTGACAACTAACTCTTTAAGCAAAGTAGGTACTTGAACGAAGTTGATCCGGATAGTATTCCTACGCATGGGCATCATGATGTCCTACAAAATAGAGCAAAGATGAAACCCTCTTGTCTTTGAAATAGGTTAGTCCTTGTGCAAGATGTATGCAATGTTATGATGTTATGATGTCATGGTAAAGGCACACCACAAGTATTCACAAAAGGCAAACATGGTAAAGGCACACAAGCCACGCAAAAGAGCCCTTAGATTTCAGGCTGGCATGAAGCTTAAGTACTACCCTCTTTCAGTTTCAGTTGGTTAAGACCTGTCCTAAAAAATATGAATCGGGTTCTAGAGGATCTCAATATCACTGACTACCCTCAATCAGTCATAATTCCAGTTTAGCAACCTTTTCTTGCAGTCGGAATCATCGCGAGAGTTTAGTCTCAATGAGTGTAGCATACTGCTACTGTTCTATGGCCAAGTTGGTCGATTTAAGGTTCTAAGGTCAGTTAGTGCTTAATGATTCCTTAGAAGACCCATATTCTCCTCGTTCCAACACAAGGGATATCGGTACAGACTAAGGTGTCACACCAACGTAGCTACTGCTTCATCCGTGTCGGTTTACGCCGGACAGATCCCTCACAGTTTATTGCTACTTACCTAAAGGGTATCCCCAGATCCAGGTTAGGATCTATAGAACTCCGATACAAGCCCACAAAATTTAAAGCATACAAAGCATACAATTGAAAACACAAGTGATCTAATCCTAAGGTACACCTCACTTACAGAAATCCCCAGCAGAGTCGCCAGTTCTGTGATCGGTGGGAATATAACTGACTGTTTTTGAATGCTGGTTCGCGTTTGCGTTTGTTTTCGCAAAATGTCGCAGTAAGCAAGAGCCGCCACCGTCTTTTATTTTATCCAACAAGGAAAGGACAAAAGCACAGAAAAATTCCTTTTCGAGATGTTTCTCGGGTTCGGGAGGTAGATTATAGAAAGGGAAGGTATTAGCACCCTTTCTATCTGTGGTTATCCACGGGCTCTTAGGTACTTGCTCACTATGTTTTCAAAAGTTTGATTTTCTTTGTGATTGTGGGTTTGAAAAGAGTTTTTGTTTTGAAGAGAGTGTAAGTGCGAAAAGTTTTGTTTTTGTTTTCAAAAGGAGCAAGTACTTAAGAACCTCTACCTACTCAAAAAGGAATTAAACTGTGTAAAGGTCCTTTAGACAATGCTATCCCACTATTGAAGAGTAGGTAGCACCGTCGTTGGAGTTTCCGGGTCAATTCGATTTAAGGGATGTGTGGCCACTAAAGCAATGTTAGGACGCCTTAGTGGTAACCCTAATGTCTTAGATCATTTTTCCGAGGCAACCGTTTCGAGGCAACTTATGATCTTTGGACAACAGGGCGACCTCTAAAACTTCCTATACTGAATGACCACGTTCGAGGCAACCAAGTGAGGCGTATCCTAAGAGTGGCATGTGCGAGTGTGTCAATTTTTAGTTTATATTATCTTTGTACATGTTATGGTGAGCTACGGTTGATTTTCAGATCTTGTCATGCAATCCTAGTTAGCATACATCTAAACAGTTAATATATGTATAGGAATTTAAAGTGCGGGAATTGTAAATCCTATGCTATTACAAGGCTTCGGGGAGGGGGATTATTTACATGTCCAAAATTGGGGGAATAAAGCAGTAAAGTGTAAAAGTCTTAGTTAAGCTATTACAAACCAGTAGGCAGTTACAATAGAATAAACGCGCGCGAATCTGAAAATAACCTCTAAAAATCCTAAGAATAAAATCTTTTTGTGTTTTATTTTATTTTGGGAAAAATGATCTAAATCTTCTTAATTTTAGTTTTGAGAAAATGTTAAGATAATTAAATGATTAATTAACAAAGTTAATTTAATAGAAAAAACTAGCCTAATGTTTTTGTGTTTTTTTAATTGATTTTATGTTGATTAAAAAAAGAAATAAAATAGTCAAAACAAAGATGAAATCGAAGGAACAGGCAGTAAATCAAGAAAGGTATAATTCTGGAGGCCTGGATCGAAAGAGGTGTGGGCTGCCTTTCGATCCAGTGAAGAGGCATGATCGAAGGTGCATGAGGGGCTGCACTTTGGGGGTGTTCGATCTGGATATGTCATCCTTCGATCTGGGAACCCTGGGTCTAGTTTAAAGCTAAGCTGCTAAGCTTCGAAGCTCTGAACAAAATTCTGAGAAGATATTTCCTGCAAAACGAGACAAATGTTAAAGGTCCAGGGGGGACTTTACCCCCCTTATTCAAATCTCCTCCCAATTCGAGTCCTTCCTCAATTTGAATCTGCTGAATCTGGGTCTGGGTTTGTTTTATCCTGAGATTCGAAGGAGAAACTTAGATCGTGCCCAAGCAATGGCACGATCTCTTCTTTGCGCTTTAGCTTACATGCAACATAATCAGTAATAACAGGAATACATATGTAATGTGTATTAAAATGTCATGAAGGTGCAATTTTGGTTTTTGCAAACCCTTACCAATTAAAGATGTATGATCTGTGGCTCTGGGTGTGGAGATGTTTGCTGAATGGCTGCTTTGGCTTGGATTACTTCTGAAAATGTTGACAACCTTTGGTGGGTTTGTGGGCAGCGTATCTCCAAATCCTCGTCTCTTTCTTTTTCTCCTTTTTTCATTTTTTTGTCTCCTTTTGTTCCCCCTGTTCTGTATGCTTGCCCTTGTATTTATAGGAGTATGATGGTCTAGTAACGGCAAGAGACAACCAATTAAACAGGCCTTTAAAGCTATGAGACAAGAATCAGACATATTAAAAGATTTCCTTTTTTGAAATATTCATGTCTCTTTGGAATCTTGAATGAACCTGGACACCTTTGAATTTCGAATGCCTCCAGGCCATGCTCTTCGATTGGTCTTGAGTTGCCTCCTTCAAATGGACTTCTTATGTGCCCTTCGAACGGGCCTTCTGAATGCTTCTTCAAATGGACCTTTTGAATGTTCTTCGAATGACCCTTTGAATGCTTCTCTTTGATAGCTTTAAAGTCCCAAATCGAATTACTCCAGCTTCAATTACATAGCCCCTTCGATTGATCCTCCCTCTGCTTCGATTGCTTGATTCGAAAAGGATCACCCTGGTCGAATCAGCTCTTGTAAGGTTAGGAGCAAACAAGGTAAGAATCTGGCCTTTAATTCAAATAATTGAGTCCACAATCAGCATTTAATTATTTCTATATTTGCAAGGGACACATGCCATTGTGAACTTTGGGTGAACCTGGACAGGTTAGGATATGTGTTTTTGCTTAGTCATGTCAGCCTACTTCATTCCTTCGAATCTGCCTTCTTTGCCAGCTTCAAAGTCCAATTCGAATCTATTTAGAACATTCCCTATTAGACAACTTCGACCAACCCTTGGCCTTGTGATGAGTCTAAGTTCTGATTCTAAGTGTCCAGAACTTCCTTCATCAGAGCATCTTAGATTAAGAGAAACTCTGCACTGAAATGCCATTCTAAGGTCATTTCGTTCTGATGTTCTGATTGAGGTAAAGTATGAAGTTCCAGCCGAAGGACCCTCTGAAGTACTAGTCGAAGCATTGTGAAATTGACTTGATCGAAGGGGTCCAGCTTTCAATCGAAGACTTGCACATCAAAGCTTGATCGAAGGGTTCCAAACACCTAATCGAAGCTTACTAATCAAAGCCTGATCGAAGAGTGCCAAATGCCCAATCGAAGACTGGTGAGTCAAGCCTGTATCGAAGTATTTTGGATACCCAATCGAAGACTTTTCCCAGATGCCAATCGAAAGACACTTTGTTCATCTTCAAAAAACTTTATTTTCATTAGGCAAATGTTTGTGACCAACCATGTATGTGAAGACTTTTGAAAACATGAGAGGGAAAATTTTGGGGTACAACACATTCGAAAGAATTCTGTCTATACAATATTGGGACAAACAAAGGAGTAGCAAGGGCAGGTATGTAACCAATGCGAAAGGAATTCCAAAAAGGGAAGATAGCCCATACCCCATAGTGAATCGACAAGTCACCTTCAAGCCACCATCCAACATAATAGACAAGTGGATGAAGTCTAGTCAAAGCAAGGGGAAAGAAAAAGGCAAAGAAAAATAGAAGAGTTTCGAAGAAGGTGGCAGATCCACATGGGCATATCGAAGGCAGTTCCAGCCAATAAAGCAACAAGCCTATGTTTCTGAGAACTACAAAGGAAAAAACACAATGACAAGGACCCAGTGGCGAAGGTACCAAAGGACCAAGAAGTATCAAAGGGAACTCACCAGCAATGAAGTAGGGGAATCTAGTACGAATCAAATTCCGCCTGCTGCACTTGTCAAAGAGAAGCCACCAGCATAAATGAGGCTCTTCTCCCCCAGAAAGGATGAGGTATCCGTCGAAAGGGCTCCATAGGAACCAACTAACGAAGAGCCAAAACACGATGAGGACATGCTTACTGACAACTTTGACTCAGATGGGGAGTCCTCTCTGAATATCGTCTACAATGTGGTTTATGTACTACCACACGAATATGATCAAGTAACAGAGGTAGAAGATTCCGAAGAGGAAGATGAATTATAGATGGCAAATCACAAACCTGTGTGCTATTATGTTATGAATAGTGGAGCGGTCGAAGAACAGAACCCGTTCTTTGAGAAACCAGACCAAGGTATGAAGAACCATATGAAGCCTCTCTTTATCAGGGGAAAAGTGGAACAAGTGGGGATCAACAAAGTAATGATAGATGGGGGTGCCACTATCAACCTCATGCCTCAATTCTTGCTGAAGAGGATAGGTATGTATGACACAAATATAAAACCTCATAATATGGTATTGTCTAATTATGAAGGAAAAATTGGCCATACACTTGGCGTAGTTCAAGTTGACCTCACTGTAGGAACCATCACCAGACCAACAATGTTCATGATTATACCGGCCAAGACAAACTACAATTTACTCTTGGGCCGTGAATGGATTCATGGGATAGACGCAGTTCCCTCCTCAATGCACCAGCGCGTGGCAATTTGGAGAGAAGATGGAATTATGGAAAATATTGAAGCAGACCAAAGCTATTATATGGCAGAGGTTAACCAGATTGATCAAAGGAATTTTGATCGAAACTTGGCCAACATGGGGCCTTGTAGCGCTGCAGATGGCGCGTATGCGCCAAACAATAATGCTATGTACTTTTTGACCCTGCATCTAAGGCATGAATTTTGCTGGGATAGAGAGATTTTGGGGCAGGAAGATGATGTACCTGGACTTCCAGGGATACGGCCAATAGGATGGGATGACGAAGACAGTGACCATGTCTGAATCTTCCTTCTTCGAAAATATTTCGGCCTATTTGGATGAAAACAGACTAAAACAGGCTTTAGAAGCCGAAGTAAAGATTATGGCTACAAAGGCCAAGGAATAAACAAATCATGCAAAAGGACCAGAGATTTTCTTTAAGCCAATACCCCCTGACGAAGAGAAGCCCGTAGAAGTAAAAGACCAAAGGCTAGACGCAATATATGATGATGGGTGTTGTACCCCAAAATTTTTCCTCTCATTTACCAAGACTTTTCTCACAAGACTTCTTTGACTCAAGACAAGATTATGGTTTGGTCAGCTCAAGACATCTCATCTTGCACTGATAACCCAAAATTAGGGTTTGAGTTTGCACAAAGATTTTTGGACCATCAATGCTTCATGTGACTTTCAAACATCATTTTGGACCCCTAAGATTGCTCATGATAAGTTTCAAGCCTTGAACCATATTTTTTATCAGTCAATTGGACAGTTGACCTAAAAATCAGCTGTATTGGGGAAAAAGTCAACCATGGACAATTTACAGTCAAACTTCATAATTTTTATCCACATTAACATTTTAGACTCATATGTACCATTTGATCAAGTTTGGATTACAACTCCTCAAGAAATTTGATCAAATCATCAAAAGGGCAAAATGGTCAAAATTAAGGTTTTGACTGAGGAAGGACAATTTCTGATTTTTAACCTAGCAAATGACCAATTGGGTTCAAGCATGATTTCAAGGATTCAATGGCATCATATTGACTTAATTACATGGCTCAAAACATCTCAAATTCATTGGATTGACAGATGAAATTTGCAGTCAACTGTACACTGAAAAGTCAAACTTTGAATTTTTGGTCAAAATCAAGTACCAAGAGTCATAATTCATCAAGACATGTCAAAATATGAAACTTGTTCATCAAGAAATCCCAATTTGAAAATTAGGATTTGAATTTGAAAATTTTCATAACTTAGAAATTTTCTAAGTATGAAAATTTTCTTATTTTTTTCTCAACTTTAAGTCATTTTTACACCATGATGCATAATGATTCAAGGAAAGTTCCCAACATGAAAGTTGTAGATCTCCATGAAATATACAACTTTTCTTCACAAACTTTTCCATAAAGATGATTGGATCTCAAGTTATAAATATGTGAATACATGGTCATGAACTTGTTAACTTAGTGAAATTTTGCCCTAATTTAGGCAGGTTTTGGATCCAACTTCATGGCAATTTTTCACCTAGTTCCAAGAGGTATCTCAAAATACATTTCAAAGATGGATTATAGAGAACATTTCAAGATTTCCAAAATGTCCAAGAACTCCTCAAGATCATTTTTGAGTAGGTAGAATCGAAGAGAGGAAGTTGGCAATTTCTCATTTTTTGTCCAAGCCATTTCATGAAGAACAAAGTTGCAAATCAATCCCATGTTGGCTAATTCATGCTGTACAGGTCCTAAACTTGTTCCAAACTCCTTAATTAAATGCTTACTCAGTTGACAAAGCTTTGATCCATGCTTTTGAACCTTTATCCAACTTGTAATTCCATTTATGGCATAAAGGTTCCATTGCCATTTTGAAAAAGAGCAACTTTTGCAAACTTTACAATTTTGAGCTTTGGACATGTCCCCTTGATGCATACAAATCTCACAGGTCTCAAGTAAGATGTACAAACTCATACCAACCCTAAGCAAGCTGGTACAAGCATGTGAAGCTTTGGTCTTGTCACTTTGCTTCAAGTATAACAAAGTTTGCAAAAAGGCTAGCATTTGCAAAGCTGATAGAGAGCTGACCTAAAATCATTTTAATACTAATATACAAACAATATGCAACACAAAAAAACGATTGGCAAGGACCTGAAACACTCCCAAGCTGAAAAACACCAAAAATCTGTTCAAACCTACAGTTTCTGCACAAGCATCCCCATCTTCCATTTGGCTCGTGCATTTTGTGTTTAGATCATTCAAACACCTTACATACTTGATATCAAGCCCATCCAAACCATCATCCCTGTTATGTAATCACTTTTCCACCATCTGCCATTGTTGAGTTCTGAGTTTTCAGTTTGACTTGTCCAAGGAGTTCCAGCCACTTTCAGAGCAAGGCAAGGGTTGGAATACATTCAGGGAAGCTCAAGGAAGCTCAAGCAAGCATCAGGCTCCATCAAAGTCGCTCCATTTTCATACATGATTCCAACTGAAGGAGGTAAAATGCCAAACTCTATCTCTTTGTACAGGCAACCTTAGGCCATGATTTGTGAATAAAAAATGTACTCCTCATCATAACGAAGCTATACATACCATTATCTTGCATTGATTTTACTTGTGCTGAGAGAATTTGGAATTTGAAATCTCTGAAAATATTAGGTTAGAATTTAGGGCTCTTAAAATTCTCATTGATCTTTGGTAGTTAGATTACATAACTTATATGGTTGAAATCGTGAGTTCAAGTACTACATTTTTTATGTTATAAGTTTTTATTTTCATGGAAGTATGAGGAAGTTACAGGTTATCCGGCCAAAGCTTGAGGAAGAAGATGAAACAGGGGCAACCTATCTGCTACAAAGTGATGTCGTTCAGACTGAAGAATGTTGGGGAAACCTATCAACGTGCCATGGTAGCTTTGTTTCATGATATGATACATCATGAGATAGAGGTCTATGTAGATGACATGATAGCCCGATCACAAACTGAAGAAGAGCACCTTGATCACTTGCAAAAGTTGTTTGTAAGATTGAAGGAGTACAAACTAAGGTTGAACCTAAACAAGTGCACATTCGGTGTCCGGTCCGTTAAACTCTTAGGCTTCATTGTCAGCAACAAACGCATCGAGGTTGATCCTGCCAAGGTTAAAGAGATACAAGAAATGTCTGCTCCTCGTACTGAGAAGGAAGTCAGAGGATTCTTGGGACGCCTGAACTATATTTCCATATTCATTTCTCACCTAACATCTACTTGTGAACCAATCTTCAAATTGTTGAAGAAAAATCAAGTAGTCAGATGGAATGATGAATGTCAGATTGCTTTTGACAAAATCAAAGAGTATTTACAAGAGCCTCCTGTCTTGATGCCACCAGTCGAGGGAAGACCACTAATCATGTATCTGACCGTTTTAGAGAACTCAATGGGGTGTGTATTGGGGCAGCATGACGAGTCTGGCCGAAAAGAGCACGCTATTTACTACCTGAGCAAAAAGTTTACCGACTGTGAAACCAAATATTCACTGCTCGAGAAACTTGTTGCGCTCTGGTATGGGCTACTTTCCGGCTAAGACAATATATGTTGACTCATACCACTTTGCTGATATCTAAGATGGATCCGATAAAGTACATCTTTGAGAAGCCTGCTCTGTCTGGTAGGATAGCCAGATGGCAGATGATCCTAACAGAATATGACATACAATACACCACCCAGAAAGCCATAAAGGTAAGTGTGTTAGATGATCATCTTGCTCATCAAGCTGTAGAAGATTATCAGTCCATGAAGTTTGAATTCCCAGATGGAGACATCATGACACTAGACAATTGTGAAGAAATCAGACCATATGACGGACCTGGACAAGGATCCCGATGGACCCTATTCTTTGATGGGGCATCCAATTCACTTGGTAATGGTATCGGCGCTGTACTCATATCTCCGGAAGGGTGCCATACTCCTTTTACTGCCAGACTTTGCTTCAACTGTACGAACAACATGGCGGAATACGAAGCATGCATCTTTGGTCTCAAGGTTGCCATAGACTTGGGAATCAAATCTTTAGTTGTATTTGGAGATTCAGCTTTAGTTATCAGTCAGATAAAAGGAGAATGAGACACTAAGCATCCAAACCTTATCCCTTACAAAGAACATGTTTTGACATTGTTACCACATTTTGAGCAGATTACCTTCGAGCATTTCCCGCGAGAAGAAAATCAGCTAGCAGATGCTCTAGACACAATGTCATCTATGTTTAAACTTAATTGGGATAACAAGGCTCCCAAGATAACCATTGAATGAATGGACGGACCAACACACTGTCACGAAATTAATACTGAAGAAGTAGTGGACCAGCCTTGGTTTCATGAAGTCAAAAGGTATCTCGAGGCTCAAGAATATCCATAAGGAGCTTCAATCAATGATAAAAAGTTCCTAAGGAGATTCTCCGCTAAGTTCTTCCTAAGTAATGGCATCATGTACAAACGTAATCATGATTCTATTCTGCTCCGTTGTATGGATAAGATTGAAGCTGAAAAGATCATGGTTGAATTACATGAAGGTACCTTTGGCACTCACTCTAGTGGGCATACTATGGCAAAGAAAATCCTACGGGCAGGCTATTATTTGTCTACTATGGAAGCATACTGTTATCAACACTCTCGGACCTGTCATAAGTGTCAAATCTATGCAGACAAGGTGCACGTGCCTCCGATTCCTCTAAATGTCTTAACAGTTCCTTGGCTCTTTGCTATGTGGGGAATCGATATGATTGGGGAGATCAAACCTACAGCCTCCAATAGACACTGTTTCATTCTAGTGGCCATTGACTATTTCACAAAGTGGGTCAAAGCAGCTTCCTTCGCATCTGTTACTAAGAATGTTGTGGCCCGCTTCATCAAGCAGAATCTTATTTGCCGGTAAAGTATCCCAGAAAGGATCATCACTGATAACGGTACGAACCTTAACAATACTATGATCACCTCCTTGTGCGAGCAGTTCAAGATTCAACATCACAATTCATCCCCCTATCGGCCAAAGATGAATGGTGCAGTCGAAGCTGCTAATAAAAACATTAAAAAGATCATACAGAAAATGACAGTCACCTACAAGGACTGGCATGAAATGCTACCGGTTGCTATCCACGGGTACCGTACCACGGCTCGCACATCAACTGGGGTAACACCCTATTCTTTGGTTTATGGCATGGAGGTTGTCTTGCCTATTGAGGTTCAGATCCCCTCTTTGAGAATTATGAAAGATGCAGGTTTGAGCGAGGACGATTGGATCCAAACCCGACTTGACCAATTGAACTTAATTGATGAAAATAGACTTACTGATGTTTTCCATGGTCAGATGTATCAAAAACGGATGATCAAGGCTTTCAACAAGAAAGTCAGACACCAAGTATATCAAGTTGGAGATCTAGTGATCAAGCGCATCATCTTGCCACAAAGTGATCCCAGGGGCAAATGGACTCCTACCTATGAAGGACCATTTGTAATCAAGAACATCTTCTCCGGTGGGGCAATGATCTTAACCACCATGGACGGTGACGACCTGCCACACCCTGCAAACGCAGACATAGTCAAAAGATACTACGCATAAGAGACCCGCTAGGTTGACACACCTAGGAAAAACAAGGGAATCCTGGCGAACCAAAAGGTTCGGGCAAAAATTAGGAATAAAATAAAAAAATCTGTACACCCGGCAAGTTGAAAACCCGAAAGGGCGACTTGGGCCAAAAGGGGTTTCCCGGTGGATTGAAAACCCGAAAGGGCGGTCCAGGCAAAAGTTAGGGAATTAAAGCGTATGACTATGTCCCGTCGAATCACTTTGAGGACAATCTCGTCACTGATAAACTCGTAGTTTCTGATCAATTCAACCATCTTTGGACGAAGCAACAAATAGACAATATATTCGGAGATACGGAGGCTATAGCAGAATGGGAACCCTATGGGATTATCACACATAGTTGTCTTTCTTTGTATAAAATTTTTCTCACTTTTACGGTACCATCCTCTTACTAGGATGTCTGTCTCCTTTGTACAAAATACTTATTCAAAGTAAATACAAAGATATGTCTTTAAAGAACAGAAAACTATTTGTCTTTTCCTTTACACTTGTATTTTATTTGCAAGAAAACGTCCAATGATTCATTAATTAACATATGCATTTGAAAATAATCACTGTCTACAAATAAACAAAATGAAAAAAGACAGTTACTGACAGGTTGAAAGAATAGGATAACGTCTTTAGGCTATTCCATGAGCAATCCCCACGGTACGTCATTTAGATTCCCAACAGAGCTAAAACTTCAAACTATTTAATTCCCGATGGAAACCGTCCAGTTTCTCCAAATTCCCCAGCAAGTTGTTTTGAAGCCTGAAACCCAATCGGATGATAATTGACTTCTGATACTCCCCAACGGAACAAAGATTCCCGTTATTAATCCCCAGTAAAAGTCATCAAAATTCTCTGGATTCCCCAAGCATATTACTCAAGCAGTACATGGCATTGCTCACAACAGAATTTTTTTCAAATACTCCAACTTCAAGACATGAAGAATCGCCATATCCTCAGCAGCAGTCAAGGATTTATTTTCCTCAGCAATACAGTGAATCAGCTTACATGCACATACATTACATCCACATACCAAAACATTGATAAAACACGTATATTGCATCATACATTCCATGCATCATAATTTTGTGTTCCAGCTAACATTTTACCCTTTTTAGGATAAGATTAACAACTACTATTAAAATAATATGCAATCCTGATACAGTTCAAATACGCTCCAGACACGGAAGTCATTCTGTTACTCATTCAGATTCAAGTTCAGATACAGTTCAGATACGCTCCTGTGATACGGTGGGAGAACTGACTTGAGGTTTTGCGTTTGTGTTCGCAAATGTTTCGGTTTAGCAAGAGTCGCCACCGACTTTTTATTTTATCCAAAGTAAAGGTCAAAAAGCACAGGAAATACCTTTGAGATGTTTTCTTGGGTTCGGGGGGTAGATTATGAAAGGGGAAGGTGCAAGCACCCTTTTCATCCATGGTTATCCATAGGCTCTTAGTTACTTGTTTAGATCACTTGCTTTTGCTTTTCAATTGTTTGAAATGGTGCTTTGTGTGTGGTTTTGAAAATGCTTTGAAAAAGAGGCCTTGTCTAGGCAACCTTTGTAATGATTCTTGTTTGAATATATACAAAGGTGTTTGTCTTTTGAAAAGATATTTCAATGTTTGAAAGTTTGATTCGGGAAATGTTTTGAAATTGTGTTGTGAGGTGTGTTTGAAAATAGCAAGGATGATTTTGCAAGTTTTGATCAAGTAACTAAGAGTTGTCTACCCTATTTTACTCAAAGATCTTTCCTATACGTTTTTAACCCTTTTGACAATGTTGTTTTACCATTGCATTTGATAAACAACCTTGTATTTGGATGTTAAACGGGACAGGCGCGGGTCATCGTATGGACCATGATAGCAATTGTGCTAAGTACCTTTAGCAAATTTTTGAGGGACTGGATCATTTTTGTATAGGCAACCAAGATAGTGTCATCGAGGGACTATGATCTTTTGTTTTGTTTTTGTTTTGCCAAGATACTAAACATTCTTAACATGGCCATTTTAAAGGCAACAAGTGGATGAAACCCTAGGGGTGCAAGTGTGCATTGTGTTATCATTTTCATGCATTTAGATTTTGGATTAGGTCATCTAGCGATTGATTTTTGGATCTCGCCATACACGCCTAATTACTATACAGTATATAGAAAGCAATAAATTGCGGAAATTAAAAGTCTAAGTTATTACAAAAGCATCCGGGGATGGGGGTACAATTATTACAAATGGGGATGAATCTCATAAGAATAGTAAAGTCCAAATATTACAACCAAATCGAATTGTCGCAATTCAAAACAAAGCTATAACAAATTAAGAAGAAAATCAATAAATTATGAAATGCATGTATTTACTTGAAAATAAATAAATAAAATCTATTCTAAAAAAGAAAGATTAAATATTTTATTATTATTATTCTTTGTATGTGTTTTATTAATTATGTAAATAAAAAATTTAAAGGAAGAAAATTTAATTAAACAAAATTTCTATTATTTTTGTATTTTTATTAATCAATGAAAAAGGGTTTAAAGAAAACAAAATTAATGAAAATCAAATTAAATGTTTTTTTTGGTATTTTATCAAATAAAGCAAGATTATTTAATAAAAGAAGAAAATAAAACTAATTTTAAGAAAATCAAAGTTTTAATTATTATTAGTGTTATTATTAACTAAAAAAAACAAATTAAAATAAAATGAATTAATTAAAAAACATGAGTATTTGTTAAACAAAAGAAAGGAAAAGAAAATAAATTGAGTTAAAGATGGGCTTAGGATGCTGAAAGTTTAAGGCCCAACTAAAAAGTCAAGCCAGACATCAGGGGGGAGGGGGTACACTTGCAATTATTATGGGCTTATGGGGTTTGGGGGGAGGAGGCCCAAATCCAAAGTTTGCAACGTTTTGCTAGGGTCTTCAAAAATTAGGGTTTGCGTGTACTCCTCACAGCGGCGCCGTTTCTTTCTTCTCCCTCTTCATCTCTCTTCAACACTATCGCTCTGATCTTCCCTTCCCCATGGTTGCCGGAACACCGTCCCTCACTCTCTAACCTCCTCCTAACGACCACTGGCCTTGTTTAAACTGTATGCTTCGTTCTTCCTTTGATTTTAACAGTTTGTTGTTTGATTCGCATGCTTTATTCAGTTTCGTTTTTAATCTATTGTACTATGTGCCTGAGATGCAACAAAGGGTTTGAGAAGCATACCTGTGGGATTTTCTCTGTGATGAAAGAGAATGGTGAGGCTTGAGGGAGGTGACAGTGCTTCCTTGGTGGCCGGAGGTGCAAGGGGAGGAAATGATGAAGAACACGCTTCTGGTATCTCTCCTTTGTTCTTTAAACTTGAATGTTGATGATGATGTTCTTCTGATTTTGTACTTGTTTGTTGTTGGTGAATGATTGACAATGATGATGATTCTTCTGAAACTTCTATGATGATTTCACTTCTAAAAACTTTGTTTCCTCTCTCTTTGAATTTGAATGATGGCGCTTGCTGGCTTTCTGAAACTTTGTTTGTAGTTTTGGTTCATGATGATAGTTTGCCGTGTCTGAAACTTTTGGTATGTTTTTTTTCTTCTGGTTTGAACTTGTTTTGATTATTGGTAGTTCTGAAACTTTTATTTACAAAATGAAAGTTTGGTTGATGGTGATTGTAGTTTGGCATCTGATATGATTTTGTTCTTCTGATCTGAACTTTGTTGGAATTTTGGGAAAAAAATTGTTATTGACAGTTTGCCAGTTTTTGTGGCTTGTTTGGCAGTTTGAGAGGCTTGCTATGTTTTGGAACTGCAGGTTTTATGATTGTTGCAGTTTTAAAGCTTTTGCAGGTTTTATTACTTGGACTGTTGGAGGTTTTGACTGAGTTCTGTAGGTTTTTGAACAATGGTTATGTTGTTTTGTTTTTTCAGTAGTTTGGCTGGCTCTTTACAGTTTGGTTGTTGGCTTGGTTCTGTTTGAGAACTGCAGGTTTTTGGAAGTTTGTTTTTGACCACAATGCTCTCCCTTTTGAAACTGTTATGCAGTTTTGGGGTTTTTTGATAACAAGGTTTTGTGATTTGGTGATTTGTTGACTTTGATAACAGGTTTTTCTGTTTGGCAAGCTTGCTTCTGTTTTTTTGAGTTGGTTAGCAGGCTTTGATACTTGTTATGCAGGTTAGGAGTTTTGTGAAACTGTTAATAGTTTGGAGTTTGTGGTTTGAACTGCTAGATGTTTTCCTTTTGGTTGTGCCCTTTTAATACACAATGTTCTCTCCCCCTTTAAATTGTTATGCAGTTTTGGTCTTATATCCCTTTTCTTTTTTGTTTTACAACTTGTGATAGATTTCCTGCCAAACTGTACAATCTCAAAAAGGTGATATCTTTTCTCTCTTTCTCTCTCAATGACAAAGCATTTTTTTGATTTTTCTTATTTTCTGAAAAGTTTGCCCATAAATCCCTGGAAAATGATGAAAAGCTATGACAAGCTTTTGACTTGTGATTTGGTTTACCTCCTGCATTTTACTTTTGCCTGCTATTCTGC
Source organism: Vicia faba (assembly GCA_948472305.1). Lineage (NCBI taxonomy): Eukaryota > Viridiplantae > Streptophyta > Magnoliopsida > Fabales > Fabaceae > Vicia > Vicia faba. Next base: position 326,116,297 of record OX451741.1, on the reverse strand, counting down.
TGCATTTGTACTTTTCTGACTATATTACTTGTGCTGCTGTATCCAGTTGCTTTGTTCAGTTTGGTTACTTGACAGTTTGCATTCAGTTTGTGCTGCCTTGGTTTGCCTTGCTGCAATGTTTAGACAACATGTTTCAGTTGCTTTGTAACTTGCTGCAATGTTGTTGCAATGTTTAGTTTTGTTGCAATGCTGAGTACAATTTGGCGCCTGTTTGCCTTAGTTGCAATGTTTACCATGCTGTTTTTAGTTTGCCATGCTTTATAATGCAGTTTGGCGCCTTAATGCTTTTTTAATAGATTTGCTTTGTTTGCATTCTTCTTTTTGCATTTTTTATTTTTCTCTTTGTGAACCAAGAAGAGCAATCTTCTTGTGATTTGCAAAGAGGAAAATAAAAACGTGATGAAAAATAGCACTCTGATTCCAGACGGCAAACTTTAATGATGAATATTTTATTTCTCTTTCTGTTTGAAAAATCTAATTAATCAACTGTACTAATCCTCTTTTCTTTGTTTTTTCTTTCATGTGAGCACAACTTGGGTGATGACAAAGCAGAGGAAGCAGAAGACTTTGAGCATGGGAGCAATGGCTTAGACTTAGATTTTTAACTTAGATAGATTTTCCATTAATTGTAATAATTTATTTTTTCAAGTACTATAAGTTGTAAAACCTACAGTATTCAAATAATAAATTATTTTTGTATCAACATCTAAAAAATCTTTGTGAGGCAATCTGAATAGAACCTTCTACTGTCAATATTTTGCAATTCTTCCTTCAAGTCTTCACTTAATCCTTTAAGATTCTCAGATCAAAATAATTGAAATTGCATTCCGACAATTCTAATACAGATAACTTAAACTTTAAGTAATCCAATAACTTTGTAGTCTCGTAACCTTGCAACAACATTCCAATCAAAATACGCACTGGGTATTCCAATAAACAAGCCAACATTTCATTCCATTAACAAGCAAACGTTTCATTCCATTAATAAGCAGATGTCTTAACAGACGTATATTATCTGGTCAACCTGGATCAGATAAAACCTGAATATTCCAAATGACAGTCTCAACTCCCATTTCTTGTCCCAGATGAACAAACCTTGAGAACAACCAGTAAACTTTAAAAAGTGTGAAAACATGTGACAGTTAATTGAATTTCTGAGAATTCAGTTTCTTCTGAGAAATGCGAGAGAAACCCTAATTCTTGATCTGCTGCCAAATAAAAGTCTGTCTGATCGATTCCTGAGCCAATCTTAAAAATCTGAGAAAAACTCTAGGGTTGTGATTTCTTGTGAAAAAGGGAGGGTAAATTTTGGGGTACAACAGCTGCCCCTGTTCAATCTTCTTGAACCTGAAGAGTTAGATCAGCGAGTTTGCCATTCGTGACTCGAAGGTAAAAGATGATTGGACACTAGTGTGCCCATAAATTTGCACTCGTCAAAGTATAGTTTGAGGGAATGGGCTTACAGATGCCATTTGGAGCTGTGACATAATCTTGTCGGAGATGGGCTTAAAGATGCCATCCAAGAATGTTTATTGAATTGTATGTTGTAGGTGAAAGAATGAGTATCAGAAAGGTATCCATGCCTGGAACGTCTGAGCTGGGGGTCTGAATAAGCAATAGATTAGCATCCGTGTTTGGAGCATCCGTAAACTATTTTTCTGAGCTGAATCTGAACAAGCGATAGATTAGCATCCATGTTTGGAGCATCCGTAAACTGTTTTCATGATCCTTGAAGTTAAATAAGCAATAGATTAGCATCCGTGTCTGGAGCATCCGTAAACTGTTTTCATGAGCTGAATCTGAACAAGCGATATATTAACATCCGTGTTTGGAGGCATCCGTAAACTGTTTTCAGATTGTATACTGGTAGCTTGTTAATCTTATCCTGAAAAGGGTAAAATATTAGTTGAAACACAAAGTTATGTTGCATGAAATGTATGATGCAATATATGTGTTTTATCAATGTTTATGATATATGAATGCAATGTATGCACATGTAAGCTGATGAACTGTCTTGCTGAGGAAAATAAATCTTGGATAGCTGGAGATAATGAAATCTTTAACTGTTGTCGGGGAAAATAAATCCTGGACCACTATTGAAGAGTATGTGTGTCTTCAAGCTTTGCTTAGAATACTTCTACTGGGGATTCCTGTTTTGTTGTTTGAGGAGAAATCCGCTGGGGAATATTTGAAAACTCTATGAGGAATTGAGAATGAGAATCTTCATTCTGCTAGGGGAATTTGTGCTGAGGAGTCAAGAACGAGAATCTTTGATCTGTAGGGGATTAAAAACTCCTACAAATTTATGCTGAGAGTAAAGAAGGCTCTGGCAACTTCACTGGAGAATCAAGGCTGGGAATCTTCATTCTGTCGGGGAGTAAAAACTCTGTGGGGAATAACTATACTGTTGGGGAGTAGCTATCCTGTTGGAGAGTAAGCTTAGGACTCTAGGGAAAAGCTTATTCCTGTTTGGAAGAAGTTCAGGAGTTTAGGTTGTATGCCACTTTGAGAATGAGAATCTTCATTCTGTCGGGAATATCAGGAACTCGGGTTGTATGCCACTTTGAGAATGAGAATCTTCATTCAGGCGTTTGGGTTAGGAGGTTGGGTGTATGCCAATCTACTGGGCAAACAAGAATGAGAATCTTCATTCAGGCGTTTGGTTCAGGAGGTTGGGTGTATGCTAATCTACTGAGGATTCAAGGATGAAAATCTTCATTCTGTTAATGGTATCAAGAGCTTGGGAGTATGCCAATCTTCCGAGGTTTCAAGGATGAGAATCTTCATTCTGTTAACGGTATCAGGAGCTTGGGAGTATGCCAATCTTCTGGAGTTTCAAGAATGAGAATATTCATTCTGTTAAAGGTATCAGGAGCTTAGGTGTATGCCAATCTTCTGGAGTTTCAAGAATTAAAATCTTCATTCTGTTAACGGTATCAGGAGCTTGGGAGTATGCCAATCTTCTGGAGTTTCAAGAATGAGAATCTTCATTCTGTTAAAGGTATCAGGAGCTTGGGTGTATGCCAATATTCTGGAGTTTCAAGAATGAAAATCTTCATTCTGTTAAAGGTATCAGGAGCTTGGGTGTATGCCAATCTTCTGGAGTTTCAAGAATGAAAATCTTCATTCTGTTAACGGTATCAGGAGCTTGGGAGTATGCCAATCTTCTGAGGTTTCAAGGATGAGAATCTTCATTCTGTTAAAGGTATCAGGAGCTTGGGTGTATGCCAATCTTCTGGAGTTTCAAGAATGAAAATCTTCATTCTGTTAAAGGTATCAGGAGCTTGGGTGTATGTCAATCTTCTGGAGTTTCAAGAATGAAAATCTTCATTCTGTTAACGGTATCAGGAGCTTGGGAGTATGCCAATCTTTTGGAGTTTCAAGAATGAGAATCTTCATTCTGTTAAAGGTATCAGGAGCTTGGGTGTATGCCAATCTTCTGGAGTTTCAAGAATGAAAATCTTCATTCTGTTAACGGTATCAGGAGCTTGGGAGTATGCCAATCTTCTGAAGTTTCAAGAATGAGAATCTTCATTCTGTTAAAGGTATCAGGAGATTGGGTGTATGCCAATCTTCTGGAGTTTCAAGAATGAAAATCTTCATTCTGTTAACGGTATCAGGAGCTTGGGAGTATGCCAATCTTCTGGAGTTTCAAGAATGAAAATCTTCATTCTGTTAACGGTATCAGGAACTTGAGAGTATGCCAATCTTCTGGATTTTCAAGAATGAGAATCTTCATTCTATTAAAGGTATCAGGAGCTTGGGTGTATGCCAATCTTCTGGAGTTTCAAGAATGAAATCTTCATTCTGTTAACGGTATCAGGAGCTTGGGAGTATGCCAATCTTCTGAGGTTTCAAGGATGAGAATCTTCATTCTGTTAACGGTATCAGGAGCTTGGGAGTATGCCAATCTTCTGGAGTTTCAAGAATGAGAATCTTCATTCTGTTAAAGGTATCAGGAGCTTGGGTGTATGCCAATCTTCTGGAGTTTCAAGAATGAAAATCTTCATTCTGTTAACGGTATCAGGAGCTTGGGAGTATGCCAATCTTCTGAGGTTTCAAGGATGAGAATCTTCATTCTGTTAAAGGTATCAGGAGCTTGGGTGTATGCCAATCTTCTGGAGTTTCAAGAATGAAAATCTTCATTCTGTTAACGGTTAACTGTTATCTGGTCAACGTCCAGGTTTCATAGTGTTGTATTTCTATCTGGTCAACATCCAGGTTTCACAATACCTTACTTCCTATCTGGTCAACGTCCAGTCTTCAGAATAAAATCAAATGGTTATCCGGTCAACATCCGGGTTTCCCTTTTGATTTTGGGGCCTACTAATATCCGGTTGAATCTGGGCTTCAAAGTAATTGGCCGAAGTAAATTGTTATTTGGTTAACATCCAAGTTTCACAGTATACCTTACTGTTATTTGGTCAACATCCAGGTTTCACAGTCTTGTATCGTTATCTGGTCAACGTCCAGGCTTTACGATATGAATTTTGTGAGAAATTGATTGCATCTTTCCTACAAGGTAAAGGTTAGTGGCATGACATATATAAAACAATGACGTTCTCAAAATAAATGAGATTGCGTTGTATGATGTCCTGATGTACAGATGTGTAATGTTTTTAAAGACGACCTCTCGCCGGGGAAAATAAATCCCGAACTGGTGATGGAGAAAAGAGTTGGATTCTTCATCTCTGATAGTGAAAAATCTGGGAGTGAATCAGAATAAATCGTTGAGAGATTTATCTGAAACAGCAAAACCCGGAATATCTTCCACTGGAATAAGAATCAGGGAGATCTTAGTGTCGATCTGACTGAACCAGAGAAGATCTTGGATTAACTTTGACTCAACCGGATGATGAAGGAATCTTTGACGACTGTTACTCCAAAAGGTGATGAAGGAATCTTTGACGATTGCTACTCCAAAAGGTGATGAAGGAATCTCTGACGACTGCTACTTCAAAAGGTGGTGAAGGAATATTTGACGACTGCTACTCCAAAAGGTAATGAAGGAATCTTTGACGACTGCAACTCTAAAAGGTGATGAAGGAATCTTTGACGACTGCTACTCCAAAAGGTGGTGAAGGAATCTTTGACGAATGCTACTCCAAAAGGTGATGAAGGAATCTTGGACGATTACTACTCCAAAAGGTGATGAAGGAATCTTGGATGATTACTACTCCAAAAGGTGATGAAGTAATCTTGGACGATTACTACTCCAAAAGGTAATGATAACCTTTACCCGCCGATCAATTTGCATATGTTACGAATGTTGTTGAAATGTAATTTTATTTTGGAGAATAAATCCTTGACAAGTGTTGGGGAAATAAACCCATGACCGCTAGTCTGCTAGAGAGGTGATGAACTTCTCGAGGATTCTTGAGTTTCTTTTCAGAAGGATTTTGGAGAGATTCGTCATTGCCCCTATTATCAAATGTTTGTGGCACTGCTAGGAAATTTAGACTGTACATAACCCTTTGATGAGATTGACGTTTAATGCCCCAAGTGATGGAGATGGAGACTTGCCCCAGGTTACTCTGCAATTAAGAGATTTCTTGAAATCTTGACTGGACTGCCCCAGGTTAACTGTACTTTGAGAGATTTCTTGAAATCTTGACTGGACTGCCCCAGGTTAACTAGACTTTGAGAGATTTCTTGAAATCTTGACTGGACTGCCCCAGGTTTATTGGACAATGCCATGCCAAGTCCCCTTTTGTTGATAGGAGATTTTTGCAACGGAAGTGTCATTCCACTTGAAGTGATTTTGTTCATTGAGAGAGCTTTCATTCATCGGAACTTTCACTGCGTGAATTTCTTCGCTGTCAAACAACTAGCCATATGCAAACAATGATATGCAAATAATGCAAAGTTTATGCTTGTCTTGAAATTTTGAAAAATACGTTTTTTAGCAGAAAACTTTTGTAAGAAAGATTCAACTCAGGATTTAGAGCAAAGCCTTACAGGAGTCAGGATACCTTTTGTAACAGTATGCTTTCGAACTAACCCATGCTTCAATTAGGACTTTTGAAGGGTTGTAACGTGGCTTGGTTCACGGTTTAAGAAACAAAGGATAAAGGCTCAAAGTATATTTGTATCCACCCACTCTTCGTGATGTTCTTCAATCCTAAACTCAGTTAATTGTGCATTTGAACTCCAAATGAGTCTGGAAAGACGTTTTTGGTGATGGTTCACACAAGTTGAATTTGTTGGAAGGCAGTCATTTTTTTTGCAACATTTTTCATGTTGTTGAGGATTTGTAGTGACCTCGTTCTTTTTTTTTGTTATCCCTAATTTTTGCCTGATTGTTCCTATTTTCGAGATTACAGTCAGCGGGATGCCCCAGCTTTCTTAAGCCTCCTTTGTAGGTTTTGGCTTAGTGGGCTTTTCTTTTTGCGAGATAATGACTGCCTAGGTAATGGGGAACCATCACCGTCTTTTGATTCCAAAGGAAATTTTTGATGTCATTCGTTGTATTACGGAATGAGAGTTTGCGGTTAAACGCACATTTTGAATTAACTGAGAGTCTACCCTGCCCCAGGTTTGATTAAAGGTTTCAATTTGTGTTTAAAACAGAAAACTTCTACTTCTTTGGCTCAAAGGGGTTGACTAAGTATTATTTTCCTTATAACTCCAGTGTTTAGGATTTGAAAGAAACTCCTGTACATCGTCAGCAAGGTCTGTCCAAAAGCATACTGTATGAGATTATGGCATTGTTTTCGTCATCCTCCATCTAAAAGCTTGTAACTTTTTGCAAGAGTTAAATGTCATAGAGAAAGTAGAAAGCATAGTTCAAGCATAGTGAAAACGAATGGATGAATTCAAGACAAACATATGCAATGCATTAATGAAATAGAGTTTGACATCAATAGATAATTGTTTGAATAACAAAAGAAATTACAACTTGAAAATTCAAATGAAACAAAAGCCTCTTAGTTCAAACTTGTCATTTCAGGTGGAGAACCCTCAGCGGAAGATTTTCATCTGGCGATCCTGTGTGAACTCCAACGTTGTTTCTTTAACCAGATCTTGAATTTTGTTTCTCAATGTCCAACAACCATCGGTGTCATGTCCAGGACTGTTGGAATGATATGCACATCTCGCATTTGGATTGTACCCGGGAGCGGCTGTGTTGAGACGCCGAGGGGGGTCCCTTAGTACAATCAACTGGACTTCCAACAAGCGTTGCAGCACTTGGGATAATGGAATGTTAATCTCAGTGAAGTGCTTTTCAGATGTATTTCACTTACGCCGATTACCCTATTGATGTTGGTGAGGTTGTTGTTGGGCTTGTGACCCTGAAGAAAACTGGGAAGACTTTCCCTTGACTTCTTGTCTCAAGGGAGGCTGAATGATGACTTGATCTTCAACCCTAGTTGTTTGCCCCAATTGGTTACATCCATCTTGATGCAGTTTGTTGATGAGGATCTTTAGCTCCTCTTGTCCTTGAGCCAGGTTTTAAATAAGAGCCATATGGCCCACCAGTTGTCCCATCATCTGGATTTTCATTGTTGCCAACTCAATATGTATTCCTTCCAACTGATCATTCCTGATGCCCCCTGGATTCCCTAGGACCATGCCCCTTGTGAGTAGAGCTTTCACTTCTTCTTGCCCCTTGGACAGGTTCAAGAACATTTCTTGAAGTTGAGCGTTTTGAGCCTGGATATCCTTGATAGTCTTCTCTAGAGCCATCTCTACTGAAATAAACAGTAGGAAAATGAGGAGACCTGAAAGGGGAAAACCTGTCATGATACGATGCATGATATGTGGATGCATGTTTTCAAGGATCTCGCGGGGTAAACACAAGAAAATGTTAGAGGTTGAACTTCGATCAACATCTTTGATTGGAGAACTTTGTATTGGTGGATGTCTTTCCACGAGAATCAAGCTCACCGTGTCAAGTTGGTCATAGCCCTCGATTCAAGTTGTTGTACTTGATCTTTGACGGTATTTGTTTAGAGGAAAATGAATCCTCTTGCCCCTTGGTAGACGTCTGGTTCAATGTGACCCTGCATCAAAGACCCTTGAGACCCTTGAAATGGTTATTGAAAATGGTATGGTATGATGTTATGATGTTATGTACAAGTATGCAAAAGTAAGCAAGTTATATACAAACAGTCACATTCACACAAAGCAGACAAGTCCTTAAGTTTAGGCTTGCATGGAGTTTGTAGGTAAGTACCCTCTTGAAGTTAGTTGGCTCAACCTGTCTTAGAAATAGTAACTGGGTTCTAAGGAGCTCAATATCATCGGATCATTTTCTGTGTTCATCGTTTCAGTTTAGCCACTTTACTGGCGACCGAAATATTCCAAGAAAACAACCCTCAATGAGTGTAGTATCGAGTATCTACCAACTTCGAACTGCACCAAAGCCGGTCATCTCACTACCCCTAATAAGTCCAAGTTGGTCAAGTAATGTTCTAAAATCAGTTGATGCTTCACGACACCATGCGGCGGCCCCGTACTCTCCTTGATTCAACTCAAGGGTTACTGGTACCAACCAAAATGCCATATCAACGTAGCTACTGCTTCAACCATGTCGGTATACCCCGCACAGTTCCCTCACAGTTTATTGCTACTTACCTAAAAGGTGCCCCCAAATTCGGGTGTAGGATTTAAAAACAAACCCAAACAAGGAACCAAAAAAGGTAAAGCATATAAGTCAAACAATGTAAACAAATAAATGTGATCTAAACCCTAAGGTAACCCCACTTTTAGAATTAGTCCCCAGCAGAGTCGCCAGTTCTATGATACAGTGGGAGAACTGACTTGAGGTTTTGTGTTTATGTTTGCAAATGTTTCGATTTAGCAAGAGTCGCCACCGACTTTTTATTTTATCCAAAGGAAAGGTCAAAAAACACAGGAAATACCTTTGAGATGTTTTCTTGGGTTCAGGGGGTAGATTATGAAAAGGGAAGGTGCAAGCACCCTTTTCATCCATGGTTATCCATGGGCTCTTAGTTACTTGTTTAGATCACTTGCTTTTTCTTTTCAATTGTTTGAAATGGTGCTTTGTGTGTGGTTTTGAAAATGCTTTGAAAAAGAGGCCTTGTCTAGGCAACCTTTGTAATGATTCTTGTTTGAATATATACAAAGGTGTTTGTCATTTGAAAAGATATTTCAATGTTTGAAAGTTTGATTCGGGAAATGTTTTGAAATTGTGTTGTGAGGTGTGTTTGAAAATAGCAAGGGTGATTTTGCAAGTTTTGATCAAGTAACTAAGAGTTGTCTACTCTATTTTACTCAAAGATCTTTCCTATACGTTTTTAACCCTTTTGACAGTGTTGTTTTACCATTGCATTTGGTAAACAACCTTGTATTTGGATGTTAAACGGGACAGGCGCAGGTTATCGTATGGATCATGATAGCAATTGTGCTAAGTATATTTAGCAAATTTTTGAGGGACTAGATCATTTTTGTATAGGCAACCAAGATAGCATCATCGAGGGACTATGATCTTTTGTTTTGTTTTTGTTTTGCCAAGATACTCAACATGCTTAACATGGCCATTTTAAAGGCAACAAGTGGATGAAACCCTAGGGGTTCAAGTGTGCATTGTGTTATCATTTTCATGCATTTAGATCTTGGATTAGGTCATCTAGCGATTGATTTTTGAATCTTGCCATACACGCCTAATTACTATACAATATATAGAAAACAATAAATTGCGGAAATTAAAAGTCTAAGTTATTACAAAAGCATCCGGGGATGGGGGTATAATTATTACAAATGGGGATGAATCTCATAAGAATAGTAAAGTCCAAATATTACAACCAAATCGAATTGTCGCAATTCAAAACAAAGCTATAACAAATTAAGAAGAAAATCAATAAATTATGAAATGCATGTATTTACTTGAAAATAAATAAATAAAATCTATTCTAAAAAAGTAAGATTAAATATTTTATTATTATTATTCTTTGTATGTGTTTTATTAATTATGTAAATAAAAAATTTAAAGGAATAAAATTTAATTAAACAAAATTTCTATTATTTTTGTATTTTTATTAATCAATGAAAAAGGGTTTAAAGAAAACAAAATTAATTAAAATCAAATTAAATGTTTTTTTTGGTATTTTATCAAATAAAGCAAGATTATTTAATAAAAGAAGAAAATAAAACTAATTTTAAGAAAATCAAAGTTTTAATTATTATTAGTGTTATTATTAACTAAAAAAGAAAACAAATTAAAATAAAATGAATTAATTAAAAAACATGAGTATTTGTTAAACAAAAGAAAAGAAAAGAAAATAAATTGAGTTAAAGATGGGCTTAGGATGCTGAAAGTTTAAGGCCCAACTAAAAAGTCAAGCCAGACATCGGGGGGGGGGGGGGGGGGGGTACGCTAGCAATTATTATGGGCTTATGGGGTTTGGGGGGCGGAGGCCCAAATCCAAAGTTTGCAACGTTTTGCTAGGGTCTTCAAAAATTAGGGTTTGCGTGTACTCCTCACAGCGGCGCCGTTTCTTCGTTCTCCCTCTTCATCTCTCTTCAACACTATCACTTTGATCTTCCCTTCCCCATGGTTGCCGGAACACCGTCCCTCACTCTCTAACCTCCTCCTAACGACCACTGGCCTTGTTAAAACTGTATGATTCATTCTTCCTTTGATTTTAACAGTTTGTTGTTTGATTCACATGCTTTGTTCAGTTTCATTTTTAATCTATTGTACTATGTGCCTGAGATGCAGCAAAGTGTTTGAGAAGCATACCTGTGGTATTTTCTCTGTGACGAAAGAGAATGGTGAGGCTTGAGGGAGGTGACAGTGCTTTCTTGGTGGCCGGAGGTGCGAGGGGAGGAAATGATGAAGAACGCGCTTCTGGTATCTCTCCTTTGTTCTTTAAACTTGAATGTTGATGATGATGTTCTTCTGATTTTATACTTGTTTGTTGTTGGTGAATGATTGACAATGATGATGATTCTTCTGAAACTTCTATGATGATTTCACTTATGAAAACTTTGTTTCCTCTCTCTTTGAATTTGAATGATGGCGCTTGCTGGCTTTCTGAAACTTTGTTTGTAGTTTTGGTTCATGATGATAGTTTTCCGTGTCTGAAACTTTTGGTATGTTTTTGTTCTTCTGGTTTGAACTTGTTTTGATTATTGGTAGTTCTGAAACTTTTATTTACAAAATGAAAGTTTGGTTGATGGTGATTGTAGTTTGGCATCTGATATGATTTTGTTCTTCTGATCTGAACTTTGTTGGAATTTTGGAAAAAAACTGTTATTGACAGTTTGCCAGTTTTTGTGGCTTTTTTGGCAGTTTGAGAGGCTTGCTATGTTTTGGAACTGCAGGTTTTATGATTGTTGCAGTTTTAAAGCTTTTGCAGGTTTTATTGCTTGGACTGTTGGAGGTTTTGACTGAGTTTTGTAGGTTTTTGAACAATGGTTATGTTGTTTTGTTTTTTCAGTAGTTTGGCTGGCTCTTTACAGTTTGGTTGTTGGCTTGGTTCTGTTTGAGAACTGCAGGTTTTTGGAAGTTTGTTTTTGACCACAATGCTCTCCCTTTTGAAACTGTTATGCAGTTTTGGGGTTTTTTGATAACAGGGTTTTGTGATTTGGTGATTTGTTGACTTTGATAACAGGTTTTTCTGTTTGGCAAGTTTGCTTCTGTTTTTTTGAGTTGGTTAGCAGGCTTTAATACTTGTTATGCAGGTTGTGAGTTTTGTGAAACTGTTAACAGTTTGGAGTTTGTGGTTTGAACTGCTAGATGCTTTCCTTTTGGTTGTTCGCTTTTGACACACAATGTTCTCTCCCCCTTTAAACTGTTATGCAGTTTTGGTCTTATATCCCTTTTATTTTTTGTTTTGCAACTTGTGATAGATTTCCTGCCAAACTGTACAATCTCAAAAAGGTGATATCTTTTCTCTCTTTCTCTCTCAATGACAAAGCATTTTTTTGCTTTTTCTTATTTTCTGAAAAGTTTGCCCATAAATCCCTGGAAAATGATGAAAAGCTATGACATGCTTTTGACTTGTGATTTGGTTTACCTCCTGCATTTTACTTTTGCCTGCTATTCTGCTGCATTTGTACTTTTCTGACTGCATTACTTGTGCTGCTGCATCCAGTTGCTTTGTTCAGTTTGGTTACTTGACAGTTTGCATTCAGTTTGTGCTGCCTTGGTTTGCCTTGTTGCAATGTTTAGACAACATGTTTCATTTGCTTTGTAACTTGCTGCAATGTTGTTGCAATGTTTAGTTTTGTTGCAATGCTGAGTACAGTTTGGCGCCTGTTTGCCTTAGTTGCAATGTTTACCATGCTGTTTTTAGTTTGTCATGCTTTGTAATGCAGTTTGGCACCTTAATGCTTTTTGAATAAATTTGCTTTGTTTGCATTCTTCTTTTTGCATTTTTTATTTTTCTCTTTGTGAACCAAGAAGAGCAATCTTCTTGTGATTTGCAAAGAGGAAAATAAAAACGTGATGAAAAATAGCACTCTGATTCCAGACGACAAACTTTAATGATGAATATTTTCTGTTTGAAAAATCTAATTAATCAACTGTACTAATCCTCTTTTCTTTGTTTTTTCTTTCATGTGAGCACAACTTGGGTGATGACAAAGCAGAGGAAGCAGAAGACTTTGAGCATGGGAGCAATGGCTTAGACTTAGATTTTTAACTTAGATAAATTTTCCATTAATTGTAATAATTTATTTTTTCAAGTACTATAAGTTGTAAAACCTACAGTATTCAAATAATAAATTATTTTTGTATCAACATCTGAAAAATCTTTGTGAGGAAATCTGAATAGAACCTTCTACTGTCAATATTTTGTAATTCTTCCTTCAAGTCTTCACTTAATCCTTTAAGATTCTCAGATCAAAATAATTGAAATTGCATTCCAACAATTCTAATACAGATAACTTAAACTTTAAGTAATCCAATAACTTTGTAGTCTCGTAACCTTGCAACAACATTCCAATCAAAATATGCAATGGGTATTCCAATAAACAAGCCAACATTTCATTCCATTAACAAGCAAACATTTCATTCCATTAACAAGAAGATGTCTTAACAGACGTATATTTTCAGGTCAACCTGGATCAGATAAAACCTGAATATTCCAAATGACAGTCTCAACTCCAATTTCTTGTCCCAGATGAACAGACCTTGAGAACAACCAGTAAACTTGAAAAAGTGTGAAAACATGTGACAGTTAATTGAATTTATGAGAATTCAGTTTCTTCTGAGAAATGCGAGAGAAACCCTAATTCTTGATCTGCTGCCAAAGAAAAGTCTATCTGATCGATTCCTGAGCCAATCTTAAAAATCTGAGAAAAATCCTAGGGTTATGATTTCTTGTGAAAAAGGGAGGGCAAATTTTGGGGTACAATAGCTCCAGACACGGAAGCCATTATGTTATTCATTCAGATTCAAGTTCAGATACAGTTCAGATACGCTCCAGACACGGATGCCATTCTGTTACTCATTCAGATTCAAGTTCAGATACAGTATGGATACGCTCCAAACACGGAAGCCATTCTGTTACTCATTCAGATTCAAGTTCAGATACAGTTCGAATACGCTCCAGACGCGGATGCCATTCCGATATTCATTCAGACTTCAGATACAATACAGATACGCTCCAGACATGGAAGCCGTTCTGTTACTCATTCAGATTCAAATTCAGATACAATACAGATACACTCCAGACACGGAAGCCATTCTGTTATTCATTCAGATTCAGGTTCAGACACAGTTCGGATACGCTCTAGACGTGGATGCTATTTCGATATTCATTTAGACTTCGGATACAATACGAATATACTCCAGACACAGATTCTATTCTGTTGCTCATACAGATTCAGTCTCCAGATACAACTTAGATACGTTCCAGATACGGACACCATTCTGATAATTATTCTTTTTGACTTACAACTTACAATTCAACAAACATCCTTGGATGACATCTACAAGCCCATCTCCAACAAGATTCTATCACCTCTCCAAATGGCATCTTTAAGCCCATTCCCTCAACCACACTTTGTCGAGTGCAAATTTATGGGCACTCTAGTGTCCAATCATCTTTTACCTTCGAGTCACGAACGACAAAGCTCGCCAATCTAACTCTTCAGGTTCAAGAAGATTAAACAGGGGCAGCTGTTGTACCCCAAAATTTTCCCTCTCATTTACCAAGACATTTCTCACAAGACTTCGTTGATTCAAGACAAGATTAGGGTTTGGTCAGCTCAAGACATCTCATCTTGCACTAATAACCCAAAATTAGGGTTTGAGTTTGCACAAAGATTTTTGGACCATCAATGCTTCATGTGACTTTCAAACATCATTTTGGACCCCTAAGATTGCTCATGATAAGTTTCAAGCCTTGAACCATATTTTTTATCAGTCAATTGGACAGTTGACCTAAAAATCAACTGTATTAGGGAAAAAGTCAACCATGGCTGTGATCGGTGGGAATGAGAATTGACTATTTTAGAATGCTGGTTCGCGTTTGCGTTTATTTTTGCAAAATGTTGCGGTAAGCAAGAGTCGCCACCGTCTTTTATTTTATCCAATAAGGAAAGGACAAAAGCACAGAAAAATTCTTTTTTGAGATATTTCTCGGGTTCGGGAGGTAGATTATAGAAAGGGAAGGTGTTAGCACCCTTTCTATCCGTGGTTATCCACAGGCTCTTAGGTACTTGCTCATTGTGTTTTCAAAATTTTGCTTTTCTTTGTGTTTGTGGATTTGAAAAGAAGTTTTTTGTTTGAAAGGAGTGTAGGTGCGAAAAGTTTTGTTTTGTTTTAAAAGGAGCAAGTACTTAAGAACCATCTACCTACTCGAAAAAGGAATTAAACTGTGCTAATATCCTTTAGACAATGCTATCCCACTATTGAAGAGTAGGTAGCGTCATCGTTGGAGTTTTCGGGTCAATTCGATTAAGGGACGTGTGGTCACTAAAGCAATGTTAGGACGCCTTAGCGGTAACCCTAATATCCTAGATCATTTTTCCGAGGCAACCGTTTTGAGGTAACCATGATCTTTGGACAAGAGGGCGACCTCTAAAACTTCCTATACTCAATGACCACGTTCGAGGTAACCAAGTGAGGTGTACCCTAAAAGTGGCATGTGCAAGTGTGTTAGTTCGGTTAATTTTATCTATACATGTCATGGGTGAGCTATATCGATTTTAGGTTAAAGATTGATCTTGTCATGCATTGCCTATTTATCAAACATCTAACAGTTAATATTATGCGGAAATTAAATTACGGGAAATTAAATCTAAGCTATTACAAGGCGTCAGGTATTTACATCGCCAAAAACAAACCCTTTAATTTAAATTGCGGAAAGTAAATAAAAGCGATAAATAATTAAAAGTCCTATTGAAACTATTACATACTGGAAGCAATTACAATATTAGATAAAAATAAGACGCGTGCGAGAAAATTAGATCGGCGCATTTTTAGGGTTTTGACCCTTTTTTTAATTTAAAGAAAAGATTTTTGTTATTTTTGAATTAAATGGAAAATTAGATCTAGGTTAATAGTTAAATTAATTAATTAATGAAAATATTTTTGGATTTTTTTATATTTAAGGAAATAAGATAAAATGATTAAAATTATTAAAAACCTAATTTTCTAAATTGATTTTAATTTATTGCAAAAATGTTAAATGTTACACCTATTTAAAACTAAATAAATTATGTTAATATTTATTTACAAAATAAAATAGTGAAATTAATAAAAATAATATTCTTTATGTTTTCTGATTTTATGAAGAAAATTATTATTTGGTTAGTAATTAAAAAATAATAAAACAAATAACAATAAATAAAATAAGAAAATAATGAAAGAAAAATAAAAAAAAGGCAAACTCAGGGGGTTTGGGCCCCAGATGGAGGGTGTGAAGAACAATTGTTTGGCCCAATTCATACAAGCCTGCATTGACTTTCCAGATTGCCCACGCGCTAGTTGACTTGGATGTATGGTGAGCCTTCAACCCTGGCCTTTGGATTTGGCCTGAAGGCCATCTGGCACGTTGATCTTTGCAAGCACATGGTGTATCACACTTAATGAAGCACGCCTGAATACCTAGCACAAAATAATAATAAGCAATTTGGGGGACCTGGGATTCGAACCCAGGTCCCAAGAGACTTTGACATAGCGCGCTCACCAACCCAGCTGGCTTGTTTAGTTGTTATTAGAATAAGAAACAATTATTATATATGAAACAAAATAATATGCCTGAAAAAATAAAAAGATAGCGCGAAATTCAAAGTTAGCCAATCAGAGGAAGACACCTAATCGTCTTCTTCAATAAATCTCTGGTTTTTTACCTACAGATTTTTATCCGCATGAAGATTCGTGGGATGCCTCAAAAACTCATCCTAGGTCACAAAAATGCAGGCTAAGACCATCATTGGATTCGTCTCTCTTCCCTGAACAAATCCATGGTCGTTATTGGTCCTGATTTTGCCTGTATAAAAAATGCCTAAAAAACAAGAACAAGTACCCTAGCTTCGGATCTAAGGTTATAGGACATGAAAACAAAATTGAATAATGCAGACATGTTGGAATTTTGATGTTAAGCACGATTGTACAAAAAAATGGCAAAAAGATGCAAGAACATGGATTCACGATTCCATGTTCAGAGCTATGTTCGTGGATACTTACAGCGAGTTTGGGGCTGCTTCAAGGCTTGATTTTGATCCCTTTGGCTTCAGTGAGTGCCAGGCAAGAATGCTATGTGGCGATTTTGGACTGAATTATGCTCTAATATTGATTTCAGATTCCATGTTTTCAAGCTTTTTTTCCAATTTGGTTTGGCCGTTTCTTGCAGCTTCAGGTCGTGCTCTTGATGTGTCTATGTTGTATATGTATCAAGCAAGCAATTAGGTTAAATCTTGGGCTTCCAATCTTTGTGCATTAAAGATTTGAGATATGATTTGATCACCATTGATAAAGTTTCCAAAAATGTCCAAATCTGATTTTTTGTGCATAATAAAGCTTGATACGAATTTGATTACGTGAATCATGGTATTTGAAAGCTGTAATGATCACAAAGATCTCATTCCATCAATTTTTGGATTTTATTTGAATTAATATTGATTTAAGATGAATTAAATCAATAAAAATTAAATAAAATAGAAAAATTAATGAATGGATATGAAATTGAAGATGGGACACGTGTGTGGTGTGATAAGACCAAATCAAGTGGAAAAAAGTGGGCCCTTTTGTCAAAAATTGAAGTTTTGAGGATAGTTGACTTTTGGCAATTTTGGAAAAATGGCCAACTTCAACAATGCATAACTTCTTCAATTTTGAACTTTTGGAAGTGTTCTTGGACTTTTTAGAAACCTTGATATGTCCTCTAACCAACCGTTTTTGTCTCATCTCATTTTGATATTCCATGCTCAAGTTATAAGCTTTGGCAAAAAAGGTGTTTTTGTTGGCTTTCAAAAATGACCTATAATGGTCAAATTTGTAACTTTTTGTGAGAGCATTTCTTGATCTTAGGGTGTGAAGATGGATTGTATGAAATTGAATCCTCTTAAAAATGAGCTTTGGATGGGTCATTTCTCATAAAGTATGAGAAAGTTATGCTTGGTGAAAGTTGAGTTGACTTTTCCTGCAAGACCCTAATTTTGAATTGACTGCCTTAGGAGGTGATTTGACTGTCCAACTCTTGAGCCATCTTGAACAAATTGGAGATGATTCTTGACCTATCTTGAGAAATATGGGAGGGAAAATTTTGGGGTACAACAGTTGCCCCTGTTCAATCTTCTTAAACTTGAGGATATAGATTGGCGTTCGGGCCTTTAGTGATCCGAAGGTGGAAGATGATTGAACACTAGAGTGCCCAGAAATTTGCACTCGCATGAAGTAGTATTTGTCTTGTGATGCCGGGAATGGGATTACAGATGCCATTTGGAGATTGATGATGTGAAATGGGCTTAAAGATGCCATCCGAAGGAGTGTCGATCGCGTAAGAGATTCCTTAACGAGAGCTTGTATACCTGTTGTTGAGGGAGATTCCGCTAGGGAATGTTGTTCTTTGTCTTAGGAGAAATAGAACTTTAGGAGCTTTGGTCGTCCGTTACTCTACTGAGGAATCATCTCTGTTGAAGAGGTGAGAGTGAACTACTATCTAGTTGCAACCCAGGCTTCATAGTGATAAGACTGACTGCTATCTGGTCATAATCCAGGCTTTACAGTGACTTATTGGGGTGATGAGATTAAACTTGCTATCTGGTCGTAACCCATGCTTTGCAATACCTCACTTCTTATCTGTTTGCAATCCAGGCTTCAGAACAAATCAAGTGATTATTCGGTCGCATCCGGGCTTCAACTTGAATTTAGGGCACACTAATATCCGGCCGACTCCGGGCTTCTTAGTAACTGTCCATGTAAACTGCTATTTGGTCAGAATCTAAGATTCACAGTGTCTTGTACCGTTATCTGGTCGTATCCAGGATTCGTGATGTATTATACCATTATCTGGTCGAATCCAGGCTTCATGGTGTCGCGTACTGTTATCTAGTCGTAACCAGTCTTCACAATACCTCACTTCTTATCTGGTCGAAATCCAGGCTTCAGAATAAATCGAGTGGTTATCCGGTCGCATTCGGGCTTCAACTTGTATTTAGGGCACACTAATATCTGGCCGACTCCGGGCTTCTTAGTAACTGTCCATGTAAACTGCTATTTGGTCAGAATCCAAGCTTCATAGTGCCTTGTACCGCTACCTGGTCGTAATCCAGGCTTCACGATGTGTTATACCATTATATGGTCGAATCCAGGCTTCATGGTGTCACGTACTGCTATCTGGTCGAATCCAATCTTCACAATACCTCACTTCTTATCTGGTCGAAATCCAGGCTTCAGAACAAATCAAGTGGTTATCTGATCGCATCCGGGCTTCCCTTTGACGGTTGGGTTTACTAATATCCGGTCGAATCCGGGCTTCACAGTAACTGGCTGGGTAGACTGCTATTTGGTTGTAATCCAAGCTTCACATTGTATCATACCACTATCTGGTCGAAATCCAGGCTTCATGGTGTTCGGAGGCATCAAGATACTATCCGGTCGTACCCGGGCTTCATAACTTTTATTAAAGATATACCACTATCTGGTCGTAATCCAGGCTTTGTAGTACTCTTGGTTTCTATCTGGTCATAATCCAGTCTTCACAACATCTTCTACCATTATCTGGTCGTAATCCAGGCTTCATGGTCTTATATTGCTTTCTGGCCGTAATCCAGACTTCACAATAACTTGCTGAGCTGTTATCCGGTCGTGATCCGGGCTTCACGGCTTGTGTTTATGATATACCACTATCTGGTCGAATCCAGGCTTCATGGTGCTTACTGAGCTACTATCCGGTCGTAATCTGGGCTTCATGGCTCACTGGGGGAATAAACTATTATCCAGTCGTTCTCCGGGCTTCATAGCTTACTTTTGAGAGACATCACTATCTGGTCGTAATCCAGGCTTCGCGGTAGTCTGATATTGTTATCTGATCGTAACCCGGACTTCACAATATGCTGTAGAAATCAAGATACTATCCGGTAGTACCCGGGCTTTATAACTTGAATTTTGATTGTATCTTTCCTGAAAGGTAAAGGTTAGCTGTATGTAATGCATGATATGTATCAGACAATGATGTTCTCAAAACAAATGAGATTGTATGGTATGATGCGTATATGCATGTAGCATGATGTATGGACATGTAATGTTTTAGCTGGGGAAAATAAATCCCGGAGCTGCTGGAGAATAAAGTTGAATGCTTCGCTTCCGCTGGGGATGGTGAACAAAGGTGATAAGCTTGCAGGAGAGAATAACTCTGTTGGGGAATAAAATGATGAGGAGATTATTCCGAGGGGAATTACTTTGTGGGGAAGAGATGTTCTGTTGAAGATTTTAACGATAAACTCCGCTGGGGATTCCGTTGATAAGCTCTGTTGGGGATTTTAATGATGACTTCCATTGGGGACGGATTACCGTTGCTGGTGACATTAGATCTGTTGTGGATTGAACTCCTGCTTGGGGAAAGGAAAGAAACTACGCTAGGGATGATCTTATGCTTGCTGGGGAATGTCTTTATACTCCGTTGGGGAATATTAAGACCTTCTGGGAATACCAAACCTTTTAGTGCTTGATGGTGGATTAACTCTGCTTGGGGAGAGTATTGCTGATTTGTTCATAGCTGCAAGTCTCAGCTGGGAGAGCTACTATTACTGCCTTATTCTGTGGGGAGTGAAGGTATCTTAGCCATATCCTTCAGCTGAATCTATCTTGGTACCTGGTGGACAGAGCAACTATACAGTTCAGACAATTCTTATTGCCCCTGTTTATGATATTACCAGTAATTCGCCTTTGTTTCGTATGTAAATATTTATGATCAGCAATTAATATCAAATGCATATATCAAAAAATGAGCTTTGTACGTTCTTTGCAAAACAAAACAGATAAAGGAAAAAGAAATTTGTCTAAAAATGAATTTGTATTGATTTTGAAGTTTGGCCTGAAAATAGGCGTTTTTGTACAAGAGGCTGACGTCCTAGTAAGAGAACACCGCCGAACAAATAGAATTTATACAATTTGTGAAAAGGAAACAAAATAGCTATGTGAATAATCCCACTGGGTTCCAACTCTGCTATTGCCTTTATATCTTCAAGCATCTCATCACTTTGCTGCTTAGTTGAAGATGAATCTGATTGATTAGTGCCGTCCGAGCTTGATAGTCGATACCGAAGTCTGGATGCGAGGTGATCCAATGAGACATAGTGTTACGCTTTGATCCCTAACTTTTGCCTGGACCGCCCTTTCGGGTTTTCAGTCCACCGGGATTCCCATTTTTGCCCAAGCCGCCTTTTCAGGTTTTCGACTTGCCGGGTGTACAGATTTTTTACTTTCATCCCTTATTTTTGCCCGAACCCTTTTGGTTCGCCGGGAAGCCCTTATTTTTGCCTAGGCCAGTCAACCTAGCGAGTCTTTGATTATGCGTAGTATCTTTTCACTATGTCCGCATTGACGGGGTGAGGAAGGTCGTCACCATCCATGGTGGTTAGAATCATAGCTCCTCCTGAGAAAATGTTCTTAACCACAAACGGACCTTCGTAAGTAGGGGTCCATTTTCCCCTGGGATCACCTTGAGGTAAGATAATGCGCTTGATTACCAGGTTCCCAACTTGATACTCTTGTCGTCTAACTTTCTTGTTAAATTCCTTGATCATCCGTTTTTGGTACGTCTGACCATGACAAATAGCAGTGAGTCTCTTTTCGTCGATTAAGTTTAACTGATCAAGCCGGGTCTGAATCCAGTCATCTTTGCTTAAACTCGCATCCTTCATGATCCAAAGAGAGGGTATCTGAACTTCAATAGGAAAGACTGCCTCCATGACATAAACCAAGGAATAGGGTGTTGCCCCTGTTGACGTCCGTGTTGAGGTGCGGTACCCATGAAGAGCAAATGGTAGCATCTCATGCCAATCTTTGTATGTTACTGTCATCTTCTGCACAATCTTCTTAATATTCTTATTTGCTTCCTCAACAACCCCATTCATCTTCGACCGGTAGGGAGAAGAGTTATGATGCTGTATCTTGAATTGCTTGCAGAGCTCAGTGATCATCTTGTTATTAAGATTGGTACCATTGTCCGTAATGATCCTCTCTGGTACACCGTATCGACAAATCAGATTGTGCTGAATAAACCGTGCCACGACGTTCTTGGTTACAGTAGCAAAGGAAGCTACTTCAACCCACTTTGTAAATTAATCAATTGCTACCAGGATGAAATGATGCCTGTTGGATGCCGTAGGTCTGATCTCGCCGATCATATCAATACCCCACATTGCAAAAGGCCAAGGCGCTGTCAAAACATTCAGAGGAACTTGAGGTATGTGCACCTTATCAGCATAGACCTGGCACTGGTGACATGTCCGAGAATGCTGATAACAGTCGGCTTCCATTGTGGACCGGTAATATCCTGCCCAGAAGATTTTCTTTTCCATGGTATGTCCAATAGAATGAGTTCCGAAAGTACCTTCATGCAGCTCTGCCATGATCCTTTCTGCTTCAATCTTATCCACACAACGCAGTAAGGTCGAATCATGGTTACGCTTGTAAAGAATGCCATTGCTAATGAAGAACTTTGCCGCGAACCTCCTCAAAAACTTCTTATCATTAACAGATGCACCCTCGGGGTATTCTTGAGCTTCAAGGTACCTCTTCACCTCATGATACCAGGGCTTTTCTGTTACCTCCTCAGTCTCAAGATCACAACAATGTGCAGGTTCATCCAATCTTTCAATAATGATCCGGGGAGCCTCGTTGTCCCAATTGACTTTGAACATAGAAGACATCGTAGCCAGCGCGTCCGCCAACTGATTCTCCTCTCTAGGGAAGTGTTCAAAGGTTATCTCCTCGAAATGGGGAAGCAATGTCAACACATACTCCTTGTAAGGAATAAGATTTGGGTGTTTCGTATCCCACTCGCCTTTGATCTGACTGATCACAAGAGCGGAATCTCCGAAGACACTCAGAAACTTAATCCTTAGGTCAATTGCAACTCGAAGACCCATGATGCACGCTTCATACTCCGCCATATTGTTGGTGCAGTTGAAACATAGACGGGCAGTAAACGGAGTATGAGAGCCTTTAGGAGATATGATCACAACGCCAATGCCATTACCCAAAGCGTTTGAAGCTCCATCAAAGTACATAGACCATCGGGATCCTTCCTCAGGTCCTTCATCCAGTCCAGGTGTCTCACAGTCAGTTATCAACATGATATTCTCGTCCGGGAATTCAAAGTTCATAGACTGGTAATCATCCACTGCCTGATGTGCCAAATGGTCTGCCAATACACTTCCCTTGATTGCTTTTTGAGTTGTGTACTAGATGTCATACTCAGTCAAGATCATCTGCCATCTTGCTATTCTTCCGGACAAGGCAGGCTTTTCGAAGATATACTTGATTGGATCCATCTTTGAAATCAATAGAGTAGTGTGAGTCAGCATATACTATCTCAACCGGCGAGCATCCCATGCCAAAGCACAGCAAGTTTTCTCGAGCAGTGAGTATCGGGTCTCACAGTCGGTAAACTTTTTGCTAAGGTAATAAATAGCATGCTCTTTTCGGCCAGACTCGTCATGCTGCCCCAACACACACCCCATTAAGTTGTCGAGCACTGTCAAGTATAAGATCAAAGGTCTTCCTTCAACTGGTGGCATCAGGATAGGCGGCTCCTGGAGATACTCTTTGATTCTTTCGAAAGCGTCTTGGCATTCACCGTTCCAACGTACCACTTGATCTTTCTTCAATAGCTTGAAGATTGGCTCACAAGTAGCAGTTAGGTGTGAGATGAATCAGGCATTATAATTCAGTCGTCCCAGAAAGCCTCTGACTTCTTTCTCTGTTCTAGGAGATGGCATCTCTTGTATGGCTTTCACCTTGGCAGGGTCCACTTGAATACCTTTGTCGCTTAAAATAAAACCTAGCAGCTTACCAGACCTCACCCCAAAGGTGCACTTGTTCGGGTTTAACCTAAGCTTGTACAACTTCAACCTGTCAAACAGCTTCTGTAGATGGTCAAGGTGTTCTTCCTCAGTCTGGGACCTTGCAATCATATCGTCGACGTATACTTCAATCTCATGATGGATCATGTCATGAAACAAAGCAACCATGGCACGCTGATATGTTGCCCCAGCGTTCTTCAACCCAAAAGGCATGACCTTGTAGCAAAAGGTACCCCACTGAATAACAAAAGTTGTTTTCTCTATGTCTTCGGGAGCCATCTTTATCTGATTATAACCGGAGAAACCATCCATAAAGGAGAATACCTTATGCTGAGCAGTGTTGTCAACCAGAACATCAATATGAGGTAGAGGGAAATCATCCTTGGGGCTTGCCCTGTTCAAATCCCTGTAGTCAACGCACATTCGGACCTTACCATCCTTCTTCGGCATAGGAACCACATTGGCCACCCACTGAGGGTAAGAAGTAACTGCTAGAAAACCGGCGTCAAATTGTTTCATAACCTCGGCCTTGATTTTCTCAGACATCTCTGGGCGTATTCGGCGGACCTTCTGTTTTACTGGAGGACAATCTTCCTTGGTAGGCAGGCGATGAACCACAATGTCAGTATCCAAACCAGGAATATCTTCGTAAGACACGACAAAGATCTCAACATAGTCACGCAGCATCTGAATCAACCGTTGTTTCACACTAAGCTCCAGTTTTGCACCGATCTTGACCTCCTTCTTGTCTGTCTTAGTACCCAGATTCACTGATTCTACCGGCTCTTCATGTGGCTGAATGGCCCTCTCTTCTTGGAGCAACAGTCCTGCAAGTTCACCAGGCACTTCGCAATCATCTTCACCTTCATCTTCGGCTAAGTTGATCGGATTTTCAAAGTCATAACTAGCAGTAGCAGAGTCGTTACCAATGAGATCCAGAATGGATGTGGACCTGTATATGTGAGCGTGTGTAAATAGCTATTTTGCAATATATAATAAAGAAAAACAAGGAGCGCAAAATTTGAAATGCAAAAAACTTCCAATGCTTTTATTAATGATATATGAAAATGACACACATAAAGCTCTCACAAATGAAGCCACGATGCCCCGGGTAAGACACCGGGCCATAAAGTTTAAAACATTGTCTGTTACATATTCAAAACAAAAGTTTTCATTACTGGGTAACAAAAGTAATAGGGATGAAGTCCTTTGCTGTCCAGTTGCTTGGCCCACCGTCGGTCGTAGGATAGATCCAGCTGTCGAACTCAGACTCTTCCACATCATCTTCAATGGCATTCACTCCCGAGTTGCTGATGAACAGGGGAGGTCTTCCGATCCTTGCACTTTGAACAGCCCCTTGAGCTTCTGCAGTGAAACCCAAACCAAATTTGTTAGTCTTCTGTGTAAAATCAGGGAGTCGGCCCCAATTTGCACACTCACTCTTCTCAATAACAGCCCGAGCATCTTTTAAGGAAGCCATCTTCATAGGAGAATCTTCAACCACAGTCTCAGCTGATTCCAGTGTCTGGGGAACCTCTTCAAAATGCTGAAATGGGGTCTCAATGAAATCCCCATCCATCTCTACGTATCTGAATGAGTTGAGGTGGCCGACCATGTACTCTTCCTCCCCTTGTACTGTCACAATCTTCCCTTTGACAGGGTACTTCAACTTCTGGTGGAGCGTTGAGGTTACGGCCCCAGCTTTATGGATCCATGGACGACCCAATAAGCAAGAGTAAGATGGCCGAATATCCATCACATAGAACGTAGAGTTCAAGACCTGAGAACCAACTTTAATTGGAATATCAACTTTACCGTGCACCATCCTTTTAGACCCATCAAAGGACCTGACAACGATATTACTTGGTTTTAGCTCCAACCCTTCGCAATCCAACCGGTCTAGAGCTTTCTTGGGCAAGACGTTCAATGAGGAACCAGTATCAACCAATACATGTGCAAGAGTAGTGCCCCTGCATTCAATGGAGACATGCAGGGAATCGTTATGATTTTTCCCCTTGGTAGTCAAATCGGCGTCGGAGAAACCCAAACCATTATCAGCAGTTAAGTTGGCCACACAATCGGTAAACTGATCAGCTGATGTCTCTTGTGGCACGTGGGCCGTCTTCAGGAAGGTAATCAGAGCCTTGGCATGGGCCTCTGAGCACAACAATAGTGACAACATAGAAATCTTGGATGGGGTTTGCCCTAGTTGCTCAACTACGTTGTAATCACTCTTCTTAATAATCTTCATAATCTCTTCCATCTCATGTTTAGAGGCTTCAACAGTAATTGTCTTTGGTGCTTCCATCTGGGCATGCACATCAGTGATGATCCCTTTGCCCCGAGCATCAGATGACTCAGCAACAGGGGTAAGAATAGGGACTTGATCAGGAATGACAGTAGGTACACTTGCAGGTGTAATAACGACAGGTCTTCGGACAGTTGGTGGAACAATATCAGGTGAGAAAAGTCTGCCACTGCGGGTGACTTTAGCAGGTTCAGTAATGTTGCTGACGCCAGTATCAACATTCAACTCTTGCTTAACTCCATGAAAATAAACAACATCCCCATAGTGCCAAGGGACAGCTTTATCAGAGGTGTAGGGGATGGGCCATGGAACAGTGATGATCACAGGTGCGATTTTCGGAACAGATGTAATTCTAACAGGCTTCCTCGAGGGAGCCTTGGAAGAATTGTAGAAAATGGTAATGATGTCGGCTTCTTCAGTAGGAATGGAAGGAACAACAGTCTTCTCAAACAAGATCTCCTTACTATCCATCAGGTTTTGGATACCTGACTTCAGGAATGGGCAACCGGTAGGTAAAACAGAACACATATGGCAACCTTCGTCATAGCCCAGAAATAAACCGGCTAGCAACAGGTTCTTCTTGACAGTTATCAGAGGGGTAACAATTTCATCCATAGAAACTACAAACAAGTCTTCCTCTACAGCATTCACTCCATGTTTGGGCATGAGAGCAGTCACAACATTAGGCCTCTCGGACGCCTCGAACTCAATCTCCTTTGCATCAATTACGTCTTGTATCTTGTTCTTCAAAGCCCAACAATCATCTGTATTATGCCCTGGGCTATCGGAGTGATAAGCGTAGCGGGCGTTAGGGTTATACCTTGGTGACGTTGTATTTGAATTCTTTGGGGCTTCCCTTAGAGTCACCAGATTAGTCTTTAGCAACTGTGGCAGAATCTGAGATAAGGTCATGCTGAGACGAGTGAATTGCCTCTTAGGTCTCTCGTCCTTTGGTTGATTGATGTACTGAGGAGCACCAGCAGGTTTTGGAATAACAACTGCATTGACAGCTTGGCGGTGTTCAGGTCTATTCTGTCTTCTTGCACTGTAGACATCACTGGACTCTTTCTTAAACAGCTTCTTCTTAGTGCTAAATAAAGCACCCTTCTGTATCTTCCCAGCCTTAATACCAGCCTCAATCCTCTCACTAGTTAAAATAAGATCTGTAAACCCAGACGAAGAGCTTCCAATCAAGTGGTTGAAAAATGGACCAGACAGGGTCCCCAGAAACATATCAACAAGCTTACGATCAGCCAAAGGTGGTTGCACCCTTCCGGCAAGGTCTCTCCATTTTTGGGCATAATCTTTGAATCCTTCACCCGTTCCCATTGACATACCCTGGAGTTGGGTACGCGTAGGAGCGAGGTCGGAGTTGTACTGATACTGCCTGTAGAATGCAGTAGCCAAATCTTCCCAACTGCGGATACTGGCTCCGTCCAACTGATAGAACCACTCAAGCTGAGTCCCTGAGAGACTGTCTTGAAAGAAATGGATCCATAAGTTCTTATCAGCAGTGTAGGGCTGGATCTTCCTCACATATGACCGGAGGTGCAGCTTCGGACAGGAAACTCCGTCATACTTGGCAAAGGCTGGTGCCTTGAATTTATGGGTAATTACCACCCCAGATGATAGACCTAGATCTCCGAAGTCCAGACCGGGCACCTTATGAATTTCCATAGCGCTCAAACGGTCTTCCAGCTGTTTGTACTTATCCTCACCAGGAGGATACTGTTCTTCATCGTAGTCCATTTCGTTGTCGAAGACCGCAGGGCTAGGAGCCCTCCTTTCTTATGAACTATCTTTCCTTCCAGATGAGGTGGTCAGATCAACTTCATTCTGTAACATGTTCCCAAACCTATGTCCTGTATTGAACAAGATTGTCCTCTTCTTCTTCTTCTTCTTCTTCTTCTTCTTCTTCTCTTTCAGAATCAAGGTCTTCAGGTCCTGCTGACCCTTGGCTAGGTTCATGAACAACTCTTGAAATTGGGCATTCTGGGCCTGGAGGGCCTTGATGGCTTGCTCAGTTGAAGGTTTAGTAGACATGATGAGCGCTGAAATAAACAGCGAAGAAGATAAGAGACCTGTAAAAGGGTACCTGTTTATGAAGTGCATGGGATGAAATGCGTATGATTTATGATTTCAAAGACAACCGGGATTCAAATTTGTAAACAAGAAAGGAAACACACTTTATTAGATTTAAACTTCAAAATTTAAATTGTTCAACAAATTGCCCTTAAGGCGTTACAAGGATGGAAATACTGAAAAGTAAACAAAAAACTGGAAAGGAAATCATCAAAGGTCCATTAATGCTCCCATGGTCTCTTCTTATCAGTGCGGACATAGTCGTTGAGAATCCGCTCGTTCTCCAACTGCCTAGTCAACCTCTGGATCTTCTGCTCCTGCTCATTGAACTTCTCCCGATAAGAATCCCGTTCTTCCCGTAGTTGCATCCAAGATCTCTTTAGTGCCCCAATATCAGTGGGCGTATAAGTATGGAGAATGGTTGGAAGAACCCCTTCTTCATTAGCAACTTCAAGAGTGACAGGCCGAACAACTTCATAAGGCATACCCAGCTTTTGGGCACGGATGTGGACTTATATGAGATAAGGATCCATTGGCAGAGAAGTCTTTGGGCCCATCTCATGTGGATCAGATTGGTGAACTCTGTCCCAAGCCCTGATGAATCTACGATGTTGCTCGTCGTTATCCCCCTGAAAATCAAAGATGATATGAGGCATTAACATCTCATGTGGTCCTTCTCTTCTGGCTCTTCCAAACTGATGGAGAGCTAAGCATGGGTTGTAAGAAATTCCTCCATGGGTTCCTAGCAGGGGAACATTGGGATACTCTCCACAGCGATCAATGATAGTCACCTCATCCATACCCTTGAGAGTCCAGATGATGTCATTATGAGAAAGAGACATCACCCTATAAGCCCAACCCATTCCTTCTTTGTTCTTCAGCACTGACTTAGGGAGGTGCGAAATAAACCACCTCGACAATAAAGGAGCACATCACATCAAGGTTCCCCTCTTTCAGGCAGTGCGAGCATAGAGCTGATGAAGAATGTCACCCAAGAGAGTGGGTACAAGGTTCTGAGAGATGAAGATCTTTATGGCATTCACATCAACAAAAGTGTCAGGATTCAGAAACAATACCAAGCAATAAATTAGGAGAGCCAGAATATCCTCGAATGCCTTACAGTCTAGGCTATCCCAGAAGTAGTTAGCCTTGCCAACCAAGAACTTAGTCAGAAATCCTTTAGCTCCACTCCTAGTCTTCCAATTAGCCATTACCTCTTCTTTGGTCAAATGAAGGGCTGCAACAATTTCTTCAGGCCTAAGAGTCTTCTCCAAACCAGTGAATGGAGTTTGCTCCAAAACAGAGATACCGAGCAGCTCAGAGAACTCTTCTAGGGTAGGAACCAACTGATAGTCTTGAAAAGTAAAACAGTGGTATAGAGGATCATAGAATTGGACCAGGACACTCATCATTTGCTCGTCCAATTTGGAGGTGACCAAACTGAGAAGAGAACCATGCCTCCTGATGAAGGAAGTAGTTTCAGGCATCTTGGCAACCAACTCTTTAAGCAAGGTAGGGACTTGGACAAAGTTGATTCGAATGGTATTCTTACGCAAGGGCATCATGATGACCTATAAAACAGAGCAAAGATGAAACCCTCTTGTCTTTGAAATAGGTTAGTCCTTATGCAAGATGTATGCAATGTTATGATGTCATGATGTCATGATAGTAAGCACACCACAAGTATCCACAAAAAGCAAACATGGTAAAGGCACACAAGTCACACTGAGAGCCCTTAGATTTCAGGCTGGCATGGAGCTTAGGTACTACCCTCTTTCAGTTCAGTTGGTTAAAACATGTCCTAAAAAATAGTAACCGGGTTCTAGAGGATCTCAATATCACTGTCTACCCTGAATCGGTCATAATTCCAGTTTAGCAACCTTTTCTTGCAGCCAGAATCATCGCGAGAGTTTAGTCTCAATGAGTGTAGCATACTGCTACTGTTCTATGGCCAAGTTGGTCAATTTAAGGTTCTAAGGTCAGTTGGTGCTTAATGACCCCTTAGAAGACCCATATTCTCCTCTTTCCAACACAAGGGATACCGGTACAGACTAAAGTGCCACACCAAGGTAGCTACTGCTTCATCCGTATCGGTCTACGCCGTACAGATCCCTCACAGTTTATTTCTACTTACCTAAAGGGTGCCCCCAGATCCAGGTTAGGATCTATAGAACTCCGATACAAGCCCACAAAATTAAAGCATACAAAACAGACAATTGGAAACATAATTATCTAATCCTAAGGTACAACTCACTTATAGACATCCCCAGTAGAGTCGCCAGTTCTGTGATCGGTGGGAATGAGAACTGACTGTTTTGGAATGCTGGTTCGCGTTTGCGTTTGTTTTTGCAAAATGTCGCGGTAAGCAAGAGTCGCCACCGTCTTTTATTTTATCCAATAAGGAAAGGACAAAAGCACAGAAAAATTCCTTTTTGAGATATTTCTCGGGTTCGGGAGGTAGATTATAGAAAGGGAAGGTGTTAGCACCCTTTCTATCCGTGGTTATCCACGGGCTCTTAGGTACTTGCTCATTGTGTTTTCAAAATTTTGCTTTTCTTTGTGTTTGTGGATTTGAAAAGAAGTTTTTTGTTTGAAAGGAGTGTAGGTGCGAAAAGTTTTGTTTTATTTTAAAAGGAGCAAGTACTTAAGAACCATCTACCTACTCGAAAAAGGAATTAAACTGTGCTAATGTCCTTTAGACAATGCTATCCCACTATTGAGGAGTAGGTAGCGTCGTTGTTGGAGTTTTAGGGTCAATTCGATTAAGGGACGTGTGGTCACTAAAGCAATGTTAGGACGCCTTAGCGGTAAACCTAATATCCTAGATCATTTTTCCGAGGCAACCGTTTCGAGGCAACCATGACCTTTGGACAAGAGGGCGACCTCTAAAAGTTCCTATACTCAATGACCACATTCGAGGTAACCAAGTGAGGTGTACCCTAAGAGTGGCATGTGCAAGTGTGTTAGTTCGGTTAATTTTATCTGTACATGTCATGGGTGAGCTATATTGATTTTAGGTTAAAGATTGATCTTGTCATGCATTGCCTATTTATCAAACATCTAACAGTTAATATTGTGCGGAAATTAAATTGCGGGAAATTAAATCTAAGCTATTACAAGGCGTCGGGTATTTACATCGCCAAAAACAAACCCTTTAATTTAAATTGCGGAAAGTAAATAAAAGCGATAAATAATTAAAAGTCCTATTGAAACTATTATATACTGGAAGCAATTACAATATTGGATAAAAATAAGACGCGTGCGAGAAAATTAGATCGACGCATTTTTAGGGTTTTGACCCTTTTTTTTATTTAAAGAAAAGATTTTTGTTATTTTTGAATTAAATGGAAAATTAGATCTAGGTTAATAATTAAATTAATTAATTAATGAAAATATTTTTGGATTTTTTTATATTTAAGGAAATAAGATAAAATGATTAAAATTATTAAAAACCTAATAATCTAAATTGATTTTAATTTATTGCAAAAATGTTAAATGTTACACCTATTTAAAACTAAATAAATTATGTTAATATTTATTTACAAAATAAAATAGTGAAATTAATAAAAATAATATTTTTATGTTTTCTGATTTTATGAAGAAAATTATTATTTGGTTAGTAATTAAAAAAATAATAAAACAAATAACAATAAATAAAATAAGAAAATAATGAAAGAAAAATAAAAAAAAAAGCAAACTCAGGGGGTTTGGGCCCCAGATGGAGGGTGTGAAGAACAATTGTTTGGCCCAATTCATACAAGCCTGCATTGACTTTCCAGATTTCCCACGCGCTAGTTGACTTGGATGTATGGTGAGCCTTCAACCCTGGCCTTTGGATTTGGCCTGAAGGCCATCTGGCACGTTGATCTTTGCAAGCACATGGTGTATCACACTTGATGAAGCACGCCTGAATACCTAGAACAAAATAATAATAAGCAATTTGGGGGACCTGGGATTCGAACCCAGGTCCCAAGAGACTTTGACATAGCGCGCTCACCAACCCAGCTGGCTTGTTTAGTTGTTATTAGAATAAGAAACAATTATTATATATGAAACAAAATAATATGCCTGAAAAAATAAAAGAATAGCGCGAAATTCAAAGTTAGCCAATCAGTGGAAGACACCTAATCGTCTTCTTCAATAAATCTCTGGTTTTTTACCTGCGGATTTTTATCCGCAGGAAGATTTGTGGGATGCCTCAAAAACTCATCCTAGGTCACAAAAATGCAGGCTAAGACCATCATTGGATTCGTGTCTCTTCCCTGAACACATCCATGGTCGTTATTGGTCCTGATTTTTCCTGTATAAAAAATGCCTAAAAAACAAGAACAAGAACCCTAGCTTCGGATCTAAGGTTATAGGCCATGAAAACAAAATTGAATAATGCAGACATGTTGGAATTTTGATGTTAAGCACGATTGTACAAAAAAATGGCAAAAAGATGCAAGAACATGGATTCACGATTCCATGTTCAGAGCTATGTTCGTGGATACTTACAGCGAGTTTGGGGCTGCTTCAAGGCTTGATTTTGATCCCTTTGGCTTCAGTGTGTGCCAGGCAAGAATGCTATATGGCGATTTTGGACTGAATTGTGCTCTAATATTGATTTAAGATTCCAAGTTTTCAAGCTTTTTTTCCAATTTGGTTTGGCCGTTTCTTGCAGTTTCAG
The DNA here is from genome assembly GCA_948472305.1 of Vicia faba. NCBI lineage: Eukaryota > Viridiplantae > Streptophyta > Magnoliopsida > Fabales > Fabaceae > Vicia > Vicia faba. The sequence continues at coordinate 326,083,787 of OX451741.1, read as the reverse complement.
GTCATGTTCTTGATGTGTCTATGTTGTATATGTATCAAGCAAGCAATTAGGTTACATCTTGGGCTTCCAATCTTTGTGCATTGAAGATTTGAGATATGATTTGATCACCATTGATAAAGTTTCCAAAAACATCCAAATCTGATTTTTTGTGCATAACAAAGCTTGATACGAATTTGATTATGTGAATCATGGTATTTGAAAGCTGTAATGATCACAAAGATCTCATTCCATCAATTTTTGGATTTTATTTGAATTAATATTGATTTAAGATGAATTAAATCAATAAAAATTAAATAAAATAGAAAAATTAATGAATGGACATGAAATTGAAGATGGGACACGTGTGTGGTGTGATAAGACCAAATCAAGTGGAAAAAAGTGGACCATTTTGTCAAAAATTGAAGTTTTGAGGATAGTTGACTTTTGGCAATTTTGGAAAAATGGCCAACTTCAACAATGCATAACTTCTTCAATTTTGAACTTTTGGAAGTGTTCTTGGACTTTTTAGAAACCTTGAGATGTCCTCTAACCAACCCTTTTTGTCTCATCTCATTTTGATATTCCATGCTCAAGTTATAAGCTTTGGCAAAAAAAGTGTTTTTGTTGGCTTTCAAAAATGACCTATAATGTCCAAATTTGTAACTTTTTGTGAGAGCATTTCTTGATCTTGGGGTGTGAGGATGGATTGTAGGAAATTGCATCCTCTTCAAAATGATCTTTAGATGGGTCATTTCTCATAAAGTATGAGAAAGTTATGCTTGGTCAAAGTTGAGTTGACTTTTCCTGCAAGACCCTAATTTTGAATTGACTGCCTTAGGAGGTGATTTGACTGTCCAACTCTTGAGCCATCTTGAACAACTTGGAGATGATTCTTGACCTATCTTGAGAAATATGGAAGGGCAAAGTTTGGGGTACAACAATGGCCAATTTACAGTCAAACTTCATAATTTTTGATCCACGTTAACATTTTAGACTCATATGTACCATTTGATCAAGTTTGGATTACAACTCCTCAAGAAATTTGATCAAATCATCAAAAGGGAAAAATGGTCAAAATTAGGGTTTTGAATGAGGAAGGACAATTTCTGATTTTTAACCTAGAAAATAACCAATTGAGTTCAAGCATGATTTCAAGGGTTCAATGGCATCATCTTGACTGAATTACATGGCTCAAAACATCTCCAATTCATTGGATTGGCAGATGAAATTTGCAGTCAACTGATCAAAAGTCAACTGTACACTGAAAAGTCAAACTTTGACTTTTTGGTCAAAATAAGGTACCAAGAGTCATAATTCATCAAAACATGTCAAAATATGAAACTTGTTCATCAAGAAATCCCAATTTGAAAATTAGGGTTTGAATTTGAAAATTTTCATCACTTAGAAATTTTCTAAGTATGAAAATTTTCTTATTTTTTTCTCAAATTTAAGCCATTTTTACACCATGATGCATAATGATTCAAGGAAAGTTCCCAACATGAAAGTTGTAAATATCCATGAAATATACAACTTTTCTTCACAAACGTTTCCCTAAAGATGCTTGGATCTCAAGTTATAAATTTGTGAATACATGGTCATGAACTTGTTAACTTAGTGAAAATTTGCCCTAATTTAGGCAGGTTTTGGACCCAACTTCATGAAAATTTTTCACCTAGTTCCAAGAGTTATCTCAAAATACATTTCAAATATGGATTATATAGCACATTTCAAGATTTCCAAAATGTCCAAGAACTCCTCAAGATCATTTTTGAGTAGGGAGAATCGAAGAGAGGAAGTTGGCAATTTCTCACTTTTTGTCCAAGCCATTTCATGAAGAACAAAGTTGCAAATCAATCCTATGCTGGCTAATTCATGCTGTACAGGTCCTAAACTTGTTCCACACTCCTTAATTAAATGCTTAATCAGTTGACAAAGCTTTGATCCATGCTTTTGAACCTTTATCCAACTTGTAATTCCATTTATGGCAAAAAGGTTCCATTGCCATTTTGAAAAAGAGCAACTTTTGCAACCTCTACAATTTTGAGCTTTGGACCTGTCCCCTTGATGCATACAAATCTCACAGGTCTCAAGTAAGTTGTACAAACTCATACCAACCCTAAGCAAGCTGGTACAAGCATGTGAAGCTTTGGTCTTGTCACTTTGCTTCAAGTACAAGAAAGTTGGCAAAAAGGCTAGCATTTGCACAGTTGATAAAGAGCTGACCTAAAATCATTTCAATACTAATATACAAATAATATACAACACAAAAAATGATTGGCAAGGACCTGAAACACTCCCAAGCTGAAAAAAACCAAAAATCTGTTCAAACCTACAGTTTCTGCACAAGCATCCCCATCTTCCATTTGGCTCATGCGTTTTGTGTTTAGATCATTCAAACACCTTACATACTTGATATCAAGCCCATCCAAACCATCATCCCTGTTCTGTAATCACTTTTCCACCATCTGCCATTGTTGAGTTCTGAGTTTGCAGTTTGACTTGTCCAAGGAGTTCCAGCCACTTTCAGAGCAAGGCAAGGGTTGGAATACATTCAGGGAAGCTCAAGGAAGCTCAAGCAAGCATCATGCCTCCATCAAAGTCACTCCATTTTCATACATGATTCCAACTGAAGGAGGTAAAATCTCAAACTCTATCTCTTTGTACAGGCAACCTTAGGCCACGATTTATGAATAAAAAATGTAGTCCTCATCATAACGAAGCTATACATACCATTATCTTGCATTGATTTTACTTGTGATGAGAGAATTTGGAATTTGAAATATCTGAAAATATTAGGTTAGAATTTAGGGCTCTTAAAATTCTCATTGATCTTTGGTAGTTAGATTACATAACTTATATGGTTGGAATCGTGAGTTCAAGTACTACATTTTTCATGTTATAAGTTTTTATTTTCATGGAAGTATGAGGAAGTTACAGGTTGTCCGACCAAAGCTTGAGGAAGAAGATGAAACAGGGCATATGGCACGTTTTATAATATGTTATTTTCGTTTTAGTAAAGACAATGGAAGTATAGCCACCCTAGTGGCAAAGTAGAGCGCTGATGAGACCCTTGTCCTGGGTTCGAACCTGGGCGCGCTACTTTTGCATTTTTTCACTCTTTTTTCTTTTCCATTTCATTTTTTTGCAGGATGGGCTTGGTCTGTTTAAGCCAGGAATTTTTGCTAGCACACTACCACCAAATATGCTACATCACCCCCTTTGCTAACTTTCTACATTTTTATTTTTATTTGTTTTATTTTCATATTTAGTATTTTAAATATTTTCTTTAATGCATAAAAAATCTTAAAAAATGTAGATTATTAATATTGCACTTTTATTTTATTTTTTAGTTTATTTCTCATATAAAATATATTTTATATTAATAGGATATCACTTATTTTCTTAATAAACTTATAAAAATAATTAAACATATTTATTTCAATTTATTTTTCATTTCATACTCATAACTAATTATTTTTGCATATATTTAATTTTATATGTATATACAATATTATTTATTATTTTTATACAAGAAAAATGCACAAAATAATAATATAGAAACTTTATTTTCTCTTAAATAACAATTAGGGTTAAATCCCTTTTAGAAAATTATTTCCTTTTTATATATTTAGGTTTAGATTAAATTTTCTTTTACATAAAAGCAAGACACAAAAATCTTTCTTTTTACATGTACATTGCATTGCATTCTAAATATTGCATTTTATTTATTCTAAATTCGTATAATTTCGATTTGGTTGTAATGATTCATTTAGCTTTATATTATTGTAAAATCCCCATTCAAACTTGTATTCCCCCTCCCATAAATGGTTGTAATAGCTTAATAATATTTATATTACGCAATTTATCGCTTTATACGCCCTGATTAGTAATTAGGGTTTGTATGACAAGAACCAAACCAAGCAAAATAGAAAATCCTAAATACAAGACAAAATTAAAAGCATGAAAATAATACACTTGCACACAAGCACCCTTAGGGTTTCCCCACTTGGTTGCCTAAAACAAAAATGGCCATGTTACGCATGCGAAGTATCTTGGAAAAACAAAACAAATATAAGATCATAGTCCCTCGATGACGCTATTCAAAGGTTGTCTTACAAAATGATCTTGGTCCCTCAAAAAATGCTAAGATACTTTGCAAACATTGTTTATCATGGTTATGCGATGACCCACGCCCGTCCCATTTACATCCAAAGATAGGGTTGCTTAACAAATTAATGATAAGACAACAATGTAAAAGGAATAGAAAATGAACAAGAAAGACATTTGAGTAGGTAGTTTTCTCTTAATTACTTGCTCTATTTCCAAACAATTATCCTTGCTATTTTCAAAACAAACACACACATTTCCAAACATCTTACAAACATTGAAAACATTTTCAAAAAGACAAACATCTTTGTATACATTCTTACGAACGAGAATCATTACAAAGATTGCCTAAACAAATGGCCTCTTTTACAAAATACTTTCAAAACCACACCAAACACCATTTCAAACAACAAAAGCAAGTGATCTAGCAAGTAACTAAGAGCCCATGGAAAACCATGGATGAAAAGGGTGCTAATACCTTCCCTTTTCATAATCTACCCTCCGAACTCAAGAAAACATCTCAAAGGTATTTCCTGTGATTTTTCACCTTTCCTTTTGGATAAAAGAAAAGTCGGTGGCGACTCTTGCTAACTGCAACATTTGCGACAAAACGTAAAACCTTAAGTCAGTTCTCCCACCGTATCACAGAACTGGCGAATCTGCTGGGGAACAATATAAAAATGGGGTTACCTTAGGGTTTAGATCACATTTATTTGCTTACATTTGTTTGACTTGTTTGATTTATATTATGTTTCTTTGTTTGGGTTTGAATCCTCCACCCGGATTTGGGAAACATTATAGGTAAATAGCAATACGTTGTGGAAACTGTGCGGGGTATATCGACTTGGTCTAAGCAATAGCTATATTAGTGTGACATATTTGTGGGTACCGATAGACTTTGAGTCAATCAAAGAGAATACGGGGCTGCTGAGTGATGTCATGAAGCACTAATGAACTTCTAGAACCCTTTACTTAACCAACTTGGCCTTTAGGATGTAGTGAGATGATTGGCTTTGGTGCAGTCCGAAGTTGGTAGATACTCGATACTAAACTCATCGAGGTTTTTTTTCTTGGGATATTTCGGTCGCCATTAAAGAGGCTTGAGCTGAAACAACGACCAATGAAGCAATCCAGTGATATTGAGCTCCTTAGAACCCGATTACTATTGTTAGGACAGGTTGAGCCAACTAAACTTCAAGAGGGTACTTACCTATAAAACCCCATGCAAGCCTAAAACTAAGAACTTGTTTGATTTGTTTGTATATGCATACTTGTACATAACATCATGGACATCATGAACATCATATGCATCCACTAACCATTTCAAGGATTTTGGAAATTCATCTTTGTTCTTGTTTTGTAGGATATGGATTCACTTTGCAGGAAAACTATCCAAATCAACCTTGTAAGAATTCCTCCACAACTCAAGGAGCTAGCTTCAAGAATCCCTGAGAACTCTCCATTCACTGAGAGGCATGGTCGTCTACTCAACTTGGTCACCTCTAACACATAGGAGGATATGATGAAGTTTCTCTTCTAGTTCTTTGACCCTTTGCATCATTGCTTCACATTTCCTAACTATCAACTTGTGCCTACTTTGGAAGAATTCTCTCAACTTTTGAGGATTCCTATTCTCAATCAACTACCTTTCAACGGTACGGAAAGAGATCCAAAGCCAGAAGAGATTGCTCAAGCCCTGCACTTGTACTCATCTGATGTCACAACTCATTGGGAAACTAGAAGGGGTGTCAAAGGCTTCTTGGCAAAGTTTCTATTTGAGAAAGCCCAAAGATGTTGGAATTCCCTAGACTTGCAAGATTTTGAGGAGATTGTGGCTCTTCTTATCTATGGGATGGTCTTGTTCCCCAATCCTGACCAACTCATAGATGTGAGCGCTGTCAAAATCTTCATGTCACGCGACCCGGTGCCTACATTGCTTGGGGATATCTTACACTCTTTTCACACTCTTACAATGAGGAAAAGAGGTGTTCTTATGTGTTGCACTCATCTCCTGGCAATATGGTTTATTTCCCATCTTCCCCAATCATTCTTAAAGAATGAGCAAGGTTTGAGGTGGTCATAAAGGGTAATGACGCTTAAGCATTCAGATATTCATTGGTGCTCTCGATCCAAAGAGAATGTTATCATTGTTGACCGTTGTGGGGAATTCCCTAATGTCCCCCTACTTGGCATTAGGGGAGGCATCACCTACAACCCGTGCTTAGCTCTAAGATAGTTTTGTTATGCCCGAAGGGACGACCCACATGATATGCTGATTCAAGGCTTGGTATTCGACAACGACAACGACAATCAAGGACTTCGCCAGAGATTCATCCGAGCTTGGAGGATGCTAAACAAGGTGGATAACAAGACTTTGGGACACAAGAATTCCATCCCTCTTGAGCCTTACCTCAAGTGGGTACGAACCCACGCTCAAAGTCTTATGATGCCTTATCCTTCCATTCTTCCGGTGGTCATTGAGCCTGTTAAGGAGGGAGAAGTTCCATACACTATCCTACATCCTGACGTGCCTACATCTCTTGAAGACCTACAAAGGGATTGGATACAGCTCAAAGGAGAGCGTGATACTTTTGAAGCCCAATTCTACGCAAGCGAGAAGAAGGTTTTGGAACTCACTAGGCTACTTCATGAGGAGCAGACTCTAAATACCTACATAGCACCAAAGAGGATGCGCAACACTTTCTTATCTTAGAATTTTGTATTATTTTGCCCAAGGGGCATTGATGTACTTAAATTCTATCTTATTAATATAACGTGTGTTTCTTTTTTTTAAAAACAAATTTGAATTTTTTTAAATCCTTGAAAGCATTACATATGCACATATCATTCATCATAACATAAACAGGTCTTTGCAACAAGTTTCCTTATCTCTCTACTATTTATTTCAGTAAGATGGATCTCGAATAGACGGTCAAAGATCTTCAAGCTCAAAACACACAATTTCAACAATTACTCATGACCTTAGCCAAGGGGCAAGAGGAGCTGAAGACTCTGCTGGCAAAAGAGAAAGAGAAAAAGAAGAAAGAGAAGAAACCAACTGGTGTGGTAATCATGGGAAGAAGGTTTCAAGGACAGGCTAGAAGAACCTTGGATTTTCCAGCAACATCTGATGAAGGGGAAAGAAAAGAAAAAGAAACAACAGTTCCGTCAGACTCTGAAGAGGAAGACTACTCTGAAGAACAGTACCCTCCGGCTGATGATAAGTACAGACACATGGAAGAGCGTTTAACCGCTATGGAAATACAGAAGGTACCAGGACTAGACTTTGAGGAATTGGGGCTAGTGTCAAGAATTGTGATCCCACCAAAGTTTAAAGTGCCGTTATTTGTGAAATATGATGGAGTGTCTTGTCCTAAAATGCACCTCCGATCATATGTCAGAAAGATTCAGTCGCACTCCGCCGACAAAGACTTGTGGGTCCATTTCTTCCAAGATAGTTTATCCGGAACACATCTTGATTGATTTTACCAATCGGAAAGGGCCGACATCCACAACTGGGAAGAACTTGCCGCAACTTTCTATAAACAATACCAGTATAATGCAGATTTGGTGCCTACCCGTACTCAACTTTAGAGTATGGCTATGGCTTTAAATGAGGGTTTCAAAGATTACGCACAAAAGTGGAGAGATCTAGCTGGAAGAGTGCAACCCCCTCTGTCTGAAAGGGAGTTGGTGGATATGTTCTTGGGCACTCTATCAGGCCCTTTCTTCAACCATTTAATTGGGAGCTCATCTACTGGGTTTACTGAGTTAATTTTAACCGGGGAAAGGGTGGAAGCTGGTATAAAAAGCGGAAAAATTCAGAAGGACGCGTCTGCCTCTACAGCCATGAGAAAACCTTTCACTGGGAAGAAGGAAGTATCTGCTGTTTATTCATAAAGGAATCAAGGAATAACTGAACGCCGACCAGTGGTGGGGGCCGTTATGATCCCAAAGCCTGCATCTGACCAACCAAGAAATAACCAACCGAGGGTAGAAAGGCCAGTCCGATAATTCACCAGGATTAATATGACTCTAGCCCAGGTTCTACCACATCTTCTGAAATTGAATCTGGCAACTTTAAAGGAGGCCCCAAAGAATCCCAATACTGCGTCCCCTCATTATCACCCAAATTCCAGATGCGCATACCATTCTGAAAGTCCAGGGCACGACACTAACAACTGTTGGGCTTTGAAGAACAAAATTGAAGACCTTATAGATGCAAAGGAAGTTGAGTTTGATGCACCTGAGAAACCGAATGTCATTTCCACTCCGATGCCTAGGCATGGTCACAATGCCAATGTTATCGAGGAAGATTTATTTGTTGCCACAGTGGATGAACTTTTGACTCCGCTCCCAATCATTAAAATGAACTTGTTAAAAGATGGTGTATTCCCAGGTTGTAAGGAAGACTGCCATCATTGCTTATCCTCACCCACTGATTGCCCTCTGTTGAAGACAGGTATCCAACGCCTGATTGACAACCAAGAAATTCTATTTGAGAATGCTCCCATTTTACCTATTCCTGTTGAAGACATTTCAATCATAACCATCTCCGCCAATCCTTCCAGGGTCCCTAAAAGACTCGTTAGGATTACACCTGCTCCAAAAACTCCTTCTCTTAAGATCACAATTCCCGGGCCGGTCCCGTATGAGTCAGATAAAATAGTACCATGGAATTATGGTGGAGAAATCTATTACCACGGTATCAAACAAGATAAACTGACTGCCGAAAAAGAAAGCTCTGAAGAAGAAAACCCTGACATTACCAATATTGCAGAAACTAGCAAGATTACCTGTAGTGGTAGAATCTTCTCTCCAGAGATTACCCCTAAAAAGGCAGTTTTTAGACCCGTGGCTGTTCCGAAGATTACCTCTGTACCAATGATCATACCTGCAAGTGTACCCACCAAAAAAGACGACACAACCCCTGCTGTTATCCCTACTAATACTTCCACTATTGAAAATCGAGGAAAAAGCATTCAAGAAGAGCCTATCCAGACGAAGGCTCAATCACTAGCTATCCCCGAAACATCCAAGAAGGAAATGGAAGAGATCCTGAGGATAATAAAGAAGAGTGACTATGACGTGGTTGAACAGTTGGGACAAACTCCCTCCAAGATATCCATGCTAGCATTGCTGCTGTGCTCTAAGGCACATGCAAAAGCTTTGGTAAATTTTTTGAAAATAGTCCATGTGCCACAAGAGACATCTGCTGACCAATTCCAAGATTGTGTGGCCAGTTTAATAGCTGATAACGGCCCAGCCTTCTCTGATGCTGATTTGACACCCAAAGGGAGAAAGCACAACGAGGCATTACATGTCTCTGTGGAGTGTAGAGGAACAACTCTGGCTCATATCTTGGTAGACACGGGTTCATCATTGAACGTCTTACCGAAGAAAGCTCTTGATAGATTGGATTGCGAAGGGCTGACGTTGAAACCCAGTAGCATAATTATGAGAGCATTTTATGGCTCGGAGAGGATGGTCCACGGGGAGGTGGATATCCCGATAAAGGTGGGAACTCAGACTTTCAACTCAACCTTCTATATCATGGACATCCGCCCCTCTTACTCCTATCTGTTAGGACGGCCCTGGATCCATAATGCTGGTGCTGTCACCTCTACGCTATACCAGATGCTGAAGTACCCAGTCCAAGGAAAGATCATAACTGTCCACGGGGAAGAAGAGTACATGATTAGTCATCTGAATTCTTTCCGATATGTAGAGTTGGATGGCGAGTTCATTGAAACTCAGTTTCAACATTTCGAGGAGGTCTCTCAAGAGGTAGCTGTAACCAAGGCGGTATCCCCGACTCCCAAGATCTCAAGACCTCCTCTTCAAATGTCATCTCTAAAGGACGCAAATGCAGTAATAGAAGAGGGTGGATGCACCATCTAGGGGCAGCTTCCGGACATCCCGTATAAATCAGATAAGTTTGATTAAGATTTACTTCAACGGCTCAGAAGGCTGTGCGCCGTGCCCGTGCTGGAGGGCCACCTTTGAAGATTAGTAACTGGGAGGTCAACGCAGTGGAAGATGTTGAAGAGGATGGAAGCTTAGAAGATTGGATATTTCCTATTGTCAACGGAGGACTTCGCAACTGGGAAGCCATAGACTTTGTCCCAATAACTTTCATCTCTCAGTAATTTATCTTTTACATTTCTGTTGGACTTGTAATATTCACGAACAATTCACACTTTAAAAACCTTGTGTCTTACCCGAGGCACAATGGTCCATTTGTAAGGGTCTTTATTTCATCTTCATATGACATTCAATGAATCATGGACGTTTTTCCACATCCAAATCTTTTGTGCTCATTTTCTTTCTTTTACATTTTATTGTTTAAAGATGGATATACCCTTACACACACCCACACTCACAAATGCAGGTACCCCTCCATTCCGGATCCCATGGGTAACAATACTGTTATGGCCTTTAGTGACTCTGAAGATCCAATCTATCAAGCCGAATACGAAGGTGATGAAGATTGTGAAGTGCCAGGGGAATTGGCCAGACTACTCCAACAAGAGGAAAGAGCTATTCAGCCTCATGAGGAACTGTTGGATACAATTAACTTGGGTACCGAGGAAGATAAAAAGGAAATCAAAGTGGGCGCCAATCTAGAGCCGAGTGTCAAGGAGCGTCTAATTCAGCTATTGCATGATTATGTTGAGATCTTTTCCTGGTCATACGAAGACATGCCAGGACTTGATACAGACATCGTGGTACATCGTCTACCGACAAGAGAAGATTGTCCACCAGTGAAACAAAAAGTCCACCGCATGAGACCTGACATGTCAGAGAAGATCAAAGCGGAAGTCATGAAACAGTTCAATGCTGGATTTCTGGCTGTCACTTCCGATCCTCAATGGGTTGCCAACATTGTTCCCGTGCCTAAAAAGGACGTAAAAGTACGGATGTGCATAGATTATAGAGATTTAAACAGGGCCAGCCCTAAAGATGATTTTCCACTTCCCCACATCGACATCCTGGTTGATAATACGGCCCAACACAAAGTGTTTTCCTTCATGGACAGATTCTCAGGCTATAACCAGATCAAAATGGCACCTGAGGACATGGAGAAAAATACATTTGTCACACAGTGGGGCACGTTCTACTACAAAGTGATGTTGTTTGGATTGAAGAATGTTGGGGCAACCTATCAACGCGCCATGGTAGCTTTGTTTCATGATATGATACATCATGAGATAGAGGTCTATATAGATGACATGATAGCCCGATCACAAACTGAAGAAGAGCACCTTGATCACTTGCAAAAGTTGTTTGTAAGATTGAAGGAGTACAAACTAAGGTTGAACCCAAACAAGTGCACATTCGGAGCCCGATCCGGTAAACTCTTAGGCTTCATTGTCAGCAACAAAGGCATCGAGGTTGATCCTTCCAAGGTTAAAGCGATACAAGAAATGCTTTCTACTCGTACTGAGAAGGAAGTCAGAGGATTCTTGGGACGCCTGAACTATATTTCCAGATTCATTTCTCACCTAACATCTACTTGTGAACCAATCTTCAAATTGTTGAAGAAAGATCAACTAGTCGGATGGAATGATGAATTTCAGATTTCTTTTGACAAAATCAAAGAGTATTTACAAGAGCCTCCTGTCTTGATGCCACCAATCGAGGGAAGACCACTAATCATGTATCTGACCGTTTTAGAGAACTCAATGGGGTGTGTATTGAGGCAGCATGACGAGTCTGGACGAAAAGAGCACGCCATTTACTACTTGAGCAAAAAGTTTACCGACTGTGAAACCAGATATTCACTGCTCGAGAAACTTGCTACGCTCTGGTATGGGCTGCTCGCCGGCTAAGACAATATATGTTGACTCATACCACTTTGTTGATATCTAAGATGGATTCGATAAAGTACATCTTTGAGAAGCCTGCTCTGTCTGGAAGGATAGCCAGATGGCAGATGATCCTAACAGAATATGACATACAATACACCACCAAGAAAGCCATAAAGGGCAGTGTGTTAGCTGGTCATCTTGCTCATCAAGCTGTAGAAGATTATCAGTCCATGAAGTTTGAATTCCCGGATGAAGACATCATGACACTAGACAATTGTGAAGAAATCAAACCATATGACAGACCTGGACAAGGATCCCGATGGACCCTGTTCTTTGATGGGGCATCCAATGCACTTGGTAATGGTATCGGCGCTGTACTCATATCTACGGAAGGGTGCCATACTCCTTTTACTGCCAGACTTTGCTTCAACTGTACAAACAACATGGCGGAATACGAAGCATGCATCTTTGGTCTCAAGGCTGCCATAGACTTGGGAATCAAATCTTTAGTTGTATTTGGAGATTCAACTTTGGTTATAAGTCAGATCAAAGGAGAATGGGACACTAAGCATCCAAACCTTATCCCTTACAAAGAACATGTTTTGACATTGTTACCACATTTCGAGCAGATTACCTTCGAGCATTTCCCGCGAGAAGAAAATCAGCTAGCAGAGGCTCTAGCCATAATGTCATCTATGTTTAAACTTAATTGGGATAACAAGTCTCCCTAGATCACCATTGAACGAATGGACGAACCAGCACACTGTCACGAGATTAATACTGAAGAAGTAGTGGACCAACCTTGGTTTCATGAAGTCAAAAGGTATCTCGAGGCTCAAGAATATCCAGAAGGAGCTTCAATCAATGATAAAAAGTTCCTAAGGAGATTCTCCGCTAAGTTCTTCCTAAGTAATGGCATCCTGTACAAACGTAATCATGATTCTATTCTGCTCCGTTGTATGGATAAGATTGAACCTGAAAATATCATGGCTGAATTAAATGAAGGTACCTTTGGCACTCACTCTAGTGGGCATACGATGGCGAAGAAAATCCTACGGGCAGGCTATTATTGGTCTACTATAGAAGCAGACTGCTATCAACACTCCCAGACCTGTCATAAGTGTCAAATCGATGCAGACAAGGTGCACGTGCCTCTGGTTCCTCTAAATGTCTTAACAACTCTTTGGCCCTTCGCTATGTGGGGAATCGATATGATTGTGGAGATCAAACCTACAGCCTCCAATGGAAACCGTTTCATTCTAATGGCCATTGACTATTTCACAAAGTGGGTTGAAGTAGCTTCCTTTGCATCCGTTACTAAGAATGTTGTGGCCCGCTTCATCAAGCAGAATCTTATTTGCCGGTATGGTATCCCAGAAAGGATCTTCACTGATAACGGTACGAACCTTAACAATACTATGATCACCGCCTTGTGCGAGCAGTTCAAGATTCACCATCACAATTCATCCCCCTATAGGCCAAAGATGAATGGTGCAGTCGAAGCTGCTAATAAAAACATTAAAAAGATCATATAGAAAATGACAGTCACCTACAAGGACTGGCATGAAATGCTACCGTTTGCTCTCCACGGGTACCTTACCACGGCTCACACATCAACTGGGGCAATACCCTATTCTTTGGTTTATGGCATGGAGGTTGTCTTGCCTATTGAGGTTCAGATCCCCTCTTTGAGAATTATGAAAGATGCAGGTTTGAGTGAGGACGATTGGATCCAAACCTGACTTGACCAATTGAACTTAATTGATGAAAAGAGACTTACTGATGTTTGCCATGGTCAGATGTATCAAAAACGGATGATCAAGGCTTTCAACAAGAAAGTCAGACACCAAGTATATCAAGTTGGAGATCTAGTGATCAAGCACATCATCTTGCCACAAAGTGATCCCAGGGGCAAATGGACTCCTACCTATGAAGGACCATTTGTAATCAAGAATATCTTCTCCAGTGGGGCAATGATCTTAACCACCATGGACGGAGACGACCTGCCACACCCTGCGAACGCGGACATAGTCAAAAGATACTACACATAAGAGACCCGCTAGGTTGACACACCTAGGAAAAACAAGGGCATCCAGGTGAACCAAAAGGTTCGGGCAAAAATTAGGGATAAAATAAAAAAATCTGTACACCCGGCAAGTTGAAAACCCGAAAGGGCGACTTGGGCAAAAAGGGGTTTCCCGGTGGATTGAAAACCCGAAAGGGCGGTCCAGGCAAAAGTTAGGGAATTAAAGCGTATGACTATATCTCGTCGGATCACTTTGAGGACAATCTCGTCACTGACAAACTCAGAGTTTCTGATCAATTCAATCATCTTCGGACGAAGCAACAAATAGACAAGATATTCGGAGATACAGAGGCTATAGCAGAATAGGAACCCCATGGGATTATCACACATAGCTGTCTTTCTTTGTATAAAATTTTTCTAACTTTTACGGCACCATCCTCTTACTAGGATGTTTGTCTCCTTTGTACAAAATACTTATTCAAAGTAAATACAAAGATATGTCTTTAAAGAACAGAAAACTATTTGTCTTTTCCTTTACACTTGTAATTTATTTGCAAAAAACGTCCAATGATTCATTAATTAACATATGCATTTGAACATAATCACTGTTTACAAATAAACAAAATGAAAAAAGACAATTACTGACAGGTTGAAAGAATAGGAAAACGTATTTAGGCTATTCCATGAGCAATCCCCACGGTACGTCATTTAGATTCCCAACGGAGCTAAAACTTCAAACTATTTAATTCCCGGTGGAAACCGTCCAGTTTCTCCAAATTCCCCAGCAAGTTGTTTTGAAGCCTGAAACCCAACCGGATGACAATTGACTTTTGATACTCCCCAACGGAACAAAGACTCCCGTTATTAATCTCCAGTAGAAGTCATCAAAATTCTCTGGATTCCCCAAGCAGATTACTCAAGTAGTATATGGCATTGCTCACAACGAAATATTTTTCAAATACTCTAACTTCAAGACATGAAGAATCGCCATATCCTCAGCAGCAGTCAAGGATTTATTTTCCTCAGCAATACAGCGAATCAGCTTACATGCGCATACATTACATCCACATACCATAAACATTGAAAAAACATGTATATTGCATCATACATTCCATGCAACATAAGTTTGTGTTCCAGCTAACATTTTACCCTTTTCAGGATAAGATTAACAACTACTATTAAAACAATATGCAATCCTGATACAGTTCATATACGCTCTAGACACGGAAGCCATTCTGTTACTCATTCAAATTCAAGTTCAGATACAGTTCAGATACGCTCCAGACACGGAAGCCATTCTATTACTCATTCAGATTCAAGTTCAGATACAGTTCAGATACGCTCCAGACACGGAAGCCATTCTGTTACTCATTCAGATTCAAGTTCAGATACAATACGGATACGCTCCAGACACGGATGCCATTCTGTTACTCATTTAGATTCAAGTTCAGATACAGTTCGGATACGCTCCAGACGCGGATGCCATTTCGATATTCATTCAGACTTCGAATACAATACGAATACGCTCTAGACACGGAAGCCATTCTGTTACTCATTCAAAATCAAGTTCAGATACAATACGGATACGCTCCAGACACGGAAGCCATTCTGTTACTCATTCAGATTCAAGTTCAGATACAATTCGAATACGCTCTAAACGCGGATGCCATTCTGATATTCATTCAGACTTCAGATATAATACAGATACACTCCAGACACGGATGCTATCCTGTTGCTCATACAGATTCAGTCTCCAGATATAGCTTAGATACGTTCCAGATACGGACACCATTATGATAATTATTCTTTTTGACTTACAACTTACAATTCAACAAACATCCTTGGATGGCATCTAAAATCCCATCTCCAACAAGATTCTATCACCTCTCCAAATGGCATCTTTAAGCCCATTCCCTCAACCACACTTTGTCGAGTGAAAATTTATGGGCACTCTAGTGTCCAATCATCTTTTATCTTCGAGTCACGAACGACAAAGCTCGCCAATCTAACTCTTCAGGTTCAAGAAGATTGAACAGGGGCAACTGTTGTACTCTAAAATTTGCCCTCTCATTTACCAAGACTTTTCTCACAAGACTTCTTTGACTCAAGACAAGATTAGGGCTTGGTCAGCTAAAGACATCTCATCTTGCACTGATAACCCAAAATTAGGGTTTGAGTTTGCACAAATATTTTTGGACCATTAATGCTTCATGTGACTTTCAAACATTATTTTGGACCCCTAAGATTGCTCATGATAAGTTTCAAGCCTTGAACCACATTTTTCATAATTTTTGATCCAAATCAACATTTTAGACTCATATGTACCATTTGATCAAGTTTGGATTACAACTCCTCAAGAAATTTGATGAAATCATCAAAAGGGCAAAATGGTCAAAATTAGGGTTTTGACTGAGGAAGGATAATTTATGATTTTTAACCTAGAAAATGACCAATTAAGTTCAAGCATGATTTCAAGGATTCAATGGCATCATCTTGACTTAATTACATGGCTCAAAACATCTCAAATTCATTGGATTGACAGATGAAATTTGTAGTCAACTGATCAAAAGTCAACTGTACACTGAAAAGTCAAACTTTGACTTTTTGGTCAAAATTAAGTACCAAGAGTCATAATTCATCAATGCATGTCAAAATATGAAACTTGTTCATCAAGAAATCCCAATTTGAAAATTAGGGTTTGAATTTGAAAATTTTCATAACTTAGAAATTTTCTAAGTATGAAAATTTTCTTATTTTTTTCTCAACTTTAAGCCATTTTTACACCATGATGCATAATGATTCAAGGAAAGTTCCCAACATGAAAGTTGTATATCTCCATGAAATCTAATACTTTGCTTCACAAACTTTTCCCTAAAGATGCTTGGATCTCAAGTTATAAATTTGTGAATACATGGTCATGAACTTGTTAACTTAGTAAAATTTTGCCCTAATTTAGGCAGGTTTTGGACCCAACTTCATGGCAATTTTTCACCTAGTTCCAAGAGGTATCTCAAAATACATTTCAAATATGGATTATATATAATATTGCAAGCTTTCCAAAATATCCAAGAACTCCTCAAGATCATTTTTGAGTAGGGAGAATCGAAGAGAGGAAGTTGGCAATTTCTCACTTTTTGTCCAAGTCATTTCATGAAGAACAAAGTTGCAAATCAATCCTATGCTGGCTAATTCATGCTGTAAAGGTCCTAAACTTGTTCCACACTCCTTAATTAAATGCTTACTCAGTTGACAAATCTTTGATTCATGCTTTTGAACCTTTATCCAACTTGTAACTCCATTTATGGCAAAAAGGTTCCATTGCCATTTTGAAAAAGAGCAACTTTTGCAAACTTTACAATTTTGAGCTTTGGACCTGTCCCCTTGATGCATACAAATCTCACAGGTCTCAAGTAAGTTGTACAAACTCATACCAACCCTAAGCAAGCTGGTACAAGCATCTGAAGCTTTGGTCTTGTCACTTTGCTTCAAGTACAAGAAAGTTGGCAAAAAGGCTAGCATTTGCACAGCTGATAGAGAGCTGACCTAAAATCATTTCAATACTAATATACAAACAATATGCAACACAAAAAACTATTGGCAAGGACCTGAAACACTCCCAAGCTGAAAAACACCTAAAATATGTTCAAACCTACAGTTTCTGCACAAGCATCCCCATCTTCCATTTGGCTCGTGCATTTTGTGTTTAGATTATTCAAACACCTTACATACTTGATATCAATCCCATCTAAACCATCATCCCTGTTCTGTAATCACTTTTCCACCATCTGCCATTGTTGAGTTCTGAGTTTGCAGTTTGACTTGTCCAAGGAGTTCCAGCCACTTTCAGAGCAAGGCAAGGGTTGGAATACATTCAAGGAAGCTCAAGCAAGCATCAGGCCTCCATCAAAGTCACTCCATTTTCATACACGATTCCAACTGAAGGAGGTAAAATCTCAAACTCTATCTCTTTGTACAGGCAACCTTAGGACACGATTTGTGAATAAAAAATGTAGTCCTCATTATAACGAAGCTATACATACCATTATCTTGCATTGATTTTACTTGTGCTGAGAGAATTTGGAATTTGAAATCTCTGAAAATATTAGGTTAAAATTTAGGGCTCTTAAAATTCTCATTGATCTTTGGTAGTTAGATTACATAACTTATATGGTTGGAATCGTGAGTTCAAGTACTACATTTTTCATGTTATAAGTTTTTATTTTCATGGAAGTATGAGGAAGTTACAGGTTGTCCGACCAAAGCTTGAGGAAGAAGATGAAACAGGGCATATGGCACGTTTTATAATATGTTATTTTCGTTTTAGTAAAGACAATGGAAGTATAGCCACCCTAGTGGCAAAGTAGAGCGCTGATGAGACCCTTGTCCTGGGTTCGAACCTGGGCGCGCTACTTTTGCATTTTTTCACTCTTTTTTCTTTTCCATTTCATTTTTTTGCAGGATGGGCTTGGTCTGTTTAAGCCAGGAATTTTTGCTAGCACACTACCACCAAATATGCTACATCACCCCCTTTGCTAACTTTCTACATTTTTATTTTTATTTGTTTTATTTTCATATTTAGTATTTTAAATATTTTCTTTAATGCATAAAAAATCTTAAAAAATGTAGATTATTAATATTGCACTTTTATTTTATTTTTTAGTTTATTTCTCATATAAAATATATTTTATATTAATAGGATATCACTTATTTTCTTAATAAACTTATAAAAATAATTAAACATATTTATTTCAATTTATTTTTCATTTCATACTCATAACTAATTATTTTTGCATATATTTAATTTTATATGTATATACAATATTATTTATTATTTTTATACAAAAAAAATGCACAAAATAATAATATAGAAACTTTATTTTCTATTAAATAACAATTAGGGTTAAATCCCTTTTAGAAAATTATTTCCTTTTTATATCTTTAGGTTTAGATTAAATTTTCTTTTATATAAAAGCAAGACACAAAAATCTTTCTTTTTACATGTACATTGCATTGCATTCTAAATATTGTATTGTATTTATTCTAAATTCGTACAAATTCGATTTGGTTGTAATAATTCATTTAGCTTTATATTCTTGCAAAATCCCCATTCAAACTTGTATTCCCCCCTCCCATAAATGGTTGTAATAGCTTAGTAATATTTACATTACGCAATTTATCGCTTTATACGCCATGATTAGTAATTAGGGTTTGTATGACAAGAACCAAACCAAGCAAAATAGAAAATCGTAAATACAAGACAAAATCAAAAGCATGAAAATAATACACTTGCACACAAGCACCCTTAGGGTTTACCCACTTGGTTGCCTAAAACAAAAATGGCCATGTTACGCATGCGAATTATCTTGGCAAAACAAAACAAATATAAGATCATAGTCCCTCGATGACGCTATTCAAAGGTTGTCTTACAAAATGATCTTGGTCCCTCAAAAAATGCTAAGATACTTTGCAAACATTGCTAATCATGGTTATGCGATGACCCATGCCCGTCCCATTTACATCCAAAGATAGGGTTGCTTACCAAATTAATGGTAAGACAACAATGTCAAAGGAATAGAAAATGAACAAGAAAGACATTTGAGTAGGTAGTTTGATCTTAATTACTTGCTCTATTTCCAAACAATTATCCTTGCTATTTTTAAAACAAACACACACATTTCCAAACATCTTACAAACATTGAAAACATTTTCAAAAAGACAAACATCTTTGTATACATTCTTACGAACGAGAATCATTACAAAGATTGCCTAAACAAATGGCCTCTTTTACAAAATACTTTCAAAACCACACCAAACACCATTTCAAACAACAAAAGCAAGTGATCTAGAAAGTAACTAAGAGCCCATGGAAAACGATGGATGAAAAGGGTGCTAATACCTTCCCTTTTCATAATCTACCCCCCGAACTCAAGAAAACATCTCAAAGGTCTTTCCTGTGCTTTTTCACCTTTCCTTTTGGATAAAAGAAAAGTCGGTGGCGACTCTTGCTAACTGCAACATTTGTGACAAAACGCAAAACCTCAAGTCAGTTCTCCCACCGTATCACAATGGGCCTTTGGGATTCGAGAAGGATCCAGTGGCGTCGAATGCAAAGATACTAGCGCAGGACCCTGTTTAGGAAGTGGATCTGGGATCTGGGACTATAAGAAGACCCACGTATGTCAGTTTGAAGCTTATCCTAGGAGTGAAAGCAGAAGTGGTCTAGTTGCTTAAGGTGTACAAAGATTGTTTTGCCTGGGATTACGATGAAATGCCAGGTTTAAGCACGGACCTGGTCAAACTGAAGCTTCCCATAAAATATGGAAAAAAAAACCATCAAACAGACACCAAGAAGATTTGCACCGAAGATCCTCTCGAAGATAAAGGAAGAAGTCGAAAGACTTTTGCTCTGCAAATTCATTCGAACCCCAAGGTATGTCGAATGGATTGCAAATATAGTACCCATAATTAAGAAAAATGGATCTCTTATAGTATGCATAGATTTTCGTGATTTAAATTTTGCAACTCCTAAAGATGAATATCCAATGCCGGTGGCTGAAATGTTAGTAGATTCCGCTGGTGGTTTTGAATATCTTATACTGGATGGGTATTCAGGATACAATCAGATTTTTATTCAGAAGAAGATGTGCCAAAGATAGAATTTCGATGCCCTGGTGTTGTACCCCAAAATTTGCCCTCTCATTTATCAATATTTTCTCACAAGACTTCTTGGACTCAAGACAAGATTAGGGTTTGGTCAGCTCAAGATACCTCATCTTGCACTGATAACCTAAAATTAGGGTTTGAGTTTGCACAAGGATTTATGTACCATAAATGCTTCATGTGACTTTCATACACCATCTTGGACCCCTAAGATTGCCCATGTTAAGTTTCAAACCTTGAACCATATTTTTGCTCAGTCAATTGGATAGTTGACCTAAAAATCAGCTGTATTGGGGAAAAAGTCAACCGTGGCCAATTTACAGTAAAACTTCATATTTTTTTATCCACAATAACATTTTAGACTCATATGTATCATTTGATCAAGTTTGGATCACAACTCCTCAAGAAAATTGATCAAATCATTAAAAGGGCAAAATGGTCAAAATTAGGGTTTTGACTGACAAAGGGCAATTTCTGATTTTTAACCTAGCCAGTGGCCAATTGGGTTCAAGCATGATTTCAAGGGTTCAATGGCATCATCTTGACCTAATCACATGGTTCAAAAGGTCTCAAGTTCATAGGATTGACAAATGAATTTTGCAGTCAACTGATCAAAAGTCAATTGTACACTGAAAAGTCAAACTTTGACTTTTTGGTCAAATTCAAGTGCCAAGGGTCATAATTCATCAAGTTATGTCAAAATATGAAACTTGTTGGCCAAGAAAACCAATTTTGAAAATTAGGGTTTTGAATTTGAAAAATTTCATAACTTAGAATTTTTCTAAGTATATGGAAATTTTCTTATTTTTCCCCAACTTTTCACCACTTTTTCACCATGATTCAATTTGATTCAAAGAAAACTTCCAACATGAAAGTTGTAGTCCTCCATGAAATCTACAACTTTAATTCACAAAGTTTTCCCAAAAGATGCTTTGGTCTCAAGTTATGAATTTGTGAATAGAGGTCCATGAACTAAATGACTTAGTGAAATTTTGCCGTAATTTAGGCAGGTTTTTGACCCAACTTCATGCCAACTTTTCACATAGTTACAAGAGGTATCTAAAAATTAATTTCAAATATGGATTATAGAGAACATTGCAAGCTTTCCAAAATGTCCAAGAACTCTCCAAGATCATTTGTGGTTAGGGAGAATCGAAGAAGAGAAATTGGCATTTATCACTTTTGTTCATGCCATTTTCACAAAGTATCAAGTTCCAAATCAGATCCATGATGCTTGTACCTTGCATTACAGGTCCTAAACTCATTCTAAACTCCATAATTAAATGTAAACTCAGAGGTTAGAGGCTTTATCTTGGCTTTTGGAGCATTGTACAAGAGATAATTCCATTTTAGGCATAAAGGTTACAATGCCATTTTCATAAAGTGCAACTTTTGCAACTTTGTCCATCTTGAGCCTTGGACCTGTCCCTTTGGTACAAGAATTTTCTACAGGTCTCAAGCAGAGTATACCAACTCTCATCAGCTCACAAACTAGCCAGTACAAGCATGTTAGCATAAGTCACTTCACTTTTCTTCAAAGGCAAGAAAAGTTGCCAAAAGGTCAGAACTTGTATAGCAAAGGAAGAGTGGACTTTGTATCATTCATATACATATTTACAAACTTGTTACAACTCAGAATACGAAGGCATTGCATCCAAAACACTCTAAAACTGAAAAACTTCATTTTTTCTGCCAAAACATCCAGTTGCTGCAAAACTCTAGCCATTTCATTTTTGGCTCGTGCGCTTTTTGTTTCAACACTTCAAACACCTTCCATATATCCTACCAAAACTATCCAAGCCTTTGTCCTGGTTCTGTAAGCGCTATTTCAGCCATTTCCATTTTCAAATTTGGAGCTTGCAACTTGACTTGTGCAGAGACTTCTGGCCATCCACAAAGCAAGCTAGGCATTGGAATAGCTTGAAGGAACTTCAAGGAAGCTCACACGATCCTCAGGCCTCACTCAAAGTCCCCACATTGTCATATCCAAATCCAGCTGAAGGAGGTATTTTTCAAAACTCTATCTCTCTATTTAGACATCCTCAAGCCACGATTTGTGAAGAAAAAATGTAGCCCTTATCTTGGTGAAGCTGTACATATGCATACTTGTCATTTATATTAACTGTGCCATGAGAATTTTAAGCTTGAAGTTCATGAGATTTTTAGGTCACGAATTAGGGTTGATTAAATTCTCCCTGATCTTTTATAGTTAGATTACAAATTTTATATGGTTGGAATCGTGAGATTAAATGCTACATGTTTTATGTTATGAGTTTTTGTTTTTGTGCAAGCATGTGAAAGTTACAGATTTGAGTTGAAAACGCGCGAAGGAGAAGAAGCTGGAGGACATGGACGATGGCCTTGGGCTTTTTGGCACGTTGGGCTGTTTTTGTTTTTGCTTTTCACACCTCCTGATCCACTATTTGCACCCCCTGACTTATTTTGTTATATTTTTTCATATTTTCTCATATTTTTATGTTTATTGCTTTTAACAATTTTTTTTGAACATTGAAAAATCATAAAAATAATTTCTTTATTTTTACACTTTTATTTTATTTTTTTATTATTTTTTGGCATAAAAATAGTTTATTAGGATAATATACTTTATTTTCTTAAATAAATTGTAAATATATTTAAAAATACCATACCTTTTTTTGTACTATTTGTAATCATACATAAAATATTTATTTTCATACATATTTTAATTTTTAATATTTGTACATAATATTATTTATTATTTTCTTGTACAAAAAATGGACCAAATAATAATATAGAACATATATTTTATTTTAATTGAAAATTAGGGTTTCACCCCTTTCAAAAAATAATAATATTTTTCTCTTATTTTTAGGGCTTAAATAAATCATTTTTCTCATACCTTAAGCAAATACAAAACATTTTTTGCATAAATACATTTGCATTGCATTTTTAATATTTGTATATTAATTTAATGCACACAATATTCAATTGGGTTGTAATAGTATTTTTAGGGTTTATTTTGTGCAACATCCCTATTCAAAAACTTGTATCCCCCCTCCCATAATAATTGTTGTAATAGCTTAGTTTATATTTACATAATTTATCGCATTTATACCATGTTTAGTAAACTAGGGTTTGCATGACAAGATCCAAAAACAAAACAAATAGAAAAGACCTAATCTAAGACAAATCAAATGCATGTAAAATGACACACATTGCACACAAGCACCTCTAGGGTTTCACCCACTTGGTTGCCTAAATTAAAATGGCCATTTTACGTATGCGAAGTATTTTGGCAAAATAAAACAAAAATAAGATCATAGTCCCTCGATGACGCTATCAAAAGGTTGCTTAAACAAATGATCTTGGTCCCTTAAACATGCTAAGGTACTTGGCAACATTGCTATCATGGTTACACGATGACCCACGCCCGTCCCGTTTAACATCCAAAGATAGGGTTGTTTACCAAATCAATGGTAAGTCAACAACATCAAAGGAATGAAAATGTACAAGAAAGACATTTGAGTAGGTAGATAGCTTCTAAGTTACTTGCTCCATTCCAAACAATCCTTGCTATTTTCAAAAACAATCACAAACACATTTTCAAAACATTGAAACATTTCTCAAAAGACAAACATCTTTGTATACATTCTTACGAACGAGAATCATTACAAAGATTGCCTAAACAATGGCCTCTTTTCAAAATACTTTCAAAACCACACCAAACACAAAGCACCATTTCAAACAATTTCAAAGCAAAGCAAGTGATCTAAGCAAGTAACTAAGAGCCCATGGAAAACCATGGATGAAAAGGGTGCTAGCACCTTCCCTTTTCATAATCTACCCCCAGAACTCAAGAAAACATCTCAAAGGTCTTTCCTGTGCTTTTTTTACCTTTCCTTTTGGATAAAATAAAAGTCGGTGGCGACTCTTGCTAAACCGCGACATTTGCGACAAAACGTAAAACCTCAAGTCAGTTCTCCCACCGTATTACAGAACTGGCGACTCTGCTGGGGATTGATTCTAAAAGTGGGGTTACCTTAGGGTTTAGATCACCTTTATTTGCTTACCTTGTTTGACTTGTTTGCTTTACACTTTGTCTCTATTGTTTGGGTTTGAATCCACTACTCAGATTTGGGAAACATTATAGGTAAATAGCAATACGTTGTGGAAACTGTGCGGGGTATACCGACACGGTCTAAGCAATAGCTATGTTAGTGTGACATATTGGTGGGTACCGGTAGCCTTTGAGTCAATCAAAGAGAATAGGGGCCGCTGAGTGATGTCATGAAGCACTAACGAACTTCTAGAACCTTTACTTGACCAACTTGGTCTTTTAGGATGTAGTGAGATGACCGGCTTTGGTGCAGTCCGAAGTCGGTAGATACTCGATACTACACTCATTGAGGGTTGGTTCCTTGGAATATTTCAGTCTCCAGTAAATAGGCTGAATTGAAACAATGAACAAGGAAACAATCCAGTGATATTGAGCTCCTTAGAAACCGGTTACTATTTCTAGGACAGGTTGAGCCAACTAAACTTCAAGAGGGTACTTACCTATGAAACCCCATGCAAGCCTAAACTAGGAACTTGTGTGATTTGCTTGTACATATATACTTGTGCATAACATCATGGACATCATGAACATCATATGCATCCACTAACCATTTCAAGGATTTTGGAATTTCATCTTTGTTCTTGTTTAGTAGGATATGGATTCACTTCGCAGGAAAACTGTCCAAGTCAACCTTGTAAGAATTCCTCCACAACTCAAGGAGCGAGCTTCAAGGATTCCTGAGAACTCTCCATTCACCGAGAGGCATGGTCGTCTACTCAACTTGGTCACTTCCAACACAGAGGAAGACATGATGAAAGTTCTCTTCCAGTTCTTTGACCCTTTGCATCCTTGCTTCACATTTCCTGACTACCAGCTTGTGCCCAATTTGGAAGAATTCTCTCAACTCTTGAGGATTCCTATTCTCAATCAACTACCTTTCAACGGTACGAAAAGAGATCCAAATCCAGAAGAGATTGCTCAAGCCCTGCACTTGCACTCATCTGATGTCACAACCCATTGGGAAACTAGAAGTGGTGTCAAAGGCTTCTTGGCAAAGTTCTTGTTTGAGAAGGCCCAAAGTTGTTGGAACTCCTTGGATTTACAAGCTTTTGAGGAGATTGTAGCTCTTCTCATCTATGGGATGGTCTTGTTCCCTAACCCTGACCAACTCATAGATGTGAGTGCTGTCAAAATCTTCATGTCACGAAATCCGGTGCCTACATTGCTTGGAGATATCTTACACTCTTTTCACACTCGTACAATGAGGAAAAGAGGTGTTCTCATGTGTTGCACTCCTCTCCTGGCAAGATGGTTTATTTCTCATCTTCTCCAACCAGTCTTGAAGAATGAGCAAGGTTTGAGGTGGTCACATAGGTTGATGACACTTACACATTCAGATATTCATTGGTGTTCTCGATCCAAATAGAATGTCATCATTGTCGATTGTTGTGGGGAATTCCGTAATGTCCCTCTACTTGGCATTAGGGGAGGCATCACCTACAACCCTTTCTTGGCTCTAAGACAGTTTGGTTATGCCCGAAGGGATGGCCCACATGACATACTGATTCAAGGCTTGGTTTTCGACTTCGACAACGACAGTCAAGGACTTCGTCAAAGGTTCATCCGAGCTTGGAGGATTCCAAACAAGGTAGACAGTAAGACTCTGGGACACAAGAATTCCATCCCTCTTTATCCTTACCTCAAGTGGGTACGAACCCGCGCCCAAAGTCTTATGATGCCTTACCCCTCTGTTCTCCCAGTGATTATAGAGCCTGTTAAGGAAGGAGAGGTTCCATACACCATCCTACATCCTGACATGCCGACATCACTCGAAGACCTACAAAGGAGTTGGATATAGCTCAAGGGAGAACGCGATACTTTCGAAGCCCAATTCTATGCAAGCGAGAAGAAGGTTTTGGAACTCACTCGGTTACTTCACGAAGAGCAGACTCTCAACACCTACATTGCACGAAAGAGGATGCGCAATGTCTTTTTATCTTAGAATTTTGTATTATTTTGCCCAAGGGGCATTGATGTACTCAAATTCTATTTTATTAATATAACGTGTGTTCCTTTTTGTTTGAAACAAATTTGATTTTCAAATCCTTGAAAACATTGCATGAATACATATCATTCATCATGAGCATAAACAGGTCTTTGCAACAAGTTTCCTCATCCTTCTACTGTTTATTTCAGTAAAGATGGATCTTGAACAAACGGTTAAAGACTTACAAGCTCAGAATTCACAATTTCAACAGCTACTCTTAACCTTAGCCAAGGGCGGGAGGAGCTCAAGACTCTGCTAGAGAAAGAGAAAGAGAAAAAGAAGAAGAAGCCATCCGGTGTGGTTATCATGGGCAGAAGGTTTGAGGGACAAGCCAGAAGGACCTTAGAATTTCCAACAACCTCTGACGAAGGGGAAAGAAAAGGAAAAGAAACGACAGTGCCATCAGATTCTGAAGCAGAATAAGAGGAGGAAAAGGACTACTCTGAACAATAATACCCTCCGGCCGATGACAAATACAAACACTTGGAAGAGTGTCTAGCTGCTATGGAAGTACAGAGAGTACCGGGGCTAGACTTTGAGGAGTTGGGGCTGGTGTCAGGAATAGTAATCCCTCTGAAGTTTAAAGTGCCATTATTTGCTAAGTATGACGGGGTGTCTTGTCCCAAGATGCACCTACGATCTTATGTCAGGAAAATTCAGCCGCATTCTGCTGACAAAGACTTGTGGGTCCACTTTTTCCAGGACAGTTTACCAGGAATGCAACTTGATTGGTTCTACCAGTTGGAGAGAGCAGATGTCCATAATTAGGAAGACTTGGCAGTAGCCTTCTATAAACAGTATCAATACAACACCGACTTGGCACCAACCCGTACTCAACTCCAGAGTATGGCCATGGTATCCAATGAGGGCTTCAAAGACTACGCCAAAAAATGGAGGGATTTAGCCGGAAGGGTGCAGCCACCTTTATCTGAAAGGGAGCTAGTGGACATGTTCCTGGGAACTCTATCAGGTCCCTTCTTTAATCATCTGATTGGGAGTTCCTCTGCGGGGTTTATAGAATTGATCTTGACTGGCGAGAGGGTGGAAGCCGGTATAAGAAGTGGGAAAATTCAGAAGGACGCGTCTACCTCTGCAGCTGCAAAAAATCCCTTCACAGGAAAGAAGGAAGTGTCTGCTGTCTATGCACAGAGGAACCAGGGAAGAACGGAGCGCCGACCAATGGTGGGGGCCGTTATGATTCAAAAGCATGCATCAGACCAGCCAAGAAACAATCAGCCCAGAAACAATCAGCAAAGGGTGGAAAGGCCAGTACGACAATTCACCAAGATAAACATGACTCCAACTCAAGTCCCACCACATCTTCTGAAGTTGAATATGGCCATGCTAAAAGAGGCCCCTAAAAATCCCAATACTGCATCTCCCTACTACCATCCGAATTCCATGTGCACATACCATTCTGAAAGTCCAGGGCACGACACCAACAACTGTTGGGCTCTGAAGAACAAAATTCAAGACCTGATATACGCAAAGGAAGTTGAATTTGAAGCGCCGGAAAAACCGAATGTTATCTCCGCTCTAATGCCTAGGCATGGACACAATGCCAGTGCTATTGAGGAAGACTTATTTGTTGACACCGTGGATGAAATGTTGACTCTGCTCTCGACCATCAAGTTGAATTTGTTGAAGGCTAGGGTGTTCCCAAGATGTGACAAAGATTTCCATATTTTCCTATCCTCGTCATTTGACTGCCCTATGTTGAAGAAAGGTATCCAACAATTGATTGATAATCAAGAAATTTTGTTTGAGAAAGCTCCTATTTCACCCATTCCAATTCCAGAAGTTTCAATAATAACCATATACGCCTATCCTTCCAGGGTCCCTAAAATACCCGTTAGGATTACATCTGCTCCTATGACTACTCCGCTTAAGATAACAATGCCCGGGCCAACCCCATACAAATCGGATAAAACAGTACCATAGAATTATGGTGGAGAAATCTACTACCATGGTGTCAAACAGATTGAAAAAACTACCGAAGAAGAGAGCTCTGAAGAGGACAATTCTAACATCAGTAACATTTCCAGAACAAGCAAAATTACCCGTAGTGGAATAATTTTCTCTCCAGAGATTTCCCCTCCAAAGGCAGCCTTTGGACCCGTGGCCGTTCCGAAGATTACATCTGTACCAGTGATTATACCTGTAAGTGTACCTGTTGTACCCCAAAATTTGCCCTCCCTTTTTCACAAGAAATCACAACCCCAGGGTTTTCTCTGATTTTTTGAGATTGGCTCAAGAATCGGTTAAACAGACTTTTCTTTATCAGACAATCCAAGAATTAGAATTTTCTCTGATTGTTAAGATTGACTCAGGAATCGATCAGACATATCTTTCTTTGGCAGTAATCCAGGATTAGGGTTTTCTCTCACATCTCTCAGAAGAGATTGAATCCTCAGAAATTGCTTGTTCAAATTTACTGGTTGTTTCTTAAAACCTAATTATCTGGGATAAGGGCTGAGACTTTTGTTTGGAACATTAAGGCATCTGCTTGATTAGTGGAGTGAAATGTTTACCGCTTAATGGAATGCTTGTTTGTTTAACTGTACAATGCATTTGTTAATTGGAATACCATGCGTATTGTGATTGATGCAAGGTTGCGAGACTGCAAAGTTTGTTGATTATTTATTTTATCTGGATTAGAATTATTGGGATACAGTTCCAATTATTTTGATTTGAGAGTCTTAAATAAATAAATAAACATGCAAGGAAAGATTGGAAGATATTTGACAGTAGAATTTTCTTTTGGATAAAGACTGTCTGTTCATTTCAAATGTTGTTACAAAATTTATTTGAATATTGTAAGCTTACAACTTATAGTATTTACAATAATGGTTGTTTACAACAAATGAAAAATTTATCTATTTCTAAGCCTAATCTCCTAAGCTCCAATGCTCCCATGCTCAAGGAATTGTTGCTTCCTCTGCTTCCTCTATTGCCCAAGATGCATTCACCTGAAAAAGAAGAAAGAAAAGAAGCCATCACAGTTAATTGAAAAAGATTTTCAAATAGAAAAAAAGAAAGAAATCATCATTAAAGTCTGCCGACCGGAATCAGAAATGCTATGTTCATCATATTTTATTTTCCTCTCTGCAAATCACAAGAAGATCGCTCTTCTCGATTCATAGATAGAAAAATTAGAGATATAAATTGCAAGCATACAATTAACTCAAAATGCAAAAACATAGGCAAGTTCCAAGGCAAAGCAAAGTGTACTGCAAACTGAACCAAACTGTATTAGTCAAACAAGTCAGCAAGGCAAACATGAGCAAGAATGGAAAGCTAACTAAACAATGCATTAACCAAACTGAATGCATAATTGTCAAGCATAGCAACAAGCAAAAGAAACAAAGTACACAATGCAGAAAGTACACAGTACAGAAAATATGCAGCAGAGATAAACCAATTCCCAAGCAAGAGCTTGTCCTAGCCATCATCACTTTCTAGCCAGCAAACTTTTCAGAATTAATATAATAAGCAATAAAATGCTTATGAGAGAGAGAGAAAGAGAGGACCTTTAGTGAAAGTTTGCAGTTTGGGCAAAAAGCAGGCTGTTTTCAAGTTATCAAGGACAAGAAACAAGAAGATATAAAAGAGAGGAGACTGCATAACGGTCAAGGAGAGAGAGAAATACTTGGCCACCAAAAAACTGCACAAGCTGCTATCAAACCACAAACCTGCAGTAAACACTACAACCAAACTAAAAAACCTGCTTGCTCAAAGCCTGTACAAACCTGCTTGCATTTCAAACCTGCATAAGCTACAACCCAAACAAGCCTGCTAACTCACAGTAACAAACCTGTCACCAACAAATTAAGCCTGCTAGCAACAAGCTGCAAACTCACAGTAACAAACTGCAAGCTCACAGTAACAAACCTGTCACCAACAAATCAAACTGCATAACTGCAACTGGCCAAACCTGCTTGCTCAAGCCTGTAAACCTGCAGCTTGCCCAAAAACAAACTGCAAACCTACAGAAGCCTAAACACAAAACTCAGAAAAATAACCAAAACAGTTTTCAAACTCAAACCTGTCAAAAAACTGCAAATTACAGTTCTAAAGGCCAAGCTTAACAAACTCAAGCTCAACAGACCTGTCAAAACCACAGTTACAAAACCTGCTATACACACAGACCAAACAAAAAACCTACATAAACCTACTAGCCAAGCTTACTCAAGCTCACAAAAACTATCACCAACAAGTTCAAGCCAACAAAAAGACAATTTCAGAATGTTCTTCATCACTAACAACAAACAATAACAGTTTCAGAGATAAACTCATCATCAATATTCAGCAAGGAGAAAGGAAGGAAGTCAGAAGCAAATAAAGTTTCAGAAACGTGTTCCATCAACAAAAGTAAGAAACACACAGTTTTCAGAAGCTAAAGTTCATCATCAAACAACCAGTAGCCAAAAGAAAGGAAGAGATTCAGAAGCAAAGGGTTTCAGAAACCAAGTTCATCATCAACAAGGAGAAAGGAAGAGATTCAGAAACGAAAATAGTTTTCATAATCATCATCATCAAGCAATCAGGGCCAAGAAGAAAGAGGAAGAGTTTTAGAAGCAAAACAAGCAGTTTTCAGAAGCTAAAGTTCATCATCAACAGAATTCAGAAATAAACATCAAAAGCTTCAGAAACACGTTCATCATCAAACATTCAAAGAATAACAAAGGGTTTCGGAAACCAAATTCATCATTAACCAACGAGAAGAAAGAAAGAGGGTTACCAAGCATCATCTTCATCCTCCGCCCTCTGGCCACCAAGAGCGCCGCCGGTCCAACCCATTTCCCCTCTCCCTCCATTTTCCAGAAAGACCTCTCAAGGTAAGTTTTCTCACCCTCTACACTACATCATGTTCTTAACAACCATGGATTAGAAGATAAATCTAAACACAATCAAGAGAATCAAACATGCAAAACTGTAAAAAAACCTAAAACGCGTTTGAAACGAAACTGTACCGTTCAAAACAAATGGCGTGGACCGTTGTGGAGAGGAGAAGGCTAAGGTGGTGCTCTGGAAACTTAAGGACATAGAGAGAATCAGCGCCTGAGAAAGATGAGAGAAACGGAGAAGAAGAGCAAGGAGGCGTCGCTGTAAAAGCCAAACTTGTAAACCCTAATTCTGAGCACACCAAACATTAACCCTAACAAACATTGCACAACACCATTTGGGTCTGACCCGCTCCCAGATTGCCTTAAGCCCACAATATTTCTGCTAAGCACGCACCCCCCCCCCCCCCCTTGCTCATTCTGACTTGCATTTTGTTCTTCTTCATTTTTTTTATTTGGGCCATAATCCTAAGCCCATTTTTTAAAACTAACACTTTTTAATTAAATATCATTTAAACTAATTTATTTTCTTTCTTTTAGTTGATAAAAACACTAATTAAATTTTGTTTTACTTTCTTTTAAGTTAATTTTATTTTTCTTTATTAATCTTGTTTAATATAATAAAAATACAAAAAAAGAATAGTTAGTTTGATTTAATCAATTTTGTTTTTTCTTTAATCTTTTTTTATTAATAAAATACAAGAATAATCTTAAACATTAATTTAGGTAATTAATCTTTTCTTTACACAAAATTCCTAAAAAAATACAAAAATAATAATAATACTTAATCTTCACTAGGTTAAATTTTATTTGTTCATTTGTAAATAAATACATGCATCTCATAGTTACTGATTTTTCATAATTCGTTATAATTTTTACATTGAATTGCGACAGTTCGATTTGGTTGTAACACATAATATTTGGACATTATTATTCTTATGAGACTCATCCCTATTTGTAAATAATTGTACCCCATCCCCGAATACTTTTTGTAATAACTTAGACTTTAAATTCCCGCAATTTACTATTTTCAATATACTGTATAGTAATTAGGGTTTGTATGGCAAGATTCAAAATCAATCGCTAGATGACCTAATACAAGAATAAATGCATGAAAATCAATACACAATTCACACTTTCACCTCTAGGGTAACCTCGCTTGTTGCCTCGGAAAATGCAATCATGTCCCTCGAATACGAGACACTCTAGCAAATGCCCCTTCGATAAACAAAGATCGTAGTCCCTCGATGACCCTCGATGTTGCCTTTGATAAAACGATCTCGTCCCCTACAAAATTTCTAGAGCGTCTCACAAGTTGCTTTCAATGATTGTACACGATGACCCGCGCCTGTTCCGTTTAACATCCTAACACAAGGTTGTTCACCAAATACAATGGTGAAACAACACTTTTAAAAGGGTTAAAAACACAAGAAAGATCTTTGAGTAAAATAGGGTAGACAACTCTTAGTTACTTGATCAAAAGCTTGCAAAACATCCTTGCCATTTTCAAACACACCTCACAACACAATTTCAAAACAACTTTCAAAACATTGAAATATCTTTTCAAAAAGACACACACCTTTGTATATATTCGAACAAGAATCATTACAAAGGTTGCCTAGACAAGGCTTCTTTTTCAAAGCATTTTTCAAAACCACACACACAAAAGCACCATTTCAAACAATTGAAAAGCAAAGGCAAGTGATCTAAAACAAGTAACTAAGAGCCCATGGAAAACCATGGATGAAAAGGGTTCTAGCACCTTCCCTTTTCATAATCTACCCCCCGAACCTGAGAAAACATCTCAAAGGTTTTTCCTGTGCTTTTTGACCTTTCCTTTGGATAAAATAAAAAGTCGGTGGTGACTCTTGCTAAACCGAACAAATGCAAACACAAACGCGAAACCTCAAGTTAGTTCTCCCACCATATCACATAACTGGCGACACCGCTGGGGATTGATTCTAAAAGTGGGGTTACCTTAGGGTTTTTAGATCACATTTACATGCTTATCTTGTTTGCCTTGATTGCTTTACTTTTTTGGGTCCTTGCTTGGGTTTGTTTTAAATCCTACACCCGGATTTGGGGCACCTTTTAGGTAAGTAGCAATAAACTGTGAGGGAACTGTGCGGGGTATACTGACATGGTTGAAGCAGTGGCTATGTTAGTGTGACATATTTGTGGGTACCTGTAGCCTTTGAGTCAATCAAAGAGAATACGGGGCCGCTGAGTGATGTCATGAAGCACTAATGAACTCTTAGAACCTTACTTGACCATCTTGGCCTTTTTAGGGGTAGTGAGGTGATCGGCTTTGGTGCAGTCCGAAGTTGGTAGACACTCGATACTACACTCATTGAGGGTTGTTTTCTTGGAATATTTTGGTTGCCAGTAAAGTGACTAAACTGAAACCATGAACACAGAAAATAATCCAGTGATATTGAGCTCCTTAGAACCCGGTTTCTAATTCTAGGACAGGTTGAGCCAATTAACTTCAAGAGGGTATTTACCTATAAACCCCATGCAAGCCTAAACCTAAGGACTTGTCTGCTTTGTGTGAATATGATTACCTGTATATACACTTGCTTACTTTTGCGTACCTGTACATAACATCATAATATCATACCATAGCATTTTCAATAAACCTTTCAAGGATCTCGAGGGTCTTTGATGCAGGGTCACGTTGAACCAGACGTCTACCAAAGGGCAAGAGGATTCATCTTCCTCTAAACAAACACCGTTGAAGATCAAGTACAACAACTTGAATCGAGGGCTATGACCCACTTGACATGGTGAGCTTGACTCTCGTGGAATGACATACACCGATACAAAATTCTCCAATCAAAGACGTTGATCGAAGTTCAATCTCTAACATTTTCTTGTGTTTACCCCAAGAGATTCTTGAAAACATGCATCCACATATCATGCATTGTATCATAACAGGTTTTACGTTTCAGGTTTCCTTATTCTCCTACTGTTTATTTCAGTAGAGATGGATCTAGAGAGGACCGTCGAAGATATCCAGGCTCAGAACGCTCAACTTCAAGAAATGTTCTTGAAACTGTCCCAGGGGCAAGAAGAGGTGAAAGCTCTCCTCACAAGGGGCATGGTCCTAGGGAATCCAGGTGACGTCAGGAATGATCACTTGGAAGGGCTACAAACTAAGTTGGCAACAATGAAGATCCAGATGATGGGACAACTGGTAGGCCAGATGGCTCTCATTCAAGACCTGGCTCAAAGACAAGAGGAGCTCAGGGTCCTCGTCAACAAACTGC
The DNA here is from genome assembly GCA_948472305.1 of Vicia faba. NCBI lineage: Eukaryota > Viridiplantae > Streptophyta > Magnoliopsida > Fabales > Fabaceae > Vicia > Vicia faba. The sequence goes on along the minus strand of OX451741.1, from coordinate 326,049,008 downwards.
TTCAAGATAACCAAGTGGGGAAAACAAGTAGGGTTGAAGATCAAGTAATCATTCAACCTCCTTTGAAACAAGAAGACAAGGGAAAGGCTCCTCAACTTGCTTCAGGGTCACAAGCCCAACAACAACCTCGCCAGCGTCAACAGGGTAATCGGTGTAGGCAAAATGCATCTGGAAGACATTACACTGAGACTGACATACCATCATCTCTAATACTAAAACGCTTGTTGGAGGTTAATCTGATTGCTTTAAAGGATCCTCTTCGGAATCCCAATACCTCTGCTCCTGGATATCACCCCGACGCATTTTGTGTATACCACTCCTATAGTCCTGGACATGACACCGACGACTGTTGGGCTTTGAAAAACAAAATCCAAGATTTGATTGACAAAGGAGTGCTGGAATTCATGCCGGATGGCGAGATGAAAATCTTCCGCTGAGGGTTCTCCACCTGAAATGACAAGTTTGAACTAAGAGACTTTTGTTTCATTTGAATTTTCAAGTTGTAATATCTTTTGTTACTCAAACAATTATCTGTTGATGTCAAACTCTGTTTCATTAATGCATTGCATATGTTTGTCTTGAATTCATCCATTCGTTTTCACTATTCTTGAACTATGCTTTCTACTTTCTTTATGACATTTAACTCTTGTTTAAAAAGTTACAAGTCTTTAGAGGGAGGATGACGAAACAATGCCATAATCTCATACAGTATGCTTTTGGACAGACCTTGCTGACGATGTACAGGCGTTTCTTTCAAATCCTAAACACTGGAGTTATAAGGAAGATAATCCCTAGTCAACCCCTTCAAGCCAAAGAAGTAGAAGTTTTCTATTTTAAACACAATTTGAAACCTTTAATCAAACCTGGGGCAGGGTAGTCTCTCAGTTAATTCAAAAGATGTGCGTTGAAATCGCGAACTCTCAGTTCGTAATACAACGAATGACACCAAAAACATTCCTTTGGAACCAAAAGACAATGATGGTTCTTTATCTCATAGGCAGCCATTATCTCTCAAAAGAAAAAAGCCCACTGAGCCAAAACCTACAAAGGAGGCTTAAGAAAGCTGGGGCATCCCGCTGACTGTAATCTCGAAAACAGGAACAGTCAAGCATAAGTTAGGGATAATAAACCAAAAGAAAGAGGTCGTTATAAATCCTCAACAACATGAAAAATGTTGCAAAAATGACGGTCTTCCCACAAAATTCAACTTGTGTGGACCATCACCAAAAAACATCGTTCCAAATTCGAATAGAGTTTGACGCACAATTAACTGAGTTTAGGATTGAAGAACATCATGAAGAGCGGGTGGGTACAAATATACTTTGAGCCTTTATCCTTTGTTTCTTAAACCATGAACCAAGCCACGTTACAACCCTTCAAAAGTCCTAATTGAAGCATGGGTTAGTTCGAAAGCATACTGTTACCAAAAGGTATCCTGACTCCTGTAAGGCTTTGCTCTAAATCTTGAGTTGAATTCCTCTTATAAAAGTTTTCTGCTAAAAAGCGCGTTTTTTAAAACTTTGAGACAAGCATAAACTTTGCATTATTTGAATATCGTTGTTTGCACATGGTTATTTGTTTGACAGCAAAGAAATCCACACAGTGAATGTTCGGAGGAACGAAAGCTCTCTCAGTGAATAAAATCAATTCAAGGGGGATGTCACTCCCGTTGCAAAAATGTCCCATCAACAAAAAGGGACTTGATATGATATTGTCCAGTGAACATGGGGCAGTCCAGTCAAGATTTCAACAAATCACTCAAGATCTAGTAAAATAGGGGCAGTCCAATCAAGATTTCAAGAAATCTCTCAATTGCAGATTAACCTGGGGCAAGTCTCCCTCACCATCACTTGGGGCATTAAAACGTCAATCTCATCAAAGGGTTACGTACGGTCCAAGTTTCTTGGTGTTGCCACAAACATTTGATACTAGGGGCAGTGACGAATCTCTCCGAAATTTTTCTGAAAAGGAATTCAAACATCCTCGGGAAGTTCATCACCTCTCTAGCAGACCAACAATCATGGGTTTATTTCCCCAACACTTGTCAAGGATTTATTCTCCAAAATGAAATTAAATTTCAACAACATTCACAACATACGCAGATTGATCGACAGGTAAAGATTCCTTCATCACCTGTTGGAAGTTACGATAGTCAAAGATTCCTTCATCACCTGTTGGAAGTTACGGTCGTCAAAGATTCCTTCATCACCTGTTGGAAGTTACGGTCGTCGAAGATTCCTCCATCATCCGGTTGAATCAGAGTTAACCCAAGACCCTCTCTGGTTCAGTCAGATCGACACTAAGATCTCCCTGATTCTTATGCCAGTAAAAGTTATTCCAGGTTTTGATATTTCAAATAAATCTCTCAGCGAGTTATTCTGATGAAGAATCCAACTCCTTTCTCCTTCACCAGTTTGGGATTTATTTTCCCCAGCGAAAGGTCGTCTTGAAAAATATTACACCTCCGTACATCAGGCCATCATATGACACAATCTCATTTATTTTGAGAACATCATTGTTTGATATATTCCACTAACCTTTTCCTTTCAGGGAAGGTACAATCAAATTCAAGCGATAAAGTTTTTACTTTAGTTGAATTACAGACGAATTCCTAAATCTCAACAGAAACAACCCACCAGCAGAATAATGGACAAATGAAGCTCCTAAAATTCAGTTTCTCTCAAGAATGAAGACTCTCATCCTTGAAACCTCAAGAGATTGGTATACTCCCAAGCTCCTGATACCGTTAACAAAATGAAGATTCTCATCCTTGAAAACTCAAGAGATTGGTATACTCCCAAGCTCCTGATACCGTTAACAGAATGAAGATTCTCATCCTTGAAACCTCAAGAGATTGGTATACTCCCAAGCTCCTGATACCGTTAACAGAATGAAGATTCTCATCCTTGAAACCTCAAGAGATTGGTATACTCCCAAGCTCCTGATACCCTTAACAGATTGAAGATTCTCATCCTTGAAACCTCAAGAGATTGGTATACTCCCAAGCTCCTGATACCGTTAACAGAATGAAGATTCTCATCCTTGAAACCTCAAGAGATTGCTATACTCCCAAGCTCCTGATACCCTTAACAGAATGAAGATTCTCATCCTTAAAACCTCAAGAGATTGGTATACTCCCAAGCTCCTGATACCCTTAACAGAATGAAGATTCTCATCCTTGAAACCCCAGTAGATTGGCATACTCCCAACCTCCTGACCCAAACGACTGAATGAAGATTCTCATTTCTCGCTTCCCCAGTAGATTGGCATACTCCCAACCCCCTGACACAAACGCCAGAATGAAGATTCTCATTTCTGCCTCCCCAGTAGATTGGCATACTCCCAACCTCCTGATATTCCCGACAAAATGAAGATTCTCATTCTCAAAGTGGCATATAACCCGTATAACCTGATATTCCCGACAGAATGAAGATTCTCATTCTCAAAGTGGCATATAACCTAGATTCCTGATATTCCCGACAGAATGAAGATTCTCATTCTCAAAGTGGTATACAACTTGAGTTCTTGATATTCCCGACAGAATGAAGATTCTCATTCTCAAAGTAACGCATGATCTTAACTCCCGAACTTCTTCCAAATAGGAATAAGCTTTTCTCAGAGTCCTGAGTTTCACTCTCCAACAGGATAGCCACTCCGTAACAGTATGGCTATTCCCCACAGAGTTCTTACTCCCCAAAAAAATCAAGACTCTCATCCTTGATTCTCCAGAGCTTTCTTTACTCTCAGCATGAATTTGTCAAAATTTAAAATCCCCTGCAGATCGAAGATTCTCGTTCTTGGCTCCTCAACACCAATTCCCCAAGCAGAATGGAGACTCTCATTCTCAATTCCTCACAGAGTTTCCAGATATTCACCAGCAAAGTTCCCCTCAAAACAGGAATCCCCAGTAGATTGACATACAACCCAAACTCCTGACTTTCCCCAGCAATATAAATTCTCCCCACAGAGGTTGTCAAAAAGCTTGAAGACACACATACTCTTCAACAGTGGTCCCGGGACTTCTCATTTTCAACGATCAAAGGATTTTCAATCCCCGACAGCAGTCAAGGATTTATTTTCCTCGACAGTGGTCAAAGATTTTATTATCTCCAGCTATCCAGGATTTATCTCCCTCAGCAAGACGGCTAATTAGCTTACATACGCATTCATTGCATTCATATATCATAAACATTGATATAACACATACATTGTATCATACAACATAACTTTGTGTTTCAGCAAATATTTTACCCGTCGCAGGATAAGTTTAGCAAGGTTAAAACTTCAAGGATTTCTGGAAATGGTTTACGGATGCCTCCCGACACGGATGCTAATCTATTTCTTATTTCAGACCCCTAGCTCAGAGATGTTCCAAACACGGATACCTTTCTGATACTCGTTCTTTCACCTACAACATACAATTCAACAAACATTCTTGGATGGCATCTTTAAGCCCATCTCCGACAAGATTCTGTCACATATCCAAATGGCATGTTTAAGCCCATTCCCTCAATAATATTTTGACGAGTGCAAATTTACGGGCACTCTAGTGTCCAATCATCTTTTACCTTCAAGCCGCGAACGGTAAAATTTCCAATCTAACTCTTCAGGTTCAAGAAGATTGAACAGGGGCAACTGTTGTACCCCAAAATTTGCCCTCTCCTTTTCACAAGAAATCACAACCCCGGGGTTTTCTCTGATTTTTTGAGATTGGCTCAAGAATCGGTCAAATAGACTTTTCTTTATCAGTCAATCCAAGAATTAGGGTTTTCTCTGATTGTTAAGATTGACTCAGGAATCGATCAGACAGATCTTTCTTTGGCAGTAATCCAGGATTAGGGTTTTCTCTCACATCTCTCAAAAGAGATTGAATCCTCAGAAATTGCTTGTTCAAATTTACTGGTTGTTTCTCAAAACCTAATTATCTGGGATAAGGGCTGAGACTTTTGTTTGGAACATTAAGGCATCTGCTTGATTAGTGGAGTGAAATGTTTACCACTTAATGGAATGCTTGTTTGTTTAACTGTACAATGCATTTATTAATTGGAATACCATGCGTATTGTGATTGATGCAAGGTTGCGAGACTGCAAAGTTTGTTGATTATTTATTTTATCTGGATTAGAATTATTGGGATACAGTTCCAATTATTTTGATTTGAGAGTCTTAAATAAATAAATAAACATGCAAGGAAAGATTGGAAGATATTTTACAGTAGAATTTTCTTTTGGATAAAGACTGTTTATTCATTTCAAATGTTGTTACAAAATTTATTTGAATATTGTAAGCTTACAACTTATAGTATTTACAATAATGGTTGTTTACAACAAATGAAAAATCTATCTATTTCTAAGCCTAATCTCCTAAGCTCCAATGCTCCCATGCTCAAGGAATTTTTGCTTCCTCTGCTTCCTCTATTGCCCAAGATGCATTCACCTGAAAAAGAAGAAAGAAAAGAAGTCAGCACAGTTAATTGAAAAAGATTTTCAAATAGAAAAAAAGAAAGAAATCATCATTAAAGTCTGCCGGACGGAATCAGAAATGCTATGTTCATCATATTTTATTTTCCTCTCTGCAAATCACAAGAAGATCTCTCTTCTCGGTTCACAGAGAGAAAAATAAAAGATATAAATTGCAAGCATACAATTAACTCAAAATGTAAAAACATAGGCAAGTTACAAGGCAAAGCAAAGTGTACTGCAAACTAAACCAAACTGCATTAGTCAAACAAGTCAGCAAGGAAAACATGAGCAAGCATGGCAAGCTAACTAAACAATGCATTAACCAAACTGAATGCAGAATTGTCAAGCATAACAACTAGCAAAAGAAACAAAGTACATAATGCAGAAAGTACACAGTACAAAAAATATGCAGCAGAGATAAACCAATTCACAAGCAAGAGCTTGTCCTAGCCATCATCACTTTCTAGCCAGCAAACTTTTCAAAATTAATATAATAAGCAAAAAAATGCTTATGAGAGAGAGAGAGAAAGAGAGGACCTTTAGTGAAAGTTTGCAGTTTGGGCAAAAAGCAGGCTGTTTTCAAGTTATCAAGGACAAGAAACAAAAATATATAAAAGAGAGGAGACTGCATAACAGTCAAGGAGAGAGATAAATACTTGGCCACCAAAAAACTGCACAAGCTGCTATCAAACCACAAACATGCAGTAAACACTACAACCAAACTAAAAAACCTGCTTGCTCAAAGCCTGCACAAACCTGCCTGCATTTCAAACCTGTATAAGCTACAACCCAAACAAGCCTGCTAACTCACAGTAACAAACCTGTCACCAACAAATTAAGCCTGCTAGCAACAAGCTGCAAACTCACAGTAACAAACTGCAAGCTCACAGTAACAAACCTGTCACCAACAAATCAAACTGCATAACTGCAACTGGCCAAACCTGCTTGCTCAAGCCCGTAAACCTGCAGCTTTCCCAAAAACAAACTGCAAACCTACAGAAGCCTAAACACAAAACTCAGAAAAACAACCAAAACAATTTTCAAACTCAAACCTGTCAAAAAACTGCAAATTACAGTTCCAAAGGCCAAGCTTAACAAACTCAAGCTTAATAGACCTGTCAAAACCACAGTTACAAAACCTGCTAAACACACATGCCAAACAAAAAACCTGCATAAACCTGCTAGCCAAGCTTACTCAAGCTCACAAAAACTATCACCAACAAGTTCAAGCCAACAAAAAGACAGTTTCAGAATGTTCTTCATCACTAACAACAAACAATAACAGTTTCAGAGATAAACTCATCATCAATATCCAGCAAGGAGAAAGGAAGAAAGTCATAAGCAAATAAAGTTTCAGAAACGTGTTCCATCAACAAAAGTCAGAAACACACAGTTCTCAGAAGCTAAAGTTCACCATCAAACAATCAATAGCCAAAAGAAAGGAAGAGATTTAGAAGCAAAGGGTTTCAGAAACCAAGTTCATCATCAACAAGGTGAAAGAAAGAGATTCAGAAACGAAAATAGTTTTCAGAATCATCACCATCAAGCAATCAGGGGCAAGAAGAAAGAGGAAGAGTTTTAGAAGCAAAACAAGCAGTTTTCAGAAGCTAAAGTTCATCATCAACAGAATTCAGAAATAAACATCAAAATCTTCAGAAACACGTTCATCATCAAACATTCAAAGAATAACAAAGGGTATCGGAAACCAAATTCATCATTAACCAACGAGAAGAAAGAAAGAGGGTTACCAAGCATCATCTTCATCCTCCGCCCTCTGGCCACCAAGAGCGCCGCCGGTCCAACCCATTTCCCCTCTCCCTCCATTTTCTAGAAAGACCTCTCAAGGTAAGTTTTCTCACCCTCTACACTGCATCATGTTCATAACAACCATGGATTAGAAGATAAATCTAAACACAATCAAGAGAATAAAAAATGCAAAACTGTAAAAAACCTAAAACGCATTTGAAACGAAACTGTACCGTTCAAAACAAATGGCGTGGACCGTTGTGGAGAGGAGAAGGCTAAGGTGGCGCTCTGGCAACCTAAGGACATAGAGAGAATCAGCGCCTGAGAAAGATGAGAGAAACGAAGAAGAAGAGTAAGGAGGCGCCGCTGTAAAAGACAAACTTGTAAACCCTAATTCTGAGCACACCAAACATTAACCCTAACAAACATTGTACAACACCATTTGAGCCTGACCCGCTCCCAGATTGCCTTAAGCCCACAATATTTCTGCTAAGCACCCCCCCCCCCCCCCCTTGCTCATTCTGACTTGCATTTTGTTCTTCTTCACTTTTTTTTTATTTGGGCCATAATCCTAAGCCCATTTTTTAAAACTAACACTTTTTAATTAAATATCATTTAAACTAATTTATTTTCTTTCTTTTAGTTGATAAAAACACTAATTAAATTTTGTTTTTATTTTTTTTAAGTTAATTTTATTTTTCTTTATTAATCTTGTTTAATATAATAAAAATACAAAAAAGAATAGTTAGTTTGATTTAATCAATTTTGTTTTTTCTTTAATCTTTTTTGATTAATAAAATACAAGAATAATCTTAAACATTAATTTAGGTAATTAATCTTTTCTTTACACAAAATTCCTAAAAAAATACAAAAATAATAATAATACTTAATATTCACTAGGTTAAATTTTATTTTTTCATTTGTAAATAAATACATGCATCTCATAGTTACTGATTTTTCATAATTCGTTATAATTTTTACATTGAATTGTGACAGTTCGATTTGGTTGTAACACATAATATTTGGACATTATTATTCTTATGAGACTCATCCCCATTTGTAAATAATTGTACCCCCATCCCCGGATACTTTTTGTAATAACTTAGACTTTAAATTCCCGCAATTTACTGTTTTCAATATACTGTATAGTAATTAGGGTTTGTATGGCAAGATTCGAAATCAATCGCTAGATGACCTAATACAAGAATAAATGCATGAAAATCAATACACAATTCACACTTGCACCTCTAGGGTAACCTCGCTTGTTGCCTCGGAAAATGCAATCATGTCCCTCGAATACGAGACACTCTAGCAAATGCCCCTTCAATAAACAAAGATCGTAGTCCCTTGATGACCCTCGATGTTGCCTTCGATAAAATGATCTCGTCCCCTACAAAATTGCTAGAGCATCTCACAAGTTGCTTTTTCAATGATTGTACACGATGACCCACACCTGTCCCGTTTAACATCCTAACACAAGGTTGTTCACCAAATACAATGGTGAAACCACACTGTTAAAAGGGTTAAAAACACAAGAAAGATCTTTGAGTAAAATAGGGTAGACAACTCTTAGTTACTTGATCAAAAGCTTGCAAAACATCCTTGCCATTTTCAAACACACCTCACAACACAATTTCAAAACAACTTTCAAAACATTGAAATATCTTTTCAAAAAGACACACACCTTTGTATATATTCGAACAAGAATCATTACAAAGGTTTCCTAGACAAGGCTTCTTTTTCAAAGCATTTTTCAAAACCACACACACAAAAGCACCATTTCAAACAATTGAAAAGCAAAGGCAAGTGATCTAAAACAAGTAACTAAGAGCCCATGGAAAACCATGGATGAAAAGGGTGCTAGCACCTTCCCTTTTCATAATCTACCCCCCGAACCCGAGAAAACATCTCAAAGGTCTTTCCTGTGCTTTTTGACCTTTCCTTTGGATAAAATAAAAAGTCGGTCGCGACTCTTGCTAAACCGAACAAATGCGAACACAAACACGAAGCCTCAAGTCAGTTCTCCCACCGTATCACAGTACCTACTGACAAAGACAACACAATTCCTATCCCTACTTCCACTGCTGAGAATAAAGGAAAGAATGTTCAAGAGGAGCCTGTCCTGACGAAGGCTCAATCACTAGTTATTCCTGAAACATCCAAGAAGGAGATGGAAGAAATCCTGAGGATCATTAAGAAGAGTGATTATGATGTTGTTGAACAACTGGGGCAGACCCCCTCCAAAATCTCTATGTTAGCATTGCTGCTGTGCTCTGAGGCACATGCTAAAGCCTTGGTGAAATTTCTGAAGACGGCTCATGTGCCACAAGAGACGTCCGCGGATCAATTCCAAGAGTGTGTGGCCAGTTTAACAACTGATAATGGTCTGGGTTTCTCCGATGCTGACTTGACCCTCAAAGGGAGAAAACACAATGATGCACTACATGTATCAGTGGAGTGTAGTGGGACGACCCTATCCCATGTCTTGGTAGATACTGGTTCATCTCTGAACGTCTTTCCAAAGAAAGCCCTAGATAGATTGGATTGTGAGGGGCTGACCCTAAAACCCAGCAACATAATTGTGAGAGCTTTTGACGGCTCTAAAAGGATGGTCCATGGGGAGGTGGACATCCCGATCAAGGTGGGTACTCAGACGTTCAATTCAACATTCTACATGATGGACATCTGTCCTTCCTACTCTTGTCTGTTGGGACGCCCCTGGATTCACAATACCGGTGCTGTCACATCCACTTTGCATCAGATGGTGAAGTACCCCGTCCAAGGGAAGATCATAACTATCCATGGGGAAGAGGAATACATGATTAGTCATCTGAATTCTTTCTGATATGTAGAATTGGATGGAGAATTCATTGAAACCCCTTTCCAACACTTTGAAGAAGTCTCTCAGGAAATAGCGGAGACCAAGGCGGTATCCTCAACTCCTATAATCACAAGACCTCCACCTCGGATGTCTTCTCTAAAAGATGCGAATGCAGTAGTGGAAGAAGGCAGATCCACCATCTGGGGGCAGCTTCCAGACTTTCCCTACAAATCAGACAAGTTTGGCTTGTGGTTTACCTTAACTGCTCAGAAGGCTGTGCGCCGCGCCCGTGCCGGAGGGCCACCTATGAAGATCAGCCACCAAGGGATTAATGCACTAGAGGACAATGAAGAAGATGGAAGCCTGGAAGATTGGATATTTCCTACTGTCGGCGGAGGACTGTGAAACTGGGAAGCCAAAGACTTCATCCCAATTACTTTCATACCGCATTAATTTATCTTTTACATTTCTGTTGGACTTATAATAATTCACAAACAATTCGTACTTTTTCAACCTTGTGTTTTACCCGAGGCACAATGGTCCATTTGTAAGGGTTTTTATTTCATTTTCATATGTCATTTCAATGAATCATGGACGCTTTTTCATATATAAACCTTTTGTGCTCATTTCCTTTCTTTTACATTTTACTGTTTTAAGATGGCTATACCCTTACACATACACACACACTCACAAATGCAGGTACCCTTCCATTCCGGATCCCATGGGTAACGATACTGCTATAGCCTTCAGTGACTCTGAAGATCTGGTCTACCAAGCCGAATACGAAGGTGAGGAAGATTGTGAGGTGCCAGGGGAATTGGCCAGATTACTACAACAAGAGGAAAGAGCTATTCTACCTCATGAGGAGCTGTTGGATACAATCAACTTGGGTACTGAAGAAGATAAAAAGGAAATCAGAGTGGGTGCCAATCTAGAGCCAAGTGTCAAGGAGCGCCTAATTCAGCTATTTCATGATTATGTTGAGATATTTGCCTGGTCATACGAAGACATGCCGGGACTCGATACAGACATTGTGGTTCACCGTCTACCCACAAGAAAAGATTGTCCACCAGTGAAACAAAAAGTCCTCCGCATGAGACTTGACATGTCAGAGAAGATCAAAGTAGAAGTTATGAAGCAGTTCAATGCTGGATTTCTGGCTGTTACTTCCTATCCACAATGGGTTGCTAACATTGTTCCCGTGCCTAAAACGGACGGCAAAGTGAGAATGTGTGTGGATTATAGAGATTTAAACAGGGCAAGCCCTAAAGATGATTTTCCACTTCCGCACATCGACATCCTGGTTGACAATACAGCTCAACACAAAGTACTTTCTTTCATGGACGGATTCTCAGGCTATAACCAGATCAAAATGGAACCTGAGGACATGGAGAAAACTACTTTTGTCACACAATGGGGTACGTTCTGCTACAAAGTGATATCATTTGGACTGAAGAATGCCGGGGCAACCTATCAACGCGCCATGATAGCTTTGTTTCATGATATGATACATCATGAGATAGAGGTCTACGTAGATGACATGATAGCCCGATCACAAACTGAAGAAGAACACCTTGGTCACTTGCAAAAGCTGTTTGTCAGGTTGAAGGAGTACAAGCTAAGGTTGAACCCGAACAAGTGCACATTTGGAGTCCGGTCCGGTAAGCTCTTAGGTTTCATTGTCAACAACAAAGGCATCGAGGTTGATCCTGCAAAAGTTAAAGCCATACAAGAAATGCATGATCCTCGCACTGAGAAGGAGGTCAGAGGTTTCTTGGGACGCCTAAGCTACATTGCTAGGTTCATTTCTCACCTAACATCTACTTGTGAACCAATCTTCAAGTTGTTGAAGAAAGATCAGGTAGTTAGATGGAATGATGACTGTCAGATTGCTTTTGATAAAATCAAGGAGTATTTACAAGATCCTCCTGTCTTGATGCCCCCAGTCGAGGGAAGACCACTAATCATGTATTTGACCGTCCTAGAGAACTCAATGGGGTGTGTATTGGGGCAGCATGACGAGTCTGGACGAAAAGAGCATGCCATTTATTACCTGAGCAAAAAGTTTACCGACTGTGAAACCATATATTCACTGCTCGAGAAAACTTGTTGCGCTCTGGTATGGGCTGCTCGCCGGCTAAGACAGTATATGTTGACTCATACCACTTTGCTGATATCTAAGATGGATCCGATAAAATACATCTTCGAGAAGCCTGCTTTGTCTGGAAGGATAGCTAGATGGCAGATGATCCTAACGGAATATGACATACAGTACACGACCCAAAAATCTATAAAGGGAAGTGTGCTAGCCGATCATCTTGCTCATAAAGCTGTAGAAGATTATCAATCCATGAAGTTTGACTTCCCTGACGAAGACATCATGACATTGGACAATGTTGAAGATTTCAGACCATATGACAGGCCTGAACAAGGATCCCGATGGACCCTGTACTTTGATGGGGCATCCAATGCACTTGGTAACGGTATTAGTGTTGTGCTTATATCTCCATAAGGATGCCATACTCCTTTTACAGCCAGACTTTGCTTCAACTGTACGAACAACATGGCAGAATATGAAGCATGCATCTTTGGTCTCAAGGCTGCCATAAACTTGGGAATCAAATCTTTAATTGTGTTTGGGGATTCAGCTTTGGTCATCAGTCAGATCAAAGGAGAATGGGACACTAAGCATCCTTACCTTATCCCTTACAAAGAACATGTCTTGACATTGTTACCACATTTCGAGCAGATTACCTTCGAGCACTTCCCGCGAGAAGAAAATCAGCTAGCAGATGCTCTAGCTACAATGGCATCCATGTTTAAACTTAATTGGGATAACGAGGCTCCCCAAATCACCATTGAACGAATGGACGAACCTGCACACTGTCACGAGATTAATACCGAAGAAGTAGTGGACCAACCTTGGTTTCATGAAGTCAAAAGGTATCTCGAGGCTCAAGAATATCCTGAAGGAGCTTCAGTCAATGACAAAAAGTTCTTAAGGAGATTCTCGGCTAAGTTCTTCCTAAGTAATGGCATCCTATACAAACGCGATCATGATTCTATTCTGCTCTGTTGTGTGGACAAGATTGAAGCTGAAAGCATTATGGATGAATTGCATGAAGGTACCTTTGGCACTCACTCTAGCGGGCATACGATGGCGAAGAAAATCCTACGGGCAGGCTATTACTGGTCTACCATGGAAGCAAACTGCTATCAACACTCCCGACCTGTCATAAGTGTGAAATATATGAATACAAGGTGCACGTGCCTCAGGTTCCTCTAAATGTCTTAACAGCTCCTTGGCCCTTCGCTATGTGGGGAATCGATATGATTGGGGAGATCAAGCCTACAGCCTCCAATGGACACCACTTCATTCCAGTGGCCATTGATTATTTCACAAAGTGGGTCGAAGCAGCTTCCTTCGCATCCGTTACTAAGAATGTTGTTTCCCGCTTCATCAAGCAGAATCTCATTTGCCGGTACGGTATCCCCGAAAGGATCATCACTGATAACAGTACGAACCTTAACAATACTATGATCACCGCCTTGTGCGAGCAGTTTAAGATTCAACATCACAATTCATCCCCTATCGGCCAAAGATGAATGGTGCAGTCGAAGCTTCTAACAAAAACATTAAAAAGATCATACAAAAAATGGCAGTCGCCTACAAGGACTGGAATGAGATGCTACCGTTTTCTCTCCATGGGTACCGTACCACGACTCGCACATTAATTGGGGAAACACCCTATTCTTTGGTTTATGGCATGGAGGCTGTTTTACCTATTGAGTTCAGATCCCCTCTTTAAGAATCATGAAGGATGCAGGTTTGAGTGAAGACGATTGGATCCAAACCCAACTTGATCAATTGAACTTAATTGACGAAAAGAGACTTACTGCTGTTTGCCATGGTCAGACGTATCAAAAGCAGATGATCAAAGCTTTCAACAAGAAAGTCAGACGCCAGGTATATCAAGTTGGGGACCTAGTGATCAAGCGCATCATCTTGCCACAAAGTGATCCCAGGTGCAAATGGACTCCTACCTATGAAGGACCATTTGTAATCAAGGACATCTTTTCTGGTGGGGTAATGATCTTAACCACCATGGACGGCGACGACCTACCACACCTTGCGAACGCAGACATAGTCAAAAGATACTACGCATAAGAGACCCGCTAGGTTGACACACCTAGGCAAAACAAGGGCATCCCGGCGAACCCAAAGGTTCGGGCAAAAGTTAGGGATAAAATAAAAAAAATATGTACACCCGACAAGTTCAAAACCCGAAAGGGAGACTTGGGCAAAAAAGGGTTTCCCGGTGGATCGAAAACCCGAAAGGGAGGTCCTGGAAAAAGTTAGGGAATTAAAGCGTATGATCATGTCTCGTCGGATCACTTTAAGGACAATCTCTTCACTGACAAACCTAGAGCTTATGATCAATCCAATCATCTTCGAACGAAGCAACAAATGGACAAGATGTTCGGAGATACGAAGGCTATAGCAGAATGGAAACCCCATGGTTTTTTTTTACACATAGCTATCTTTCTTTGTATAAATTTTCTCATTTTTATGACGCCATCCTCTTACTAGGATGTTTGTCTCCTTTGTACACAAATACTTATTCAAAGTAAATACAAAGATATCTCTTCAAAGTACAAAAAACCATTTGTCTTTTTTCTTTTACACTTGTGTTTTATTTGCAAAAACGTCCAATGATTCATTAATGAACATATGCATTTGAACATAATTATTATTCACAAATAGACGAAGTGGAAAAGAACAATTACTGACAGGTTAAAAGATTAGGAAAACGTCTTTAGGCTATTCCATGAACAATCCCTACAGTACATTATTAAGATCCCCAGCGGAGCCAAAACTTCAAACTTTCAATCCCCAGTGGAAACCTTTCAGTTTCTCCAAATTTCCCAGCAAGTTGTCTTGAAGCCTGAAAACCAACCAGACAACAATTTCTGATAATTCCCCAGTAGATTGGCAGACAACCCAAACTCCTGAACTTTTTCCAAACAGGAATAAGCTTTTTCCCACAGAGTCTTCACTACTCCCCAGCAGGATAGCTTTCTTCCCCACAGAGTTCTTATTAATTCCCAGCAGAAGTCATCAAAGTTCTCTGGATTCTCCAAGCAGATTTCTCAAGCAGTACATGGCATTACTCTCACAACAGAATTTTTGTCAACATTCCAACTTCAAGACGTGAAGAATCCCTATATCCCTAGAGAAGTCGCCAAAGATTTCTTATCCCGGCAGCAATCAAGGATTTATTCTCCCCGGCAGTAGTCAAGGATTTCTTATCCTCAACAGTCAAGGATTTATTTTCCCCGGCAGCAGTCAAGGATTTATTTTCCTCAGCAATGCAGCTAATCAGCTTACATGCGCATACATTACATCCATATATCATAAACATTGATAAAGCACATATATTGCATCATACATTTCATGCAACATAACTTTGTGTTTCAGCTAACATTTTACCCTTTTCAGGATAAGACTAACAACTACCATTGACAATGTTCAAAGATTTTCAGATACAGTACAGATACGCTCCAGACACAGACGCTATTCCATTACTCATTCAGATCTCAACTTCAGATACAGTATAGATACACTCCAAACACGGAAGTCATTCTGTTACTTATTCAGATTACAGTTCAGATACGCTCCAGACAGGGATGCCATTCTGATACTCATTCAGACCCCAATTTCAAGATACAGTCCAGATACACTCCAGACACAGAAGTCATTCTGATACTCATTCAGACCCTAATTTCAAGATACAGTCCAGATACACTCCAGACACGGAAGTCATTCTGTCACTTATTCAAACCCTAGTTCAGATACGCTCCAGATACGGTTGCCATTCTGCCACTTTTTCAGATACAGTACATATACACTCCAAACACGGAAGTCACTCTGTTACTCATTCAGATTCAAGCTCGGATACGCTTCAGACACGGACGCTATTCCATTGCTCATTCAGATATAGTCTCCAGATATAGTTCAGATACGTTCCAGATACGGACACCATTCTGATACTCATTCTTTCGACTTACAACTTACAATTCAACAAACATTATTGGATGGCATCTACAAGCCCATCTCCGAAAATATTCTATCACCTCTCCAAATGGCATCTTTAAGCCCATTCCCTTAACTACATTTCTTCGAGTGCAAATTTATGGGCACTCTAGTGTCCAATAAACTTTTACCCTCGAGTCACGAATGGCAAAACTCGCCAATCTAACTCTTCAGGTTCAAGAAGATTGAACAGGGGCAGCTGTTGTACCCCAAAATTTTCCTTCTCATTTATCAATATTTTCTCACAAGACTTCTTGGACTCAAGACAAGATTAGGGTTTGGTCAGCTCAAGATACCTCATCTTGCACTAATAACCTAAAATTAGGGTTTGAGTTTGCACAAGGATTTATGTACCATAAATGCTTCATGTGACTTTCATACACCATCTTGGACCCCTAAGATTGCCCATGTTAAGTTTCAAACCTTGAACCATATTTTTGCTCAGTCAATTGGATAGTTGACCTAAAAATCAGCTGTATTGGGGAAAAAGTCAACCGTGGCCAATTTACAGTAAAACTTCATATTTTTTTATCCACAAAAACATTTTAGACTCATATGTATCATTTGATAAAGTTTGGATCACAACTCCTCAAGAAAATTGATCAAATCATTAAAAGGGCAAAATGGTCAAAATTAGGGTTTTGACTGAGAAAGGGCAATTTCTGATTTTTAACCTAGAAAATGGCCAATTGGGTTCAAGCATGATTTCAAGGGTTCAATGGCATCATCTTGACCTAATCACATGGTTCAAAAGGTCTCAAGTTCATAGGTTTGATAGATGAATTTTGCAATCAACTGATCAAAAGTCAATTGTACACTAAATAGTCAAACTTTGACTTTTTGGTAAAAATCAAGTGCCAAGGGTCATAATTCATCAAGATGTGTCAAAATATGAAACTTGTTGGCCAAGAAAACCAATTTTGAAAATTAGGGTTTTGAATTTGAAAATTTTCATAACTTAGAATTTTTCTAAGTATGGAAATTTTCTTATTTTCCCCCAACTTTTCACCACTTTTTCACCATGATGAAATTTGATTCAAAGAAAACTTCCAACATGAAAGTTGTAGTCCTCCATGAATTATACAACTTTTATTCACAAAGTTTTCCTAAATGATGCTTGGATCTCAAGTTATGAATTTGTGAATAGAGGTTCATGAACTAAATGACTTAGTGAAATTTTGCCCTAATTTAGGCAGGTTTTTGACCCAACTTCATGGCAAATTTTCACCTAGTTCCAAGAGGTATCTCAAAATGAATTTCAAATATGGATTATATAGCATATTGCAAGCTTTCCAAAATGTCCAAGAACTCTCCAAGATCATTTGTGGTTAGGGAGAATCGAAAAAGAGAAATTGGCATTTTATCACTTTTGTTCATGCCATTTTCACAAAGTATCAAGTTCCAAATCAGATCCATGATGCTTGTACCTTAAATTACAGGTCCTAAACTCATTCTACACTCCATAATTAAATGCAAACTCATAGGTTAGAGGCTTTCTCTTGGCTTTTGGAGCATTGTACAAGAGATAATTCCATTTTAGGCATAAAGGTTACAATGCCATTTTCATAAAGTGAAACTTTTGCAACTTTGTCCATCTTGAGCCTTGGACCTGTCCCTTTGGTACAAGCATTTTCTACAGGTATCAAGTAAAGTATACCAACTCTCATCAGCTCACAAACTAGCCAGTACAAGCATGTTAGCATAAGTCACTTCACTTTTCTTCAAAGGCAAGAAAAGTTGCCAAAAGGTCAGAACTTGTATAGCAAAGGAAGAGTGGACTTTGTATCATTCATATACATATTTACAAACTTGTTACAAATCAGAACACGAAGGCATTGCATCTAAAACACTCTCAAACTGAAAAACTTCATTTTTCTGCCAAAACATCCAGTTGCTGCAAAACTCTAGCCATTTCGTTTTCGGCTCGTACATTTTTTGTTTCAACACTTCAAACACCTTCCATATATCCTACCAAAGCTATCCAAGCCTTTGTCCTGGTTCTGTAAGCTCTGTTTCAGCCATTGCCATTTTCAAATTTGGAGCTTGCAACTTGACTTGTGAAGAGACTTCTGGCCATCCACAAAGCAAGCTAGGCATTGGAATAGCTTGAAGGAACTTCAAGGAAGCTCACACGATCCTCAGGCCTCACTCAAAGTCCCCACATTGTCATATCCAAATCCAGCTGAAGGAGGTATTTTTCAAAACTCTATCTCTCTATTTAGACATCCTCAAGCCACGATTTGTGAAGAAAAAATGTAGCCCTTATCTTGCTGAAGCTGTACATATGCATACTTGTCATTTATATTAACTGTGCCATGAGAATTTTAAGCTTGAAGTTTATGAGATTTTTAGGTCACGAATCAGGGCTGATTAAATTCTCCCTGATCTTTTAGAATTAGATTACAAATTTTATATGGTTGGAATCGTAAGATTAAATGCTACATGTTTTATGTTATGAGTTTTTGTTTTTGTGCAAGCATGTGAAAGTTACAGATTTGAGTTGAAAACGCGCGAAGGAGAAGAAGCTGGAGGACAGGGACGATGGCCTTGGGCTTTTTGGCGCGTTGGATTGTTTTTGTTTTTGCTTTTCACACCTCCTGATCCACTATTTGCACCCCCTGACTTATTTTGTTATATTTTTTCATATTTTCTCATATTTTTATGTTTATTGCTTTTAATAATTTTTTTTAAACATTGAAAAATCATAAAAATAATTTCTTTATTTTTACACTTTTATTTTATTTTTTTAATTATTTTTTGGCATAAAAATAGTTTATTAGGATAATATACTTTATTTTCTTAAATAAATTGTAAATATATTTAAAAATACCGTACATTTTTTTATACTATTTATAGTCATACATAAAATATTTATTTTCATACATATTTTAATTTTTAATATTTGTACATAATATTATCTATTATTTTCTTGTACAAAAAATGGACCAAATAATAATATAGAACATATATTTTATTTTAATTGAAAATTAGGGTTTCATCCTGTGATACGGTGGGAGAACTGACTTGAGGTTTTGCGTTTGTGTTCGCAAATGTTTCGGTTTAGCAAGAGTCGCCACCGACTTTTTATGTTATCCTAAGGAAAGGTCAAAAAGCACAGGAAAAACCTTTGAGATGTTTTCTTGGGTTTGGGGAGTAGATTATGAAAAGGGAAGGTGCAAGCACCCTTTTCATCCATAGTTATCCATGGGCTCTTAGTTACTTGTTTAGATCACTTGCTTTTTCTTTTCAATTGTTTGAAATGGTGCTTTGTGTGTGGTTTTGAAAGATGTTTTGAAAAGAGGCCATCGTTGTGGCAACCTTTGTAATGATTCTTGTTTGAATGTATACAAAGGTGTTTTTTCTTTTGAAAAGGTTTCAATGTTTGAAAGTTTGATTTGGGAAATGTTTTAAAATTGTGTTGTGAAGTGTGCTTGAAAATAGCAAGGATGTTTTGGCAAGTTTTGATCAAGTAACTGAGAGCTATCTACCCTATTTTACTCAAAGATCTTTCCTATGTGTTTTTAACCCTTTTGACAGTGTTATTTCACCATTGCATTTGGTGAACAACCTTGTGTTAGGATGTTAAACGGGATAGGCGCGGGTCATCGTATAGACCATGATAGCAATTGTGTCAAGTATTTTTGGCAAATTTTTGAGGGACTTGATCATTTTGTTTAGGCAACCAAGATAGCGTCATCGAGGGACTATGATCTTTTGTTTTGTTTTTGTTTTGCCAAAGTACCCGACATGCATAACATGACCCATTTTTAAGGCAACAAGTGGATTGTAACCCTAGGGGTGCAAGTGTGCATTTGTGTTTGATTTTCATGCATTTTTGTCTTTGTATTAGGTCAAACTACTTGTTGATTTGGATTTTTGCATACAAACCCTAATCTCTAATCATGGCATAATTGAAAGCATAGAGTGCGAGAATTAAAAGTCTAAGCTATTACAACATGATTATGGGGATGGGGGTACAATTTTTGAATGAGGGTGTATTTGACAAGAAATATAAATCCTAATTTACTATTACATCCAAATTGAATAATGGCACAAATAATAAATGGACAATATTTAAATAAACAAAATAAATAAATATACCAAATAGTATGAATTATGCAAAAAGAGGTTTTTGTTTATTTATGTATGTATTTAATGTGAAAATAAAGAAATAAATAAAAAGATTAATTTTATTAGGTTAAGGGTAAAACCCTAATTTTCTTTAAGAAAATAAATACATTATATTATTTATATATATAATAAAATAAAATAATATATACAAAAATAAAATATATTCAGAAAAAGGTATTTTTTTAAGTATATTTAATAATAATAAAAAATAAAAGTGTAATATTCTTATATTCTTATTCTAATAAAAATAAAAGTATATATATATATATATATATATATATATATATATATATATATATATATATATATATATATATATATATATATATATATATATATATATATATATATATATATATATATATATATATATATATATATATATATATATATATATATATATATATATATATATATATATATATATATATATATATATATATATATATATATATATATATATATATATATATATATATATATATATATATATATATATATATATATATATATATATATATATATATATATGTATGTATTAATTATGTTAAATATGATAAAATAAAATAAAATATATACAAAAATAAAAATATATTTAGAATAATATTTTTAGTGTGAATAAAAATAAAAAATAAAAATAAAAGTATGATTTATATATTATTTCCAAGTTTTTTTTAATAAATAAGACAAAAGTAATTAATTGATTTTTATGTTAGAAAAATGAAAATAAAAATGCAAAATAAATGTGAAAAAATTATAAAAATATTTTTTGTATTTGGGAATAATAAAATATAATCAGAAATGAAAATAAGAATGCAAAAATATAAAATATCAAGAAATTGGGCCAGGGGGTGCAAAAAGGAAAAGGGAGGTGTCAAAAGTAGCCAGGACCAAGCCCAACCCAAACCAACTTCATCTTCAACCTTCTGACTTTGAAAACGCACGTGCCCTGTACAATTACCGGATCCTGTATACGAGCTCTATTGCAAAAACACATAACATCAAAGTTGTAGAGCATTTCAAGACGAATCCAACCATATAAACAACTTGTCTTAACTCTCAAAGACCAGAGAGAATTTCTCTGGCCCTAAAATCTAACCTAATTTTTTCAGTATGTTCATGGATGAAATTCTCTTAGCATGCTTAATATAAATGAAAACTGAGCATATGTACAACTTCATGGCAATGAATACTACATTTCTTATTCACAAACCTAAGGCTAAATGTTCCTAAATAGAGAGATAGGAAGTTGACAAAAATCTGTTTCAGCTGACTTCGTGTATGGCAATGTGGAGCTTTTCAATAAGACTTGAGATGTCTGGGAGCTTGCTTGGACTTCACTTGACTTTTTCCAATACCTAGCTTGCCTTGAATGTACTTGAATCAACCTATAGAACTCAACCTGCACAAGCTCAAAATGAAAATGGAAAACCCTGTAAATGGAGTTACAGTTGGTGTTTGAGGTTTGGGATAGCTTGGATGAGTTGAATGGAAGGTGTTTGAACCAACTTGGGGCAAAACACACGAGCAATTTGAGCTATGGAAGTCAAGTTGTAGGTTCTGCCTTGTTTTGCCAATGGAAGGTGATTTCTGGTTATGGTATGTTTTAGGGCTTCAGAGGTCGTGTTTCTGGCTCAAAGGGGTGTGAGAAAGATGTTCAAAATGTTTGGACAGGCTTATTTTGGCTGATGTTCAAGTTCTCATGTCTTTTGCATATTTCTTGTATATGAAGCAAAAGTGGGAAGTGATATGTAACAAGCTTGTACAGGCTATCTAACCCCTTGTAACCTATGCTCTTGGTCCCTCTAATTTGTGGATTTGATTATCTGCAAAAGATCTGGACCAATGCTCAAAGATTGTGGTTTGACATAAAGCAAGATTATGGCAAAAATGGTAATGTACCTTTTTCTACTTAGGGATTAGTTTTGTGTACAATGCCCTAATGACCAAAACAATGTATTAGACAAAAGGATTTGCATTAAATTATTGAGTGTGAAGTGGTTTAGAGGCCTGTAATCTAGTGCAAAGCATGCTGACTTGAAATTGCAACTTGTATGAACATGAACATGCCATGGATGAAAAGTGAGTTTTTGCCAACTTCAAGCCTTCGATTCTCCCTAACCACAAATGAGTTTAGAGAGTTCTTGGACATTTTGAAAATCTTGCAACATGCTCTACAATCTATCTTTGAAATTCAACTTGAGATTCCAAGTTGAACTATGTGAAAAATGGCCATGAAGATAGGTCAAAATCCTCCTTAAACTAGGGCAAAATTTCACTAAGTTAAAAGTTTTAGGGACCCTTGTTCCAAAAATCATAACATGAGATCCAAGCTTCTTTTAGGAAAACTTTGTGAATCAAAGTTGTATACTTTGTGGAGGACTACAACTTTCATGTTGTAAGTTTTGTTTGAATCCAAATGCATCATGGTGAAAATGTTGGGCAAAGTTAGGAAAAATTAAGAAAATTTCATAACTTAGAAAAATTCTAAGTTATGAAAAATTTTCAACTTTAAACCCTAATTTGCAAAAATGGATTTCTTGATGAACAAGTTTCATGTTTTGACACATCTTGATGAAAAATGACCCTTGGCACTTGATTTTGACCAAAAAGTCAAAGTTTGACTTTTCAGTGTACAGTCAAATTTTGATCAGTTGACTGAAAAATTCATCTGTCAATCCAATGCAATTGAGATCTTTTGAACTTGTTGAATAGGTCAAGATCATGCCATTGAGTCTTTGAGTCCACGGTTGAACCCAATTTTCCATTGGCTAGGTCAAAAATCAGAAATTGCCTTTATACAGTCAAAACCCTAAAAATGACCATTTTGCCCTTTTGATGATCTGATCAAATTTCTTGTGGAGTTGTGGTCCAAACTTGATCAAGTGGTTCATATGTATTCATAATGTTGATGTGGGTCAAAATTCATGAGGTTTGACTGTAAATTGGCCACAATTGACTTTTTCCCCAATACAGTTGATTTCTAGGTTAACTGTCCAATTGACTGGGCAAAAATTTGATTCAAGGCTTGAAACTTGGTATGGACAAACTTACGAGTCCAACATGAAGTATGAAAGTAACTTTGGGCATTGTAGTTCAAAAAATTCCTGTGCAAACTCAAACCCTAATTTAGGTCATCAGTGCAAGGAGATGTCTTGAGCTAAGCAAACCCTAGCTTAGTTCTGAGTTCAAAGAGCCTTGTGATGAGAAATGTTGATAAAATGAGAGGGAAAATTTTGGGGTACAACAGTTTCCCCTGTTCAATCTTCTTGAACCTGAAGAGTTAGATTGGCGAGTTTGGCCTTTCGTGACTCGAAGGTAAAAGAGGATTAGACACTATAGTGCCCGTAAATTTGCACTCGTCAAAATATAACTGAGGGAATGAGCTTAAAGATGCCATTTGGAGATGGTAGAATCTTGCTAGAGATGGGCTTAAAAGATTCCATCCAAGGTTTGTTTGTTTAAAATCAAGAGAATGATTATCAGAATGGTATCCGTATCTGGAACGTATCTGAGTTGTATCTGGAGATTGGATTTGTACGAGCAAAGGAATGGCGTCCGCGTCTGGAGTGTATCCAATTTGTAACTGTATTTGATTGTCGGATGAATATCAGAATGACTGTCATGTCTAGAGTGTATCTGTATTGTATCTGAGATCTGAATGGGCGACAGAGAAACATCTGTGTATGGGGCATCTCCGGGCTGGGGAATAAATTTGAATGAGTGACAGAATGGAAACCGTATCTGGCGCGTATCTGGACTGTATCTGAAGTTGAGATCTGTATGAGTAGCAGAATGACTTCCGTGTCTGGAGTGTATCCGTACTGTAACTGGGATCTGGATAAGTGACAGAATGACTCCCGTGTCTGGAGTGTATCTGAACTTGAAATTGATAGTCGAATCTGAATGAGAAATAGAATGACTTCCGTGTCTGGAGCGTATCTAGTCTATATCTGATTGCTGAAGTCTGAATGAGTAATAGAATGACCGCCGTGTCTGGGGTTTATCCATACTGTATCTGGGATCTTCGAATATTTGTTAAATATAGCTTTTAATCTTATCCTGAAAATGGTAAAATGTTAGCTAAAACATAAAGTTATGTTGCATGACATGTATGATGCAATAAAATGTGTTCTATCAATGTTTATGATATATGAATTTAATGTATGCGCATGTAAGCTGATTAGCTGTCTTGCCGAGGAAAATAAATCCTTGATAACTGGAGACAATGAACTCTTTGACTGCCGACGGGGAAAGTAAACCCTTGACTGCTGCTGGAGATTCAAAACCTTCGTAGGCTGAGAACTGAGAACGTCCTTCGGACTACTGTTGAGGATTGAAAATACTTGGTGACTTGTGGGGATTCGAGAATCCTTCATGACTTTCCTGGGGAATTAAACCCGGGATGTTTAAACTGGAGAAAATGAGAACAAGAATCTTTGTTCTGCTGGGAAGTAACTCTGTGGGGAGAATATGCTTACCCTGTTGGAGAATTTTTCGAAAGCTTGGGTTGTATGCCAATCTACTGGGGAATCGGAGGAAGTTGGACAATATTCCACCGGGGTTTAAAGGTTGAAGTTTTGGATTCCTTTGGGGAAGAAAGTTTAAAGTATTCTGGCTCCGTTGGGGATTGAGAGTTTAGAAACTTAACTCCGATGGGGATTTTAAACTTTAACTTTGCTGGAGATGCGTATTTCAAGGTTTTAGCTCTATTGAGGATCTGAATGACATACTGTAGGGGATTTCTTCCGGAATAGCCTAAAGACGTTTTCCTATACTTTCGACCTATCAGTAATTATCCTTTCTTATTTCGTTTTATTTGTAAGCAGTTATTATATTCAAATGCATATGCTCGTTTAACAAATCATTTGACGTTTTCAGATAAAAACACAGGTGTAAAAAGAAAGAAAAGGCAAACAAATTTCTGCACTTCGAGGTATATTGTATTAACTTTGTGTATGTATTTTGTACAAAGGAGACAGACATCCTAGTAAAAGAATGTTGTCATAAAAATGAGAAAAATTTATACAAAGAAAGATGGCTATGTGTAACAATTCCACGGGGTTCCCATTCTGCTATAGCCTTCATAACTCCGAGTATCTTGTCCATTCGTTGCTTCGTTCGCAAATGATTGGATTGATCAGAAGCCTGGAGCTTGTCCGTGAAGAGATTGTCCTTAAAGTGATCCGACGAGACATAGTCATATGCTTTAATTCCCTAACTTTTGCCTGGACCGCCCTTTCGGGTTTTCGATCCACCGGGAAACCATTTTTTGCCCAAGTCGCCCTTTCGGGTTTTCAACTTTCCGGGTGTACGGATTTTTTTTATTTATCCCTAATTTTTGCCTGAACCGCCCTTTCGGGTTTTCGATTCACCGGGATGCCCATTTTTTCCCAAGTCGCCCTTTCAGGTTTTCAACTTGTCGGGTCATTTTATGCGTAGTATCTTTTGACTATGTCTACGTTCGTAGGGTGCGGAAGGTCATCGCCATCCATGGTGGTCAGAATCATCGCCCCACCAGAAAATATGTTTTTGATCACAAATGTTCCTTCGTAAGTAGGAGTCTACTTGCCCCTGGGATTACTTTGCGGCAAGATGATCCGCTTGATTACAAGGTCTCCGACTTGATACACCTGTCGTCTGACTTTCTTGTTGAAAGCCCCGATCATCCATTTTTGATACGTCTGACCATGACAAACAGCAGTAAGTCGCTTCTCGTCGATTAAGTTAAGTTGATCAAGCCGGGTTTGAATCCAATCGTCTTCACTTAAACCAACATCCTTCATAATCCTTAAAGAAGGAATCTGAACCTCCATAGGCAAAACAGCTTCCATGCCATATACCAAAGAAAAGGGGGTTGCCCCAGTTGAATTACGTGTCATGGTACGATATACGTGCAGAGCAAACGGTAACATCTCATGCCAGTCCTTGTAAGTGACTGTCATCTTTTGAATAATCTTCTTGATATTTGTGTTTGCAGCTTCAACAACACCGTTCATCTTTGGCCGATAGAGAGATGAATTGTGATGTTGAATTTTGAACTGCTCGCACAGAGCGGTGATCACAATGTTATTCAGGTTCGTACTGTTGTCCGTGATGATCCTGTCGTAGATACCGTATCGGCAAATGAGGTTCTGCTTGATGAAGTGGGCAACCATATTCTTTGTAACAGAGGCGAAGGAAGCTTCTTCGACCAACTTGGTAAAGTAATCAATAGCCACCAGGATGAAGCGATGTCCATTGGATGTTGTAGGCTTGATCTCTCCAATCATGTCGATTCCCCACATTGCGAATGGCCAAGGAGCTGTTAAGACATTGAGAGGAACTGGAGGAATATGTACCTTGTCAGCATAGACTTGGCATTTGTGACAAGTACGGGAATATTGATGACAGTCAGTTTCCATGGTAGACCAGTAGTAGCCTTCCCTTAGAATCTTCTTAGCCATCGTATGTCCGCTCAAGTGGGTGCCAAATGTGCCGTTATGTATTTCAGTCATGATCAATTCAGCTTCAACCTTGTCTACACAACGAAGCAGAACACAATCATGGCTGCGCTTATATAGGATACCATTGCTCAGGAAGAACTTGGCAGAAAATCTCCTTAAGAACTTTTTATCGTTGACTGAAGCTCCTTCAGGGTATTCTTGAGTCTCTAGATACCTTTTGATTTCATGAAACCAAGGTTGTTCCACTACTTCTTCGGTGTTAATCTCATGGAAATGCACAGGTTCGTCCATTCGCTTGATGGTGATTTGGGGAGCCTCATTATCCCAATTGAGTTTAAACATGGAAGACATTGTAGCCAGAGCATCCGCTAGCTGATTTTCTTCTCGTGGGAAGTGCTCAAAGGTAATCTGCTCGAAATGAGGCAACAATGTCAAGAGATGTTCTTTGTATCGGATAAGATTAGGATGTTTAGTGTCCCACTCTCCTTTGATTTGACTGATAACCAAAGCTGAGTCCCCAAACACAATCAAAGATTTGATTCCTAAGTCAATTGCATCCTTGAGACCAAAGATACAAGCTTCATACTCGGCCATGTTGTTGGTGCATCCGAAGCAGAGTCTAGCAGTGAAAGGTGTATGGCAACGTTCTGGAGAGATAAGTACCACGCCGATACCGTTGCCAAGTGCATTTGAATCACCATCAAAGTACAGGGTCCATCGGGATCCTTGTTCAGGTCCGTCATACGGTCTGTTACCTTCAACGTTGTCCAATGTCATAATATCCTCGTCAGGGAATTCGAACCTCATAGATTGGTAATCTTCGACGGCTTGATGAGCTAGATGGTCAGCTAGTACACTCCCCTTTATAGCTTTTTGGGTTGTGTACTGGATATCATACTCAGTCAGGATCATCTGCCATCTAGCGATTCTTTCGGATAAAGCAGGCTTCTCGAAGATGTACTTGATCGGATCCATTTTGGAAATCAGAAAAGTGGTATGTGTCAACATATACCGCCTTAGCCGGCGAGTAGGCCATACCAAAGCGCAGCAAGTTTTCTCGAACAGTGAGTAGCGAGTCTCACAGTCGGTAAACTTTTTGCTAAGGTAATAAATGGCATACTCTTTTCGGCCAGACTAGTCATGTTGGCCCAGTACGCACCCCATTGAGTTATCTAAAACAATCAAATACATGATTAAAGGTCTTCCTTCGACGGGTGGCATCAAGATAGGAGGTTTCAGCAGATACTCCTTGATCTTATCGAAAGCAACTTGACAATCATTGTTCCATTCAACCACCTGATCTTTCTTCAACGGCTTGAAGATTGGCTCACAGGTAGATGTTAGGTGAGAGATGAACCTTGCAACATAGTTTAAGCGTCCCAAGAAACCTCTAACCTCCTTCTCAGTGCAGGGGGCAGGCATTTCTTGTATAGCTTTGACTTTGGCGGGATCAACCTCGATGCCTTTGTTACTGACGATGAATCCCAAAAGTTTACCGGACCTAACTCTGAAAGTCCACTTGCTAGGGTTCAGTATGAGCTTATACTTCTTCAATCTGACAAACAACTTTTGCAGATGGTCGAGGTATTCTTCTTCTGTCTGTGAACGGGCTATCATGTCGTCTACGTAGACTTCAATTTCATGATGTATCATGTCATGAAACAAAGCTACCATGGCTCGCTGATAGGTTTCCCCTGCATTCTTCAGTCTGAATGGCATCACTTTATAGCAGAAGGTACCCCACTGAGTAACAAAAGTAGTCTTCTCCATGTCTTTGGGGGCCATTTTGATCTGGTTGTATCCCGAGAATCCATCCATGAACGAAAATACCTTGTGTTGAGCTGTGTTGTCAACCAAGATGTCGATGTGTGGTAGTGGAAAATCATCTTTAGGGCTAGCCCTATTAAGGTCTCTGTAGTCCACACACATTCTGACTTTGCCGTCCTTCTTAGGTATGGGCACAATGTTAGCAACCCATTATGGATAGGAAGTAACAGACAGAAATCCAGCATTGAACTGCTTCATCACCTCAGCTTTGATCTCTTCAGACATGTCGGGCCTTATTCGGCGGACTTTCTGTTTGATTGGTGGACAGTCTTCTATTGTAGGGAGACGGTGAACCACAATATCTGTATCCAGTCCCGGCATATCTTCATAGGACCAGGCGAAGATCTCAACAAATTCATTCAACAGCTGAACTAAGCGTTCTTTGACACTTGGCTCCAGGTTGTCACCCACTTTAACCTCTTTTCTGTCTTCCTCTATTCCCAAATTGATAGTCTCTAACAACTCTTCATGGGGCAGAATAGCCCTTTCTTCTTGTTGCAAAAGTCTAGCTAACTCTCCAGGCACTTCACAGTCTTCATCACCTTCGTACTCGGTGTGATTGACCAAATCTTCAGAGTCACTGAAGACCAAAGCAGAATAGTCACCCATGGAATCCGGAGTGGATGGGTACCTGCATTTTATGAGTGTGGGTGTGTTTAAGGGATAGCCATCCTTAAACAAAATAAAATGTAAAGGAAAGAAAATGAACACAAAAGTTTATAGATGAAAACGTCCATGATTCATTAAAAATGGCATATAAAAATGAAAAATCAAAACCCTTACAAATGAACCTATGTGCCCCGGGAAAGGCACAAGGCAAAAGAGTGTACGAATTGTTTAAAAGTTATTACAGACCAACATAAATGTTCAAAAGATAAATTACTGATTGATGAAAGTAATGGGGACGAAGTCTTTTGCCTCCCAATTGTTCAGTCCTCCTTCAATGGTTGGAAAGATCCAATCTTTAAAATTTCCTTCTCTATCATCATCTTCCAAAGCATGAACCCCGTGATGAGTGATCTTTAATAGTGGTCCTCCAGCCCGGGAGCGAAGCACAACTTTCTGGCCAGCAGCAGTGAAACCCAATCCAAACTTGTCTGTCTTGTGAGGAAAATCTGGATGTTGACCCCACACTGTACTTCCTCCTTCCTTGATTATAGCCTCCGCATCTTTAAGGGATGACATCCGAGACACAAGCTTGGTAATGATAGGCACATCAGTCATTGTCTTTGCTACTGCGACCTCAGGAGAAACCTCTTCGAAGTGTTGGAAAGTTGTTTCTATGAATTCGCCGTCTAACTCCATATAGCGAAAAGAGTTAAGGTGACTTATCATATACTCCTCCTCACCATGAACTGTTATGATCTTACCCTGGACTGGGTATTTTAGCATTTGGTGTAGAGAGGAAGTGACTGCCCCAGCGTTGTGGATCCATGGCCTTCCCAACAAGCATGAATACGAAGGACAGATGTTCATCACATAAAATGTAGAGTTGAAAATTTCCGTTCCCACCTTGATTGGGATGTCCACTTCTCCGTGAACCATCCGCTTAGAACCGTCGAAGGCTCTAACAATGATATTACTGGGCTTTAGGGTAAAACCTTCATAGTCCAATCTATCCAATGCTTTCTTTGGTAGAACATTTAAAGATGAACCGGTATCAACCAGAACATGAGCAAGTGTGGTCCCTCTGCACTCTACCGAGACATGCAGCGCATCATTATGCTTTCTTCCCTTAGGGGTCAAATCAGCATCAGAGAAGCCAAGACCATTGTCGGCTGTAAGGCTAGCCACACACTCTTGAAACTGATCCGCAGAAGTTTCTTGTGGTACGTGTGTCGTCTTTAAAAATTTGATCAAGGCCTTGGCATGAGCCTCGGAGCAGAGCAATAGAGCCAACATAGAGATTTTTGAAGGGGTTTGCCCCAGCTGCTCTACGACATCGTAGTCGCTCTTCTTAATTATCTTTAAGATTTCCTCCATCTCCTTTTGGGTGGTTTCAGGGATAACCAAAGTCTGAGCCCTCGTCCTGACGGGCGCTTCTTCGGTTCCCTTACCCTTATCGGTAATAACAGCAGAGGGTTCAACTTCGGGAGAAACAATTTCTTCAATCACTGGACTTTGCACAGATATCTTGACAGGCACAGAAGTACTTGAGGGTCCGAAGAATTCCCTTGGAGGAGGAATCTCCGGAGAGAAGATCCTTCCGCTACGAGTTATATTACTCGTCCCCGCAATATTCCCTATATCAGGAGTTTCTTCATCGGAATTCTCTTCGACTGATTCGATCTGCTTCACACCATGGTAGAAGATCTCTCCTCCGTAATTCCATGGTATCATTTTGTTGGACTTATATGGGATAGGCCCCGACATGGTAATCTTCAGCGGTACAAACTTAGGATCAGGCGTAATCTTAACAGGCCTTTTGCAGGTCTTGGAAAGATTGTCGAAAATGGTGATTATAGCAATGTCATTGATTGGAGTAACAAAGGTAACAGGAGTAACATGAGTGATAGTAGCAACAAGAGTTTTCTGAAAGAGGATCTCTTGAGTATCCATCAGGCGTTGGATGCCTGATTTCATCAGTGGGCAGACGGATTGCAAGGTTGAACAGAAGTAATAGTCCTTTTCACATCCCGGGAAAATCCCGCCTTTCAATAGATTCATTTTAATCATTGGAAACGGAGTCATTAATTCATCAACAGCGGTAACATGAAGATCTTCCACAATTGCATGGACATTATGACCATATTTGGCATAAGAGCGGATATCACATTAGGTTTTTCGGGAGCATCAAACTCTACCTCCTTGGTATCTATCAAATCTTGGATCTTGTTCTTAAGGGCCCAACAGTTGTTGGTGTCATGCCCTACACTGTCCGAATGGTATGCACATTTTGCATTTGAATGATAATAGGGAGAAGAGGTATTTGGGGTTTTCGGCGCTTCTTTCAAGTTGGTAAGGTTTAACTTTAACAGATGAGGGAGGGCCTGAGCCGGTGTCATATTAATCCGGGTGAACTGCCATTGTGGCCTTTCTACCCTTTGCTGGTTAGCCCTTGGTTGATTGCTGTGAGGTTGATCGGCTGAGGAGTTCTGGATCATCATAACCCCCATCGTTGGTTGGTGCTCCGTTCTTCCCTGATTTCTCTAGGAATAAACAGAAGAAGCTTCTTTCTTGGCTGGGAAGGTCTTCTTGACAGCAGTGGAAGCAGCTGCATCCTTCTGAATTTTACCACTCTTGATGCCAGCTTCGACCATTTCACCTGTCAGTATTAATTCAGTGAACCCTGCAGATGAGCTCCCGATCAAGTGATTGAAGAATGGACCTGACAGGGTCCCCAAAAACATGTCAACCAACTCTCTATCCGAAAATGGTGGCTGCACCCTTCCAGCCAAATCTCGCCACTTCTAGGCATACTCCTTAAATCCATCATTAGAGGCCATACCCATACTCTATAGTTGAGTACAAGTAGGCGCTAAATCCGTGTTGTATTGGTATTGTCGGTAGAAAGCAGCCGCCAAATCTTCCCAGTTATGAACATCAAATCTCTCAAGTTGATAGAACCAGTCCAGTTGTGTACCCGACAAACTATCTTGAAAGAAATGGACCCACAGATCCTTATCAGAAGAGTGAGGTTGGATATTTCCAACGTAGGACCTCAGATGCATCTTCGGACAGGAAAAACCGTCGTATTTGGCAAATGTAGGCACTTTGAACTTGGGAGGAATGACGATCCCAACAACCAACCCTAGTTCTTCAAAATCTAATCCAGGAACCCTTTGCACTTCCATGGCTGCCAACCGCTCTTCCATATTTTTATACTTATCGTCCGCAGGGGGATATTGCTGTTCAGAGTAATCTTCCTCCTCTTCTTCTTCTTCCTCTTCAGCTTCAGACTCGGAGGGCATTGCAACTCCTTTACCTTTACCAACCCCTTCGTCAAACGTCGAGGGGAATTCCAGAACTCTCCTAGCCTTATGCTCAAATCTTCTTCCCATAGTGGCCACACCAGCCCTTTTCTTCTTTTTCTCTTTGTCTTTTTCCTTCTCTTTCTCTGGCAGTGCTTTAAGATCCTCTTGACCCTTTGCTAAGGTCATGAGGAGTTGTTGGAATTGCGAATTCTGTGCTTGCAGATCTTTAACCTTCTGCTCTATATCCATCTTGCTGAAATAAACAGCAGAAAGATAAGGAAACCTGGTGTGAAGACCTGTTTATGCATATGATGAATGATATGTTATTCATGTAATGCATTCAAGGATTCAGAAATTCAAATTTGTTACAAACAAAACGAACACACGTCATATTAATAATAAGAAGTTTGTTAGTACATAAATGCCCCATGGACAAAATATTACAAAATTCTTAATGTAAAAAGACATTGTGCATCCTCTTTGGTGCGATGTAAGTGTTGAGAGTCTCCTCTTCGTGAAGTCGGCGGGTAAGTTCCAAAACCTTCTTCTCACTGGCATAAAAGCTGGCTTCAAAAGTATTCCGTTCTTCCTTGAGCTGTATCCAACTCTTTTGCAACTCTTCCAATGATGTTGGCATGTTAGGTGTAGGAGGGTGTATGGAACCTCTCCTTCTATAACAGGCTCTTTGATCACGGGGAGAATGTGTGGGTAAGGCATCATAAGATTCTGGGCACGGGTTCGTACCCACTTGAGATAAGGCTCAAGGGGGATGGAATTCTTGTGCCCCAGTGTCTTACTATCCACTTTGTTGGGCATCCTCCAAGCTCGGATAAACCTTTGTCGAAGTCCTTGAGCATCATTGTCGAAGTCAAAAACTAAGTCAAGAATCAGCATATCATGAGGGCCATCCCTTCGGGCATACCCAAATTGTCTCAGAGCTAAACAGGGGTTGTAGGTAATGCCTCCTCTAATGCCAAGTAGTGGGACATTAGGGAATTCCCCACAATGATCAATGATGATGACATTTTCTCTGGACCTATAACACCAATGAACATCAAAGTGTGTGAGGGTCATCAACCGTTGTGACCACCTTAAACCCTACTCATTCTTCAAAACTGATTGGGGAAGGTGAGAAATAAACCACCTTGCTAGAAGAGGAGTACAGCACATGAGAACACCTCTTTTCCTCATTGTTCGTGTGTGAAATGAGTGGAGGATATCCCCAAGCAATGTAGGCACTGGATTCCGAGATATGAAAATCTTGATAGCATTCACATGTATAAGTTGATCAGGGTTTGGGAACAAGACCAACCCATAGATGAGAAGTGCTACAATCTCCTCAAAGGCTTGCAGATCTAAAGAATTCCAGCAGTCTTGTGCCTTCTCAAACAGAAACTTTTCCAAGAAACCCTTGACACCACTTCTGGTTTCCCAATGTCCTTTGATATCAGATGGTTGCAAGTGTAGTACTTGAGCAACATCTTCAGGCTTTGGTTCTCTTTCCGTACCGTTGTAGGGTAGTTGATGAAGAATAGGAATCCTCAGGAGTTGAGAAAATTCCTCCAAAGTAGGTACTAATTGGTAATCAGGAAATGTAAAGCAATGGTGTAGGGGGTCAAAGAACTGGAAGAGAACTTTCACCATGTCTTCTTTAATGTTGGAGTTGACCAAGTTGAGAAGTCTACCATGTATTTCAATGAAAGGAGAATTCTCTGGAATCTTGGAAGTAAACTCCTTGAGTTGAGGAGGGATTCTCACAAGGTTGACCTGAATAATTTTCCTGCGAAGAGATTCCATGACCTACAAAACAAGAACAAAGATGAAGATCCAAACCCTTGAAATGGTTAGTGGATGCAAATGATGCTTCATGATGTTTATGATGTATGCACAAGTATATGTACAAGCAAATCACACAAGATCCTAGTTTCAGGCTTGCATGGGGTTTCATAGGTAAGTACCCTCTTGAAGTTAGTTGGCTCAACCTGTCCTATAAATAGTAACCAAGTTCTACGGAGCTCAATATCATTGGATTATTTTCTGTGTTTATTGTTTCAGTTTAGCCACTTAACTGGCGGCCGAAATATTCCAAGAAAACAACCCTCAATGAGTGTAGTATCGAGTATCTACCAGCTTCGGACTGTACCAAAGCCGGTCATCTCACTACCCCTAAAAAAGGCCAAGATGGTCAAGTAAGGTTCTAAGAGTTCATTAGTGCTTCATGACATCACTCAGCGGCCCCGTATTCTCTTTGATTGACTCAAAGGCTACCGGTACCCACAAATATGTCGCACTAATATAGCTATTGCTTCAACCATGTCGGTATATCCCGCACAGTTTCCACAACGTATTGCTATTTACCTATGAATGTTTCCCAAATCCGGGTGTAGGATTTAAAATAAACCCAAACAAGGAACCAAATATAAAGCAATCAAAGCAAACAAGATAAGCATGCAAATGTGATCTAAACCCTAAGGTTACTCCACTTTGAGTTACTCCCCAGCAGAGTCTCCAGTTCTGTGATACGGTGGGAGAACTGACTTGAGGTTTTGCGTTTGTGTTCGCAAATGTTTCGGTTTAGCAAGAGTCGCCACCGACTTTTTATTTTATCCTAAGGAAAGGTCAAAAAGCACAGGAAAGACCTTTGAGATGTTTTCTTGGGTTAGGGGAGTAGATTATGAAAAGGGAAGGTGCAAGCACCCTTTTCATCCATGGTTATCCATGGGCTCTTAGTTACTTGTTTAGATCACTTTCTTTTGCTTTTCAATTGTTTGAAATGGTGCTTTGTGTGTGGTTTTGAAAGATGTTTTGAAAAGAGGCCATCGTTGTGGCAACCTTTGTAATGATTCTTGTTTGAATGTATACAAAGGTGTTTTGTCTTTTGAAAAGGTTTCAATGTTTGAAAGTTTGATTTGGGAAATGTTTTAAAATTGTGTTGTGAAGTGTGCTTGAAAATAGGAAGGATGTTTTGGCAAGTTTTGATCAAGTAACTGAGAGCTATCTACCCTATTTTACTCAAAGATCTTTCCTATGTTTTTAACCCTTTTGACAATGTTGTTTTACCATTGCATTTGTTAATAAAATAAAATAATATATACAAAAATAAAATATATTCAGAAAAAGGTATTTTTTAAGTATATTTAATAATAATAAAAAATAAAAGTGTAATATTTTTATATTCTTATTCTAATAAAAATAAAAGTATATATATATATATATATATATATATATATATATATATATATATATATATATATATATATGTATTAATTATGTTAAATATGATAAAATAAAATAAAATATATACAAAAATAAAAATATATTTAGAATAATATTTTTAGTGTGAATAAAAATAAAGA
Source organism: Vicia faba (assembly GCA_948472305.1). NCBI lineage: Eukaryota > Viridiplantae > Streptophyta > Magnoliopsida > Fabales > Fabaceae > Vicia > Vicia faba. The sequence goes on along the minus strand of OX451741.1, from coordinate 326,013,213 downwards.
ATAAAAATAAAAGTATGATTTATATATTATTTCCAAGTTTTTTCTTAATAAATAAGACAAAAGTAATTAATTGCTTTTTATGTTAGAAAAATGAAAATAAAAATGCAAAATAAATGTGAAAAAATTATAAAAATATTTTTTGAGTATTTTTTATATTTGGGAATAATAAAATATAATCAGAAATGAAAATAAGAATGCAAAAATATAAAATATCAAGAAATTGGGCCAGGGGTGCAAAAAGGAAAAGGGAGGTGTCAAAAGTAGCCAGGACCAAGCCCAGCCCAAACCAACTTCATCTTCAACCTTCTGACTTTGAAAATGCACGCGCCCTTGTACAATTACCAGATCCTGTATACGAGCTCTATTGCAAAAACACATAACATCAAAGTTGTAGAGCATTTCAAGACGAATCCAACCATATAAAAACTTGTCTTAACTCTCAAAGACCAGAGAGAATTTCTCTGGCCCTAAAATCTAACCTAATTTTTTCAGTATGTTCATGGATGAAATTCTCTTAGCATGCTTAATATAAATGAAAATTTAGCATATGTACAGATTCATGGCAATGAATACTATATTTCTTATTCACAAACCTAAGGCTAAATGTTCCTAAATAGAGAGATAGGAAGTTGACAAAAACCTGTTTCAGCTGACTTCGTGTATGGCAATGTGGAGCTTTTCAACAAGCCTTGAGATGTCTGGGAGCTTGCTTGGACTTCACTTGACCTTTTCCAATACCTAGCTTGCCTTGAATGTACTTGAATCAACCTATAGAACTAAACCTGCACAAGCTCAAAATGAAAATGGCAAACCCTGTAAATGGAGTTACAGTTGGTGTTTGAGGTTTGTGATAGCTTGGATGAGTTGAATGGAAGGTGTTTGAACCAACTTGGGGCAAAACACACGAGCAAATTGAGCTATGGAAGTCAAGTTGCAGGTTCTGCCCTGTTTTGCCAATGGAAGGTAGTTTCTGGTTATGGGATGTTTTAGGGCTTCAGAGGTCGTGTTTCTGGCTCAAAGGGGTGTGAGAAAGATGTTCAAAATGTTTGCACAAGCTTGTTTTGGCTGATGTTAAAGTTCTCATGTCTTTTGCATATTTCTTGTATATGAAGCAAAAGTGGGAAGTGATATGTAACAGGCTTGTACAGGATATCCAACCCCTTGTAACCTCTACTCTTGGCCCCTCTAATTTGTGGATTTGATTAGCTGCAAAAGATCTGGACCAATGCTCAAAGATTGTGGTTTGACATAAAGCAAGATTATGGCAAAAATGGTAATGTACCTTTTTCTACTTAGGGATTAATTTTGTGTACAATGCCCTAATGACCAAAACAATGTCTTAGACCAAAGGATTTGCATTAAATTATTGAGTGTGAAGTGGTTTAGAGGCCTGTAATCTAGTGCAAAGCATGCTGACTTGAAATTGCAAATTGTATGAACATGAACATGCCATGGATGAAAAGTGAGTTTTTGCCAACTTCAAGCCTTCGATTCTCCCTAACCACAAATGAGTTTGGAGAGTTCTTAGACATTTTGGAAAGCTTGCAACATGCTCTACAATCCATCTTTGAAATGCAACTTGAGATTCCAAGTGTAACTATGTGAAAAATGGCCATGAAGATAGGTCAAAGTCCTGCCTAAACTAGGGCAAAATTTCACTAAGTTAAAAGTTTTAGGGACCCTTGTTCCAAAAATCATAACTTGAGATCCAAGATTATTTTGGGAAAAATTTGTGAATAAAAGTTGTAGAATTTGTGGAGGAATAAAACTTTCATGTTGGAAGTTTTGTTTGAATCCAAATGCATCATGGTGAAAATATTGGGCAAAGTTAGGAAAAATTAAGAAAATTTCATAACTTAGAAAAATTCTAAGTTATGAAAAATTTTCAACTTTAAACCCTAATTTGCAAAAATGGATTTCTTGATGAACAAGTTTCATGTTTTGACACATCTTGATGAAAAATGACCCTTGGCACTTGATTTTGACCAAAAAGTCAAAGTTTGACTTTTCAGTGTACAGTCAAATTTTGATCAGTTGACTGAAAAATTCATCTGTCAATCCAATGCAATTGAGATCTTTTGAACTTGTTGAATAGGTCAAGATCATGCCATTGAGTCCTTGAGTCCACGGTTGAACCCGATTTTCCATTGGCTAGGTCAAAAATCAGAAATTGCCTTTATACAGTCAAAACCCTAAAAATGACCATTTTGCCCTTTTGATGATCTGATCAAATTTCTTGTGGAGTTGTGGTCCAAACTTGATCAAGTGGTTCATATGTATTCATAATGTTGATGTGGGTCAAAATTCATGAGGTTTGACTGTAAATTGGCCACAGTTGACTTTTTCCCCAATATAGTTGATTTCTAGGTTAACTGTCCAATTGACTGGGCAAAAATTTGATTCAAGGATTGAAACTTGGTATGGACAAACTTACAAGTCCAACATGAAGTATGAAAGTAACTTTGGGCATTGTAGTTCAAAAAATTCCTGTGCAAACTCAAACCCTAATTTAGGTCATCAGTGCAAGGAGATGTCTTGAGCTAAGCAAACCCTAGCTTAGTTCTGAGTTCAAAGAGCCTTGTGATGAGAAATGTTGATAAAATGAGAGGGCAAATTTTGGGGTACAACACACCCATTTCAAAAAATAATAATATTTTTCTCTTATTTTTAGGGCTTAAATAAATCAATTTTCTCATACCTTAAACAAATACAAAACATTTTTTGCATAAATACATTTGCATTGCATTTTTAATATTTGTATATTTATTTAATGCACACAATATTCAACTGGGTTGTAATAGTATTTTTAGGGTTTATTTTGTGCAACATCCCTATTTAAAAACTTATATCCCCCCTCCCATAATAATTGTTGTAATAGCTTAGTTTACATTTATGCAATTTATCGCATTTATACCATGTTTAGTAAACTAGGGTTTGCATGACAAGAACCAAAAAAAAAAATAGAAAAGACCTAATCTAAGACAAATCAAATGCATGTAAAATGACACACATTGCACACAAGCACCTCTAGGGTTTCACCCACTTGGTTGCCTAAATTAAAATGGCCATGTTACGCATGCGAAGTATCTTGGCAAAACAAAACAAAAATAAGATCATAGTCCCTCGATGACGCTATCAAAAGGTTGCTTAAACAGATGATCTTGGTCCCTCAAACATGCTAAGGTACTTGGAAACATTGCTATCATGGTCATACCATGACCCACGCTCGTCCTGTTTAACATCCAAAGATAGGGTTGTTTACCAAATCAATGGTAAGTCAACAACATCAAAGGAATGAAAATGTACAAGAAAGACATTTGAGTAGGTAGATAGATTCTAAGTTACTTGCTCCATTTAAAACAATCCTTCCTATTTTCAAAAACAAACACACACACATTTTCAAAACATTGAAACATTTTTCAAAAGACAAACATCTTTGTATACATTCTTACGAACGAGAATCATTACAAAGATTGCCTAAACAATGGCCTCTTTTCAAAATACTTTCAAAACCACACCAAACACAAAGCACCATTTCAAATAATTTTAAAGCAAAGCAAGTGATCTAAGCAAGTAACTAAGAGCCCATGGAAAACCATGGATGAAAAGGGTGATAGCACCTTCCCTTTTCATAATCTACCCCCCAAACTCAAGAAAACATCTCAAAGGTCTTTCCTGTGCTTTTTTTACCTTTCCTTTTGGATAAAATAAAAGTCGGTGGCGAATCTTGCTAAACCGTGACATTTGCAACAAAACGCAAAATCTCAAGTCAGTTCTCCCACCGTATCACACCTGGGGAAATAGGCACCTATGAATGGGTGCTTATGCCATTTGGTTTAAAAAATGCTGGGGAAACTTATCAAAGAGCCATGAACTCTATATTTCATGATTTCATAGAAACTTTCATGCAGGTCTATATTGATGATATAGTAGTGAAATTTATATCAGGATCTAGTCACTTGGATCACCTTCGCCAGTCATTCGAAAGGATGAGAAAATATGGCCTGCAGATGAATCCCCTTAAATGTGCATTCTTTGTGCAGGTTGGTGACTTTCTTGGTTTTGTGGTCCATAAGAAAGGCATAGAAATCAACCAAAACAAAACGAAAGCAATAATGGAAGCGAAAGCGCCATCAACAAAGAAAGAGTTGCAATCACTGTTGGGAAAGATAAACTTCTTACGAAGATTTATATCAAACTTAAGTGGTCGAACTCAAACCTTTTCCCCACTCTTGCGGATGAAGCAAGGAGACTTTGCATGGAACGAAGAACATCAAGAGGCGTTCGAGAAAATCAAACAATACTCGATGCATCCACCTATTCTAACGCCTCCTCAAAGAGACAAGTGCATGAGGTTATACATATCTGCGTCAGATAAAACTATAGGAAGCATGTTGGCTCAAGAAGATAAAAATGGCGTCGAAAGGGCCATTTACTACTTAAGTAGAGTACTGAATGACGTAGAGACTAGACATAGTTCAATATAAAAATTATGTATTTGCTTGTACTTCTCATGTACTAAGTTAAAATATTATATAAAGCCAGTTGCCGTTTACGTTTCCTCACATTTTGATGTTATCAAGCATATGCTGTCAAAACCAATTCTACATAGTCGAATTGGTAAGTGGGCCATTACCCTAACAGAGTATTCCTTAACCTTCATGCCTTTAAAATCAATGAAGGGGCAGGTAGTCTCTGATTTCATTGTCGACCATGCATTGGTCGAAACATCCCATAACCTTGTGGAATTGGAACCTTGGAAATTGTTCTTTGATGGTTCTACACATAAGGAAGGAAGTGGAATTGGGGTTTTGATTATTTCTCTAGATAAAATTCCAACAAAGCTTGAGTACAAAATAGATGGCCCCCCTTGTTCGAACAATGAAGCGGAATATGAAGCATTGATAGCAGAACTTGAAGCTTTATTGGAATTGGGGGTAACTAGTGTATAAATAATGGATGACTCTGAATTAATGATCAAGCAAATTACCAAAGAGTACAAATGCATAAAAGAAAACTTGATATTTTACTTTGTGATAGCAAATAGATTGCTCCAGAAATTTGAATATGTAGATATCAAGCACATCCCCAGGATGAAGAATCAAGAAGCAAATGATTTGGCCTAGATTGCCTTAGGGATATAAAGTATCAAAAGAAAGATTAGAATATTTGATCGAAGTACGAGGCAAGGTACTAGCTACTAAACTTTCTCCAGCAGATTTAAAAAACTCAAGTCTAGGTTATGCAAACTAAGTACATTTTGAAGTATTAGCCACAAACAGTTTAACAAATACAGATTGGAGAAATCCAATAATAAGTTATTTAAAAAACCCAACAGCAAGTACTGAAATAAAGGTAAAATATCGTGCCTTAAGTTATGTGATAATAGGCAACGAATTGTTTAAGAAAACCCTAGAGGGGGTCTTATTGAAATGTTTAGGAGAAAGTGAAGCTTATTTAGCGCTAGCCAACGTCCATAGTGGGGCATGTGGAGCACATCAGGTGGGTCACAAGATGAAGTGGATTTTGTTTCGATATGGCATGTATTGGCCTACAATGCTAAAAGATTGTATAGATTTTGCCAAAGGATGCCAAGAGTGCCAGATTCATGCAGGAATTCAGCATGTTCCTGCAAGTGAACTATATTCGATTATTAAGACATGGCCTTTTAGAGGTTGGGCATTGGATTTGATTGGAGAAATTAGACCATCATCTTCAAAAAATCAGAAATACATCTTGGTAGGAATAGATTATTTCACAAAATGGATAGAAGCAATACCTTTGGGGAATGTTGATCAAGAAAGCATCATCGAATTCATCCAGAGGCATATAGTTTATAGGTTTGGAATTCCATAAACTATTACAACAAATCAAGGACTGGTATTTACTGGTCGAAGGATGCAAGAATTCGCTAAGAATACGGGTTTTAAATTACTAACTTCTACGCCTTATTATGCACAAGCAAATGGATAAGTTGAAGCAACTAACAAGGTAATCATTGGTTTAATAAAGAAACATGTGGGCAGAAAGCCAAAGAATTGCCACAAAAATTTAGATCAAGTCTTATGGGCTTGTCGAACATCCCCTAAAGAGGAAACAAATGCAACTCCGTTTCACCTAACGTTTGGACATGATGCAGTTTTTCCAGTAGAGATTTACTTACAGTCAGTTAGAGTCCAAAGACAAAACGAAATTCCTACAGATCTTTATTGGGAAATGATGATGAATGAATTGGTAGATTTAGATGAGGGAAGGTTACATGCTTTGGAAATTCTAAGAAGGAAAAAAGAAAGAGTAGCCAGAGCATATAATAAGAAAGTTAAGGGCAAAACCTTCTCAACTGGTGATATGGTCTGGAAAGCGATTCTGCCAATGGATCGAAAGAATAAGTTATTGGCAAAATGGTACCCACATTGGGAATGCCCCTTTCGAGTCATTTAAACATTTACTAACAATGCCTATGAAATCTAAGAACTAGCAGAAGATCGAAGAATCTTGAAAGTTAACGATAAATATTTGAAAAAATACAAACCTTTTCTTCAAGATTTAAAGATTGCGACAAACTAGTAAATTAGCGAAATAATGAAGCCAACATGGTGTAAAACATAAGAGTGCCAAAATAGCTTTGTCTAAGCATGCTTATAATACAAATAAAAAACAATGAATGGTTTATTACATAAATTAAAATGGGATATTTTTCTTCATCCTTTCATACTTGATTTTTGCTAGGCCAAGCTTATACTGAACAACGGCGTGTATTCTTTTGAGGCGTACAATGTCTTCAGTCATGGCGGAAGCTCTTTCGACATGCTCAATGCTCTGTGCAGCCAAAGTATCTGCTTCAGTAGTGTCCAATCCTTTGATAGCAGTTTGTTTTGCCCTAGCATCAACTATTTTCTTCTGCAACTCCGTAATGTGAGACTCCCAAAGTCTGATCGAAGCAGTGTAAGTGTCGAATTCTACTTGGGCTTCCTTCCTCGAAGCCAACAAATCCTTAGATGCTTTAGAAGCACTCTGAGCTTTGTCAAATTCAGCGGTTTGCTCCTGTTCTTTTGCTTGAAGCTTCGAAGTTGCATCAACCTCCCTGTTGTACTCAGAGCAAATTTGGTCAATTAGATTTTGAATATCTATTAGGACCTCGCCTACATTAGAAGGACAAGCAGTAATTTTAATGCGATTAATCAGCTTTTTCACCCCAAAGCGAGCAGTAACATCCGTTTTTAGCACTTCGAACAAATCAGCTTTGGATACAGCTTCTTTCACTTGCTGAAGGAGTTCATCATAAGAAGCTTCACTAGCGCTGGCTCCAGATTGAGTCGAAGTCCCATAAGCGATTTTTTCTAGAGAAGAATCCCTTAGAGCCATCATTAAATCCACATATTTCAGGGGATCACTCTTCTTTAGCGCTATTTTTTCCTCCTCAGTGAGTGTTGGAGTCAGGATGGGATGTGGAATTGATCGAGCTTGGGTGCCTGGTTCGTCAGTAGTATCAGGATGTGTCGGATGAGCATCTTTAAGTTGTGGTTCAACCTCCTCCATGTCCTCATCTTCTCGAAAGTATGTCTCAATCCCATCTGAATATTGCTCTTCATCCTCGGCATAATCTGCAGGAAATTGAGCCCTTTTTAGAGAAGAATCTCCAGGGATGCTTTGAGAATCATTTTCCTCCAATATTTGCTTTCCAGACACTGGCAGGTCATCTTCACTAGGAGAGGAAGTCTCATGTTCGACTTGGACGTCACTTGCTTTAGATTGGGGAACCATAGTCGAAGACCCTTTATTTTAGACAGCACCACTGGGTGTGGGAGGAGGCAAAGGAGTCCCTGTATTAGCGTCTTGGTTGATAGGAGAAATGAGAGGAGTAGTGGATTTATCCTGCAGATAAAAAAGTTGTTAGGTCAAAGATATTTGAGCAAGAAGTAAAAGATTGGAATAAATATGTACCTTTTGATCACTAGGGTTAGAAGCATTGCTGCCAATGTGCTCCAAAATTGCAACCCTGGAGGATGCAGGTTGAACTTCACGTTGAGGAGGAGGAAGGAGTTTTACTTCCATATCTTTTTGATTGGTTGTTTGATATGGAACACCCTTCGACATTGTGGCTTTCTTATGTTTCTTCTTGGCCTTGAAAGGAGTGAGGGGGATGTCGTCATCATCATCAGGAATAATGATGGTTTATTCGTCAAAAGCTTTTCTTTTCTTTGGTGTTCTAGGGGGTAAGCCACTACCCTAAAAAGCGAAGATTGCAAAGAAAGTCATGGTCAAAGGATGCAAAAAAGTAAGAAGGATATTTAGAAATGGTACCTTTACATTCTTCGCCACTTTTTTTGGGGAAGCACCCTTTGCAGAAGAGAGTCCTTGGATGAAAGAAGTTCCTGCTTTTGAGGCAGTAGCTGAATCCACCTTCGTTGCAGGTTTTTCCTTATTTGTAGTTTTCCTTTCAATAGCTAGAAAACACTATTAAGTTTAGTCGAATGCTCAAAACTGGAAATTTCCAAAGAAAAATTAAAAGGACCAAGGAATCCTTTGGTTCGAGACCTTCATATGTCGGAGACACAATAGAGACTGTTGATAAGTCATAGTGAAGGAAACCTTTGAAACTGTCCAGAGTGCACTTAGTCGAAACCACCCTCTTAGCAGGTTTTTGGGAGTCATTTTTTAACTCATTGAAAATATTGCCACAAGTAAACTAATCTGGATAGGGTGGAAAGAATGCTAAGGTGAAATCAACACTAGGCAATTTTGGAAAATTTGGTGGTTGTAGCTCAAAGGCCAAATCATATCTATGTTCGGGTTTTACAGAAGAGGGAATGTTTAAACGTGGAAGTTTCTTTGTAAATTTTTCTTTTAAAGTAACTACTGCTTGGAAAACGGTTCGACTAAGATTGGTTGGATCATAGATAGTTTCAAATAATTTCTGGAAAGCTCGAATTTCCTGAGTATGAGTTAGTTTACCTTTTGGGACGTTTTCCCGCACAAGGAAAAAAGCTTTTGTTAAATGTTCATTTATTTTAGCAATGTCGAACATGTTGTTCGAATAAAAGTAAGTCCACCAGGTATAGAAGCCTTTGGTCATGTAGAAAGCAGGATGATAAGGAATTAGACCAAATTCAGAAAAATTAGCATGGTACTCTTGGTGTTTATGGATATCTTGAACGGAGTAATCTACACCTGCAACGCAGATCTCACGTTTTCGACTGAAAAGAGGCTCAGGGATAAGTTGACACAATCCAAATTGTCGAGAGACAAAGTTGGGTTGATAAGCTAATAAGCAAATATGGCTCTTCACTGGTAAGATCCTAGAGACTAGAAGTCTAGGAAGAAGGAATGCACGCCATATGTTTTCAATGCTAGTGTCTGCATTCTTTAAAATATCTTCAATTGACAAGGTAAACCAGGAGGGACCATGAGTTCTACTGGCGAAAGGAGCCATAGCGGGATTGAAATTGTGACGTTTCGAAAACATCAACATATATTTAGTGAGGCAATCTTGAAGGGTCTCAACATCATTACTGGGAGTTAGTTGTAAGATTCCAATTCCTCCAATACTTCGACTTGCTATTTTGGGGTCCTCTTCATCAATATTTCCAGCAGTTTGGAGAGAGGGTTCAAAAGTGGCATTTAGCCACAATTGAAGTAGCCAGTAAGGTCCAGATAGAAGTAAGTTGGTACCTGCTTCGTAATCTTTTAGTTTGGCAGCAGCGGCCCCTAAACTTTCATACAAACTGGAAAAAAGCAACTCACTTAAGCATACCTTTCGACCAGAATGCAACTGGTTTTCCAAGGTTAGAAATCTCTTAGCCACTTGCAGGATTTACAACAAAAAATGAATTTGGATAACCACATAGCTAAGAAAGCTATATGCTCAACATCAGAAACCTCTTCACCGTCCATATGATATAGATCTATGTAAGTACTAAAAGAGGCATTTTTAACATTAAAGTCAATGGTGTTTTCTGATTCCAAATAGGGATCAAAAGCCTCTCCAGTAGGAGGAAGTCCAGTAATGGAAACTATATCAAAGAAGGTGGGAGTTATCATCCCACAAGGGAGGTGAAAGGTGTTATAGGTACTATCCCAGAAATACAGGGAAGCTAATAGAAATGGCTGACAATATCTGAAGCCTAATTTCGACATTTGAATTAGGTAAAAAATTCCCAATTTTTTCCAAGCTTGAGTTTTCTTCTTCTCAACCTTAGTAAGCCAAGATAAGTAAGATTTATCTAAGGTTGGACATGATCTAAAAGGTCTAAAGCTCTCAGTTATATAATCCAATTGGAAAGCTTCTCTCTTTGTCTTAGGGTTTGAAGAACTACTTTCAGAAGTTTTCTTAGAATAATTTTTTGGTTTCTGGGTGGAATCCTCGATGTTCTCTTCAGAAGTCACAGTTTTATTTGCTAAAGGTTTAGTAACATGATAAGTTGGAAAAAATTCCACATATTTTTCTAAGTCACATGTAGCGATTAAAGGCCCTAAAAACCCTAAGGTTTTACCAGAAAACAAAGAAGGAATTAGTACTTGAGAAGCATAAATGGCTTTTTATTCTCTACTCAGTTTAGAAGGTGTGATAAATTCTTGATTCCCAGAGGTGATGATTTTTCTTGTTGGTACGTGTGATACGGTGGGAGAACTGACTTGAAGGTTTTGCGTTTGTGTTCGCAAATGTTTCGGTTTAGCAAGAGTCGCCACCGACTTTTTATTTTATCCTAAGGAAAGGTCAAAAAGCACAGGAAAGACCTTTGAGGTGTTTTCCTTGGGTTCGGGGAGTAGATTATGAAAAGGGAAGGTGCTAGCACCCTTTTCATCCATGGTTTTCCATGGGCTCTTAGTTTTAGATCACTTGCGTTTGCTTTTCAATTTGTTTTGAAATGATGCTTTGTGTGTGGTTTTTGAAAATGCTTTTGAAAAGAGGCCATCGTAGTGGCAACCTTTGTAATGATTCTTGTTTGAATGTATACAAAGATGTTTTTTGGTCTTTTGAAAAGTTTTCAATGTTTGAAAGTAGGGTTTTGAAGTTGTGTTGTGAAGTGTGTTTTGAAAAGTAGCAAGGATGTTTTTTGCAAGCTTGATCAAGTAACTAAGAGCTATCTACCCTATTTTACTCAAAGATCTTTCTTATGTTTTTAACCCTTTTAACAGTGTTGTTTCACCATTGTATTTGGTGAACAACCTTGTGTTAGGATGTTAAACGGGACAGACACGGGTCATCGTATAGACCATGATAGCAATATTGCCAAGTATCTTTAGCAATTTTTCGAGGGACTAGATCATTTTGTATAGGAAACCAAGATAGCATCATCGAGGGACTATGATCTTTTGTTTTGTTTTTGTTTTGCCAATAGATACTCAACATGCATATCATGGCCATTTGTTTAGGCAACCAAGTGGAGATACCTTAGGGGTGTTTATGTGCAAGTGTGTTTTATTGCATGCAAGAGTTTATCTTGAATTAGGATTTTCTATTTCATTGATTTTATCTTGCCATACACATCCTAATTACTAGCATTTATATTTGAAAGCAATAAAATGCGGAAATGTAAAATCCTACGCTATTACAGCATTTAGGGGATGGGGATACACATTTGTACATGGGGTGGTTCAACGAGAAAAATATATAAGAAAAGAAAATAACAAAGGGAAGATAGAGAGAAAGAGAGAGAGGGATAGCGCGCTGCTGAGAGGAAGTCAGAAGTTCTGACCCAGGCCTGCTGCCAGATTATCAACCTTTTGGTGAAAATGTATGAGTCAGAACTTCTAACTCTGGCACCTGCAAAACAGAAACCTATTAGTGGGAAGGTCAGAAGTTCTGACCCCCATGCGCTGCAAGACAAAAGTTTGTTAGTGGGGAAGTCAGAAGTTATGACCCTGCTGGAAATACAATAATTCTCAGAAGTTCTGATATTATTGACAGCAATACAGGCTTCAGATATGCTAATGTCAAAGTCAGAACTTGGCTTCTCCCTGTGCTAGCCAGAACATCTGCATTTTTGTTATTTTTCCACAAAATAGAAAACATGCTTGGGATAACTTCAGCAAATGTAAAAGTGTTTCAGGAGACATAACCAACAAGGTCACAGGCAGGTTCTACACTGATTCACTTCCTACTTAAACATTCTGAGGTATGAAAATCCTCAGAACGCAAACAGCAGCAACATGATATTTACATTATGTTTATTGAGCATGCAAAGCTGATGATGCTTATCAGCATGATGAAAGTCAACAGGTGCTTACCTGGCTGTTGAAAAAGTCTGTGAGTGGGAGCTAGCTTTTAGCTCTGATGGTATTCTGGACAGGTTGTTTTTTAGAATGGGTGAATGGAGAAGGTATGTGTATGTATGGTCAGAAACTATATGGTGTTCTTTGGTCACAAAGCAAAACTGGGTATTAATGAAGTTTGGAGGTAGGAAGTTCAAAGTTTGTGAAAAAATACCAGGGATTTTTGATAGAGATTCACAAGGTTTTTCTTTTACTAGAGTTTTCTGTTTCTTCTCTAGCAATTTTTTCTGGATGTTTTTTTCACGTCCCCCCATGTGATGGACAATGGTGTCCTATTTATAGGCCAGACCTTGTGGATTTTTGAACGTTAAAGGGCGCCAATATTATGCAGTAGAGGTTAACTTGTTTTTGAAGGAAGTTCATGAAAAGTTGTGATGATGGACAGCTTTTCAGCCTAGGCTGGAACAGTAGGCAAGGATTGAGGAGAAGTGACCTCTATAGGCGAAAAGTGGCGCATAGACCCATGCTTAAACCTGCACAAAGGTGTTTACCAAGCCACACGTGGAGAGACCCCTTGGATGAATATTCAGGAGTGGTTGTGAGCATTAATGAGCATTAAATGGTGATGAGATTTATCAACATCAAAAATCTTGTAATAGGAGATTTTGCATCATTACCTAAAACCTGAGCCAGCAGTTCTGCTTCACAATGTAAACCAAGCTTTGACCTTGGCCTCTTGCTGTCTCAGCAAGTTCTGAGAGTTTTCCAGTATGCTCCTTTGATATGCCTTTAAAGTTTATGGACTTAGTGATCCTGCTTCAGTACTTTACCCAATCTGCTGATCCTATTATCTTCTGATCCCAGTACGTTCTGAAGGAGTTTCTGGCTTTGTTGCTTTTTTTTAGCAAACTCTGACTGAACTTTTACGTAGCTGCTGAAAAAGCCATGTTCTGACTGAAGATCACGTGTTGAACCACGTTTACAATCTCTGACTGAGCTGGTGTAACTGCTGAAAGAGCCATGTTCTGACTGAAGATCACGTGCTGAACCACGTTTACAATCTCTGACTGAGCTGGTGTAACTACTGAAAGAGCCATGTTCTGACTGAAGATCACGTGCTGAACCACGTTTACAATCTCTGAATATTTCTGCCTGGAGGTTGGTGCAGAAGCTCTGAAGTGCCATTTTCTTCTTAAACACCCATTTTTTAGAGAAAAATTCCCAATGTTTAGAATTTAATTTTTCCAAGGTAAAAGCTTTGCCTTTAGAGCTTGCAAATGACCATTTTGCTCTTGTAAATTGTTTGCTTGGAAAGGAACGATAATGAAGGGCTTGGGTTTGTTTAAGAGAAAAAACCTGAGAGTTCAGGATGAATTCCTGAAGGATGGGAGGGAAAATTTTGGGGTACAACAGTTGCCCCTGTTCAATCTTCTTGGACCTGAAGAGTTAGATTGGCGAATCTGCCTTTCATGACTCGAAGGTAAAAGAGGATTGGACACTAGAGTTCCCGTAAATTTGCACTCGTCCAAATGTAGGTGAGGGAATGGGCTTAAATATGCCATTTGGAGACGGTAGAATCTTGCTGGAGATGGGCTTAGAGATGTCATCCAAAACTTATTTGTTGAATATTAGTAGAATGGACATCAGAATGGTATCCGTATTTGGAACGTATCTGAGCTGTGTCTGGAGATTGGGTTTGTATGAGCAAGGTAATGGCGTCTGTGTCTAGAGCGTATCCGAGCTGTAACTGTATTTGGTTCTTGAATAAATATCATAATGACTGTCGTGTTTGGAGTGTATCTGTATTCTGAATAGGTGACAGAGAAACCTCTGTGTAGGGAGCATCTATATGCTGGGGATAAATTCCGAATGAGTGACAGAATGGCGACCGTGTCTGGCGCGTATCTGGACTGTATCTGAAGTTGAGACCTATATGAGTAGCAGAATAACTTCCGTGTCCGGAGTGTATCTGTACTGTAACTGGGATCTGGACAAGTGACAGAATGACTTCCGTGTCTGGAGTGTATCTAAACTTGAGGTTTGGTAGTTGAATCTGAATGAGAGATAGAATGGCTTTCGTTCCTGGAGCGTATCTAGTCTGTATCTGATATTGGGATCTGTATGAGTAGCAAAATGACTTCTTTGTCTGGAGTGTATCTGTACTGTAACTGAGATCTGAATAAATGACAAAATGATTTCCATGGCGGCTGCACTGGGGAGAATCAAACTTCTGGTGTAAGGGCCAGAAAGGCATCCGTGTTTGGAGCGTATCTGAACTTGAAGTTGATAGTTGAATCTGAATGAGAGATAGAATGGCTGCCGTGTCTGGAGCGTATCTAGCCTATATCAGATTGTTGAAGTCTGAATGAGTAGTAGAATGACCGCCGTGTCTGGGGTGTATCCATACTGTATCTGAAATCTGAATAAATGACAAAATGATTTCCGTGGCGGTTGCACTAGGGAGAATCAAACTTCTGGTGTAAGGGCCAGAAAGGCATCCGTGTTTGGAGCGTATCTGAACTTGAAGTTGATAGTTGAATCTGAATGAGAGATAGAATGGCCGCCGTGTCTGGAGCGTATCTAGCCTGTATTGGATTGCTGAAGTCTGAATGAGTAGTAGAATGATCGTCGTGTCTGGGGTGTATCCATACTTTATCTGAATAATTGTTAGCGATAGCCTTTTAATCTTATCCTGAAAAGGGAAAAATGTTATCTAAAACAGATAGTTATGTTGCATGATATGTATGATGCAATGGAATGTGTTCCATCCATGTTTATGATATATGAATGTAACGGATGCATGTAAGTTGATTAATCGTCTTGCTGAGGAAGATAAATCCTTGATAACTGGAGATAATGAAATCTTTGACTGCTACCGGGGAAGGTGAATCCTTGACCGATGCTGGGGATTCCAAAAAATCTTTGATTATTGAAGATGAGAAATCCTTGCTGACTGCTTGGGGATTTTGGATCTTTGATTGTTGAGAATGAGAAATCCTGGGGTCACTGCTGGGGATTGAATATCCTCTGTGACTGGTGGGGATTTAACGAGAGCTTTGACAACTTCTGCGGGGAACGAGAATCCTTCATGACTTTCCTGGGAAATAAGGAGAACTCTGAAGACCTCTACTGGGGAATTAGAACCTGGGAGGCTTCTGTTGGAGAAATGAGACCGAGAATCTTCGATTTGCTGGGAAATAAATCTGTGGGGAGAGTGTTTACTCGGCTGGGGAAATCAGGAGCTTGGGTGTATGCCAATCTACTGGGGAATCATCCTAGTTGGGGATAAGCCAAGAAGTTAGCTGTTATTCGCTTGGTTCTCATACTTTTAAGATAAACTGCTGGGGAATTTAGGGAAGCTGAATGGTTCCCACCGGGGATTCATAGTTGGAAATTTTGACTTTGCTGGGAAAGAAGGTTTAGAATATTCTAGCTCTGCTGGGTATATGTATTTCAGGGTTTTCGGGCTCCATCGGGGATCGGGAGTTTGGAGACTTAACTCTAATGGGAACTTTGAAACTTAACTCCGCTGGGGAATAAGGTTTAGAATACACTGGCTCCGCTGGGGGTCTTAAAATTTAACTCCGTCGGAGATATATACTCCAAGACTTTAGCTTTGTTGAGGATTTGAATGATGTATTGTAGGGGATTTCTTCTGGAACAGCACAAGGATATCTTCCTACACCTTCAACCTATCAGTAATTATCCTTTCTCATTTTGTTTTATTTGTAAGCAATGATTATATTCAAATGCATATGCCTATTTAACAAACCATTGGACGTTTTCAAATAAAACATAAGTGTAAAAAGAAAAGAAAGGCAAGCAAATTTCTGTACTTTGAAGTATTTTTGTATTAACTTTGTAAGTATTTTTGTACAAAGGAGACAGACATCCTAGTAAGAGAATGTTGTCGTAAAATTGAGAAAAATTTTATACAAAAAGAAATATGGCTATGTGTAAGAATTCCATGGGGTTCCCATTCTGCTATAGCCTTCACAACTCTGAGTATCTTGTCCATTCGTTGCTTCGTCCGCCGATGATTGGATTGATCAGAAGCTTGGAGCTTGTTGGTGAAGAGATTTTCCTTAAAGTGATCCGACGAGACATAGTCATACGCTTTAATTCCCTAACTTTTTCCTGGGCCGCCCTTTCGGGTTTTCGATCCACTGGGAAACCCTTTTTTGCCCAAGTCGCCCTTTCGGGTTTTCAACTTGCCGGGTGTACAGATTTTTTGTTTATCCCTAATTTTTGCCTGAACCGCCCTTTCGGGTTTTCGATTCACCGGGATGCCTATTTTTGGCCAAGTCGCCCTTTCGGGTTTTCAACTTGTCGGGTCATTTTATGCATAGTATCTTTTGACTATGTCTGCATTCGCAGGGTACGGTAAGTCGTCGTCGTCCATGGTGGTCAGAATCATTGCCCCACCAGAAAAGATGTTCTTGATCACAAATGGTCCTTCGTAAGTAGGAGTCCACTTGCCCCTGGGATCACTTTGCGGCAAGATGATCCGCTTGATTACAAGATCTCCGACTTGATATACTTGACGTCTAACTTTCTTGTTGAAAGCCTTGATCATCCGTTTTTGATACGTATGACCATGACAAACAGCAGTAAGTTGCTTCTCGTCGATCAAATTAAGTTGGTCAAGCCGGGTCTGAATCCAATCGTCTTCACTCAAACCAGCATCCTTCATAATCCTCAAGGAGGGAATCTGAACTTCCATAGGCAAAACAGCTTCCATGCCATATACCAAAGAAAAGGGGGTTGCCCCAGTTGAAGTACGCGCCGTGGTACGATATTCGTGCAGAGAAAATGGTAACATCTCATGCTAGTCCTTGTAGGTGACTGTCATCTTTTGTATGATCTTCTTGATATTTTTGTTCGCGGCTTCAACAACACCGTTCATCTTCGGCCGATAGGGAGATGAATTGTGATGATAAATCTTGAACTGTTCGCATAGAGCAGTGATCATAGTGTTGTTCAGATTTGTACCGTTGTCTGTGATGATCCTATCGCGGACACCATACCGGCATATGAGGTTCTGCTTGATGAAGCGGGCAACCACATTTTTTGTAACCGATGCATAGGAAGATGCCTCGACACATTTGGTAAAATAGTCAATAGCCACCAGGATAAAACGGTGTCCATTGGATGCCGTAGGCTTAATCTCTCCAATCATGTCAATGCCTCACATCGCGAATGGCCAAGGAGCTGTCAGGATGTTGAGAGGAACAAGAGGTATATGTATCTTGTCGGCATAGACTTGGCATTTGTGACAGGTACGAGAATGTTGATGACAATCAACCTCCATGGTAGACCAGTAGTAGCCTGCCCTTAGAATCTTTTTAGCCATCGTATGTCCGCTCAAGTGGGTACCAAACGTGCCACTATGTATATCGGTCATGATCAACTCTGCTTCAACTTTATCCACACAACGAAGTAGAACACAATCATGGTTGCGCTTATAAAGGATGCCATTGCTTAGGAAGAATTTGGCAGCAAATCTCCTTAAGAACTTTTTGTCATTGATGGAAGCTCCTTCAGGGTATTCTCTAGTCTGGAGATACCTTTTGATTTCATGAAACCAGGGTTGTTCCACTACTTCTTTGGTATTAATCTCATGACAGTGCGTAGGTTCTTCCATTCGCTCGATGGTAATTTGGGGAGCCTCGTTATCCCAGTTGAGTTTAAACATGGAAGACATTGTAGCCAGAGCATCTGCTAGCTGATTTTCTTCTCGCGAGAAATGCTCGAAGGTGATTTGCTCGAACTGAGGCAACAATGTCAGGACATGTTCTTTGTATGGGATAAGATTAGGATGCTTGGTGTCCCACTCTCCTTTAACTTGACTGATGACCAAAGCCGAGTCCCCAAATATTACCAAAGATTTGATTCCCAAGTCTATAGCAGCCTTGAGACCAAAGATGCAAGCTTCATATTCAGCAATGTTGTTGGTACAGTTGAAACAAAGTCGGGCAGTGAAGGGTGTATGGCAACCTTCTGGAGATATGAGTACTGCACCAATACTGTTGCCAAGTGCATTTGAAGCACCACCGAAGTACAGGGTCCATCGGGATCCTTGTTCAGGTCTGTCATACGGTCTGTTACCTTCAATGTTGTCCAATGTCATGATATCCTCGTCAGGGAAGTCGAATCTCATAGATTGGTAATCTTTGACGGCTTGATGAGCTAGATGGTCAGCTAGTACACTCCCCTTTATAGCCTTTTAAGTAGTATACTGGATATCATACTCAGTCAGAATCATTTTCCATCTAGCGATTCTTCCCGATAAAGCAGGCTTCTCGAAGATATACTTGATCGGATCCATCTTGGAAATCAGCAAAGTGGTATGAGTCAACATATACTGCCTTAGCCGGCGAGCAGCCCATACCAAAGCGCATCAAGTTTTCTCGAGCAGTGAGTAGCGAGTCTCACAGTCGGTAAACTTTTTGCTAAGGTAATAAATGGCATGCACTTTTCGGCCAGACTCGTCATGTTGGCCCAGTACGTACCCCATTGAGTTATCTAAAACAGTCAGATACATGATTAACGGCATTCCTTCGACGGGTGGCATCAGAATAGGAGGTTCTAGCAAATACTCCTTGATCTTATCAAAAGTAGCTTGACAATCATTGTTCCATTCAACTACCTGAACTTTCTTCAACAGTTTGAAAGTTGGCTCACAGGTAGATGTTAGGTGAGAGATGAACCTCGCAATATAGTTCAAGCGTCCCAAGAATCCCCTAACCTCCTTTTCAGTACGGGGAGCAGGCATTTCTCATATAGCCTTTACTTTAGCTAGATCAACCTCAATGCCTTTGTTGCTGACAATAAATCCCAAAAGTTTACCAGACCTAACCCCAAAAGTGCACTTGCTTGGGTTCAGTCTGAGCTTATACTCCTTCAACCTGACAAACAACTTTTGCAGATGATTAAGGTGTTCTTCTTCTGTCTGTGATCGAGCTATCATATCGTCTATGTAAACTTCGATCTCATGATGTATCATATCATGAAACAAAGCTACCATGGCGCGCTGATAGGTTTCCCCTGCATTCTTCAGTCTGAATGGCATCACTTTGTAGCAGAAGGTACCCTATTGCGTGACAAAAGTAGTTTTCTCCATGTCCTCGGGGGCCATTTTGATCTGGTTGTATCCCGAGAATCCATCCATGAAGGAAAATACCTTGTGCTGAGCTGTATTGTCAACCAAGATGTCGATATGCGGCAGTGGAAAATCGTCTTTAGGGCTAGCCCTGTTCAAATCCCGATAGTCCACACACATTCTGACCTTGCCGTCCTTCTTAGGTACGGGCACAATGTTAGCAACCCATTGTGGATAGGAAGTAACAACCAGAAAGCCAGGGTTGAATTGCTTCATTACCTCTGCCTTAATCTTCTCATACATGTCAGACCTCATTCGGCGAACCTTTTGCTTAATCGGTGGATAATCCTCTCTTGTAGGGAGACGGTGGACCACGATATCTGTGTCTAGCCCTGGCATGTCTTCATAAGACCAGGCGAAGATTTCAACATATCCGTTCAACAACTGTATTAAGCACTCCTTTACACTTGGTTCTAGGTTGGAACCCACTTTCACGTCTTTCCTGTCTTCCTCTGTCCCCAAATTGATGGTTTCTAGCAACTCTTCATGAGGCAGAATGGCCCTCTCTTCTTGTTGTAGAAGTCTGGCTAACTCTCCCGGCACTTCACAATCTTCGTCAACTTCGTACTCAGCATGATTGACCAAATCTTCAGAGTTATCAAAGGCTAAAACAGAATAGTCACCCATGGAATCCGGAGTGGATGGGTACCTGCATTTGTGAGTGTGGGTGTGTGTAAGGGATAGTCATCCTCAAACAAACAAAAAATGCAAAAGGAGAGAAAATGAACACAGCAGTTTATAGATGAAAAACGTCCAATGATTCATTAAAACATGGCATATGATTATGAAGAAAACCAAGCCCTTACAAATGGACCTGCATGTTCCGGCAAGGCATGAGGTGAAAATAGTGTGCGAATTGTTTAGTTATTACAGACCATAAATGAGAAATTGTTCAAAGATAAAATTACTGGTTGATAAAGGTGATGGGAACAAAATCCTTTACTTCCCAGTTGCTTAAACCCCCTTCGACAGTCGGAAAGATCCAATCTTCAAAGTGGCCTTCTTCATCTTCATCTTCTACAGCATTGATTCCATGGTGAGAAATCTTGACGGGTGGTCCCCCAGCCTTGGAGCGACGCATAGCCTTTTGTCCTGCAGCAGTGAATCCTAAGCCAAACTTGTCCGTCTTATGGGGAAAATAAGGCAATTGCCCCCACACTGTGCTCTTCCCTTCTTTAATCACAGCCTCTGCGTCCTTAAGAGATACCATCCTAGATACATGCTTGGGAATGACAGGCACTTCAACCATTATCTTCGCAACTGCTACCTCGGGAGAAACTTCCTCAAAATGTTGGAAGGGTGTTTCGATGAACTCGCCATCCAACTCCACATATCGAAAGGAATTGAGATGACTTATCATGTACTCTTCCTCGCCGTGCACTGTTATAATCTTACCCTTAACAAGATATTTCAGCATTTGGTGCAAAGATGAAGTAACTGCTCCGGCACAATGGATCCACGGTCTTCCTAACAAACACGAGTATGACGGACGGATGTCCATCACGTAGAAGGTGGAGTTTAACACTTTTGTGCCTACCTTGATAGGAATATCAACCTCTCCATGAACCATTCTTTTGGAACCATCAAAAGCCCTAACAACGATGTTACTAGGTTTGAGGGTCAATCCCTCGCAATCCAAACGGTCTAAGGCTTTCTTTTGCAGCACATTCAGGGAAGAACCAGTATCAACCAAGACATGGGCGAGGGTAGTTCCCCTGCATTCAACTGAGACGTGTAGCGCGTCATTATGCTTCCTTCCTTTGGGAGTTAAGTCAGCGTCGGAAAAGCCCTGGCCATTGTCAGCAGTAAGACTGGCCACACACTCCTGAAACTGGTCAGCTGAATTCTCTTGGGGTACATGTGCCGCCTTCAAGAATTTGATTAGGGACTTAGCATGGGCCTCTGAACAGAGCAGAAGAGCCAACATTGAAATTTTAGAAGGGGTCTGCCCTAACTGTTCCACAACATCGTAATCACTTTTTCTGATTATTTTCAAGATTTCATCCATTTCCTTCTGAGTGGTTTCGGGGATAACCACAACATGGGCCTTCGTCCTGACAAGAATTTCCAGTATCCCCTTACCCTTGTCGATAATATCAGCAGGTGGTCTTACTTCAGGAGTAACCAATTCTTCAATCACTGGGCCTTGCACAGATGGTCCAACAGGTGCAGAAGCTTTCAAGGGTCCGAAAACTGCTCGAGGGGGAGCAATCTTCGGAGAGAAGATCCGGCCACTGCGGGTTATCTTGCTTGTACCCGTGATGTTCCCTATATCAGGGTCTTCCTCATAAATCTCTTGGACTGTTTCGGTTTGTTTGATGCCGTGGTAGAAGATTTCTCCCCCATAGTTCCACGGTATCGTTTTGCTGGATTTGTACAGGACAGGTCCCGACATGGTGATCTTTAAAGTTACATATTTAGAGTTGGGTGTAATCCTGACAGGCCTTTTGCAAGCCTTGGGAGGATTGTCAGAAATGGTTATGATTGCAATATCGTTGGTTGAAGTATCACAAGTATCAGGAGTAATAGGATTGAAAGTATCAACAGGGGTTTTCTGGAAAAGTATCTCTTGGGTATCCATCAGGCGTTGGATACCTGACTTCAACATTTGACAATCACCTTGTATATTCAAACAAAAATAACAGCCTTTCCCGCAGCCTGGGAAAATCCCGACTCTCATCAACTTCTCTTTAATCACTAACAATGGAGTCAACAGGTCGACAACATCAGTAACATGGAGGTTTTCCAAAACGGCATGCACATTGTGGCCGTGCTTGGGCATCGGAGCAGATATAACATTGGGCTTCTCAAGAGCATCAAATTCAACCTCTTTGGCGTCAATCAAGTCTTGAATTTTGTTCTTAAGTGCCCAACAACTATTGGTATCGAGCCTAGCACTGTCGGAATGGTAGGCACATTTGAAATTTGAGTTGTAGGATGGAGAGGTGGTACTTACATTCTTTGGTGCCTCTTTTAAATTAGCAACATTCAATTTCAGGAGATGTGGAAGGATCTGAGCGGGTGTCATGTTTACTGGGGTAAACTGCCGTGGTGGCTTTTGCTGATAAGTTCTGGGCTGATCATTCCTCGGTTGATTGTTTCTAGGCTGGTCTAATGCGGACTTCTGAATCAATACGGCCCCCACTGTTGGCTGGCGTTCCTCTCTTTCCCGATTTTTCTGGGTGTAAACAGCAGAACTCTCCTTCTTTGTCGGGAAGGTCTTCTTTATAGCGATGGAAGCGGAGGCATCTTTTTGGATCTTTCCACTTTTAATACCGGCCTCAACCCTTTCGCCGGTCAAAATTAGTTCAGTAAATCCCGTGGAAGAACTTCCGATTAGATGGTTGAAAAAGGGGCCAGATAGGGTCCCCAGGAACATGTCAACTAACTCCCTATCTGACAACGGCGGCTGCACCCTTCCAGCCAGATCACGCCACTTTTGGGCGTACTCCTTAAACCCTTCATTGGAAGCCATCCCCATACTTTGTAACTGAGTACGAGTGGGTGCCAAATCAGCGTTATAATGATATTGACGATAAAAAGAGGCAGCTAAGTCTTCCCAATTGTGAACCTCTGATCTCTCGAGCTGATAGAACCAGTCCAACTGCGTGCCAGACAGTCTGCCTTGGAAAAAGTGTACCCAAAGGTCTTTATCAGATGAGTGAGGTTGAATCTTCCTGACATACGACCTCGGGTGCATCTTAGGGCAAGACAGACCGTCGTACTTGGCAAATGTCGGTGCCTTGAACTTGGGAGGGATAAAAATCCCAGCTACCAGCCCCAGTTCCTCAAAATCCAAACCGGGCACCCTCTGCAACTCCAATGCTGCCAGTCTATCTTCAAGATTTTTATATTTGTCATCCGCTGGAGGATATTGTTGTTCGGAGTAGTCTTCGTCTTCTTCCTCTTCCTCCTCTTCAACCTCAGATTCAGAAGGTACAACAACCCCTTTCCCTTTGCCATCCCCTTCGTCAGACGTTGAAGGGAACTCAAGAGTCCTCCTAGCATCGCTCTCAAACCTTCTTCAAAAAGTGGCCACCCTCAGTCTCTTTTTCTTTTTCTTCTCTTTATTCTTCTCCAACAGAACTTTGAGGTCCTCTTGACCCTTTGCCAAGGTCATGAGGAATTGCTGAAATTGTGAATTTTGTGCCTGCAGATCCTTTACCGTCTGCTCCAAATCCATCTGGCTTAAATAAACAGCTGAAAGATAAGGAAACCTGGTGTGAAGACCTGTTTATGCATATGATGAATGGTATGCTATTCATGTAATGCATTCAAGGATTCAGAAATTCAAATTTGTTGCAAACAAAAAGGAACGCACGTCATATTAAGAAGAAATGGTTAATACATAAGTGCCCCATGGGAAAAATATTACAAAATTCTTAATGTAAAAAGACATTGCGCATCCTCTTTAGTGCGATGTAAATGTTGAGAGTTTCCTCCTCATGAAGTCGGCGGGTAAGCTCCAAAACCATCTTCTCACTGGCATAGAAGCTGGCTTCAAAAGTATCCCGTTCTTCTTTGAGTTGTATCCAACTCTTTTGCATTTCTTCCCATGATGTTGGCATGTTAGGATGTAGGATGGTGTATGGAACCTCTCCTTCCGTAACAGGCTCTTTGATCAAGGGGAGAATGTGAGGGTATGGCATCATGAGATTCTGGGAGCGAGTTCGTACCCACTTGAGGTAAGGCTCAAGGGGGATAGAATTCTTGTGCCCCAGTGTCTTACTATCCACCTTTTTAGGCATCCTCCAAGCTCTGATGAACCTTTGTCGAAGTCCTTGGGCATCGTTGTCAAAGTCAAAAACTAGGTCAGGAATCAGCATGTCATGAGGGCCATCCCTCTGAGCATATCCAAATTGTCTCAAAGCTAGACAGGGGTTGTAGGTAATGCCTCCCCTAATGCCAAGTAGTGAGACATTAGGGAATTCCCCACAACGATCAATGATGATGACATTTTCACTGGACCGAGAACACCAATGTACATCCGAATGTGTGAGGGTCATCAATCGTTGTGACCACCTCAAACCCTGCTCATTCTTCAAAATTGATTGTGGAAGGTGAGAAATAAACCACCTTGCTAGGAGAGGAGTACAACACATGAGAACACCTCTTTTCCTCATTGTTCGTGTGTAAAATGAGTGTAGGATGTCCCCAAGCAATGTAGATATAGGATTCCTGGATATGAAAATCTTGACAGCATTCACATCTATAAGTTGGTAAGGGTTTGGGAACAAGACCAACCCATAGATAAGGAGTGCCACAATCTCTTCAAAGGCTTGTAGATCAAGAGAATTCCAGCAGTCTTGTGCCTTCTCAAACAGAAACTTTGCCAAGAAACCCTTGACACCACTTCTGGTTTCCCAATGCCCCTTAATGTCAGATGGTTGCAAGTGTAATGCTTGAGCAACATCTTCAGGCTTTGGTTCTTTTTCCATACCGTTGTAGGGTAGTTGATGAAGAATAGGAATTCTCAGGAGTTGAGAAAATTCCTCCAAAGTAGGAACCAATTGGTAATCAGGGAATGTGAAACAGTGGTGTAGGGGGTCAAAGAACTGGAAGAGAACTTTCACCATATCTTCTTCAATGTTGGGGTTGACCAAACTGAGAAGTCTACCATGTCTTTCACTGAAAGGAGAATTCTCTGGAATCCTATAAGTAAGCTCCTTGAGTTGAGGAGGGATTCTCACAAGGTTGACTTGAATTGTTTTCCTGCGAAGAGATTCCATGACCTACAAAACAAGAACAAAGATGAAGATCCAAACCCTTGAAATGGTTAGTGGATGCATATGATGTTCATGATGTATGCACAAGCACATGTACAAACAAGTCACACAAAACCCTAGTTTCAGGCTTGCATGAGGTTTCATAGGTAAGTACCCTCTTGAGTTTAGTTGGTTCAAAACCTGTCCTATAAATAGTAACCGGGTTCTAAGGAGCTCAATATCACTGGATTGTTTTCTATGTTCATTGTTTTGGTTTAGCCACTTAACTAGCGACCAAAATATTCCAAGAAAACAACCCTCAATGAGTGTAGTATCGAGTATCTACCAACTTCGGACTGCACCAAAGCCGGTCACCTCACTACCCCTATCAAAAGGCCAAGATGGTCAAGTAAGGTTCTAAGAGTTCATTAGTGCTTCATGACATCACACAGCGGCCCCGTATTCTCTTTGATTGACTCAAAGGCTACCGGTACTCACAAATATGTTGCACTAATATAGCTATTGCTTCAACCGTGTCGGTATACCCCGCACAATTTCCACAATGTATTGCTATTTACCTATGAATGTTTCCTAAATCCGGGTGGAGGATTTCAAGCCTAAACAAGAGAACCAAAATGTAAAGCAATCAAAGCAAACAATTATCATGCAAAAGGTGATCTAATCCCTAAGGTTACTCCACTTTTAGAAATGTCCCCAGCAGAGTCGCCAGTTCTGTGATACAGTGGGAGAACTGACTTGAAGGTTTTGCGTTTGTGTTCCCAAATGTTTCGGTTTAGCAAGAGTCGCCACCAACTTTTTATTTTATCCTAAGGAAAGGTCAAAAAGCACAGGAAAGACCTTTGAGGTGTTTTTCTTGGGTTCGGGGAGTAGATTATGAAAAGGGAAGGTGCTATCACCCTTTTCATCCATGGTTTTCCATGGGCTCTTAGTTTTAGATCACTTGCGTTTGCTTTTCAATTTGTTTTGAAATGGTTCTTTGTGTGTGGTTTTTGAAAATGCTTTTGAAAAGAGGCCATCGTAGTGGCAACCTTTGTAATGATTCTTGTTTGAATGTATACAAAGATGTTTTTTGGTCTTTTGAAAAGTTTTCAATGTTTGAAAGTAGGGTTTTGAAGTTGTGTTGTGAAGTGTGTTTTGAAAAGTAGCAAGGATGTTTTTTGCAAGCTTGATCAAGTAACTAAGAGCTATCTACCCTATTTTACTCAAAGATCTTTCTTATGTTTTTAACCCTTTTAACAGTGTTGTTTCACCGTTGTATTTGGTGAACAACCTTGTGTTAGGATGTTAAACGGGACAGGCACGGGTCATCGTATAGACCATGATAGCAATATTGCCAAGTATCTTTAGCAATTTTTCGAGGGACTAGATCATTTTGTATAGGAAACCAAGATAGCGTCATCGAGGGACTATGATCTTTTATTTTGTTTTTGTTTTGCCAATAGATACTCAACATGCATATCATGGCCATTTGTTTAGGCAACCAAGTGGAGATACCTTAGGGGTGTTTATGTGCAAGTGTGTTTTATTGCATGCAAGAGTTTATCTTGAATTAGGATTTTATATTTCATTGATTTTATCTTGCCATACACATCCTAATTACTAGCATTTATATTTGAAAGCAATAAAATGCGGAAATGTAAAATAGAGAGAGGGCTAGCACGCTGCTGAGAGGAAGTCAGAAGTTCTGACCCATGCCTGCTGCCAGATTATCAACCTTTTAGTGAAAATGTATGAGTCAGAACTTCTGACTCTGGCACCTGCAAAACAGAAACCTGTTAGTGGGAAGGTCAAAAGTTCTGACCCCCATGCGCTGCAAGAAAAAATTTTGTTAGTGGGAAAGTCAGAAGTTTTGAACCTGCTGGAAATACAATAATTCTCAGAAGTTCTGATATTATTGACAGCAAAACAGGCTTCAAATATGCTAACGTAAAATGTCAGAACTTGGCTTCTCCCTATGCTAGCCAGAACATCTGCAGTTTTGTTATTTTTCCATAAAACAGAAAACATGCTTGGGATAACTTCAGCAAATGTCAAAGTGTTTCAGGAGACAGAACCAACAAGGTCACAGGCAGGTTCTACACTGATTCACTTCCTACTTAAACATTCTGAGGTATGAAAATCCTCAGAACGCAAACAGCAGCAACATGATATTTACATTATGTTTATTGAGCATGCACATCTGATGATGCTTAGCAGCGTGATGAAAGTCAGCAGGTGCTTGCCTGGCTGTTGAAAAAGTCTGTGAGTGGGAGCTATCTTTTAGCTCTGATGGTATTCTGGACAGGTTCTTTTTTAGAATGGGTGGATGGAGAAGGTATGTGTATGTATGGTTAGAAACTGTATGGTGTTCTTTGGTCACAAAGAAAAACTGGGTATTAATGAAGTTTGGAGGTAGGAAGTTCAAAGTTTGTGAAAAAATACCAGGGATTTTGGACAGAGATTCACAAGGTTTTTCTTTTACTAGAGTTTTCTGTTTCTTCTCTAGCAAATTTTTCTGGATGTTTTTTTCACGCCCCCCCCCCCATGTGATGGACAATGGTGTCCTATTTATAGGCCATGCTTTGTGGATTTTTGAACCTTAAAGGGCGCCACTATTATGCAGTAGAGGTTAACTTGTTTTTGAAGGAAGTTCATGAAAAGTTGTGATGATGGATAGCTTTTCAGCCTAGGCTGGAACAGTAGGCAAGGATTGAGGAGAAGTGACCTCTATAGGCGAAAAGTGGCGCATAGACCCATGCCTAAACCTGCACAAAGGTGTTTACCAAGCCACACGTGGAGAGACCCCTTGGATGAATGTTCAGGAGTGGTTGTGAGCATTAATGAGCATTAAATGGTGATGAGATTTATCAACATTAAAAATCTTGTAATAGGAGATTTTGCATCATTACCTAAAACCTGAGCCAGCAGTTCTGCTTCACAACGTAAACCAAGCTTTGACCTTGGCCTCTTGCTGTCTCAGCAAGTTCTGAGAGTTTTCCAGTATGCTCCTTTGATCTGCCTTTAAAGTTTCTGGACTTAGTGATCCTGCTTTAGTACTTTACCCAATCTGCTGATCCTATTATCTTCTGATCCCAGTATGTTCTGAAGGAGTTTCTGGCTTTGTTGCTTTTTTCTAGCAAACTCTGACTGAACTTTTACGTAGCTGCTGAAAAAGCCATGTTCTGACTGAAGATCACATGTTGAACCATGTTTACAATCTCTGACTGAGCTGGTGTAACTGCTAAAAGATCCATGTTCTGACTGAAGATCACGTGCTGAACCACGTTTACAATCTCTGACTGAGCTGGTGTAACTGCTGAAAGAGCCATGTTCTGACTGAAGATCACGTGCTGAACCACGTTTACAATCTCTGACTGTTTCTTCCTGGAGGTTGGTGCAGAAGCTCTGAAGTGCCATTTTCTTCTTAAACACCCTTTTTTTAGAGAAAAATTCCCAATGTTTAGAATTTAATTTTTCCAAGGTAAAAGCTTTGCCTTTAGAGCTTGCAAATGACCACTTTGCTCTTGTAAATTGTTTGCTTGGAAAGGAACGATAATGAAGGGCTTGGGTTTGTTTAAGAGAAAAAACCTGAGAGTTCAGGATGAATTCCTGAATGATGGGAGGGCAAATTTTGGGGTACAACAGTACGTTCTGAGAAGATGAATCTTTAGAAATTCCAGATTTCTCAACATGCTTTGAATCTTGTTTACCGGAAGACATTGTTGTTGATTTGAAGAACTGATGAATTTTTAAGAAGGAATAAGAGTGAAAATCAGAGAGTGTGAAGATTTCTGAGTTTGCAAAAGTAGAAAGAGAAATAATAAAAAAGGTAACTTTTTTTATAATGGTAAGTGGAGACGTGGGAGGTTACACCTCAGGAAGTTAGTGGGGCAGGTGTCAACATCTGACGGAGGAAATTGAAAGATCACTATTCATGTCATTAGAAGTTGGTATATAATGATGGTAAAACTGTCGCACACATGCCTTGATGAGATGTTTTGGAAAAAGGCAGTCATGATTAACTATGACGTCAGGAAATGAAGGAAATGAAACGTTTTGAAATGCTGGTTTGCGTTTGTTTTTGCAAAATGTCGTGGTAAGCAAGAGTCGCCACCGACTTTTATTTTATCCAACAAGGAAAGGAAAAAAAGCACAGAAAAATTCTTTTTTCGAGATATTATGAGTACGGGGGGTAGATTTATAGAAAGGGAAGGTATTAGCATCCTTTCTATCTGTAGTTATCTACGGGCTCTTAGGTACTTGCTCATCATTTTCAAAATTGTTTTCTTTGTGTTTGAGTGCTTTGAAAAGTTTTTGTTTTAACTTCGATTTAACTCTTGCTTCTGTCTTCAAGAGTGTAATGAAGTGTTTTTGAAAACTTTGTTTGTAAAAGTGTAAGTGTGAAAAAAAAGAGTTTGTTTTTTGTTTGAGCAAGTACTTAAGAGATAATCTATTTACTCGAAAAAAGAATCGTTCTGTATTCGTTTCCTTTAGACAATGCTATCCCACTATTAGTGAGTAGGTAGCACCGTCGTTGGAGTTTTGAGGGTCAATTCAAAAGGGACGTACGGTCACTAAAGCAATGTTAGGACGTCTTAGTAATAACCCAATGTCTTAAGATCAATTATTCGAGGCAACAATATCCGAGGCAACTATTCCGATGCAACTTTGATCTTTGGACAAAAGGACGACCACTAAAATATCTTATACTCAATGACCGTTTACCGAGGGCAACCAAGTGGGAGTGTACCCTAGGAGTGCGCATGTGCGAGTGATTCAGTTTCAGATTTATTTATCTTTGCACATTTAAAGGTTTTCTAACCGTTTTAAAATTAAACATACATTCTTGTCATGCAAACCCTAATTATTCACATATCTAGCAGTCAAATATTTGCGGAAATTAAAGTGCGGAATTTAAACTAAACTATTACAAGGCTTCGAGTATTTACATAGCAAAAAACGAACCCTTTGAAAATAAAAGCGGTAAAAGTAAAATAATGTCCTAAACAAATTATTACAAACTGTGAGCAGATACAATAATTGGGCAAAATAATAATAAAGTGCGCGATGAAAAATTAAATCGACGAGAAATTAGGGTTTTGACCCCTCTATCCTAATTAAAAAAAGAAAATGTTTTTTGTTATTTTTAATATTTTTTTAAGAAAAAGAGATTAGGTTTTAAAATAAATGCTAAATTAATTAGTTATTAAATTAATAAATGAAAATAATTAAATGACATATTTTTTGGGTTTTTGTTATTTTAGGAAAAAAAAGATAAAATATAATACAATTAAATTAGTAATAAAACCTATTTATTCTAATTAATTTTTATTATTTGCAAAATAAATTTAAGTTATCTAATCTAATCCAAACCTAATTAAATTAATTAATTTATTGCTAAAAAATAATACCTAAATCTAATTGGTGAAAAATAATGTTTTTTTTAGATTTTTTGATAAAAAAGAAAATTAATTTTTGGTTAGTAAAAATAATTAAATAAAATAATTAAATAAAATATAAAAAAGAAAAAGAGTAAGAAAATGGGTATGAATAGCATTTTTGGGAGGTGTGGATAGCAGAATCTAGACCCATTTGAATGAGGTCCACATTGACCTTATGGATCCAGTGTATAAACGTTTGACTTGGCTCATGGTGCTCCCACCTGGATGGCCATCAAATTTGGCCATCTAACACTTGGCATAACAGATCTGGAGGGAGTATGACAGACCCTGACTTCATGTGCATACTGAATCGCCTGTAAGAAAATATGAAAATAACAAATGCTGGAGGCAGGGATCGAACCCCTGACCTCCAGCCTTCCAATGCTTTAAGCGCTGTCTGGCTACCACTGGGCCATTCGCTTCTGTTGTTATAATATTACAAAACAATAAACAAATATTAAAAAGTCTTGTAAGTTAAATCCAAGCGCGGAAATTTAAACAAGCCAATGGAGGGGTGCCACATGGGTTGTCTACTTCCTGGTACCGTGGCTAAAATCTTGAGAACCTATACCCACGGACAACGTCCGTTGCTACAGACCTGTGCATTCTCAAAATCTCCCATGGGCCATGTAAATAACATCTAACGCCATGGTTGGACTCGTTTCGTCCTCCTAATCACAATGGTACCACTTACGAAGGTTCATTTTTCCTGTAAATGAAATCCCTAATTCGGAGCTTCGAGACCTAGCTATGGTGAAATCGTGTATAGGCCAAAAAACGCAATTAAACCATACAAAAACTTTGCAAATGTGATTGTGATCAAGAATGTATGACTAATTCATGTTAACAATGCCTATATCATGAGATTCGAATTCAAGAACAGGTCTATGTTGTGATGGACTTACAGTGCGTTTTGGGACTGGAATGGACTTGTTCTTGATTGCTTTAGCTTGCAGAGACTCACAGGAAGCGATTGAGATAGGCAAAGAGTCTTGAGAATGTCTCTAAGTGCCAATTTGATCTCACACTTTTTCTTGATTTTTTCAGATTTTGTTCTTACTCATGCGCCTCTTTCTAACCTCTCTTTTAGGTATGGCTTCGTTCTATATGTATTAGTGAAGGGATTATGGTTGATAACTGCTCCAAATCTTCCTCCTTCAATGATTTTTGATTTGATTTGATTCACCTTTAAAACCTTCCAAATTTGGCCTATTTCCAATCTTTTTGTGCACACATGCCTTGATACGATTTTGAATGACTTGCTAGCTGTAATTGGAACTTGAAACAAGCACAAAATCTCATACTTTCAATATTTTGGATTTTATTTGATTTGTTTTGATTTAAATTGAATTAATTCAAATAAAAATCAAAATAAATAATAAAAATAAGATATGGACAAGTGGAAAAGGCTAGAGCTCGTGGACTATGTTTACAACTCAAAACAAGTGAAAAAGATTGGGCCCATTTGGCAAAATTTGAAGTTTTAGGGATAGTTGACTTTTGGCAATTTTGCAAAAAGGGTCAACTTCACCAATGCACAACTTCCTCAATTTTGACTCTTTGGAGGTGTTATTGGACTTTTTAGAAAGATTGGGATGTCCTCTAAGCAACACTTTTTGTCTCATCTCAATTTGATATTCCATGCTCATGTATGAAGCTTTGACAAAAAAGGTGTTTTTGTTGACTTTTCAAAATGACCTATATTGTCCAAATTCATAACTTCTTGTGAGTGCATATTTTGAACTTGGGAGCTGAAGATGGGTTGTAAGTAATTGCATCCTCTTCAAAATGAGATTTGGATGGGTCATTTCTCATAAAGTATGAGAAAGTTATGCTTGGTCAAAGTTGGGTTGACTTTTCCTACAAAACCCTAATTTAGAAACTTTTGAGTCTTGATGAAATATGAGCAATCCTGGATGAATCATGATCAACCCTTGATCAAATAATGAAATATACTTCAAAATGAGGATGTTGACCAAAAATCTTGAAGTTTGACTGTATGTGGGCCATAGTTGACTTTTGCCCTAGCACAATCGATTTTCAGGCCCTTGAGCAATTGACTGAGCAAACTTTCTCTGCAAGGCTTGAAACTTGTCATGGATGATCTTGAGAACATATTAGGACATTGGTGAGCACTTGGGATCACTTGGAATCAAGTATGTTGATGCAACATGAAACCCTAGTTTGGGGTAGACTGCCTTAGGAGAGAGCTTGTCTGGCCAACCCTTGGACTAGCTTGAGCAACTCAAGGCTCTTTCTTGAAATGTTTTGAGAAATATGGGAGGGAAAATTTTGGGATACAATAGCTGCCCCTGTTCAATCTTCTTAAACCTGAGGATGTAGATTGGCTTTCGTGCCTTTCGTAATCCGAAGGTGGAAGATGATTGAACACTAGAGTGCCCAGAAATTTGCACTCGCATGAAGTGGTAGTTGTCTTCTGATGTCGGGAATAGGCTTATTGATGCCATTTGGAAATTGCTTGACGAGGGATGGGCTTAAAGATGCCACCCTAAGGAGCGTCGATCGCATAAGAGATTCCTTAGCGAGAGCTTGTATACCTGTCGTTGAGGAAGATTTTGCCGGGGAATGTTGACCTCTGTCTTGGGAGAAATAGAATTTTAGGAGCTTCGGTCGTCCGTTATTCTACTGGGGAATCATCTCTATTGAATTCTAGGAACTTCGTTCATCCGTTATTCTACTGAGGAATTGTCTCTTAGTCGAGGAAGTGAAAATGAATTGTGATCTGGTCGTAATCCAGGCTTCATAGTAATAAGACCGACTGCTACCTGGTTGTAATCGAGGCCTTACAGTGATTTACTGGGGGGGTGAGATTAAACTTGCTATCCGATCGTAATCCAGGTTTCACAACTTCTCAATTCTTATCTGGTCGTAATCCAGGTTTCAGGAGGAATTCAAATGTTATTCGGTTGCATCTGGGCTTTTAACTTGAATTTAGGGCACACTAATATCCGGTCGACTCCGGGCTTCTTAGTAACTGTCCAGGTAAACTGCTATTCGGTCAAAATTCAAACTTCCCAGGGTCTTGTACTGCTGTCTGGTCGTAATCCATGCTTCATAATACTTTACTCCTTATCTGGTCGTAATCCAGTCTTCAAAATACTTTACTCCTTATCTGGTCGTAGTCCAGTCTTCAGAAGAGATCAAATGGCTATTCGGTCGCAATTCGGGCTTCCCTTTGGCTTTGGGCCCACTAACATCCAGTCGTAATCCGATATTCATAGTATCTGGCTGGGTGAACTGCTATTTGGTCGTAATCCAAGCTGCACAGTATCCCTTACTGTTATCTGGTCGAAATCCAATCTTCACAATACTTTACTTCTTGTCTGGTTGTAATCTAGTCTTTAGAAGAGATCAAATGGCTATCTGGTCGTAATTCGGGCTTCCCTTTGGCTTTGGGCCAACTAACATCCGGTCGTAATCTGAGCTTCATAGTATCTGGCCAGGTGAACTGCTATTTGGTCGTAATCCAAGCTGCACAGTATCCCTTACTATTATCTAGTTAAAATCTAGTCTTCACAATACTTTACTTCTTATCTGGTCGTAATCCAGTCTTGAGAAGAGATCAAATGGCTACCCGGTCGTAATTCGGGCTTCCCTTTGGCTTTGGGCCAACTAACATCCTGTCGTAATCCGAGCTTCATAGTATCTGGCCAAGTGAACTGCTATTTGGTCATAATCCAAGCTGCACAATATCCCTTACTGTTATCTGGTCGAAATCCAGACTTCACTGTATCTTTAACCACTATCTGGTCGTAATCCAGGTTTCGCAGGAACTTGTATTACTGTCTGGTCGTAATCCAGACTTCACAATAACTTGCCGAGCTATTATCCGGTCGTGATCCGGGTTTCACGGCTTACTTTTAAGAGATACCACTATCTGGTCGTAATCCAGGCCTTGCGATAGTCTACTACTATTATCTGATCGTAATCCGGGCTTCGCTATATGCTGTAGGAATCAAGATACTATTCGGTCGTATCCGGGCTTCATAGTTTGAACTTTTGTGAGAATTTGATTGTATCTTCCGTGAAAGGTAAAGGTTAGTTGTATGTAATGCATGATGTGTATCAGGCAATGATGTTCTCAAAATAAATGAGATCGCGTTGTATGATGCTTATGCATATGTCATGATGTATGGGTATGTAATGATATTCTCTAGCTGGGGAAAATAAATCCCGGGTTACTGCTGGAGAAAAGAGTTTAATTCTTCATTTCTGCATGGGATAGTGAATGAAGATGATTGTGAGAATAAACATGCAGGAGAGGATAACTCTGCTGGGGAATAAACTGATGAGGAAATGACTCCGTGGGGAGGACATATTCTGCTAGGGGACCTGTTGAGTTGGAGAGATAAACTCAGCTGGGGACGAGCTATCGTTGCTGGTGATAATGAAACCTGTTGGGGATTGAATCTCTGTTGGTGAAAGGAATGAACTCCGTTGGGGATGATTTTCCAGTTGCAACTTCACTAGGAATAACCTTTTAGGCTCTACTGGGGACAACCCTCCAGCCTCTACTGGGGATAATTTTCCAGACTTGACTGGGGATAGTTCTCCGAACTCCACTGGGGATAATTTTCCAGGGCTGATGATAGATAAACTCTGCTTGGGGAGCATTTTACCGACTTATTCGCGGTTGCGAGCCTCAGCTGGGGAGAGTGGTGTCCTATTTTGGACAGCTAACATCACTGTCTTTTTCTTACTCTGCGGGGAGTGAATATTATTGGGACGCGTGCTGAGGATATGACGATGGCTTTGCGTCGAGACTTTTCTGCCCCTGTATCTGCAGGAGAAGGTGCCCGCGGAGGCCTTGTGGATCGAGTATTATCCCAACCTATGAGGTGCTTGGTATCTTTCGATTGAAATGATAAGTCTTCTTCTGGTAGGCAAGTGACGAGATGATGGGACACAGTCGTACGCTTTAATCCCTAACTTTTGCCTGGACTGTCTTTTCAGATTTTCAGTCCACTGGGATACCCTTTCTTGCCCAAGCCGCCCTTTCGGGTTTTCGACTTGCCGGGTGTACAAATTTTTTTCATTTTTTATCCCTAATTTTTTCCCGAACCCTTTTGGTTCGCCGGAAAGCCCTTATTTTTGCCTAGGCCAGTCAACCTAGCGGGTCTTTATTCATGCGCAGTATTTTCTGACTATGTCAACGCTCTCAGAGTGTAGGGAGTTGTCACTGTCGGCAGTGTTGTGCTGCCATACTACCAGAAGATATTCATTTTATCATGCAAGATTCGTTGCTGGAATTTATATTTAATGCCCCAAGTGGTTCAGATGGAGATTTTCCCCTGGCTATTTGGCATCTTTGAGAGATTCCTTGAATCTTGACTTGACTTCCCTAGATGATGGACAATGATCATGCCGTTCCCCTTAGTTGGAAGTGTTTTTCCACTTGAGGTGATCCTTTTTATTGAGAAGGTTTTTTGTTCACTAGATATTCGTCGTGCGAATTTCTCTGCTGTTTGGACAAATAGTCATATGCAAACAATGTTATTTTAAGAATGCAAAGCTTATGTCTGTCTTGAAGAAAAAATTTTGAAAATGCATTTTTCAGTAAAACAGGCAAATTTTGTAAAATGTGATGTCAACTCAGGATGTACAGCAAGTCCTACAGGAGTCAGGATACCTTTCGTAACAGTATGCTTTCAAACTAACCCATGCTTCAGCTAGGACTTTTAAGGGTTATAACGTGGCCTGGTTCACGGTTTAAGAAACAAAGGATAAAGGCTCAAAATTTATTTGTACCCACCCGCTCTTCGTGATGTTCTTCAGTCTTAAACTCAGCTAATTATGCATTTAGATCTCGTTTGAGTCTTTGCTCGGATGTTCCAGTGATGGTTCAGATACTGACAATTTATTTCGAACAGGCAGTCATTTCCTTTTTGTTGAGGGTTTGCAGGACCTCTTTCTTTTTTATTTTATTATCCTTGTCTTTTGCCTGAACTATTTCTTTTTGTGATTACAGTCAACGGGATGTCCCGTTTTTTCTTAAGTCTCCTTCACAGGTTTTGTCTTAATGGGCTTTTATTTTTGAGAGATAATGACTGCCTGTCCTTACGATTATACGGAACCATCACCGTCTTTT
This sequence comes from Vicia faba, assembly GCA_948472305.1. NCBI lineage: Eukaryota > Viridiplantae > Streptophyta > Magnoliopsida > Fabales > Fabaceae > Vicia > Vicia faba. Next base: position 325,976,580 of record OX451741.1, on the reverse strand, counting down.
GTTTTGGAAGGACGTTTTTGAAGCCATTCATTATGCACCTGGATTAACGAGAAAACTACCCTGCCCCAGGTTGTGATTAAGGGTTTTAATTTGTGAAAAGAAAAACTCCAACTTCTTTGGCTCAAAGGGGTTGACTAGGGATTATATTCCTTATAACTTCACTGTTTAGGATTTGAAACAACGCCTGTACCTCATCAGCAGGGTCTGTTCAAAAGCATACTGTAGAGATTTTGATATCATTTTCGTCATCCTCCCTCTAAAGGCTTAGAGTTTTTAAATCGAGAGTTGAACATCACAAAAAGGAAATAAATTTAAATATAGTGAATACGAATGGATTTATTCAAAATAGACATATGCGATGCATTGATAAAGTAACAAAGTTTGACATGAATAAATATTCGAACAATCAAAAGAAAATTACAAATTGAAAATTCTAATGAACAAAAGCCTCTCTTGTCAGAACTTGTCACTTCAAATGGTGAGCCTTGGAGGATTGGCAGAAACATTCCAGTTGACCATCTCGTGTGAATTCCAAAGCTCATTCATCAATCAGGTCTTGAATTTTGTACTTCAACTTCCAACAGTCGTCAGTATCATGCCCTTGACTGTTGGAGTGGTATGCACACCTCGCCTCAGGATTGTAGTTAGGTGAAGAAGTCTTGGGATTCGGATGAGGTCCTATCAACGTCACCAGATTCATTCTCAACAAGTGTTGTAAAGCTTGAGACAACGACATGTTGAGCTTGGTAAACCGCCTCTTGGGTATATCTGGCTTACTCTGATTAACCCGTTGTTTTTGGCGAGGTTGTTGTTGGACCCGTGAGGTAGTAGCAACTTGGAGAGGTCCATTATTTACCAAATCAAACCCTTGTCTTCTTGGAGGATGATCAGTGACTTGGCCCTCGGCCTCGACCGTTTGCTTCATACTGTTGTGTCGGTCTTGATGAAGCTGGTTGATAATGGTTCTCAGCTCTTCTTGTTCCCGGGCTAAGCCTTGGATAAGAGCCATCTTCCCCAGCATTTGGGTTCTTATTGCACTACCTCAGCTTGCAGTTGTTTCAGCCGCTCGTCCTTATTGTCTTCAGGACTTTTCTTGACTAAGTTCCCAACGAGGAGTGTTTTCAACTCTTCTTGCCCCTTGGATAGGTTTAGGAAGATTTCCCTGAACTGAGTTTCTTGAGTTTGAAGATCTCTATTTTCTTGTTTGAGAGCCATTGTTGAAATAAACAGCGAGGACATGAGAGACCGGTATTGGAAGACCTGTTATGCAATGATATATATGTATGCAATGTTTTCAAGGATCTCGTGGGGTAAACAAGAAACTGTTAGAATTTGTTCGCAAATTGATTGAAGAAACTTCGTGCCATCAAGAGTCCTCCTTCAAGAGTCAAGCTCACCATATCGAGTGGGTCATAGCCACCGACTCAAGTCATCGTGTTTTGATGTCTAGACGACATTGGCTAGAGGAAAATAAATCCCCTTTGCCCCTTGCTAGACGTCTGATTTACCATAACCTGCATCACAAACCCTTGAGATCCTTGAAATAGTTAAGGAAATGTTAAGGCATGATGTTATGATGTGTATGTTATGCGTTTAAGCAAAAATGCGAGGTGATGCAAACAAGTAAACTCGGCAAGAAATCCAAGTTATTGGATAAGGACTGTAAACAAAACCTGCAAGGAACTCATGTTGTCAGATGATAAAAATGTGCAAGTAGTTCAAGTTTTGAAAGCACACAAGTCACATAATAGCCCTTAAATTTCAGGCTGGCATGGAGTTTAGGTACTACCCTCTTGCAGTTTAGTTGGTTCAACTTGTCCTAATAATAGTAACCGGGTTCTAGAGGTTCTCAATATCACTGACCATCCTCGATCGGTCATAGTTCTAGTTTAGCAACCTTTTCTTGCGGCCGGAACCATCGCGAGAGCATGGTCTCAATGAGTGTAGCATACTGCTACTTTTCTATGGCCAAGTTGGTCAATTATAGGTTCTAAGGTCAATTGATGCTTAATGACCCATTAGCAGCCCCATACTCTCCTTGTTCCTCCACAAGGGATATCAGTACCAACTAATGTGTCACGCCAATGTAGCTACTGCTTCAACCGTATCGGTCTACGTCGTATAGTTCCCTCAGTCTATTGCTACTTACCTAAAAGGTATCCCCAGATCCGGGTTATGATCTATAGTAACTCCGATACAAAGCCCACAAAGATAAAGCATACAGATCAAACAATTGAAAACAATATGATGAACTAATCCTAAGGTACACCCCACTTATAAATTCCCCAGCAGAGTCTCTAGTTCTGTGATACGGTGGCCAGAACCGGACTGTTTTGAAATGTTGGTTTGCATTTTGCGTTTGTGTTTGCAAAATACCGCGGTAAGCAAGAGTCGCCACTGACTTTTATTTTATCCAACAAGGAAAGGAAAAAAGCACAGAAAAATTCCTTTTTCGAGATATTCTGAGTACGGGGGGTAGATTTATAGAAAGGGAAGGTATTAGCACCCTTTCTATCCGTAGTTATCTACGGGCTCTTAGGTACTTGCTCATCATTTTCAAAATTGTTTTCTTTGTGTTTGTGTGCTTTGAAAAGTTTTTGTTTTAACTTCGATTTAACTCTTGCTTCTGTCTTCAAGAGTGTAATGAAGTGTTTTTGAAAACATTGTTTGTAAAAGTGTAAGTGTGAAAAAAAAGAGTTTGTTTTTTGTTTGAGCAAGTACTTAAGGGCTAATCTATTTACTCGAAAAAAGAATCGTTCTATATTCGTTTCCTTTAGACAATGATATCCCACTATTAGTGAGTAGGTAGCACCGTCGTTGGAGTTTTGAGGGTCAATTCGAAAGGGACGTACGGTCACTAAAGTAATGTTAGGACGTCTTAGTAATAACCCTAATGTCTTAAGATCAATTATTCGAGGCAACAATATCCGAGGCAACCATTCCGAGGAAACTTTGATCTTTGGACAAAAGGACGACCACTAAAATATCCTATACTCAATGACCATTTACCGAAGGCAACCAAGTGGGAGTGTACCCTAGGAGTGCGCATGTGCGAGTGATTCAGTTTCAGATTTATTTATCTTTGCACATTTAAAAGTTTTCTAACCGTTTTAAAATTAAACATACATTCTTGTCATGCAAACCCTAATTATTCACACATCTAGCAGTTAAATATTTACGGAAATTAAAGTGCGGAATTTAAACTAAACTATTACAAGGCTTCGGGTATTTACATAGCCAAAAACAAACACTTTGAAAATAAAAGCGGTAAAAGTAAAATAATGTCCTAAATAAATTATTACAAACTGTGAGCAGATACAATAATTGGACAAAATAGTAATAAAGCGCGCGACGAAAAATTAATCGACGAGAAATTAGGGTTTTGACCCCTCTATCCTAATTAAAAAAATAAAATGTTTTTTTGTTGTTTTTAATATTTTTTTAAGAAAAAGAGATTAGGTTTTAAAATAAATGCTAAATTAATTAGTTATTAAATTAATTAATGAAAATAATTAAATGACATATTTTTTGGGTTTTTGTTATTTTAGGGAAAAAAGATAAATTATAATACAATTAAATTAGTAATAAAACCTATTTATTCTAATTAATTTTAATTATTTACAAAATAAATTAAAGTTATCTAATCTAATCCAAACCTAATTAAATTAATTAATTTATTGCTAAAAAATAATACCTAAATCTAATTGGTGAAAAATAATGTTTTTTGAGATTTTTTGATAAAAAAGAAAATTAATTTTTGGTTAGTAAAAATAATTAAATGAAATAATTAAATAAAATGTAAAAAAGAAAAAGAATAATAAAATGGGCCTGAATAGCATTTTTGGGAGGTGTGGATAGCAGAATCTAGGCCCATTTGAATGAGGTCCACGTTGACCTTGTGGATCTAGTGTATACACGTTTGACTGGGCTCATGGTGCTCCCTCCTGGATGGCCATCAGATTTGGCCATCTGACACTTGGCATAACAGATCTGGAGGGAGTATGATAGACCATGGCTTCATGTGCATACTGAATCGCCTGCAAGAAAATATGAAAATAACAAATGCTGGAGGCAGGGATCGAACCCCTGACCTCCAGCCTTCCAATGCCTTAAGCGCTGCCTGGCTACCACTGGGCCATTCGCTTTTGTTGTTATAATATTACAAAATAATAAACAAATATTAAAAGGTCCTATAAGTTAAATCCAAGCGCGAAAATTCAAACAAGCCAATGGAGGGGTGCCACATGGGTTGTCTTCTTCCTGGTACCGTGGCTAAAAGCTTGAGAACCTATACCCACAGACAACGTCCGTTGCTACAGACCTGTGCATTCTCAAAATCTCCCATGGGCCATGTAAATAACATCTAACGCCATGGTTGGACTCGTTTCGGCCTCCTGATCACAATGGTACCACTTACGAAGGCTGATTTTTCCTGTAAATGAAATCCCTAATTCGGAGCTTCGAGATCTAGCTATGGTGAAATCGTGTATAGGCCAAAAAAACGCAATTAAACCATACATAAACTTTGCAAATGTGATTGTGATCAAGAATGTGTGACTAATTCATGTTAACAATGCCTATATCATGAGATTCCAATTCAAGAACAGAGCTATGTTGTGATGGACTTACAATGCATTTTGGGACTGGAATGGACTTGTTCTTGATTGCTTTAGCTTGCAGAGACTCACAGGAAGCGATTGGGATATGCAAAGAGTCTTGAGGATGTCTCTAAGTGCCAATTCGATCTCACACTTTTTCTTGATTTTTTCAGATTTTGTTCTTACTCATGCGCCTCTTTCTAACCTCTCTTTTAGGTTTGGCTTCGTTCTATATGTATTAGTGAAGGGATTAAGGTTGATAACTGCTCCAAATCTTCCTCCTTCAATGATTTTTGATTTGATTTGATTCACCTTTAAAACCTTCCAAATTTGGCCTATTTCCAATCTTTTTGTGCACACATGCCTTGACACGATTTTGAATGACTTGCTAGCTGTAATTGGAACCTGAAACAAGCACAAAATCTCCTACTTTCAATATTTTGGATTTTATTTGATTTGTTTTGATTTAAATTGAATTAATTCAAATAAAAATCAAATTAAATAATAAAAATAAGATATGGACAAGTGGAAAAGGCTGGAGCTCGTGTACTATGTTGCCAACTCAAAACAAGTGAAAAAGATTGGGCCCATTTGGCAAAATTTGAAGTTTTAGGGATAGTTGACTTTTGGCAATTTTGCAAAAAGGGTCAACTTCACCAATGCACAACTTCCTCAATTTTGACTCTTTGGAGGTTTTCTTGGACTTTTTAGAAAGCTTGAGATGTCCTCTAAGCAACCCTTTTAGTCTCATCTCAATTTGATATTCCATTCTCATGTATTAAGCTTTGACAAAAAAGGTGTTTTTGTTGACTTTTCAAAATGACCTATAATGTCCAAATTCATAACTTCTTGTGAGTGCATATTTTGAACTTGGGAGATGAATATGGGTTGTAGGGAATTGCATCCTATTCAAAATGAGATTTGGATGGGTCATTTATCATAAAGTATGAGAAAGTTATGCTTGGTCAAAGTTGGGTTGACTTTTCCTATAAAACCCTAATTTAACAACTTTTGAGTCTTGATGAAATATGAGCAATCCTTGATGAATCATGATCAACCCTTGATAAAATAATTAAATATACTTCAAAATGAGGATGTTGACCAAAAATCTTGAAGTTTGACTATATGTGGGCCACAATTGACTTTTGCCCTAACACAATCGATTTCCAGGCCCTTGAGCAATTGACTGAGCAAACTTTCTCTACAAGGCTTGAAACTTGTCATGGATGATCTTGAGAACATATTAGGACATTGGTGAGCACTTGTGATCACTTGGACTCAAGTATCTTTATGCAACATGAAACCCTAGTTTGGGGTAGACTGCCTTAGGAGAGAGCTTGTCTGGCCAACCCTTGGACTAGCTTGAGCAACTCGGGGCTCTATCTTGAAATGTTTTGAGAAATATGGGAGGGAAAATTTTAGGGTACAACAAATATACTCAAATACTCAAAGTACATGTGTTAGAGAAACTAGTTAGTGAGACATGTACGTATGATGCACCATATTTACATTCTAAAGTTATTTACATTTAATGAAATTTCTTCATGTCATTTATATTCTTTCCGATTTACAGTCTAGAATAGTTTCATATTTTATTGTTATTATAAGAACACTTTCTTTGATATCAAAGTGATTCTCTTCATCTAAAGAAGTTATCATCAAAACCTTTTTTTCCTAAAAACTAGAACACAATAGTCCTGAGATCAATCTGATCGATCTCGCAAGTAACTGAATCTTATTTTAGAGATTTAGAAGATCAGCGGTTGTTTACAAAATTACAGGGTAAACAGTCAGTTGGCATTAGAGCATGTTTTTTCATGTTTTTTTTTTTGTAATTTGACAATAGTGGCAGATCAACCAGTGATCAGAGCGGATCTTAAAAGAATTATCACGTCTTTTACCGCGGCTCTAACTGCTTTGAATGAAGAGATGGCAAATTTAACAAATCAAGTGAACAACGCCAACAATAGGAATCATCAAAGAGACAATAAGGAGAATAGATTAGGGTTCTACGGGGTGGAAACAATCATCATGATGTTATTGTTGAAAATTCGAGTTCAGAAGAAGAAGAACCTTACAAGAAAGAGGTTGTTGATCATGGGAATCGACATAAGCATGATTATTGAGTGAAGGATGATATTTTATTATTCTATGGAACGATGGGAGTGGAGGAGTTTCTGAATTAGCAAATCGGCGTTAATAGGTTCTTCGACATTATGGGTGTTCCTGAGAACAAGCAAGTTAAGATGGTGGGATCAGGATGAAGAGTATTGCAGATGTCTAGTGGGATAAACTTATTTTTTAGGGGCAAAGGAATGGACGAGTCAGAACTTGGCGAAGAATGAAACAATTGATGCTAGAGCGATTTTTACTAGAGAATTATGAACAAATTATTTATAAGATGTATATTGAGTGTGTTCAAGACAAGAGAACCGTGACTGAATACACAATTGAGTTCCTGCAATTCTCTGAGCGCAATGAATTGGAAGAATTAGAGATCCAAAAAGTGGCTCGATACACCAGTGACTTAAAGGGATCCTTGTAGGAGAATATGGGTTTACATACTATATGAACTGTATCTAAGACATCCAGTTTAGCTTTGAAGGCAGAATTGATGGAGAAATCCCCTTGAAATTTCTCATCTTTTAGAAGGTACTCACCCTATAATAACTCTAAATAAGCAGGTGACAAGGAAAAGAGTGCAACACCACGAGATTCTAACCCTGGGAATAAGGGGGCTAACAGCTCTAGAAGTGTACAACAAGGTAAAACATCAATCTAGAAGCTGAATAATACATATGGTAAACCAACTAGAGATGCATGTTATCATTGTAATGGAAGAGGCCACAATCAAATGTTTGTTCAACAAGGAGAGTCGCTACTGTTGTAAAAGAAATGGAGGAATGTGAGGAAAGAGAATATACTGCAATTGAGAATGGTGAATATGTCAATATTGAGTTTGCAGAGTAAGAATCTGTGAGAGGGTAAATTTGTTATTGCAAAGAATTCTACTAGAATCCAAAGACGAAGGGCGGCACAAGAATTTATTCAAAACACATTGTTCTATCAAAACAAAGTGTGTAATATGATTGTGAATACTGGAAGCATGGAGAATATAGTGTCACAGATATTGGTAGATTATTTGAAGTTGTCCACAGAACCCCATGAGAAGCCATACAATCTCAGTTAGGCAAGAAAAGGATCCCAAGTTAGAGTAACATTATCCTGCATAGTTCCTATATCCATCAGAAAGCATTATAGAGAAGAGGTATTTTGTGATGTTCTAGATATGGATGTTTGTCATGTTTTATTTGGTAGGCCTTGGCAATTTGATAATGACACCACTTATCGAGGAACGGATAATGTGATGATGTTTTCATGGGCACACAAAAAATTGCTACGACTTCTGTTTTCACTTTGATAATAATTCATGAGGAAAAAAGTCTAGTTTCTTAGTGATGATGCAGAGTGAAAAGGAGCTTGATGAGACTAAAAGAAATTGAATGTTTCTGCCCAGTGGTGATTAAAGGGTTGATGGATGTTGTAAAGGAGGAAACAACAATTCTAAAAGAATTGCTAGAGATCCTTGAGCATTTTAAGGAGTTAACTACAGAGGAATTACCAAATGATTTGCCTCCAATGCGAGATATTCAACATCATATTGAACTCATCCCAAAGTGTACCTTGCCAAACCTTTCTTAGTATCATATGAGCCCAAAGGAGAATGAGATTTTAAGGGAGCGGATTGAAGATTTGTTGAAGAAGAGATTTATTTGTGAGAGCATGAGTCCCTGTGCAATACCAGTCCTTTTAGTCCATAAAAAAGGAAATAAATGGTCAATATGTGTTGATAGTTGAGCCATCAATAAGATAACTATCAAGTATTGATTCCCAATTCCTTGTTTGGAAGACATGCTTGACGAGTTGGTCGGTTCTAAGGTGTTATCAAAGATAGATTTTTCATAGTGGCTATCATCAGATCAGAATCAGACCCGAAGATGAATGGAAAATAACTTTCAAGAGCAAAGATGGATTCTTTGAGTGGTTGGTGATGCCATTTTGTTTGTCAAACTCCCCTAGCACCTTCATGTGGTTGATGAATCAGGTTCTGCACCCGTTTAATGGTTCTTTTATAGTGGTTTATTTTGATGATATTTTGATTTATAGTAAGACAAAGACAGAGCATTTGCAACATGTGAGGAAAGTGTTGCAAGTATTATAGGAGAACCAGTTGTACATTAATATGAAAAAAATGTACATTCAGCACCAACAAGTTACTTTTCCTAGGCTTTGTTGTTGGTGAAGAAGAGATTCATGTTGATGAAGATAAGGTGGGTGTTATAAGAGAGTGGCCTACACCTAAATCCATGACTAAGGTCCATAGCTTTCATGGTCTGGACACCTTTTATAGGCAGTTTATCAAAGATTTTAGTATTATCACTGCATATATTACTGAATGTTTGAAGAAAGAGAAGTTCATTTGGGGGTTTGAACAAGAGCTGAGTTTTGCACTAATTAAGGAAAAACTATGTACCAACACTTGTATTAACACTTCCAGATTTTGACAAGGTGTTCCAAGTTTAATATGATGCTAGTGAATTGGGAATAAGAGTTGTGTTATCTCAGGAGAAGAAACTTGTAGCATTTTTCAACGAAAAAATAGGTGATGCCCGCCAAAAATGGTGTAGTTATGATCAGGAATTCTATGGAGTCTTTAGAGCTCTACACCACTGGGAACATTATTTGGTTCAGAAGGAATTTATTATATTCACTGACCATCAAGCTTTGGAATTTCTTCTTATCCAGAAAGTGATAAACAAGATGCATGCTCGGTGGGTGGGTCTTCTACAAAAATTTCCTTTTATTATTCAACATAAGTTGGGGGCTCTTAACAAGGTAAATAATGCATTGGGTAGGAGGGTTTCCTTGTTAATTACCTTAGCATAGGAGATACTAGGTTTTGAGTGCCTGAAAGAGTTGTATGAAAGTGATGTTGAGTTCAAGGAGTTATGGGCCAAGTGTAGTGGAAAACAGCCTTGTGCATATTTTCATATTCGAGATGGCTATCTTTTTAAAGGGGATCGAATATGCATTCCTTTCTCACCTTTAAGAGAGGAGCTAATTTGAGACCTACATGGTGGTTATCTTAACAGTCACCTGGATAGAGACAAGACCATTGCTAGTCTAGAGGAGAGATATTATTGGCCACACTTGAGAAGGGACATTGGTACTATAGCAAGGAGGTGTTATACTTGTCACGTTTCTAAGGGTCGATCTCAAAATATTGATCTTTATATGCCTTTACCTATTCCTGATGATATTTGGCAAGATTTAGCCATGGATTTTGTGTTGGGCTTGCCTCGTACACAACGATGTGTAGATTATGTGTTCGTTGTAATAGACATATTGTTGATGCGTCTAACATAGCCAAATTATTTTTCAGGGAGGTTGTGCGTCTTCACGGGGTTCCTAAGTCAATTACTTCAGACAGAGACACCAAATTTCTCAGTCATTTCCGGATTACTCTTTGGAGATTGTTTGAAACCGCGCTGAACAGGAGTTCTACAGCTCATCCTCAAACAGATGGAAAAACTGAAGTAACCAAATAGAACTTTTAGAAATATGATTCGGAGTGTTTGTGATGACAAACCAAAACAATGGGACTTAGTTTAGCCTCAGGTTAAATTTTCTTACAACAACGATGTACATTCAACTATAGGAAAATCACCATTCTCCCTGGTCTATACTTCGGTTCCTAAGCATGTGGTTGATTTGGTTAAGTTGTCTAAGGTGCTTGGAGTTAGCGTGGATGCTAAGAATATGGTCGAGGAAATGGTGACCGTTAAATAAGCTATCAAGGCTAAGTTAGAGGCTATTGAGCAGAAGAATAAAGCAGTTGCTGACAAATGCATAAGAGTCAAAGTTTTCAATATACGAGACAATGTGATGGTATTTATGCGCAAAGAGGGGTTCATGGTTGGTACTTACAGCAAGTTGCAGCCACGTAAATATGACCAGTGTAAAATGACCTGAAAGATCAACGATAATGCTTATCTAGTAGCTCTCCTGAATGCCATGAATATATTTAATACATTTAATGTTGTTGGCATTCATGAGTATCAAACATATGAGACTCTTTATCAAGAAGATAACTCGAGGTAGAGTTCTTCAGAGGTCGAAGAGGCTGATGTAGGAAGGTTGGTTGGACGTATCGAAGAAGAAATCGCACGTCGGAAAACATTTTAATATTTAAACAATTTTATGTTTTAATATTTAAGCAATCTTTAGTTTTATTTCTATTTTGGATTAAAAGCTCATTACGGTCTCTTTAAGTCCATTAGAATTATTTTATTTTATGTATTTAAAGACAATTGGCGTGACCATAAGAATTATCTTTCATTATAATAAAATTTATAGTTTTCTTTTCTCTTTTCGGTAGATTTTAGAGCTTATCTGAAAGGTTTTACGTTTGCGACCTTGTGTTTTTATTCTAAGTTTAGCGCTTGTTATGTCTTTGGAGTATTCAACTGCATCAAAAACCCTAAAAACTCAAAAGTAATTTCATTATTTACCCAATTAGATCAAACTGATCTACTACGAGGGAGAACAACTCTTTAATCCATTATAACTCAAACGTCGTTTAAAGAGATTATAAGATGAATTATAATAAAATATTTTTTTAAATTCATACAAATTTCTCTTGTTTTCTATTTAAGTGTCTCTCAATCTCTCGTTCACTTAATATATGAATCACACAAATTCAATATATTTAGAATTGTTTCACAATTCTCTGTCTTCTCATTTTTAGAACAATTAAATCCTAAAATTTCTACTATTGTTCTCTAAATTTCTCTCTGTAGAATTTCACCACATCTTACTGCAAAAGTGACACACAAAAAAACTGCATATCTAAAAGCCTACAACTCTAGAAAATCACATTTGTGAACCCAATAAATGAGCTGCCCAGCGACATATCCACCGGACCTCCAATGCGTCATGTAAAAGCCAAATTTTAATTTTTTTTTTTTCATGAATCAGTTGAAATTTTGAAATATATTTTCACAATACTCATGATTTTGTATGGTGGGATATTGAAGACTTTTTGTTTCTAGTAAACAAGGTCTCGCAGATTATACTTTTGTTAATGTTGTTGCTCTTTACTATTCTTTTATTGATGCATTCTTTTTCCTTCATATGCTTTTATCCTGCTGGTTTAGAAAATGTTTTTAATGAAAAAGTGTATTCGGCTGTGTTTCCATTGGATATTGGCGGAGTTCCTAAAATCGAACTCTTTTTTAATCTTTACTTTAATATTATTGGATGCTGCGCATATATTTGGTGGTGAGATTGGGCGTGCCATCATAATTGAAACGTAACTTGTAATGTTTTTATACTCTAATTTTGTTTTCTAAATAAACGGTGTTTTTTTGAATAATTTATGTGGTTTGAAGATATATATATATATATATATATATATATATATATATATATATATATATATATATATATATATATATATATATATATATATATATATATATATATATATATATATATATATATATATATAGTTATGGAGTATAAATTCTCTTAAATATAAACAACACACGATGCACATGCCCACTTGTTTGTCTATGAATCAGACAAAAACAAAACTACTCTAAAAAATGAGGTGGGGTGACAGAATCTTGTTTTAAAACGTTAAGCTACAACCCACATGCATTGAATTTGATAGTCCATAGGCATTGATTGCACTTTATGTGTGCCAAGATTTGTGACCTTATCTGGCAAACAACTTGTACCATGCATGTTACTAATCACTCACTAGTTACTACTACTCTTTTCTTCCGACAACCCTAACCTCTACTCTTCGAATGTTGATTAATGAATCAGTTAATGAAATATATTAAAATTAGGCTATACAACGTTTTTTTAATAGGCAATGCATTAAAAGGAGGATAAGAGATACTCACCCATTTACAATTTGGTGTAACTATAGCATTTCTCTTACGTTATTATATATATATATATATATATATATATATATATATATATATATATATATATATATATATATATATATATATATATATATATATATATATATATATATATATATATATATATATATATATATATATATATATATATATATATATATATATATATATATATATATATTAGTTTTTTTCCGATAATTGAAATGTGAGTTTTTTTGTTTGTATCAGAGATATGAACACATAGTATAATTGTTGCAGCTACGTGTGATTTTTCACATTAGAAAAATATGATAATGCTGTAAAAGTGATGTGGTGTAGAGAACATTGATAGAAGGATTGTCTTTAATGTTAGAAACTTAATTTAAAACAAATAGACTGATGCTAAAACTTTGAACAAAAAATTTTGTATAAGATTTTAAGTATTTTTAAATATGTCTTAGAGTTGGAATGTAGGAATCCTTAAGATAATTCAACTTTTTATCGAGTTTGCGCAAGACCGTCGAAAATTAGGATATAGCAAAGAGTGTATGGAATTTTTGGTGAAAAGGATATACATTTTTGTAACAATGTTTTATGAATCCAGAATGCCTAATTTATAGGTCAAACTGACATTGTTTCATAAAATTGCAATCATTGATGAAACACACTTTCAACAACACTTTTGCTAAGTGTTGCATTACAATAGCACTTTTCAAACGTTGCAATGTTTCGCCTAAGCAACAATTTTCAAAGGTTGTATTATTTTGCATTCTGCAACACTTCACAAAGTGTTGTCTATTTCAGAATTCAAAATACATGCTTACTGCAACACTTCACGGAATATTTTCTATTTTCAAATTCAAAATACAAACTTCATATGCATATTTTCTTGTCATTTTAAAACACATCCAAGTTGATTAATTAGTATTAATTATTAATAATTTACAACAATCTCTACTTATTCTAATACTAATAAGATCAATTCCATAAAAGGAAAACAAAGAATGTTAATACAGTTAAGTATCTTTCGACTTTAAACTTAACTTTAGAAAGGACAACACAAAGTCTAATCAGAATGTTAGGTAGCAATGCTTTTAAACCCATTAATTCATGTGATTAGACTGACGTTACCTTACACACATTCTTTAAGGGTTCTTCGCCTACATTTCTCGCCTGACACTTATTTATGATCATATGTTTTCCCGTTTCATGAATTTTTCATGAGAGAAACTCCAACTCTCACTTTTATGCGACACCATCTCGAAATTCACATAGGTGAAATTCATATTCTGTCCTTTTCCATGAGACACATACCCTCAGTATTGAATTTTATTAAGAGTTTAAAATAAAATTCAACACTCATTTTTAAGGTCAACATTATCACGAAATGTTCGACAATTATCTAAATCAACGAATTTTTGTTACCCATTGAATCTTGAGGTTAATGTTTTGTTAACGTAAGATTGGATTGCCGTTGTTATCGAAACTCTTACTCAAGGAATTTCAATCACATACCTCTTGAAGTTGTTTTTACTAAGTGTCTAGCCAATGACTTAGTAAGTGGATCAGCCAAATTATAGATCAATCATATATATGTGAGTGAAATGATTACATATTTAATCAATTTTCTCACGAAATAATGTCTAAGTCTTATGTGCCTAGACTTTCAATTATACACTCAACTGAACTCTCTACCTATATTGGTTTGACTATCACATTGTGTTAACACCTTTGAAACATTTTCTTTTACCAATGGAACTTCCAATAAAAGGTCCATCAGCCATTCAGCTTCTTGACCAACGGAAACGAGAGCCACAAACTCTAATTCCATGGTCAAAAGATTAATACTTGTTTGTTTCTTGATCTTCCAAGAAATTGCACTTCCAGATAGTGTAAATATCAACCAAGTTATAAATTTATGAGCTACAACACTCGATATCCAACTCACATGAGTATATCCTTCTAATATGGTAGGAAACCTGGCATGATAAAGGTCAAGATTTTGGTTTTTTATTTTTAATCAAAAATCCTTGTGATGGCTTTCCAAGTCTTGCCATCTGGATTGCTAGTAAATCTACTCATTTACTAACTGCAAATGTTATGTCGGGTCTAGTACATTACATTAGACAACCAATTGCACTTGCATTTTCTAATTTAACCGCAATTCTTCCATCATTATTTTGATACTAAGATCAAATTGAACATTCACTTTCTTGAAACGTGACAGTTTGAACTTATCAAGAACTTTCTAAATAAAGTTTGTTTGACTAAGTTCATAATTCCCACTATATCACATTACTTTGATCACAAAATAGTGACAATTAGTCCAAGATCTTTTATCTTGAATGTAGAAGTTAGAAACCTCTTTTTTTCTAAAACTTTATTCATCTCGTTGTTAATAATCAACATATCATCAACATAGAGACAAAGGAATATCATAATTTTTATTCTCACGCCCCTTTATGTGCAAACACTTGTCACAAGAATTAGGAACAAATTCATTCAAAATAAGTATTAATTTAGAATTGAATCATGAAGCATTGCAATAAGTTACACATATTCTGGCTTTTAACACCGACATTCGAATACCACATTATGGTTATGGTAGTCGATTACAACTTTTTTCAAAACTCAATTTTTCAACTTTTATACTTGTTATTCGAACACCATATTGCTTTCAACCCTTAAAATATATTTTCAATGACAAGGATTCATGTATGACCATGCATAATGATGCAAGAAGATTTTAGATAAAGTGAGAGATTAAATTATGAGCAATTTAAAGTAGTATAGTTTAAATTGAAATGAGTACCTTGGTTATATTCACTTCTTTCAAATATTCACTTTAATTTTTATGTTTAACCTTATTGATCAACTTCATCATTGATGTGTCTGGCACTTTTGATCCTTTTCTTCTTTGATAATCTTTGTTTTTATCAAAACTAGATATAAGATGTATTCTTCATAATCCCCCCTTTTGATGATGACAAACTCTTTAAATTCATGTTTTGATAAGATTGAAAAGTCTCCCTCTAAGTTGTGTGTCTCCCTTTTAATTTGTGAGTCTTACAATGGTAGAATCAAACATTTGGTGCCACTATTTTAGTGCTTGTTTTAATCCATACAAAGATTTGATAAGATTCCACACATTTTGTTCATTACCAGGAAGTATATAACCTTTTGGTTTCTCCATGTAAATCTCCTCATTGATATCTCCATTTAGGAATGTCATCTTAACATCCTTTTGATGAACAATAAGTTCATGTAAAGAAACTAATAAAATTAATACTTTTAATTATCGTTGTCCTTGCTAGTGGTGTATATGTGTTGAAATAATCAACACATTCCTTTGATCTAAAACCCTTTACTACTAATCTATCAGACTATTTTTTATCTTGTTAAGTAACAATTGCCATGACACAATCCTTCTAGGATTCAACCCTATTGGAACGCCAAGAAACGTAAACTCCTTATATTCTACCATGCACGATAAAAAAGAACTTGTTGCCTCCATAAAATGAGGGCTAATATTTATCCCAATCATTTTTCTTTTGTGGAAATTAATCCCCAAACCCAAAGCTAACTCAAATCCCTTAAGAATCGCTTTAATTTCCCAAACTTCCTTCAAACTTCCCTCTCCTACCAATAGAGTATCATCCTTAAATTGAAGGATATAAATAGTACAAATTTTGTTGATATTAAAACCAGAATAATCCCTGATCTCCATTGCCTTCCTAATGAGCCCCGGAAAACATTATGCCACTATCACGAAAAGAAAAGGCAAAAGTGGGTCACCTTGTCTTAAACCCCTTACCACAGTAAACTCCTTAGTAGGGCTACCGTTAACTAACATACATTGTTGTACCCCAAAATTTTCCCTCTCATTTCTCAAGAAATCTCTCATAAGATCTCCATTGATTCAAGACTACACAAGGTTTGATCAGCTCAAGACACCTCCTCAACACTGACAACTGAAAATTAGGGTTTGAGTTTTCACAAGGAAAATTGGACTTTCAAGGCCTCAAATAACTTTCATGGATCATTAGGAGCCCTCAAGATTTCCCATGTCAGGTTTTAAGCTTTGGATCACATTTTTGCTCACTCAATTGATCAGTTGACCTAAAATCAGCTATATTGGGGAAAAAGTCAATTATGGTCAATTTACAGTCAAACTTCATAATTTTTGGTTTATATCAACATTATGAACTCATATATGTCATTTGATCAAGTTTGGATCACAGTTCCTCAAGAAATTTGATCAGATCATCAAAAGGGCAAAATGGTCAAAATTAGGGTTTTGATTGAGAAGGCTCGATTCTTGACTTTTGACCAAGGAAACGACTTATTGGTTTAAGTTATGATCTCAAGGATTCAAATATATAATTTTGACTTAATGTCATGGCTCAAAACATTTCTCAAGATCAATTGATTGACAGATGAATTTCAGTCAACTGTACACTGAAAAGTCAAACTTTGACTTTTTGATCAAAATCAAGTTTCAAAGATCACAATTCATCAAGACATGTAAAAATATGAAAATTGTTCATCAAGAAATCAAAAAGTCAAAATTCATTTTTGAAAAGTCAAAATTTCCAAGACTTAGAATTTTTCTAAGTGTTGGCAAATTAACTTTTTTTCATAACTTTGTACCAAATTTCCACCATGATGCAAGATGATTCAAGAAAAACTTCCAACATGAAAGTTGTATATCTCAATGATATCTAAAACATTGTAGGGTAAAATTTTTTCTAGAAATGCTTGGATTTCAAGTTATGAATTTGTGAAGACATGCTCATGAAATTTAAACACTTAGTGAAATTTTGCCCTAGTTAGGCGGATTTTTGGTACCAATTTCATGGAAACTTTTCACCTAGTTCCAAGATGAATCTTCAAAAATTTCTAACATGAAGGTTGTAGAGCATTTTACAAGCTTTCCAAAATATCCAAGAACTCATCAAGACCATACTTGAGCTAAGAGAATCGAAGGCAAGAAGTTAAGGTTTCAAACTTGATTTACAAGGCATATTTTGTGATGAACATGAACCAAATCCATAGCCATGCTGAATAATCTTCACTTTGCAGGCCTCAAACTTGTTTGTCACTCCTCAGTTTAATGTTTACACAACTGATTGATCATTTGTCCAATTGATTCAAGCATTGTCCAAAGCATTTTGCCATTTTGGGGAGAAAGTAACATATCCATTCTTGTAAAGCAAGCTTTATGCACAAAGTCAGCTTCTTGAGCTCCTAACTTGTTCTCTTCAAGTATACTTCATCCACAAAGTCAGAAGCAAGCTTGTTTAAAGTCCAACCACTCTACAATAGCATGGTACAAATCATGGAAACTTGTTTTGTCAAGAAAATCACATGTTGAGCTTAAACATGAAAATTCAAATTTTGACTTGTTGTAGCACACAAAACCTTTTGCTTATAAATAGAGACACTATTTGCAAGATAAGACACGAATGTTAAGACCCTGAGACTCTCTCAAACACTCACAAACCAGAAATTGCTAAAAAAACTCCATTGATACACAATTCTGACCTTGAACTTGTATCTCTCATTTCCCTCGTGCGTTTTCCCTCAAATTCATTTGCAAAGATTCTATACCTCAAATATAGTCCATCCATGTCCTTGTTCTGGAACTGTAACACCATTTTCATCAACCTCCATAACAAAAAAAAAGAGTCTGCAAGTTGACTTCTCCAGACCGTTCCAGCCATCCATAGCTCAAGCTAAGCATTGCATTAGCTTCCTGGGAACTTGAGGAAGCTAACCTGATCATCACAACTCCTTGAAAGCAGCTCAAACTCATTTCATGATTTCCAGTTTTAAGGTATTTTTCTGAACTTCTATCTCTTCATACAAGCATCATTTGATTCTGATTTGTGAAGATAAAATGTAGATATCATTGCCCTGAAGTTGTACATGTCCATAGTTTTCATTTATATTGTCTGAGCTTAGAGAATTTTAGGTTTGATCTCTGAAAAAAGTTAGGTCAAGATTTGGTACTTTTATAAATTCTTGCTTATCTTTGAGAATTAGTTTAAGTTATTTACATATTCAGAATCGTGGTGAAATTTCTAATAAGTTTGATGTTGGAAGTTTTGTGAATGGATGAGAAATGAGTGAGTTACAGGGACCATGGCTGGAGGTTGAAGATGAAGTCATTTCTAGAACTTGTTTTGTATTATATATTTATCATTTCAGTTAAGTTAACGGATGTACAACCACCCCAGTGGTAAAGGCAGCGCGCGTTTATGGTCAAAATCATGGGTTCAAGACCCAGCGCTGTCTTTTGTCACATTTTTTCCATATTTTCTTCCTTTTTGCTACAAACCAAGCGCGTCGGGCCTCCAGTACTGGGCCTTTTCTTTTTACTGTACCACACCCCCTGTACACTTATCACACACAGACCCAACCTTTTTTTTATTTTATTTTTCTGATTACAAAAAACACCATTTGGGTCGGGTTTCAAAAACTGTTTTTCCTAATAAACTACCAAATTCCATTTCAAACCCCCCTGACTTTTATTTTTATATTTTACTTTATTTTATTTTATTTTTCTTTATTATTATTATTATTATTATTATTATTATTATTATTATTATTATTATTATTATTATTATTATTATTATTATTATTAATAAAAATCCAAAAAAATAGTTTATTTATTTATATGTCTAATATATTTATATTCATGCATATTTTATTCCTTTAACAAAAAGACAAAATATTTTCTTAAACAAATTTAATTTCTTTTTCTTAATAAATTAATAAATAGATTTAGGTTTAGTTATTTTCTCTTCTTAATTAAAATTAACTTAGAATTTAGGTTTTCTTTTAATTAATTAATTTTCATACTATTTTTATTAAACTTAAAACCTTTTCTAAAAAACCCTAAAAATGCTTTCTAACTTAATTTTTTTTCTTAATTAGTTTAGGTTTAATTTAATTAATCATTTTCTTTTAGATAATTAGGTTAAAACCCTTTCCTCAAAAACCAAACAAAATCATTTCCTTTACATTTACATCCTTGCACATTATATTCTTTTCAATTATTGTATATTGTTCAATATGGTTGTAATAGATAATTAGGTTTAATTTTTTGCAATCCCCATTTGTAAATTTGTATACCCCATCCCCCCAATGATGTAATAGCGTAGTAAATTTACTTTCCGCAATTTATCGCTTTCATATAAATGCTAGTAATTAGGGTTTGTATGGAAAGATAAAATCAACAAGTAGATAACCCTAATCAAAGATTAAATGCATGCAAATCAAACACACTATTCACACATGCACCCTTAGGGTAATTCCACTTGTTGCCTTATAAAAATGGTCATGTTATGCACGTGGGATATCTTAGCAAAACAATAAAAAATACAAGATCATAGTCCCTCGATGACGCTACAAATGTTTCCTTTCAAATGATCTTAGTCCCTCAAAGAGAAATGCTAAGACATCTCACAATATTCCTATCATGACTATACGATGACCCATGCCAGTCCCTTTTACATCCAAAGATAAGGCTTCTTACCAATCAATGGTAAGATAGCAATATCAAAGGAAAGGAAGAAATGAACAAAATACTTTTGAGTAGGTAGAGACGTTCTTAGTTGCTTGCTCACTTTCAAAACAAACCTCCTTGCTCACTTTCAAAACAAACACTTTCAAAACAAACAAACACTTTCCAAACATGAAATATTTTCGAAAGTCCAACACTTTGTATACATTCTTACGAACGAGAATCATTACAAAGTTTGCCTAAACGAAGGCTCCTTTTCAAAAAAAATACTTTCAAAACCACCACAAAGCACATTTTCAAACAAAGCAAGTGATCTAGCAAGCAACTAAGAGCCCATAGATAACTATGGATGAAAAGGGTGCTAACACCTTCCCTTTTTATAATCTACCCCCCAAACTCAAGAAAATAATCTCAAAGGTCTTTCCTGTTCTTTTCCATCTTTCCTTTTGGATAAAAGAAAAGTCGGTGGTGACTCTTGCTAACCGCAACAATTGAAATCAAACGCAAAACATCCCAAGTCAGTTCTCCCACCGTATTACAGACATCTTGCTAGAAAAAATGACTGCCTCCATCCAACTCATCCATATATCGATGAAACCCATTTTCCTCATCATGAATTTAAGGAACCCTAACTAACCTTGTCACATGCTTTCTCGAAGTTGACTTTAAATAGCATGCATCCTTGCTTCTCCTTGGTAGCATAATCAACAACTTCATTTGGCACCAAAACACCATCGAGCAATTGTCTAGCCATAACAAAGGCACTTTGGCAAGGAGAAACGATAAAACTCAAGACAAACTTCAATCTAGCTGCCAAAAGTTTGGATAGGAATTTATAAAGACAACCGACAAGGAAAATTGGTCAATAGTCGTCCAACCCCAAAGGATTAGAAGTCTTAGGAATGAGAATTAAGAACGAAGACGTAGTTACTTTCAAAAAAACAACCCTACTATAAAAGTTCTTAAAAAATCAGATGAAATCTTCTTTAAGAAAAACCAACATATCCTAATGAAAGTAAAGGTATATCCATTCAGGCCCAGACTTTTGGATCCCTCGCAACCCCACATTGCCTCCTTAATCTCTCCTTCTGTAAAAAGATCCTCAAGGAGATACCTGACCGACAAATTAAGTGAATTAAAAGGAATACCTTCAAAAACATGCTTGTTGAAATCATATTCTAAAAGCTTACTAGCAAAATGTCTATGCACCTCATCTTTAACCTCCTTAAGTGACTCTAGAGTACCTTGGGCTGAATTGATGGAACCTATATAGTTATGCCTTCTCTTATACTTCATGACACTATGGAAAAACCTACTATTTGAGTCGCCATCGTTCAGCCATTTCAATCTCGATTTCTGAATTAACATGTTTTCCTTGATCCTAAGATTCAACCAAAAATGACTCATAACCTCCCTCCTATTATCCCCATAGTCGTCCAAAACAAAATCACCGCCTAAGTTGGAAAAAAACATCCCCTTTGTTAATCTCCCTCACCCCTTCTCCGCCTCCAAATTGAAGTTCCTGAAAATCTCAGAATTCCACCACCTAAGCCTATCTTTAAAGATCCTCAACTTCTCCTTAAGAATGAAATTGTTTCTCCCTTCAATGTCCAAACCCCTCCATTCCTTTTCCATAAAAGGAATAAAAACATCATTGTTAAACCAATCATTGTTAAATCTAAACGGTTTCGAGCCCCAACTCAAACTGTCAACCACTAGCCAAATAGGACAGTGGTCCGAGATATCCCTCAAACCAATAAATTAACCAACAACCCTCCTTCTACTGATAATATTTTCCAAAACAAGGAAATGATTAATGCGACTCATAACTTTCTCGTCCCCATTATACCAAATATAATTCTTCCTTTTGTAAGGGACGTCCACAAGTTCACTCTCCTCTATAAAATCCGCAAATTCCCTCATTTCAAACATCCTTCCCACCATCTTCCTCCCTTTACTCTCCCTTTGATTTAAAACAACTTTGAAATCCCTGCAGAAAACCCATTCACCATAGGAGTATCTAGACTTATACTCCAACAAATTCATCCACATAGCCCTTTTCAACACCAGAACCCACGGAGAATACACGTTAATAACGTACTAAGTATGATTCTTCAACCTAAGTTTCACCCCTAGAAAACCATCTCCTCTGAAATTGCTAATAACCTTCACACTGCCTTCCTTCCATAAGATAATGAGACCTCCAAAAAAGCCAACCGAACTAGAAAAGGACCAACCTACATCCTCTTTAGTCCATAAGCCTCTAACCACTGAAACCTCCATATTCGTCAACTTGGATTCTTGAATTAAAAACAAATCTACTCTTCTTTTCTTGATTATATGGCTAATCTGCTTTCTCTTTAACAAACTGCCACCCTGTATAATATTAAGGGAACCAATAATCATGTCAGCTATAAAATTTTTGCCTTCCCTACCATGTTTTTGTCCTTGTCTTCCTTCTCTATTTCCTAAATTTTCTTCTTATAGTTCTTCTTCGAGTCGACCTCCATAACCCCCAGGTTTAATATTGCCTTCTATAACTTCTCCCCTATGTTTGACTCCACACTCTCCCAGAACCGAACATTACATTTGATGATGTCAGATGCCATTGTTGGACCTCCTCTGCGAAACATACCATCAACACTGCCCCTCTGTTTCGACTTTGTTTTAGATTCAGATAACCTTATAGAATATTTTTTCGTGCGACCTAACTGTCCAGAATCCAAGAGCTTAACCTTCTTGGACTTTTTAATGAGCCATTTTTTCTTCTAAAAGGATAAAGCCCACCCACTTTGTAAATACTCCTAAGTTTTTAACCTTAGATACCCTTTTTCTAACCCCATAACACGTGGGTTTAAAATCATAATCCAAAGAGCAGCTCACTCTAGTTCCCAATGAACCAGATGAGCCAACCTAATAGGTCTCACACATTTTCTTTTCCTGACATGACAACGAACTTACAACACCTAAAGCTTCATCTAATGTTCCACTTAGGACCATGTTTTTTGTAGCTTTATGTGTGACAGGCGCAACAACGCCTCCCTTCTACTCCCCTCCATCTCCAGACAATGATCCCTCTCCTTGTAGCGGTAGAAATGTTTAAGACTAAGCCATTGGATTGACTAGACTTATACAAATCAAAATAAAAACCGCCATCCTGCTTTATTGTTTCCAAAGGAATAGGAAAAGAGTGAATAACCCAAAAAGAGGGGGAAAGATTCAAGGTAAGGGGGTTGGTTATGCAAAGTGAAGGTATTAGTACCCTAAACATCTACGGTACTCCACAGAAACCTCTTTGTAAAATCTGCATATTTTGGCTATGAAAAATGTTGTATAAAATAGATGGTGGAGGTGAGAAAAGAAATATATATATTTTTTATGATTTTTGCACCCGTTGCGGTTGCGAACCTTTAGTGCCTACGTACCACCTTTCATGCAATAGGGAATCAGGATACACGTAGTTCCTCTTTTAAAGATTTTTAAAAAACACAAGTGTGTTGGTTAATTTTATGAGATAAGACGTCACCGTCATTGTCCGTGTAGAAAAACATACTTACTACCCACAATCATAAGAAATGAGAATTTGAATCATCTCAAAGTGGAGGATATGGCTTGGATTTTAAAATTAACAATACCTCACTCAACACCTTAGTGAAAAATATCTCTCTTCACTATATATTGTAGAAGTATAGTTATTTGCATCACTACAAGGATTGACAAGAGTCTAATCTTTTTGAGAAAAGTTTAAAGATGAAAGCCAAAGTGGAAAAATGGTTTGAATGAGATTGATTGACTTTTAGTCTTCTTACAAAAAGGATGTCAAAGTATTATTAAGTTTATTGGAGTTTATTTATGAAAATCTTTGAAAATGTGTGGACCTAATTCCAAGTTTATTATGAAAGTGGTTCAAGTTTAAAACAAGAAGAATTTTCAAAAGGAGGGAGAATATTTTTGAAATTAAAGAAGATGGGAGGAGAAGAAGAGGCTATCCTAAAGCATAAGGTAAAAGCTAGGGATAAGAACCATCTAACCAACAAGGAGCCAATACTTGACACTATGAGCCAAGATAGAATTCTCATTATTTGGATTGAAACCAAACAAGCAAAAATACTAGACCTCTTGAGAGAACCAAACTTCAAGTGTATTAAGTCTTCACAAAAATTGGGCAGAGTAACAGCTGTATACGGGTGAATTCCAGATTACAAATAAAGGGTGTAATCACAGTAACCTGCACACAAAATAAACAAACAACCCAATGTCTTGAGGTAAACCTCAAGAGCTCCAGAAAAAATAATCAGATAAGATCACAAGGTCTCCAATCATAGGCCAAGGTTTCTAATCCTAAGTCCAAAAAGTCCAATGCTCCATAATACCAAGGATAGTAACCAAATAGTCTAAGTATCATTAAATATTTTTAGGGTTTATGTTGATTATTAGTTTTTTTTTTTAGAAAAAAGAAAAGTAAAACTCAAGTGAGCAAAAATAAAAATGACAAGAAAGTAAATACTCAAATGAGCAAAGATGAAAATGGCATGAAATGTAAATGCTAAATAATAATAAAAATAAAGGATAAAGTTAATTATTAGTGATTAATGGTTAGTTGGATGATCATCTTGAAACTTGCATTTGGAACTCATTAGAGGATTGGTAGAACCAAAGCCTCCACACAACAAGTTGCATTTGCTTTTTGTCAAGTATATCATCCATTTAGATCCTTATGAGTACCATTTAATGATCAACAATGTTTAAGTGATCCGCGTTGATCAAAGGTGTTGTAGATCCATTAGAGGATTGGTAGAACCAAAGCCTCCACACAATTAATCTCAAGGTTACTGGATCAAAGAGATCAAATTAACATACTTGGGCTTGCAAACATAAGTTTGGGCCACGAATGATCATTTATTCGAATCGGGACAAAATTTAGCGCTATGTTAAGCAATCGTAAGTGGACTTATATAGAAGTTGCACCTATTTTGAGGTCAGTCAATAGCAATCTATACGCCATTTGTTTTGAGACATGATATTGAGATCATGCTCCAACAACACTTAGTACAATAAGAAAAGGGATGAGATGAAGATGGGTGGGAGAGAATATACAAACCATTTTTGAATTAAATTTAATCAAACTATTATTAAGATCATTCATCCATTTTTATGGATTTAGACTCAACACCATGGATCCAATGATGTTAATAAAGTTCATGATCAAAAAATTTAACCCAAGATCAGCCAGAAAATAGTCACAAAATAATTTACATTTAATATATACAAAAAAAGGTTTAAATTTTTTTTTAAAATAGAAATAAAAGAGAAAAATATCAACTATGTTCAAATTAATCAAGAAATAAAAACTAAGACCATAGAAAAATCAGAAAAGGACTCAAATGATTTTATAGATTTTTTGGTAATTTTTTAAAGTCAGAAACCATTTTTAAAATTAAAAGAAAGGGGTAAAATAAACCAAAAATGATAAAAAATAGCAAAGTCAGAAACAAAAATAAAATAAGATCACCAATATTTGTCACAATATCATTGGATTATTCTATAATTTTTTTCAGAATTTAGAAATGCATAAAAGTATTTTTAAACATTTAAAATAATTCAAATAAAGTAAAAATTTGTAAAAAATCCTAAGACACAAAATTAAATTGTGAATAAATAAAAATCAGAAAGAGAATAATCAAAAATATTTTTCATAAATTTTTCAGATTTTTTGGACTTAAAATGAATTTTCTATGATTTCTTGAAGTTTAAAACAATTAAATATAAAAATCAGAAAAGAAAATAAAAGTCAAAAATATGTGGACCATTGGATGAGAGTTAAAACGCGTTAGTAATCAGATCCAAAAGATCTGGCGCACTGTGCATATCATGATCATTAGTGAATAAAGCATAGAATCAAAAATAAAATCAGAATTAAAAAAAACAAGTGGCACGCCATCATTGGTTGGAAGATGACACGTTGATCATCTTGAACCTCCAGCCAACGTGAATTGCAGGTCTCTCAAACTGTAAAATCAGAAGCTCTGACCTATGCCATTCACTTCGTCTCTTCAAGACAAAGACAACCACACCCTCGCGCCAAATTTATATAAACTGTAGCTCAAGCATTTTGGAAGGAAAGTTTTGAAAAGGGATTTGAAATTTCATGGTCAAAACGTGTTTCCAGTAAAAATCAAGTGTTGCAACTAGAACCAGGGCAATAAGAACATCACAATGATATCAAAGTTTTGAAGAATTAATGAAGGAATTTACCTATTGAAGTTGAGTTGCAGAGCTCTAAAACTAGACTTCTATGGAGCAATATAGGGCATGATTCTTGAATGTAATTATATGGTTAGCTTCAGAAAAGATCAAGGAAGGTGAATTGATGGAAAATTGGATTGAAAAAGGCTTGTATATGGATTTCGAAGTTGCTGAATTTTGAGTTATGGAATAAGTTTGGCAGGGTGATTCTGGCTATCCAAGCTTGAGGAAATGAATGGGGAACGACCCTCTATATATAGGGAATTAAATGGAATGTCCAAGCATGTGAAATCATGAAGTTTAGAGGGAAACCGTGTGAAGTTGCAAACAAGAAAAGTGTGGCTTCCAATTTGATCAAAACTCATCCAAAACGCGCGTTTTGTTGTGGTAATTACTTCTAGAAGTTCACTAAACACGTTCAGAAGCAAAAACACGCAGAAACAAAGTGTTTAGAAGCCAAATCAAGGATTTCAAACTTCTGACTTGGTGAAAAATTCAGTTTCAAAGTGCCAAATTCTGACCAATGGCTTTCTCAGCTCAGGGGGTCTTAAGGCATGATTCTTGATGCTTCAGAAAGATGAGGTTATAAGCTTTGCAATGTGAAAATAATGGAGATAAATGGATGATTGAGATGAAAGTTATAATGAGTCAAAGTTGAAAAAAAAGGGTCGACTTTCCATACTTATAAATATTTCAAATTTTTTTCAAAAGTGACCTATAATATCTTGCATCCAAACATTGCCTTCCACTTGGAATTTGCTCTTGGCCAAAAAAGATGGCATGAAATAGACCTCTTGAATGACATTTTGAAATTTGAACCATTCAAAATATCCAAAAATTGATAAAGTTGTAACTTGTTGAAGTTGGAAAAATTTCATAAAATGACCTATAATCTTTTGTATCCTTGAGGCAACTTCCATCAATTTTATCACTTTGAACATAAAATAAGGCATAAAGTTCATATCCTCAAAATCATTTTGGAAAAATAATGGGCTCAAGGTGATAAAAATTGACCAAGTTATGATCATTTGAAGTCACACATGGAAAATTGGGGATTCATCTGGAGAACTTGTAACCTTTCTTCTTCATCAAGTTTCTTCCACATGAAAACTCCTTGGAACTTTTGAAGTGATTTATTAATAACCATTTGAAGAGAATTATGTATTTGGAATAACTCAAAAATACCAAAAGATGAGCAAGATATACTCCTTTGAAGTTCAAAACCTTAGCTCCTAGATTAAGAAACATGCCTTGAGGAACTTTGACAATTTTGAACAAACTTCTTGTACCAAAACAAATGCTTTGTAAATATAAGTTGTTGAGGATGATAATGAGAACTCATAGTAACCATAACCACTTCCATATCTTGAGAATTTATAAAAACATGCACTTGTGACCAAATGGAAAAAAATCTTGTCCAAACATGACTATTTTTCCAATCAACCCCTTGTACTTTTTGGATCAAATTTGATAATCTTGAAATATGGTGAACCAAAATAAGATTGCCATGCCATTTCCTCCAAAACAACTTCAATGGTGAGGCTTGAACTTCTCAAGCTTTATTGACTAGGGCATGGAAATAAACTCA
The DNA here is from genome assembly GCA_948472305.1 of Vicia faba. Lineage (NCBI taxonomy): Eukaryota > Viridiplantae > Streptophyta > Magnoliopsida > Fabales > Fabaceae > Vicia > Vicia faba. The sequence goes on along the minus strand of OX451741.1, from coordinate 325,948,641 downwards.
TGAGCCCATGGGGAAACTGGTTAAATCTCATTGCCTTTACCTACATGGATAACAAGCAAGACAAACAAACATTGCATTTTATTAATTAAAAGAAGAAATCAAGACAAAATATTCCTGATCACAAAAGAACACAAGTCAAGGTGCTTTGTGATTCCTCAAAGAGCAAAGCTAAATATAGGGAGGGGAACCAAGAATCCTAGTGTGATCTTATTGTGAATGAATCAACATGGTATGATGAAGGGATCTTAGGGGCAAAAATAGGGGTACAACAGCTGCCCTTATTTAAGTTTCTTCTATCCGGAGATACGAAGGTTAAAAAAAATCTTCGTGTCGACGCGATCGAAGATACTTAAATATAAAACAAACCTTATTTTTGGCCCTAAGATGCCATTCAATGTTTATGAGCATGAATGCATATGAACAAGACCGAAGAGACGCAACACACCACTGGGGATGTAACAATAATAAATAAACAAGAGAGCAACCCGACCAGGAAAATAAATCATTGGTGGATCAAAAGACCTGACTCAGAGAGGATGGTAAAATGGTCAAAGGATACACCAACTCCAACTGGAGTTAAAGCTACCAACATTCACTGAAGGTAGAAAGAGGAAAGAAATAACAACATCGATGTTCACTGACGGTGAACTACCAACGTTAACTGAAGGTAGAAGGAAAAGAAGTATCATAGCATCACCATTCACTGACGATGAACTACCAACGTTCACTGAGGGTAGAAAAAAGATAACAATCATCGACGTTCACTACCAATGACCTACCAACTTTCACTGAAGGTAGAGAGAAAATATATCATAGCATCTCCGTTCACTGACGATGAACTACCAACATTCACTGAGGGTAGAACAAAGATAACAATCATCGACGTTCACTGCCAATGACCTACCAACTTTCACTGAAGGTATAGAGAAAATATATCATAGCATCGCTGTTCACTGACGATGAACTACCAACGTTCACTGAGGGTAGCAAAAATATAACAATCATCGACGTTCACTGCCAATGACCTACCAACTATCACTGAAGGTAGAGAGAAAATATATCATAGCATCGCCGTTCATTAACGATGAACTACCAACGTTCACTGAGGGTAGCAAAAAGATAACAATCATCAATGTTCACTGCCAATGATCTACCAACTTTCACTGAAGGTAGAGAGAAAATATATCATAACACCGCCGTTCACTAATGATGAACTACCAACATTCACTGAGGGTAGCAAAAAGATAACAAGTTTCCCCAAAATTCTAGCATTTCGCCTAGAATAGGTCTCAACTTCTTCTTTAACCGAGGCACTTTTCCTGGAACAAGTGAATCAAATCTCTATCAGCATTAAAGTTTCTAAATTTGGTGGTTAAGACAATTTAGGATACTTGAAGATTTGTTCCAAGATTTAAGGAGATATTTTTTGCAGCAATCAACGCATTGATCAAAGAATAATTTGGCAGAGAATTCGAAGCTCATGGAAATCTGAAGCTTATAAAAGGAAGACCAAAACCAAGAGCAATCAAGCTCTTGTGTTTTTTAGTTAAAAAAATAAGGGTTTAGGTTTGAGAGTCTCTTGGGTTCTTTGTGGTGTAAGTCACCATTTGTATCTTTTGATACATTGTGGTAGACATAGTGTTCTCACTCAGAACCCTTTAAGTAATGAGTTGAGTATTGTTCTCCTCTAAGCTTTTAAGCAAAGAGTTGCGTATTGTTCTTGGAGGAAGCTTTTAAGTAATCCAAGTATGGTTCTTAGTTAAGAGTCTTAACTAAGTATTATTTTATATTTTGTGAGTCATTTAGTTCCTCAGACTACTTAGCACATCAATTTTTATTGCATAATAATTTTTCGATTACATGTTTCGATGATGAACATAACTTAAAACATTACAACAAACATAAATTAATGTTAGTACCATGGTTATGTGATTGGATAAGTTTTGGTAAAACATGGTTTGTCATAACAGGTTCGTTGTTATGTGATTTTCAACCAGATGTCGAAAGAAATGTCATGACATCTTGGTCTGATACAGTTGGTACTATTGTGTGGTATTTCTTGACAAGATTTGATTTGATTTTCTGAGATTCTGTTTGGATATTATGATACGGTGGGAGAACTGACTTGTGTTTTGCGTTTGTTTTCGCAAATGTTTCGGTTGAGCAAGAGTCGCCACCGACTTTTTATTTTATCCTAAGGAAAGGTTTAAAAAGCACAGCAAAAACCTTTTGAGATTTTTCTTGGGTTCGGGGGGTAGATTATGAAAAGGGAAGGTATTAGCACCCTTTTCATCCATGGTTATCCATGGGCTCTTAGTTACTTGGTTTTTTAGATCACTTGCCTTGTTTTTCGATTGCTTTGAAAATGGTGTGTGTGTGGGTGCTTTTTGAAAATGTTTTGGAAAAAGATGCCTTGTCTTTAGGCTAACCTTGTAATAATTCTTTACTCGAATGTTTTACAAAGGCGTGTATCTTTTCGAAAAGATGTTTCAAAATGTTTTGAGAGTTTGTTTGAAAGTGTTGTGGATTGTGGTTTTTGAAAAGAAGGCAAGTGTTTTTGCAAGTTTGATCTCAAGTAACTAAGAGTTTTGTCTACCCTATTGTACTCAAAGGTTTTTGTTATGTTTTAACCTCTTTTAACAATTTTGTTCCACCATTGAAATTGGTGGACAATCTTGCGTTTAGGAAGTTTATTCGGGACGGGCGTGGGTCATCGTATGGACCACGAATGCAATGGTGCCAAGTGTCTTTGGCAACTTGTTTTGAAGGGACTATGATCATTCCGTTTAGGCAACACTTTGAGGGACTTATGATCATTTGAATTTGTTTTGCCAAAGATACTCGACGTGCAAGCATTGCCCATTTTGGAAGGCAACATGTGGGATTACCCTAGGGGGTGCAAGTGTGACTGTGTATTGATTACATGTATTTGTCTTGTATTAGGTTATCTAGCGTTTGATTTTATGTACATACAAACCCTAGGTCTAACCATGGTATAATTGAAAAACTGTAAATTGCGGAATATAAAATCTACGCTATTACAAAATAGTGTCCGGGAGTGGGGGTATAAATATACAAGGGGGATGAGACTTATAGTATTTACAACCAAATCGAAGTCGCAATCAAATGTAAATATCGAATACACAAATATAAGATAAAAAGTGTATAGGAGCAATATGAATGGATTTGTGTAAGTGTACAAGTGTATATGAATTGTGTAATTATGTACAAGTGCGAATTGTGGAATTGAAACGTATTAGAGTTTGACCTAGAGAAATGTTTTAAATGAAACTTTGACTTATATGTTTAATTATATACAAAAGAAAATGTTTTAATTAAATGGTATGTTCAAATTTATGTATAAAAAAGAAAGTATTTTAATCAAATATTTGTGAATTTTTATATTAGAGAGAAAAAATGTATTTAAATTGTTATGTACAAATATGTATTTTAATTAAAAAGTTTTCAATTATGTATGAAAAAGTATTTTATTATTTTTATGTACAAATATATACTTAAAGAGGATATTTTAACTATGTGATAAAGAAAATGCATAATATTATAAAATTAATGTTTTAAAATGTATGTATAAGTATATTTTAAATGAAAGAGTAAATAAATAAAAGGAGATAAGTATTTTCAACTTTAATATAGGATAAAAATGTTAAGTTAGAAAAAGATATAGTTTAGTAAAAAGGAAGAAAAAAGGATTAATGTTTGTTATAAAAAAGAGTTAGTGATACTGTTGGGCTTTGGAGAAAGTCAGAAACGGGTCAAGCCCACGCTGGAAACAAACTCTTTAGGGTTAGGCGTTTCAATGGGGAACGAAGATTTTAGGGTTAGCAGCGGCGCCGTTTGTGCATTCGTCTTCTCCGATCATCAACCTCCTGAACGCTTCTCTTTCCGGCCATCAACGTCACTCCTGAAGCCTTTCTTCCCTCCATTGACATGAGCCCAGCGTCCTTGATTTAAGGTTTGATTTCGACACTTTATGTTCTTTCGTGAATGATACGCATTTTTTTGATTTGAGTCTTACTATTTCCTTTCATTATGAGATGAAGGAGAAGAGAAGTGGGAAAAGATTGGCTACCTTCATTTTGGGAGATGGAGGAGAGGCGGAGGAGTGATGCTTTAGGAGGCCGGGACGGCGTGAACGGTGATGCTTGTCCTTGGCTTCTGATGCTTTCCTGGTATCTTTATCTCTTCTACTTTCGTCCCTTTGAATTGTTGGTGGCCTTGGAATGTATTTGCTTGTCTATGGTTTTGATGATGACGTGTACTGAGAAGCCCTAATATGTTCACTTCTTTACCTCTTCTACTTTATGTCCCTTTGCCTATGATGCTTCGAATTGTTGCCTTGATGAACTTTCTCTTCTTCTCTCGTGTGGCCTTGATTTGTTTCTGCTTACGTGCTTGACGCTATATGATTTGATTTGTTCCCCCCCATGATGAACTTACAGTTCTGAGGGGCTCGTATTTGTTGCCTATATGCTGGAGATGTGCCTTTCTGAGATGTTTGCTGGCCTTGAACTTCTGTTGAATTGGATGCTATGTATCGCCTATGATGAGGAAAGAAAAACTCTGAGGCTTAGGAGTTAGACAGGTTTCTGAGGTTTTTAGGATGGGCTATGTTGGGTTTGTTTCAGTGAGTCTCAGGTTGAGGAACTGGTTTATGAGGTTTGGCCAATGATGAAGAAATTCTGAGGCTTAGAGGTTGGATGGTTTTAGGGATGGTTGAGGTTTGGTATATTTTCTGTTTGTTTTGAATTCTTTGCTTGATAGTTGGAGGCTTCATGTTTTATGAGATTTGGCCTATGCTGGTTTAGTTTGACAGTATGGTTGATGGATTTGGATTTTGTTTATCAGGTTTTGAAAGCTAGGCCATGTTTTGATGGTTTGGCTTTTGAGGTGAAGGCAGGGTGTTGGTTTTATCTGGTTTTTATGTTAGCTTGGCTTGGTAACTTAGTTTGCAGGTTATGGTGGTTTAGTTCACCTGTTTTTGGGTTTGTGAGGCTAATGGTAAGGCAGGGTGTTGGTTGTCCTGTGTATGTGTTTGTAAGTTTTGTTTATTTGCTTGTGGTTTTTAACCTGGTTCTGGTTCACAGTTTGCAGGTTATGTGAGGTTTGGGACAGGTTCAGTATGTTTTTTGTTAGGTGTTTTAGCTTGCTTCAGTTGCTCTTGTAGGTTTGATGCAGGCTTTCCTGCCTTGACAGTAATGAGGCTTTTGCTTCCTCAGTTTGTATATTTCTCTTCTCTCCTTGAACTGTCTGCTGAACTGAGTTCTCTTCTTTGTATTATATCTTTGTTGTCTTCTCTCTAAGCCTAAAACCTGCCTATCTCTGCTTTATCTCTTTTCTTCTCACTCTACAGTACAGTTAAAGAATTTAATAATGTTTTATTTCTTGTACTTTCTCTGAAGGGGCCCATGGGAAATGATGATTTAAGATCCAAGTTGCTTGCATAACATACTACTTGACTGCATCTTTATCTCTTTTGACAGCTTTGATCTGACTTTGCACTTTGATATCCTTTTTAAATCCTTCTTTGACAGCTTGTATGCTTTTATTGATATCTTTTCCAAAATCTTTCTTATTGGCAGCTTGGGATTTAACAGCAATTGTACTTTTGGGTAATCCTTGAGTAAACTTAGGCATTTTGACAGTAACTTCCCTTTTGCTTTGGATAGAAAGTTGAAATTGGATTTTTTCAGTTTAGTTTGAATTTGAAGTTGAGATTCTATGCAGTCTTGAATTTTGTAACTTATGCATTTGACATTTGCATTCATGAATAAAAAATGGAATTCTTCCCTCTTTGTGAACCGGGAGAAATCCCGCGATTTGCAGAGAGGGTCAACTGATCCCAATCAGTGGCCCCTAATGATGAGCAATTTTAACTGTCTTTATATAAACTGCTTTCTGACTTTTCTTGTTCTTTTTGCAGATAAAAAAAATGGAGCACCGGAGCGGAGTGAAGAATGAAGAATATTAGAAAATAGGATAGTTTTTTATTTTATGTAATATTTAAATTAATGTATATTATTGTTTGTAATTTAAATTATAAACAATAATTTGTACAAATAATTCCAATATCAATAAAATCTAAATTATCCAATTGATTCTAATTTTCTTTATTGTTTATTTATTTATTCAAAATTCTTAGAATTAAAACAATTGAAAAATAAATTTCAATCATTCAATTTTTAGAATAATAAATAACTTAAATAATAACAATATTGGTCAATTAAACCTGTCTTATCCAATATCCAAAACAAAGCAGCAGTTAACCCAAATGGACTGATCAAACGCATAAACACTGTGAATCCAATACTGCATCCTGTATTTGACTGACTCAAAGAAAACAACATGAATTCCAACCACTGTTTCTTTCACTGATTAAATCAAAACAATGCAAATTTAACCCGAATCTCGGAATAAACTGCGAAGTGCTGTGGAATTTAAATTCTTCTGAGAATATGCCCATAAAACCTTAACTCCTGATTAAATGCCAAATAACGCTCGCCTGATCACAATTGAACCAAAAATCATCCAAGCCCTAAGCCAACTGTATGAAACAATCCAAAGCTCTGAAAATCAGTAAAAACCCTAGTTTTGCTTGACTGTCAAGAAAAGTCCGTTTGTCCGATTCTTGAGCCAGTTTGAAGAATCAGGAAAGGCTTGAAGTTGAGATTTCTTGGGGAAAAATGCGAGGGCAAATTTTGGGGTACAACAGTTTCCCCTGTCCAATCTTCTTTGACCTGAAGAGTTAGATTGGCAAGTTTGCCTTTCGCGGCTTGAAGATAAAAGGAGATTGGACACTAATGTGCCCAGAAAATTTGCGCTCGTCGATGTGACGGTGGAGGTGAATGGGCTTAAAGATGCCATTTGGTGATGGGCTTAAAGATGCCACCTGGTGCGAGAGAATTTTGTCGGGGGATGGGCTTAGAGATGCCATCTGAGAATGGGCTTACAGATGCCATTCGGCGACTGCTGGTAGGAGGATGGGCTTACAGATGCCATCTGGACATGTTGAACTGTATGTCAATGGTGAGTGGACGAGTGTCAGAAAGGCGTCCCTGTTTTGGAACATCTCTGAATTGGGGGTCTGAACAAGCAACAGATTGACGTCCATGTCTGGAGAATCTGTAAGCTATCTGAGATTGAATAAGCAATAGAGCAACATCCATCGTTGGGATGTGTCCGTAAACTATTTTCAAAAATTGTGAAGAGTCTGAACAAGTTGGTAGATTGACATCCGTTGTAGGGAGGAATCTGTAAACTGTCTTCAAAAGTTGAGAAGAGTCTGAATCAGTTGGTAGATTGACATCCGTTGTAGGGAGGAATCTGTAAACTGTTTTCAGAAGTTGAGCAGAATCTGAACAAGTCGGTAGATTGACATCCGTTGTAGGGAAGAATCCGTAAACTGTTTCAGAAGTCTTGAAGTTGAAGAGGAACCGGTGTAAAGTTTCTTGATGATGCGTCTGAATGAGTCTGGAATAAGTATCAGAATGTCGCCGTGTCCGGGTCACATCTGAACTATTTCTGGAGGAATCTTGGGAGATGATCTGTGTCTGTCGACTGATCTTGCCTGAAAAGGCAAAGGGTTAGTTGTATGCAATGTTATGATTCATGATGCAATGTACGTGACATCAATGTTTATGACATGAATGCGGTGAATGCGTATGTAAGCTGATGAGCTAATCTTGCCAAGGATACATGAATCCGAGATGGCTGAAGATAAAAGCATCTTGACTACTGCCGGGGAAAATAAATCCTTGGCTGTCGCTGGGGAAGAGAATTCCTGATGACCTCTACTGGGGAGTTCCAAACTAGCAGGCTCATGCTGGGAAGACCAGGTTTGAGAATCGTCAGCTTGATGGGAAGTAACCCTGGAGACTTCACTGGGGAACTCAAGATTTGTCCTCCCAAAACTCTGTGGGGAGAAGGTTCAATGGTCTGGCTCCGCTGGGGATACTGAAGCTTAAACTCTGAGGGAAATTGAATTCCGGAAGATTCTCTGGCTGGGGATTTGCAAAGATAAGTTACTGTTGGGGTATTTTGATGAACTCCGCTGGGTATAGGGAGAATTTTGGCGAGCGCGATCTTCCGTGGTGGTTAGCTTAAGAAGAATCTGAACAAGCGATAGGTTAACCTCCGTTTACTTGGAGGACCCGGGAACTGTTTTCAGAAATCTTGAAGTTGAATCAGCAATAGAGCCGCATCCGTTGTTGGGAAGCGTCCGTAAACTAATTTCAAAGGTTGCATCTGAACAAGCTGATAGATTAACATCCGTTACTTGGGAAGAATCCATAAACTGTTTTCAGAAGTCTTGAGAAGAATCTGAACAAGTGATAGGTTGACATCCGTTTACTTGGAGAACCCGTGAACTGTTTTCAGAAATCTTGAAGTTGAATCAGCAATAGAGTCGCATCCGTTGTTGGGAAGCGTCCGTAAACTAATTTCAAAGGTTGCATCTGAACAAGCTGATAGATTAACATCCGTTACTTGGGAAGAATCCATAAACTGTTTTCAGAAGTCTTGAGAAGAATCTGAACAAGTGATAGGTTGACATCCGTTTACTTGGAGAACCCGTGAACTGTTTTCAGAAATCTTGAAGTTGAATCAGCAATAGAGCCGCATCCGTTGTTGGGAAGCGTCCGTAAACTAATTTCAAAGGTTGCATCTGAACAAGCTGATAGATTAACATCCGTTACTTGGGAAGAATCCATAAACTGTTTTCAGAAGTCTTGAGAAGAATCTGAACAAGTGATAGGTTGACATCCGTTTACTTGGAGAACCCGTGAACTGTTTTCAGAAATCTTGAAGTTGAATCAGCAATAGAGCCGCATCCGTTGTTGGGAAGCGTCCGTAAACTAATTTCAAAGGTTCGAGAAGAGTCTGAACAAGTCGGTAGATTAGCGTCCGTTGTTGGGAAGAATCCGTAAACTTGTTTCAGAAGTCTTGAAGAGGGACCGGTGTAGGGCTCCCTGAAGATGAGCTTGTGTAAAACTGCACCGGGTTTTGAACACTTTTGACATTCGAATGCCCCAAGTGATGATGTAGATAAATCCTGGCTTATTACAGGTGTTGGTCTACAATCGGTCGTTCACAGATGTGTCCTGGGTTGTTGCAGGTGTTGATCTGGAATTCTTCAGACATGCCCTGGCTGGATACAGGAATCGAATCTGGAAGGGTGATAGTTATCAACAGATATGCCCTGGCTGGATACAGGAATCGAATCTGGAGATGTTGTAGTCGATAGATGTGCCCCGGCTGGATACAGGAGTCGAATCTTCAAACTCTTCAGACGTGCCCTGGCTAGATACAGGAGTCGAGTCTGGAAATAAAGTAGTTGATTTGTTGAACACTTTTGACATTCGAATGTCCCAAGTGGTGATGAAGGAATCTTGAATAAGATTACTCTGCATTTTGAGAGATTTCTTGAAATCTTTGACTGGACTGCCCCAGGTTAACTGAACTTTGAAAGATCTGTTGGACCTTGACTGGACTGCCCCAGGTTAATTGAATTTTGACATGTCATGCCCCTTGCTGATAGGAGATTTGATGGAAGTGTTATCCTCTTGAAGTGATTTTGACTTACTGAGAGAGTTTTCGTTCCTCCGAACATTCGCTGTATGAATTTCTTCGCTGTCAAACAAAAGGGTCAAATGCAGACAGTGATATTCAAGCAATGCAAAGTTTATGTTTGTCTCGAAGTTTTGAAAAATGCGTTTTTTAGCAGAAAACTTTTCATAAGACCAGTTAACACAGGATTTAGAGCAAAACCCTACAGGAGTCAGGATACCTTTTGTAACAGTATGCTTTCGAACTAACCCATGCTTCAATTAGGACTTTTGAAGGGTTGTAACGTGGCCTGGTTCACGGTTTAAGAAACAAAGGATAAAGGCTCGAAGTATATTTGTACCCACCCGCTCTTCGTGATGTTCTTCAACCTAAGCTCAGTTAATTGTGCGTCGCACGCTGTTTTGAGTTTGGAACGACTTTTGGGCGATGGTTCACCAATTTGAATTTGGGAGACAGTCATTATCTCTTTTTTTTTTTCCAACACTTTTCATGTTGTTGAGGATTTTGTAATGACCTCACTATTTTGATTTTGATTTGTTATCCCTAACTTTTGCCTGACTGTCACCGTTTTCGGGATCACTGTCAGCGGGATGCCCCAGCTTTCTTAAGCCTCCTTTATAGGTTTTGGCTCAGTGGGCTTCTTTCTTTTGAGAGATTGACTGTCTATGTGATAGGGAACCACCCTTGTCTTTTGATTCCGAAGGAACGCTTTCTTTTTTGACGTCGTTCGTTGTATTACGAACCGAGAGTTTGCGACTTCAATGCGCATTTTCTTTTGAATTAACTGAGAGACTACCCTGCCCCAGGTTTATATCAAAGGTTTTGATTGTTTAGAACAGAGAACTCCTACTTCTTTGGCTCGAAGGGGTTGACTAGGGATTAACTTCCTTATAACTCCAGTGTTTGGGAATTGAAAGAAATGCCTGTACATCATCAGCAAGGTCTGTTCAAAAGCATACTGTATAAGATCATGGTATTGTTTCGTCATCCTCCCTCTAAAGGCTTGCAGCTTTTTATCAAGAGTCAAATATCATAGAGAAAAGCATAAGAGTAGTGAAACGAATGGATGAATTCAAGACAAACATATGCAATGCATTAATGAAAATAGAGTTTAACATCAACAGATAATTGTTTGACAGCAAAAGAAATTACAACTTTGAAAATTCAAAAAGAAGCAAAAGTCTTTCAGCTTCGAGCTTCGCCACTTCAAGCGGAGAACCCTTTAACGAAAGATTTTCATCTCGCCGTCTGGCATGAATTCCAGCACCCCAATGTCAATCAGATCTTGAATCTTGTTCTTCAAGGCCCAACAGTCGTTGGTGCTGTGTCCCGGGCTGTAGGAGTGGTAAACACAGAATGCGTCGGGATTAAAGTGAGGAGAGGAGATGTTGAGCTTCTGAGGAGGGTCCTTTATAGTGAGCAAATCGACCTCCAATAGGCGTTTCAGTATGAAGAATGATGGTATTTCAGTCTCCGTAAACTGTCTTCCCGACTTTTCTTATTTACGCTGATTCCCCCGTTGACGCTGGCGAGGTTGTTGATGAGTTTGTGACCCTGAAGCAAGCAGAGGAGCTTTCCCCTTGTCTTCTTGAGTGGATGGAGGCTGAGCGGTGACTTGCTCTTCGACCTCAGATGTTTGCCCCAGTTGGTTGTTTGGAAGCAGTTGGCGGACAAGAACTCTGAGTTCCTCTTGTCTTTGGGATAAGTCTTGGATGAGAGCCATCTGGCCCACCAACTGTCCCATCATTTGAGTCCTTAGTGTTGTCAAATCAAACTGTAGCTCCGCAATCTGATCACTCCTGGCATTGTTGGAACTCCCCAAGCCTTTGGTGAGGAGAGCTTTCATCTCTTCTTGCCCCAGAGACAAGTTCAGGAACATCTCCTGCAGCTGAGCAGTCTGGTCTTGGATGTCTTTGACAGACCGTTCTAGAGCCATCTCTTGCTGAAATAAACAGCAGGAGAGTAAGGAAACCTGAAAAAGGAAAGATTGTCAAAATGAAATGCATGATATGTGGATGCATGCTTTCAAGGATCTCTTGGGGTAAACACAAGGAAATGTTAGAGGTTGAACTCTGCTCTTGGATTGGAGATCTCTGTACCGGTGGATGTCTTTCCACGAGAATCAAGCTCACCATGTCGAGTGGGTCATAGCCACTGATTCAAGTTGTTGCACTTGAAATTTGACTGGATTGGTTAGAGGAGAAACCTCTTGCCCCTTGATAGACGTCTGGCTCAACGTAATCCTGCATCAACAGAACCCTCGAGATCCTTGAAATGGTTATTGAAAATGCTAGAATGCTATGGTATGATGTCATGATGTTATGTACATGTATGCACAAGCAAGTAAGTGTATATACAGGCAAACAATATTCACACAAAGCACACAAGGCCTTAGGTTTAGGCTTGCATGAGGTTCAGGTACTACCCTCTTTCAGCTTGTTGGTTAAAACCTGTCCTATCAAAAGTAACCGGGTTCTAAAGGTCCCAATATCACTGGATTGCTTTCATTGTTCATCGTTTCGATTTAGCCACTGAACTGGCGACCGAAATATCCCAGGAAAGCAACCCTCAATTGAGTGTAGTATCGAGTATCAACCAACCTCGGACTGCACCAAAGTCAGTTATCTCACTACCCTATAAAGGCCAAGATGGTTCGATTAAGGTTCCTAAGGTCAGTTGATGCTTCACGACACCACGCGGTGGCCCCGTACTCTCCTTGACTGAACTCAAGGGTTACCGGTATACACCAAAGTGCCACATCAACGTAGCAGACTGCTTCAACCATGTCGGTATACCCCGCACAGTTCCCTCACAGCCTTATTGCTACCTAAAAAGGTTTCCCCAGATCCGGGTTAGGATCTATAAAACTCCGATACAAAACCCACAAATGTAAAGCAAACAAAGCAATCAATTGAAAGTAAAGGTGATCTAAACCCTAAGGTAAGCCCACTTTAAAATTCTCCCCAGAAGAGTCGCCAGTTCTGTGATACGGTGGGAGAACTGACTTGTGTTTTGCGTTTGTTTTCGCAAATGTTTCGGTTGAGCAAGAGTCTCCACCGACTTTTTATTTTATCCTAAGGAAAGGTTTAAAAAGCACAGCAAAAACCTTTTGAGATTTTTCTTGGGTTCGGGGGGTAGATTATGAAAAGGGAAGGTATTAGCACCCTTTTCATCCATGGTTATCCATGGGCTCTTAGTTACTTGGTTTTTTAGATCACTTGCCTTGTTTTTCAATTGCTTTGAAAATGGTGTGTGTGTGGGTGCTTTTTGAAAATGTTTTGGAAAAAGATGCCTTGTCTTTAGGCTAACCTTGTAATAATTCTTTACTCGAATGTTTTACAAAGGCGTGTATCTTTTCGAAAAGATGTTTCAAAATGTTTTGAGAGTTTGTTTGAAAGTGTTGTGGATTGTGGTTTTTGAAAAGAAGGCAAGTGTTTTTGCAAGTTTGATCTCAAGTAACTAAGAGTTTTGTCTACCCTATTGTACTCAAAGGTTTTTGTTATGTTTTAACCTCTTTTAACAATTTTGTTCCACCATTGAAATTGGTGGACAATCTTGCGTTTAGGAAGTTTATTCGGGACGGGCGCAGGTCATCGTATGGACCACGAATGCAATGGTGCCAAGTGTCTTTGGCAACTTGTTTTGAAGGGACTATGATCATTCCGTTTAGGCAACACTTTGAGGGACTTATGATCATTTGAATTTGTTTTGCCAAAGATACTCGACGTGCAAGCATGGCCCATTTTGGAAGGCAACATGTGGGATTACCCTAGGGGGTGCAAGTGTGACTGTGTATTGATTACATGTATTTGTCTTGTATTAGGTTATCTAGCGTTTGATTTTATGTACATACAAACCCTAGGTCTAACCATGGTATAATTGAAAAACTGTAAATTGCGGAATATAAAATCTACGCTATTACAAAATAGTGTCCGGGAGTGGGGGTATAAATATACAAGGGGGATGAGACTTATAGTATTTACAACCAAATCGAAGTCGCAATCAAATGTAAATATCGAATACACAAATATAAGATAAAAAGTGTATAGGAGCAATATGAATGGATTTGTGTAAGTGTACAAGTGTATATGAATTGTGTAATTATGTACAAGTGCGAATTGTGGAATTGAAACGTATTAGAGTTTGACCTAGAGAAATGTTTTAAATGAAACTTTGACTTATATGTTTAATTATATACAAAAGAAAATGTTTTAATTAAATGGTATGTTCAAATTTATGTATAAAAAAGAAAGTATTTTAATCAAATATTTGTGAATTTTTATATTAGAGAGAAAAAATGTATTTAAATTGTTATGTACAAATATGTATTTTAATTAAAAAGTTTTCAATTATGTATGAAAAAGTATTTTATTATTTTTATGTACAAATATATACTTAAAGAGGATATTTTAACTATGTGATAAAGAAAATGCATAATATTATAAAATTAATGTTTTAAAATGTATGTATAAGTATATTTTAAATGAAAGAGTAAATAAATAAAAGGAGATAAGTATTTTCAACTTTAATATAGGATAAAAATGTTAAGTTAGAAAAAGATATAGTTTAGTAAAAAGGAAGAAAAAAGGATTAATGTTTGTTATAAAAAAGAGTTAGTGATACTGTTGGGCTTTGGAGAAAGTCAGAAACGGGTCAAGCCCACGCTGGAAACAAACTCTTTAGGGTTAGGCGTTTCAATGGGGAACGAAGATTTTAGGGTTAGCAGCGGCGCCGTTTGTGCATTCGTCTTCTCCGATCATCAACCTCCTGAACGCTTCTCTTTCCGGCCATCAACGTCACTCCTGAAGCCTTTCTTCCCTCCATTGACATGAGCCCAGCGTCCTTGATTTAAGGTTTGATTTCGACACTTTATGTTCTTTCGTGAATGATACGCATTTTTTTGATTTGAGTCTTACTATTTCCTTTCATTATGAGATAAAGGAGAAGAGAAGTGGGAAAAGATTGGCTACCTTCATTTTGGGAGATGGAGGAGAGGCGGAGGAGTGATGCTTTAGGAGGCCGGGACGGCGTGAATGGTGATGCTTGTCCTTGGCTTCTGATGCTTTCCTGGTATCTTTATCTCTTCTACTTTCGTCCCTTTAAATTGTTGGTGGCCTTGGAATGTATTTGCTTGTCTATGGTTTTGATGATGACGTGTACTGAGAAGCCCTAATATGTTCACTTCTTTACCTCTTCTACTTTATGTCCCTTTGCCTATGATGCTTCGAATTGTTGCCTTGATGAACTTTCTCTTCTTCTCTCGTGTGGCCTTGATTTGTTTCTGCTTACGTGCTTGACGCTATATGATTTGATTTGTTCCCCCCCATGATAAACTTACAGTTCTGAGGGGCTCGTATTTGTTGCCTATATGCTGGAGATGTGCCTTTCTGAGATGTTTGCTGGCCTTGAACTTCTGTTGAATTGGATGCTATGTATCGCCTATGATGAGGAAAGAAAAACTCTGAGGCTTAGGAGTTAGACAGGTTTCTGAGGTTTTTAGGATGGGCTATGTTGGGTTTGTTTCAGTGAGTCTCAGGTTGAGGAACTGGTTTATGAGGTTTGGCCAATGATGAAGAAATTCTGAGGCTTAGAGGTTGGATGGTTTTAGGGATGGTTGAGGTTTGGTATATTTTCTGTTTGTTTTGAATTCTTTGCTTGATAGTTGGAGGCTTCATGTTTTATGAGATTTGGCCTATGCTGGTTTAGTTTGACAGTATGGTTGATGGATTTGGATTTTGTTTATCAGGTTTTGAAAGCTAGGCCATGTTTTGATGGTTTGGCTTTTGAGGTGAAGGCAGGGTGTTGGTTTTATCTGGTTTTTATGTTAGCTTGGCTTGGTAACTTAGTTTGCAGGTTATGGTGGTTTAGTTCACCTGTTTTTGGGTTTGTGAGGCTAATGGTAAGGCAGGGTGTTGGTTGTCCTGTGTATGTGTTTGTAAGTTTTGTTTATTTGCTTGTGGTTTTTAACCTGGTTCTGGTTCACAGTTTGCAGGTTATGTGAGGTTTGGGACAGGTTCAGTATGTTTTTTGTTAGGTGTTTTAGCTTGCTTCAGTTGCTCTTGTAGGTTTGATGCAGGCTTTCCTGCCTTGACAGTAATGAGGCTTTTGCTTCCTCAGTTTGTATATTTCTCTTCTCTCCTTGAACTGTCTGCTGAACTGAGTTCTCTTCTTTGTATTATATCTTTGTTGTCTTCTCTCTAAGCCTAAAACCTGCCTATCTCTGCTTTATCTCTTTTCTTCTCACTCTACAGTACAGTTAAAGAATTTAATAATGTTTTATTTCTTGTACTTTCTCTGAAGGGGCCCATGGGAAATGATGATTTAAGATCCAAGTTGCTTGCATAACATACTACTTGACTGCATCTTTATCTCTTTTGACAGCTTTGATCTGACTTTGCACTTTGATATCCTTTTTAAATCCTTCTTTGACAGCTTGTATGCTTTTATTGATATCTTTTCCAAAATCTTTCTTATTGGCAGCTTGGGATTTGACAGCAATTGTACTTTTGGGTAATCCTTGAGTAAACTTAGGCATTTTGACAGTAACTTCCCTTTTGCTTTGGATAGAAAGTTGAAATTGGATTTTTTCAGTTTAGTTTGAATTTGAAGTTGAGATTCTATGCAGTCTTGAATTTTGTAACTTATGCATTTGACATTTGCATTCATGAATAAAAAATGGAATTCTTCCCTCTTTGTGAACCGGGAGAAATCCCGCGATTTGCAGAGAGGGTCAACTGATCCCAGTCAGTGGCCCCTAATGATGAGCAATTTTAACTGTCTTTATATAAACTGCTTTCTGACTTTTCTTGTTCTTTTTGCAGATAAAAAAAATGGAGCACCGGAGCGGAGTGAAGAATGAAGAATATTAGAAAATAGGATAGTTTTTTATTTTATGTAATATTTAAATTAATGTATATTATTGTTTGTAATTTAAATTATAAACAATAATTTGTACAAATAATTCCAATATCAATAAAATCTAAATTATCCAATTGATTCTAATTTTCTTTATTGTTTATTTATTTATTCAAAATTCTTAGAATTAAAACAATTGAAAAATAAATTTCAATCATTCAATTTTTAGAATAATAAATAACTTAAATAATAACAATATTGGTCAATTAAACCTGTCTTATCCAATATCCAAAACAAAGCAGCAGTTAACCCAAATGGACTGATCAAACGCATAAACACTGTGAATCCAATACTGCATCCTGTATTTGACTGACTCAAAGAAAACAACATGAATTCCAACCACTGTTTCTTTCACTGATTAAATCAAAACAATGCAAATTTAACCCGAATCTCGGAATAAACTGCGAAGTGCTGTGGAATTTAAATTCTTCTGAGAATATGCCCATAAAACCTTAACTCCTGATTAAATGCCAAATAACGCTCGCCTGATCACAATTGAACCAAAAATCATCCAAGCCCTAAGCCAACTGTATGAAACAATCCAAAGCTCTGAAAATCAGTAAAAACCCTAGTTTTGCTTGACTGTCAAGAAAAGTCCGTTTGTCCGATTCTTGAGCCAGTTTGAAGAATCAGGAAAGGCTTGAAGTTGAGATTTCTTGGGGAAAAATGCGAGGGAAAATTTTGGGGTACAACAGATATATCTCATTTATTTTAGAAAGTCAAGAAGATGTAATCTGGAACAAGTAAATCAAATCTCCATCAACATTAAAGTTTCTAAATTTGGTGGTTAAGACAATTTAGGATACTTGAAGATTTGTTCCAAGATTTAAGGAGATATTTTCTGCAGCAATTAACGTATTTATCAAAGAATAATTGGGAAGATAATTTGAAGCTCATGGACAGCTGAAGCTTATAAAAGGAAGATCAAAACCAAGAGCAATCCAGTTCTTGTGTTGTTTAGTTAAAAAAATAAGGGTTTAGGTTTGAGAGTCTCTCGGGTTCTTTGTGGTGTAAGTCACCATTTGTATCTTTTGATACATTGTGGTAGACATAATGTTCTCACTCAGAACCCTTTAAGTAATGAGTTGAGTATTGTTCTCCTCTAAGATTTTAAGCAAAGAGTTGAGTATTGTTCTTGGAGGAAGATTTTAACTAATCCAAGTATTGTTCTTAGTTAAGAGTCTTAACTAAGTATTATTGTAATTGAAGTGTAAGCTTCTTTTTGGTTACTTGAGACATTTCCTAAAATTGGGAGTGTTAAATCTAGTTACAGGAATTATGGTTGTAGTTTCTAGTCACTAGTTTGTGGCTGTATATTCTAGTCACTGGGATTGTGGCTGTAGATATCACTACAATGATTGGAAGTGGGAGGTCAATTTATCATATCTATGAGGTGCCTAGGTAGATGTTGCACTGGATAGGAATTAAGTGATAAATTGTAAATTGGGATTGTTTAGCTTAGAATTAATACTACTGATGTGGATTTCCTTCTTGGCTTGGTAGCCCCCAGAGTAGGTGAGTTGCACCGAACTGGGTTAACAATTGATTGTGTTCTTTATCATTTTGAATTTAAAATTCTATATATTATTTCAGTTTGATATTGTTATTCAGTCTGTCTACAGATGTTGTAACATTTGTCCTAACATCATATTCTAATGTTGGAAACATCAGTCTGAGCATGTTGTGTACTAGTGCCAAAATTTCAATTGGCATCAGAGCGGGCACCCTGGTATGTCTATTGGGTGAACTTTAGGGATATATCTAGCACTATTTGGATATTGGAAGGTGTTGTACCCCAAAATTTTCCCTCTCACTTATCAAGAATTTTCTCACAAGATCTCCTTGGGCTTAAGACTGCACTAGGGTTTGATCAGCTCAAGACACCTCCTTAGACACTGATGACCAAAATTAAGGTTTGAGTTTGCACAAGTATTTTTGAACTATAAATGCTTCATATTAATTTCATGGACCATTATGGACCCCCCAAGATTACTCATGTCAAGTTTCAAGCCTTGGATCACATTTTTGCTAAGTCAATTGAACAATTGACCTAAAAAGCAGTTGTATTGGAGAAAAAGTCAACCATGGCCAATTTACAGTCAAACTTCATAATTTTTTATCCACATCAACATTTTAAACCCATATGTATCATTTGATCAAGTTTGGACCATAATTCCTCAAGAAATTTGATCAAATCTCCAAAAGGGCAAAATGGTCAAAATTAGGGTTTTGAGTGGGAAAGGGCAATTTCTGATTTTTGACCTAGAAAATGGAAAATTGGTTTAAGGCATGATCTCAAGAGTCCAATTGCATCATTTTTACCTAATGACATGATTCAAAACATTGCAAATCCATTGGATTGACAGATGAATTTTGCAGTCAACTGATCAAAAGTCAATTGTATACTAAAAAGTCAAACTTTGACTTTTTGGTAAAATTCAAGTGCCAAAAATCATAATTCACCAAAACATGTCAAAATATGAAACTTAGTCATCAAGAAATCAAAAAGTCAAGATTTCATTTTGAAAAGTCAAAATTTCTAAACTTAGAAATTTTTCTAAGTGTTGGAAATTTCATGTTTTTTCATAACTTTGAGTCAAATTTTCACCATGATGCAAGATGATTCAAGAGAAACTTCCAACATGAAAGTTTTATATCTCCATGAAATCTACAACTTTAATTCACACAACTTCTTCCTAAAGTGCTTGGATCTCAAGTTATAATTTCAAGAACATAGGGTCATGAAACTAAACACTTAGTGAAATTTTGCCCTAATTTGGCCAGAATTTTGACCTAACTTCATGGAACTTTTTCATATAGTTCCAAGGGTAATATTCAAAAGAAATTCAAAGATGGGTTGTAGAGAACATTTCAAGCTTTCCAAAATATACAAGAACTCCTTGAGATCATTCTTGAGTAGGGAGAATCGAAGAGATGAAGTTGGTGTTTTGTTACTTGAATCACAAGGCATTTTGTGATGAACAAAAATCCAATTTCAAACCTATGCTGCACAATCTTGTTTTGAAGTCCTCTAAACCTCAAGATCTCTATATAATCATAATATTACACTTGCTTTTGAGCTATTATCCAAGTGTTCCAAGCATTGTCCAAGCCAATTTGCCATTTTTGGAAGAAAGCTACCATTCCATTCTTGAAAAGTTGCTTTAATCACAAAGTCAACTTGTCTTGAGCTTATAACTTGTTCTTTATGCACAAATAACTCCTATAAACCAAAAGCAATGTGTCTAAGACCTAAGAAAGCTCAGAACATGCTTGTACAATACTTGAGATTTGTCATTTCACTTTTCTTCAAAAGCAAGTTATAGAGCCATAACCATATAACTTAGAAACCTGGAGAGATTTTATGCTCTAATCTTTTCCATACATATTAACAAGTTTATTGCAAGCTAAGGCACGATTTCAATCATCTAAAAACTGTCCCAAACACCTTTGCTACACAAGACAGCTCAACTTGACAGTTTTGAGCCAAAACTCTCCATCTCCATTTCCACTCGTGCGTTTTGATTCTAAATCATTCAACACCTTACATACATCATACAAAAGTGATCCAAACCCTTGTTTAAAGACTGTAACCCCTACATCACTATCCACCATTTTCAAATATCAAGCTTGCAGGTTGACTTGAGTAGGGAGATTCAGGGACTTTCAAAGCAAAGTAAGAGTTGGAATACACTCAAGGAGGTCCATGCAAGCTAAACAGATTATCAGGACATCTCCAAAGTTGCTCAAACTCCATTCATGACTCCAGTTGCAAGAGGTAAGTTTTTAAACTTCCATCTTTTTATACAGGCATCATTCGTTTCTGATTTGTGAAGATAAAATGTAGATATCATTGCTCTAAAACTGACCATGTTCATAGTTTTCATTTATATGGATTGTATGTAGAGAATTTTAGATTTGAACTTTCTGAAAAAATTAGGTTTCAATTTAGGGACAGAAAAATTAATCTTCATCTTTGACTTTTAGCTTACATAAGTTATATGGTTAGACTCGTGAGGAAAAATAGCACAACTTTCATGTTTGCATTTTTCATTTTTGTTGAGAAATGAATGAGATAGAGATGGTTCGGCTGGATGAAGGTTGAAGACGAAGTACAGGTCATGGAGACATTTTACCTTATGTATTTATTGTTTCACTTGTATTAACGGATGTATAGCCACCCAGTGGCAAAGGAAGCGCGCGTGTGTTTGGAAGGTCTTGGGTTCGATACCCAGCGCTACCTTTTGCCATTATTTTTTAGCATTTTTCATCATTTTTGTTCAGCTAGGCGCCTGGGCTTCCAATAAGTGGGCCTTGTGTTTTTTTCTTTGCTGACTCCCATCCTGACTTTTGGCACCTCCTGGCCCATTTGTATTTGTTTATTTATTTATTTCATTTTTCCTTTTAAATATATTTTCTAAAATACTAAAAAATCATAAAAAATATAAAAATAGTAGATTTATATTTTGACATAATTTAAATATTTTTCTCACAAAAAAATTATTTTTATTCATCATACTTTATTTATCTTTACTAATTATCTTGTAAATTAAATTAAAACTAGGTTATTATTTATTTTCTTTTATACCTATTTAAATATATTATTTTAATATAAAAAAAAGGGCCAAAATATTTTATAATACTATAATTTATTTCCAAGACAAAAGTAACAAAAAAAATGCTTTTCTTATAACTTAATTTCTTTTTAATCAATTAATAAATTTAGGGTTTTATTTAAAAATCTTTTCTTAGTAAATTAGGTTTACTTTTATTAGTTTAATTAATTATTTTCTTTAATTAATTAGGTTAAAATGATTTCCCTTTTTCTCATAAAATCAAAAATACCTATTTTCTTAACAATTACATTTCTTGTATATTTATTTCATCTTGTATATTTAAATCTTTGCACATCAATACCCATTCAATATGGTTGTAATAGACTAACTAGGTTTATATTTTTTGCAATCCCCATTTGTAATTTGTACACCCCCTCCCCTAATGATGTAATAGCGTAGTAATTTTACTTTCCGCAATTTATCGCTCTATATGTAAATGCTAGTAATTAGGGTTTGTATGGAAAGAATAAAATCAAACAAGTAGAAAACTCTAATTCAAGACAAAATCAAGCATGAAAATAATACACTTGCACACAAGCACCCCTAGGGTTACTCCACTTGGTTGCCTTACAAAAATGGCCATATTACGTGTTGTACCCCAAAATTTGCCCTCTCATTTTACCAAGATTTCCCCTCACAAGACTCTTTGGACTCCAGACAGGATTAGGGTTTGCTCTGCTCAAAACATCTCCTTGCACTGTTGACCTAAAATTAGGGTTTGAGTTTGCACAGGGATTTTTGGACTTCCAATGCTCAATGTGAATTTCATACTTCATGTTGGACTTACAAGATTTCCCATACCAAGTTTCAAGCTTTGAATCAAATTTTTGCCCAGTCAATTGGACAGTTGACCTAAAAATCAACTGTATTGGGAAAAAAGTCAACTGTGGCCAATTTACAGTCAAACCTCATAATTTTTTATCCACATCAACATTATAGACTCATATGTACCATTTGATCAAGTTTGGACCACAATTCCTCAAGAAATTTGATCAGATCACTAAAAGGGCAAAATGGTCATTTTTAGGGTTTTGACTGTATAAGGGCAATTTCTGATTTTTAACCTAGCCAATGGAAAATTGGGTTCAAGCATGGATTCAAGGACTCAATGCATCATCTTTACCTAATCACAAGGTTCAAAAGATCTCAAAAGCATTGGATTGACAGATGAATTTTCCAGTAAATTGATCAAAAATCAACTGTACACTGAAAAGTCAAACTTTGACTTTTTGGTCAAAATCAAGTGCCAAGGGTCATTTTTCATCAAGATGTGTCAAAACATGAAACTTGTTCATCAAGAAACTTAATTTTGCAAATTAGGGTTTAAGATTTAAAAATTTCATAACTTTGAATTTTTCCAAGTTATGAAATTTTCTTATTTTTTCCCAACTTTGCCCAATGTTTTCACCATGATGCAATTGGATTCAAACAAAACATCCAAAATGAAAGTTGTATTCCTCCACAAAATCTACAACTTTTATTCACAAAGTTTTCCCAAAATATGCTTTGATCTCAAGTTATGATTTTGTGAACAAAGGTCCATGAAACTTTTAACTTAGTGAAATTTTGCCCTAGTTTAGGCAGGATTTTGACCTATCTTCATGGTAATTTTTCACCTAGTTCCAATTGCAATCTCAAAATGAATTTCAAAGGTGGATTGTATAGCATGTTACAAGCTTTCCAAAATGTCCAAGAACTCTCCTAAATCATTTGTGGTTAGGGAGAATCGAAGGTTTGAATTTGGAAAAATGTCACTTTGATCCATGGCATTTTTCATGTTGCTACAAGTTGTAATTTCTGTCCAGCCTTGCTTTTACTTGTTTACAGGTCCTTAAACCCTTCCACACTCAAAAATTGAATGCAAAAACAATGAATTAAGGCATTATTCTGATCAATGGAATATTACACAAAGGATTAATCTAAAAATGGCAAAAAGTTAACAATGCCATTTTGATAAAGTTCACTTTATGCATTTTTGTTTCCCTTGAGCCTTGAACCCATCCCTTTGCAGCAAACCAACTCCATAAACTTAGGCAAAGGTACACCAACTTGGTGCAGCTAGGAAGGAGGCCTGTACAGGCTCTTGAGCATTGTCATCTCACCTTTCTTCAAAACCAAGTCAACTTGCAAAAAGCACACATCTTTGCAATCTGATAAAATCAAAGTTTGTAAACATTTCAAACAAGTTTTTTACAATACCCTAAGCCAGAAACACGATTTTACAAGTCCTCAAACCCTCCAAAACACCAAAATTACATTTTCTTGCAAAACAGGGAAGTTTTTGCATTTTGATTTCCAAATCACAAACTACTTGTGCGTTTTGCTTGCAATCAGTTCCAACACACTCCATACAACCTACCTAAACTATCCCAACCATTCCCAAGCCACTGTAACTCCATTTCCTCACTTCACCATTTTCAAATTCTGACTTTGCAGGTTGAGTTCTATAGAGAGATTCAAGCAAGTTCAAAGCAAACTAACCATTGGGGAAGGTCAATGGAACTTCAAGCAAGCTCACAAGCATCTCAGGCCTCACTGAAAACCCCTACATTTCCATACTCGAGCTTGACTGAAACAGGTAAAGTTAAAACTTCTATCTCTCTATTTAGGAATCATTAGGCTTAGGTTTGTGAATAAAAAATGTAGTACTTGAAGATGTGAAAAACAAAAGAAGGGGGGGTGAATTGAAAAACTTGGATCAAATAATAAATAGCTTTAAGACACAGTATTTTTATCCTGGTTCGTTTGATCTCAAACTACTCCAGTCCACCCGTCAAGGTGATTTCGCCTCTCTCCAACGAGGTCTTAATCCACTATTCTCAAAGAATTACAACAGCTACTTTAACAACAGTTAAAGTCTTCTTGAGTATAACCACAAATCGATTTATCTCAAGGAAATCTTTTACAAGAAATGAACAAGAGTGTGTTGTTGTTTTCTAACAAAACAGTATATCACAATTGTGATAGTTACACAAATTAAGCTTGGAATAAAATGAATTTGCTAAAGCTTTTGAATATGCGTGGTTTGGAAGGCTTGGCAAATTGTATGAGTACATACGTGCTTCTTTTCACAAGCAGTCCTGTTTATATAGGCAAGCAAAGATACGTTGTCCATAAAGCAGGTTTAATGATAATAATGCACTTTCCTTTTGTAGAAGATCTTTGTCTGAAGAAAGCCGTTAGTATTTAATTCAGTCTTGAATGCCTAGTAAAACTTCAGAATCTTCTTTGCTATTTCTGCTGATAACGCTTCAGAGTGTAGATGACTTGGAAAAGATGTCTTTAATCAGAGTCAGAGTGTATTTGATTAGGCGCAGATTCTGGTCATCAAACTTTAGTGTTTCAGCGTGTAACATAGGTTGCTGATCTTCTGATGTTGCTTCTTTTCTGATGCTGATTCTATCAGAGCTTCTGCATATACATAACATAATTTTCAGGAGCATAATTGTTCTTTGTATATACCTTAGGAATAATTTTATTCTTTGTATTTTGTTATCATCAAAACTTTACTCAAGGGTTGTAGAATCAAACTATGTTCTAACAGTACTCATTGCCCTTGAGCTGTACATATGCATTAAATTTATAATTACTTTAATAATATACTTTTATTTTCCTAAATCAAAACTTATAATTAATACAAAAAATATTATATTTTTATTTTTATTATTTATATACTTAAATAACATTTTTCTCACACATTTATGTTTTTTTTAAACATTTTGTATATATTTTATTTTATTTTTCTTGTACATGAATAAATAATATAATTAATATATATATTTTCTTAAAACAAATTAGGGTTTCCACCCTTAATAAAAATAATCTTTTATTTTCTTATTTTTAATACATTAAATAGTTTATTTTTACATACATAAAAATAATACAAAAAACACTTTTGCATATTCATGTTTATTTGCATATTTAAATATTGTCTATTTATTTATTTGCACAAAGAATTCAATATGGTTGTAATAGTTGATTTAGGGTTTTAATTTCTTGCAAATATCCCGTATTCAAATTTGTATCCCCCTCCCCATATCAATGTTGTAATAGTCGTAGATTTATTTTTACGCACTTTATTGCTTTCAAATATGCTATGATAGAAAGATTAGGGTTTGTATGCAAATAACCAAAATCAAACAAATAGCTTGACTGATACAAGACAAAAAAGCATGAAAATTGACAACAAAATGCACACAAGCACCCCTAGGGTTTCATCCACTTGTTGCCTTAAAAATGGCCATGGTATGCATGCTAGGTGTCTTGGCAAAACAAAATCAAAACAAAAAAGATCATAGTCCCTCGATGACGCTATCTTGGTTGCCTATACAAAAATGATCTAGTCCCTCCAAAAAAATTGCTAAAGATACTTATGTCTCAGTAATCCGCTATTGAAAATATCTTTTTCTTTCTCCCCCTTTTTTGTCAGTTATCAAAAAGAACACATAATCAGAGCCAAAAAGTTTATATTAAAACAGAATTAATGATAAGTTCAGAGCTATGTAGAGAATATTACGGAAAAAAAAAGTTTAAATAGGAAAATCTAAGAGGGAGGAGGAAGACGCGTGAACAAAGCTTCCAACAAGCCCTTGATTTGGATGTTGGTTTCCTCCTGCTTGGTTAACATGTTCTTGATTTCTGAAATTTTATCATCCTGTTTATCCATTCTTTCCTTCATCAAGGTATCAGATCTCTTCAGGTCTTCTAAAGTCTGCCTTTCATATGAGGAAGCTTGAGGATCTTCAGCAACTGGATGCTTCTCAGAGCATTTTGCAATGTCCTCTTTTTGACCCAGTTGTTCAGCAGGAACTATTTTCTCTAAAGAGTCAGTCAGATTGAGATCTTCTGACTCTGGTTGAACTCTGTCAGCTAGACGGTGTTCAGACCAGGGAACATTGTCCAGAGGAAGAGCTTCTTCCTTAAGTAGCTCGCTCAGAACTTGATCTTCAAAAACTTTTAGCAGGTTGCTGAAGTTCTGTTGAACTAGTCC
This sequence comes from Vicia faba, assembly GCA_948472305.1. Lineage (NCBI taxonomy): Eukaryota > Viridiplantae > Streptophyta > Magnoliopsida > Fabales > Fabaceae > Vicia > Vicia faba. Next base: position 325,922,538 of record OX451741.1, on the reverse strand, counting down.
GTAGCCTTGTTCTTGCATTTTATGGGTTTCAGAACATACCCATCTTCTGAACCTTGTCAAAAGGTAGTCTGATGCAGCAGGATTAATCAGCTCAAGACTAGCTTGCTACAGAGAAGTGATCCACTTCTACACTTCTGTTTCAAATATCAATAAGCTGGTACCAACATCTGGTGTGGGTTCAGATGGTTTTGGTTTTGGAATGGTTGTTTTGTTGGTTATGGCAGCCAGACGTTCAAAAGCAGTTAAGTCAATGATAGTTTTGGTATGGTCACTTGGATTGATACTTGGTGAGGAAGTGGGAGAGTCTAGAATGATTATTGGACTATTTGGGGTCTTTGGTGGAGTGGATTCTCGTGAAGAGGGAATTTGGGGAATACTGATGTTTAGAGGTTTAGTGATTCCAGGAATCGAAATGGGATCAGAATCAAGTGTTTGGTTGGATTGATGGTGATGAAGTTCTGGTTCACAGGATTCAGAGGATTGGACCTCATAAGTTTGTACTTCTGGTTGTAAGGTTTCAGGTTGTGGAGAAGGTGGATGAGTTTCTGGTAGCGGAGAGAGTGGAATTTCTGGTTGAGGTGCTTCTGAAATGGTTTCAGAGTTTGGATTTACTGGTATGGGAGCAGATATATGTTAGTCAAAGGTTTCTATATCTGATAGAACTTTTGCAAGTTCTTGTTGGGTTGCTTCAATATTTGGATTTGGAGGTAGGGAGTGAGATCCTCTAAGAGTTAAGGTTTCTGAGGGGTCAAATTCAATGTCAAAGTCATCAAGTGTTTGTGGTGTGGGGTTTTCTGATTGAGTGGGAATTGGTACAAATGTCGATACAGAAATTGAATTTAAAACAGTTACAGAAGAAGGATTACCTCTCTTTTTAGGAGTCCGCTGGGATGATCCTTCTGCTACAGCCTTCCTTTTCTTGTTTTTCTTTAGCACAACTTCTAGAGCCTTCTGCTGCAGATCCTGAATGTTTAAATCTGGTGTTGTACCATCCGCCTTGCATGCATCCAGATATCTGACTATTATCTCAGGTTTAGAATCAATCTCTGAGAACATGGGAAAGTTATCAAGAGGGATTCTTCTGCTGGAGATTGTTGCAAAAGAAGTGACACTGGGTTCCTTCTTGATGTTCTCAATTAACTTCATCTTCTTCAGATTCTTTGCATTCAACTGTTTTCCAACAGTAGCTTCCAAAGAGCTGATTTCCTGAGCTTCTGTTAGATGATCAATCAGCTTATTCTCTGTTAGAATATCTGATATAAGCCTTCCTAGGGGTATCCAGTCCCTTTTTGTGCGCTCCTCTTCTCTGGTTTCCTTAACACTAGTCCTTAGATGGTTAAACAGTAGATGAGCCAGATTCACCTTAATCTTCTGGGAGATGAAGTAGATCAGAAATTGCTGATCAATATTGATGTAGTCAGGAGAGCTGGTAGGCTTCCTATGGTTTATGCATCCCAGAATAATCTTGGCCCATATCCTGTGATGGTCTTTTAGATCCCTTATCTTGCTGAAGGGAAGACCCAGAGTGAAGATTTCTCTAGCAATTAGGGCGACATAAGCGCATCTTTCAGCCATGTCAATGCATCGTACACCACCACCATTGTAGCCTATTAATCTTGCAATGAGGTCCTCAGTTATGACTATCTTCTTCCCCATTATGTATGAAGTAACTTGATGGTTGGAAGATGAAGCATGAATCCAAAATTCCTTCACAAGGATTGGGAATGTTGGACCTACCAGTCGGTCAAAATATGTGTCCCAGCCTTGAGCCTTTACCTCTTCAGAAAGATTAAACCCGTTCTCTTGAAGATTGTTAAAGTCCACAATCAATTCCGAGAGTACTTCTAGATTTTTGATGGGTGTGAGGAGAGTTCTGAAGGGTTCTTCATATTGTTCGGAGGAATCTGTTTTCTAAGTACTGGAAGTAGGGTTTCTTGAGGAAGCCATGTTCACACCGAAGGTTTTGAGAAGAAATTGAAAGGGTTTTGAGAAAGGATGCAAACTGAAATCAATTAGATTGTAGAGAAAATGAAAGTGAAAGTGAAAGAGTGTAAAGAGTGAGAAATGTGTTTAAATAGATTTTGAAAAAGATTTTGAAAACATAAACGGCAAGAGAGAGAAATAAATTATAATGATTATGAGCATTTAATGATAGATGATTTTGGGGGATTCAGAAAGATATTGGAACGGTTACCCATGACATGTGTTCCAATGCATCCAATCAGCGCTTTTGACCTTTCAGAAACGTGAACGCGTGTTCAGCCTCATAAATTAGCTGATGACTGGATGACACCTGTTTGCTTGAGTGAACTGCACATTTCTATCCTTGAAATGAAGCACGCAGATCTTCATGGATAGATTCTGATACAATCTGTACTTCTAAAGATCTGAAGAAAGATTGATCAGTAGTTCACAGAAAAATAAACAAAGTTCTGAAGGTTAAGATATGGAATCAAAACAGTTTTATTCTGGGCAGAGCTTCATGCTGAGATGTTTTAGAATGAAGTTGAACCTATCTTCAGAAAGAGGTTTTGTAAAGATATCAGCCCATTGATGGTCTGTGTTAATAAATTTTAAATTTAGAATCCCTTTCTGAATATAGTCCCTAATAAAATGATGTTTTATTTCTATATGCTTAGCCCTAGAATGCAAAATAGGAATTTTACTGAGACAAATAGCAGAAGTATTGTCACAGAGGATAGGGATGTTACTCTCAAATATCTTGAAGTCCTCAAGTTGACTTTTCATCAAGAGCATTTGTGTGCTGCATCCAGCTGCTGCTATGTATTCAGCTTCTGCTGTTGATAGAGCTATTGTGGATTGTCTTTTGCTGGACCATGAGATCAGATTTTCTCCCAGAAACTGGCAGCTTCCAGAAGTGCTTTTACGTTCTACTCTGTCTCCAGCGAAATCAGCATCACAGTATCCTATCAAGCTGTAATCACTTGATTTTCTATAAAACAAACCCAGATTAGTAGTACCTTTCAGATACTTGAAAATTCGCTTAACTGCTGTTAAGTGAGATTCTCTAGGATCTGATTGGAATCTAGCACAAATGCAAACACTGAATAGAATGTCAAGCCTTGAAGCCGTCAGATAGAGAAGAGAACCAATCATACCTCTATAAACCTTCTGTTCTACCTTTTTACTTACCTCTTCTCTTTCCAGAATGCACGTGGGATGCATTGGAATCTTTGATGGCTTACCTGAGAGATCAAATTTCTTCAGAAGTTCTCTGACATATTTGCTCTGATGAATGTAAGTTCCTTCTGGGGTTTGATTAATCTGAATGCCCAGAAAGAATTTTAGTTCCCCCATTAGGCTCATCTCAAATTCTGCCTGCATACATTTAGCAAACTTTCTTCCCAGAGAGGGTTTAGTGGATCCAAATATGATGTCATCAACATAAATCTGACATACTAAAATGTCATTCTTAACTGTCTTACAGAACATGGTTGTGTCCACTTTCCCTCTGGTGAATTCCTTTTCTAGCAGGAAGTTACTTAGTCTTTCATACCAAGCTCTGGGAGCTTGTTTCAGACCATATAGTGACTTCTTTAGTTTGAAAACATATTCTGGATTTTTAGAACTTTCAAAACCAGGGGGTTGGTGCACATATACCTCTTCTTCTATATAGCCATTTAAGAATGCACTCTTAACATCCATCTGATACAGAGTGATGCCTTTATTAACAACAAATGAAATTAAGAGTCTGATAGATTCTAACCTGGCGACTGGAGTAAAGGTTTCTGCATAGTCTATCCCCTCTTGCTGACTATAACCTTGTGCTACCAGTCGTGCTTTGTTTTTGATGACTTCACCTTGTTTGTTCAGTTTGTTTCTGAACACCCATTTTGTACCAATGACGTTGAACCCTTTTGGTTTGGGAACTAGATCCCATACGTCATTTCTTGTGAATTGATTTAGCTCCTCTTGCATTGCTAGAATCCAATCACTGTCTAGAAGTGCTTCATCAATTGTTGTTGGTTCAATTAGAGAAACCAGTCCCATGAGGAATTCTTCAGAGTTTCTGAAGGTAGATCTTGTTCTGATTGGATCTTCCTTCCTTCCTAAGATTGTTTCTTCTGGGTGATCCATGCTGCTTCTGGATGGTCTTTTCTGGAGTTGATCAACAGAAGGTGATGGATTGCTTGCAGTGGCTCTTTCTGATGTTGAGGGAGTGTCTCTGTTGAGAGCTTCTGATGATTTGTCTTCAGTACATGTGAGTTCAACTTCCATACCTGCAAGGAATTCATTCTGCTTTGACTTTTGAGAGTCAAGCTTATCATCAAAACAAACACTGATTGACTCCTCCATAATCTGTGTTTCTGTATTGTATACTCTGTACCCTCTTGAGCGTTCAGAATATCCTAACATAATACACTTTTGTGCTTTAGAGTCAAACTTGTTCAAATAATTTTTTGTATTCAAAATAAAACATGTACATCCAAATGGGTGAAAATAGGAAATGTTGGGCTTTCTGTTCTTCCACAATTCATATGGAGTCTTTTCCAGAATAGGTCTTATGGAGATTCTATTCTGAATGTAACACGCTGTGTTTATTGCCTTTGCCCAGAAGATCTTAGCAACGTTAGTCTCGTTGATCATGGTTCTGGCCATTTCTTGCAATGTTCTGTTCTTTCGTTCTACAACTCCATTTTGCTGGGGAGTTCTAGGACAAGAGAAATCATGCAGAATACCTTTATCATTAAAGAATAACTCAAAATCTTTGTTTTCAAATTCTCCACCATGATCACTTCTGACTTTGACGATTCTAAGATCCTTTTCATTCTGAACTTGGTTGCAGAAGGTAACAAACACAGAGTGTGACTCGTCCTTGTACCTTAAGAACTTTACCAATGTCCATCTGCTATAGTCATCTACGATTACTAACCCATACTTCTTGCCACTGACTGAAGCAGTTTTAACTGGTCCAAATAAGTCAATGTGCAGAAGTTCTAATGGCTTGGAGGTGGAAACAACGTTTTTGGATTTGAAAGCTGGTTTTGCAAACTTGCCTTTCTGACATGCTTCACACAGAGCATCTGAATTGAACTTCAGGTTAGGAAGTCCTCTGACCAGATTGAGTTTGTTAATCTGAGATATTATTCTCATACTAACATGTCCCAATCTTCTGTGCCAGATCCATTGCTCGTTTTTAACAGACAGAAGACACTTTACGTTCTGACTTTTCAGTTCAGAAAGTTTGATTTTATAGATGTTGTTTTTCCTCTTTCCATTAAATAGGATAGTCCCATCTTTCTGACTAACAACTTTGCATGAATTTTGATTGAAGATTATATCATAACCGTTATCACTTAATTGACTTATGGATAACAGGTTATGCATTAATCCATCAACTAATAAAACATTACTTATAGAGGGAAGATTTCCATTACCTACTGTTCCAGAGCCAATGATCTTTCCTCTCTGATTCCCTCCAAAGCCTACGTGGCCTCCAGGCTTAAGTTCCAGGCTTTGGAACATATGCCTTCTTCCCGTCATGTGTCGTGAGTAGCCAGAGTCCAGGTACCATGATTGGTGTCTTTGCTTTGCTGCTAAAGATATCTGCCACATGTATTATTTTATCCTTAGGTACCCACATTTTCTTGGGTCCTAATTTGTTAGTTTTACCAAAACTCTGGTTGAATTTTGGTTTGACAGAGTAATCACTACTTGTATATTTTATGTCATGTGTGTGCCTATATATAAAGTGTGAATCAAGTGGAGTACGTTTTATAACTAAATCCATGGCATTTTTTGGTGTAGGTACCTTACCTTGATATCCTATCCCTTTTCTGCCATTTCTGCTAACTCCATAGATCATTGAAGCCATTTTGCTTCTGTCTATGTTTTTAGCTAGAAACTTCTGAAAGCTGTGATCACACTCCTTGATGATCTCATCAGCATTGCTGGGAGTTTCAGGGATTGTTTCCTTCTGAGAGTTTTGCAATTGGTTTTCTAATTTTGAAATTTTATCTTTTAACTCAGAATTCTCCAATTTGAGACTCTCAGTCTTATCAGAGTCAGAAGCAAGATTCCTTTTCAGGTTTCTGAATTTGACTCTGATCTGCTGATATCTTTCAAGAATTTCATTAAGGCTTTCAGCTAGTTCAGCCTTAGTAAAGTTTATAGTAAAGTCAGGGAATACCTCTTCTGTATCTGATTCAGAGTCTGACTCAGAAGCTTCATTGTCTTCAGTTATGTTTGCCATGAGAGCTATGTTTGCTCTTTCATCATCTGATTCTGAGTCAGCTTCAGATGTGTCAGAATCATCCCATGTAGCCATGAGACTTTTCTTCTTTTCCTTGCCAAACTTCTTTTTGGGCTTCTCCTTCTGAAGCTTTGGGCAATCACTTTTGTAGTGCCCTTGCTCGTTACATTCATAGCAGATGATGTCTTTGTTGTTTGGCTTTCTGTTTCCTGAAGAACCTTCAGATCTTCTGTGTCCAGAGGAGGATTCTGACCTTCTGTATCTGGAGGAAGATTCATTCTGATTTTCTGATCTTCTGGGATTCCTGAACTTCCTTTGCCTCTGCTTCCACAATTGGTTCACCCTTCTAGAGAGGAGAGACAGTTCATCTTCTTTTGATGAGGACCCATCTGAGGTTTCTTCCATAGCCTGCAAAACTTTGGAGTCAGATTTTCTGTTAGATTTTAAAGCTAATGGCTTACCTTGCTTTTGAGGTTCATCTGCTTCTAGCTCTATCTCGTGACTTCTGAGGGAGCTGACAAGTTCCTCCAGAGAGATTTTGTTGAGATCCTTGGCTAGCTTAAGCGCTGCGACCATTGGCCTCCACTGTTTTGGCAAGCTTCTGATGATCTTCTTAACGTGATTAGCAGTGGAATACCCTTTGTCAAGAACTTTTAGACCAGCAACAAGAATTTGAAGTCTTGAAAACATAGTTTCTATTGATTCACTCTCTTCCATCTTGAATGCCTCATACTTCTGAATGAGCGCAAGGGCTTTGGTTTCTTTGACTTGAATGTTGCCTTCATGCGTCATTCTCAGAGAGTCAAACATATTCTTGGCAGTTTCTCTGTTTGATATCTTCTCATATTCTGAATAAGAGATGGCGCTGAGAAGAATTGTTATGGCCTTGTGATGATTTCTGAACTCACACTTTTTCTGATCAGACATCATTTTCCTGTTAATCTTCTGACCACGTCCATCCACTGGGTGCGTGTATCCATCAGTCACCATATCCCACATATCAGCATCATGGGCCAGAAAGAAACTCTCAATTCTGTCTTTCCAGTAGTCAAAGTTCTCTCCATCAAAGACTGGAGGTTTGCCACTGAATCTGTCCCTTTCTTCATTGTTGTCATTGCTGATGTTTTGACTTGGTCCTGCATTTGTGTTTTTCTGACGCTGGATCTTGTACTGACACGGTTAAGTGTTATAAGCTCAGAACCAGGCGCTCTGATGCCAATTGAAGATGTGAAAAACACAAGAAGGGGGGGTTGAATTGAAAAACTTGGATCAAATAATAAACAGCTTCAAGACACAGTATTTTTATCCTGGTTCGTTTGATCTCAAACTACTCCAGTCCACCCGTCAAGGTGATTTCGCCTCTCTCCAACGAGGTCTTAATCCACTATTCTCAAAGAATTACAACAGCTACTTTAACAACTGTTAAAGTCTTCTTGAGTATAACCACAAACCGATTTATCTCAAGGAAATATTTTACAAGAAATGAACAAGAGTGTGTTGTTGTTTTCTAACAAAACAGTATATCACAACTGTGATAGTTACACAAATTAAGCTTGGAATAAAATGAATTTGATAAAGCTTTTGAATATGCGTGGTTTGGAAGGCTTGGCAAATTGTGTGAGTACATACGTGCTTCTTTTCACAAGCAGTCCTGTTTATATAGGCAAGCAAAGATATGTTGTCCATAAAGCAGGTTTAATGATAATAATGCACTTTCCTTTTGTAGAATATCTTTGTCTGAAGAAAGCCGTTAGTATTTAATTCAGTCTTGAATGCCTAGTAACGCTTCAGAATCTTCTTTGATGTTTCTGCTGATAACGCTTCAGAGTGTAGATGACTTGGAAAAGATGTCTTTAATCAGAGTCAGAGTGTATTTGATTAGGCGCAGATTCTGGTCATCAAACTTTAGTGTTTCAGCGTGTAACATAGGTTGCTGATCTTCTGATGCTGCTTCTATTCTGATGCTGATTCTATCAGAGCTTCTGCATATACATAGCATAATTTTCAGGAGCATAATTGTTCTTTGTATATACCTTAGGAATAATTTTATTCTTTGTATTTTGTTATCATCAAAACTTTACTCAAGGGTTGTAGAATCAAACTATGTTCTAACAGTACTCATTGCCCTTGAGCTGTACATATGCATTGAATTCATTTAAATTAACAGAGCTGGGAGAATTTGAATGATGAACTTTATGAAAAAACTAGGTTAGAAATTAGGGCCAGAGAAATTCTCTCTGGTCTTTGAGAGTTAGATTAAGTTTTTTTACATGGTTAGAATCGTATGATCATGCTCTATAACTTTCATGTTGCAAGCTTTTGTTTTTAAGCACAAATGTAGGAAATACACTTTTGAATCATTGGCGCGCGTTTGGTTGCTTTCTTAAGGACAAGGATGAAGCAATGTGGGTTGGGATTGGATTTCTCACTATTTGCACCCTCCATCCTACTTCCTGCACCCCCTTGGCCCATTGTTTTATATTTTTATATTATTTTCATTTCTTTTTAGTTTCTGACTTTTATTTATTTTTCTAAATATTAAAAATTACCAAAAATATTTTCATAAATTTTCACATTTTATTTTATTATTTTTATTATTTTTTTGGACATAGAAATAATTACTTTAATAATATACTTTTATTTTCCTAAATCAAAACTTATAATTAATACAAAAAATATTATATTTTTATTTTTATTATTTATATACTTAAATAACATTTTTCTCACACATTTATGTTTTTTTTTAAACAATTTGTATATATTTTATTTTATTTTTCTTGTACATGAATAAATAATATAATTAATATATATATTTTCTTAAAACAAATTAGGGTTTCCACCCTTAATAAAAATAATCTTTTATTTTCTTATTTTTAATACATTAAATAGTTTATTTTTACATACATAAAAATAATACAAAAAACACTTTTGCATATTCATGTTTATTTGCATATTTAAATATTGTCTATTTATTTATTTGCACAAAGAATTCAATATGGTTGTAATAGTTGATTTAGGGTTTTAATTTCTTGCAAATATCCCCTATTCAAATTTGTATCCCCCTCCCCATATCAATGTTGTAATAGTCGTAGATTTATTTTTACGCACTTTATTGCTTTCAAATATGCTATGATAGAAAGATTAGGGTTTGTATGCAAATAACCAAAATCAAACAAATAGCTTGACTAATACAAGACAAAAAAAGCATGAAAATTGACAACAAAATGCACACAAGCACCCCTAGGGTTTCATCCACTTGTTGCCTTAAAAATGGCCATGGTATGCATGCTAGGTGTCTTGGCAAAACAAAATCAAAACAAAAAAGATCATAGTCCCTCGATGACGCTATCTTGGTTGCCTATACAAAAATGATCTAGTCCCCCAAAAAATTGCTAAAGATACTTAGCATAATTGCTATCATGGTCATACGATGACCCGCGCCTGTCCCGTTTAACATCCAAACACAAGTTTATTTTCCAAATACAATGGTAAAACAACAATGTGAAAGGGTTAAAAATGTATAGGAAAGATCTTTGAGTAGGTAGGTAGATGCTCCTAGTTACTTGATCAAAACTTGCAAACATCCTTGCTATTTTCAAAAAAACACATCACAACATAATTTTAAAACATTTCCCAAAACAAACTTTCAAACAATGAAACATTTTTCAAAAGACAAAACACCTTTGTATACATTCAAACAAGAATCATTACAAAGGTTGCCACAACAATGGCCTCTTTTCAAAATACTTTCAAAACCACACACAAAGCACCATTTCAAACAATTGAAAAGCAAAAGCAAGTGATCTAAAACAAGTAACTAAGAGCCCATGGAAAACCATGGATGAAAAGGGTGCTAGCACCTTCCCTTTTCATAATCTACCCCCCGAACCCAAGAAAACATCTCAAAGGTCTTTCCTTTTCTTTTTGACCTTTCCTTTGGACAAATAAAAAGTCGGTGGCGACTCTTACTAAACCTAAACATTTTCGAACACAAACGCAAAACCTCAAGTCAGTTCTCCCATCGCATCACGGAACTGGCGACTCTGCTGGGGACTTATGACTTAAAAGTGGGGTTACCTTAGGGTTTAGATCAACTTTACATGCTTACCTTGTTTGCTTTGTATGCTTTACATTTGGTTCTATTGTTTGGGTTTGAATCCTCTACCTTGATTTGGGAAACATTCATAGGTAAATAGCAATATATTGTGGAAATTGTACGGGGTATACCGACATGGTTGAAGCAATAGCTATATTAGTGCGACATATTTGTGGGTACCGGTAGCCTTTGAGTTAATCAAAGAGAATACGGGGCCGCTGAGTGATGTCATGAAGCACTAATGGACTTTTAGAACCTTTACTTTACCAACTTGGCCTTTTTTAGGAGTAGTGAGATGACCGGCTTTGGTGCAGTCCGAAGTTGGTAGATACTCGATACTACACTCATTGAGGGTTATTTTCTTGGGATATTTCGGTCGCCAGTAAAGTGGCTAAACTGAAACAATGAACACAGAAAATAATCCAGTGATATTGAGCTCCTTAGAACCCGGTTACTATTTATAGGACAGGTTGAGCCAACTAAACTTCAAGAGGGTACTTACATATGAAACCCCATGCAAGCCTGAAACTAGGACCTTGTGTGATTTGTTTGTACATATATACTTGTGCATAACATCATAAACATCATGAAGCATCATATGCATCCACTAACCATTTCAAGGATTTGGATCTTCATCTTTGTTCCTGTTTTGTAGGTAATGGATTCACATCGTAGGAAAACCATCCAAGTCAACCTTGTGAGAATTCCTCCTCAACTCAAGGAGCTTGCTTCCAAGATTCCAGAGTATTCTCCATTCAACGAGAGGCATGGTCGTCTTCTCAACTTAGTCAACACCAACACTGAGGAAGACATGGTGAAAGTTCTCTTCTAGTTCTTTGACCCCCTACACCACTGCTTCACATTTCCTGATTACTAGCTAGTGCCTACTTTGGAGGAATTTTCTCAACTCATGAGGATTCCTATTATCCATCAACTACCCTACAACGGTACGGAAAGAGATTCAAAGCCTGAAGATGTTGCTCAAGCCCTACACTTGCAACCATCTGATGTCAAAGGTCATTGGGAAACTAGAAGTGGTATCAAGGGTTTCTTGTCAGAGTTTCTGTTTGAGAAAGCTCAAGAATGCTGGAATTCATTGGACTTACAAGCTTTTGAGGAGATTGTAGCTCTTCTCATCTATGGGTTGGTCTTGTTCCAAAACCCTGACCAACTTATAGATGTGAATCTTGTCAAGATTTTCATGTCCCGAAATCCTGTGCCTACATTGCTTGGGGATATCCTCCACTCATTTCATACTCGAACAATGAGGAAAAGAGGTGTTCTCATGTGCTGTACTCGTCTTCTAGCAAGGTGGTTTATTTCTCACCTTCCCCAATCAGTCTTGAAGAATGAGCAAGGCTTGAGGTGGTCACAACGATTGATGACCCTTACACATTCAGATGTTCATTGGTGTTCTCGATCCAGAGAAAATGTTATCATCATTGATCATTATGGGGAATTCCCTAATGTCCCACTATTAGGCATTAGGGGAGGAATTACCTACAACCCCTGCTTGGCTCTGAGACAATTTTGGTATGCCCGAAGGGATGGCCCACATGACATGCTGATTCCAGACTTGGTTTTTGACTTCAACAACGACGATCAAGGACTTCGACAAAGGTTTATCCGAGCTTGGAGAATGCCCAACACAGTGGACAGTAAGACCTTGGGACACAAGAATTCCATCCCCCTTGAGCCTTACCTCAAGTGGGTACGAACCCGCGCCCAAAGTCTTATGATGCCTTACCCTAACATACTTCCTGTGATCAAAGAGCCTGTTATGGAAGGAGAGGTTCCATACACCCTCCTACATCCTGACATGCCAACATCACTTGAAGATTTGCAAAGGAGTTGGATACAACTCAAAGGAGAACGCGATACTTTTGAAGCCCAATTCTACGCCAGTGAGAAGAAGGTTTTGGAACTTACTCGTCAACTTCACGAAGAGCAGACTCTCAACACCTACATAGCACCAAAGAGGATGCGCAACGTCTTTTTACATTAGAATTTTGTATTATTATTTCGCCCATGGGGCATTTATGTACTAACAAATTCTATCTTATTAATATGACGTGTGTTCCTTTTTTTTCAAACAAATTTGAATTTTCTGAGTCCTTGAATGCATTACATTAATACATCTCATTCATCATATGCATAAGCAGGTCTTCACACCAGGTTTCCTTATCTCTCTGCTGCTTATTTCAGCAAGATGGATATAAAGCAGACGGTCAAAGACTTACAAGCGCAGAATTCTCAGTTCCAACAACTACTCATGACCTTGGCAAAGGGTCAGGAGGATCTCAAAACCTTGCTGGAGAAGGAAAAGGAGAAAAAGAAAAAGAAGAGGGTTGGTGTGGCTACTTTGGGTAGAAGATTTGAAGGTCAAGCTAGAAGGGTCCTGGATTTCCCCTCAACATCTGATGAAGGGGTAGGAAAGGGTAAGGGAACAGCAGTGCAATCTGAGTCTGAGGAAGAAGAAGATGAAGAGGATGAAGATTATTCTAAGCAGCAGTACCCACCTGCAGATGACAAGTATAAGAATCTGGAAGAGCGTCTGGCAGCTATGGAGGTGCAGAGAGTGCCTAGGCTGGACTTTGAAGATCTAGGGCTGGTCTCTAGGATTGTCATTCCCCCTAAGTTTAAGGTGCCTATATTTGCTAAATACGATGGTTTGTCTTGTCCAAAGATGCATCTGCAATCTTACGTCAGAAAAATCCAGCCTCATTCTTCTGATAAGGATATGTGGGTTCATTTCTTCCAGGATAGTCTTTCGGGGACGCAGTTAGATTGGTTCTACCAGCTAGAGAGGTCTGATGTGCACAATTGGGAGGATTTGGCTGCTGCCTTCTACAGACAATATCAATATAATGCGGACTTAGCACCAACCCGTACTCAATTACAGAGTATGGGCATGGTCTCAAATGAAGGTTTCAAAGAGTATGCCCAGAAATGGAGAGACTTGGCGGGGCGAGTACAACCACCTCTATCTGAGAGGGAGCTGGTAGATATGTTCTTGGGTACACTGTCAGGCCCCTTTTTCAATCACCTGATTGGAAGTTCGTCTGCGGGGTTCACCGAGCTAATTCTAACAGGTGAGAGAGTTAAAGCCGGAATCAAGAGCGGAAAAATTCAAAAGGATGCATCTGCTTCCACTGCCATCAAAAAGACCTTTCCAGCCAAGAAAGAGGTATCAGCTGTCTACTCTCAGAGAAGTCAAGGAAGAGTTGAGCGCCAGCCAGCGGTGGGGTCTGTAATGATTCAGAAGTCTGCAGCTGATCAGCCTAGAAGCAATCAACCCAGAACCAACCAAGCAAGGGTGGAAAGGCCTGCGCGGTAATTCACCCGGATCAATATGACACCTGCTCAGGTTCTCCCTCATCTGTTAAAGTTAAAACTTTCCAGTTTAAAAGAAGCGCCGAAGAATCCGAATACATCTTCTCCTTACTACCATGCAAATGCTAAGTGTGCTTATCATTCAGACAGCCTGGGGCATGACACCAACAATTGTTGGGCCCTCAAAAATAAGATCCAGGACTTGATAGATGCTAAATAAGTTGAATTCGACGCCCCTGAAAAGCCTAATGTGATCTCTGCTCCAATGCCAAAACATGGTCACAAAATCCATGTTGTTGAAGAAGATCTTTTTGTTGCTACTCTTGATGATTTGATGACTACTCTACCGATAATCAAGTTGAATCTGCTGAAGGCTTGGATTTTTCCAGGATGTGAAGAAGATTGCTGCCTTTGTTCCTCCTTACCAACCGACCTATCCGTTGTTGAAGTTAGGCATCCAGCGCCTAATGGATAACCTAGAGATCCTTTTTGAGAAGACTCTTGTTACACCGATTCCTGTCAATGATGTTTCGATAATTACCATATCCGCCAATCTTTCTAAGGTCTCCAAAAGACCTGTTAAGATTTCATCCGATCCGAAGATTGTACCTTTGAAGATAACTATGCTGGGGCCTATCCCGTACAAGTCCAACAAGTCAATACCGTGGAACTATGGGGGAGATATCTTCTACCACGGTGTTAAGCAAATTGAATCAACCGAAGAGAGTTCTGATGAAGAGACTTCCGACATTGGAAACATTTCCAGAACGAGTAAAATCACCCGCAGTGGAAGAATTTTCTCTCCGGAGATTGCACCACCATAGGCAATCTTCGGACCCTCAACCGCTCCTAAGGTCACTCATGTACCGATCAACATATCTGCGAGAACTTCAGTTATTGAAGAAGTTGTGACTCCCGTGGTTGTCCCCTCTGCTATTGCTGATGATAGGGGAAAGGGATCCAAGAAAAGCCTGTCAGGACGAGGGCTCAGCCGTTGATCATCCCTGAAACTTCTCAAAAAGAAATGGAAGAGATTTTGAAAATAATCAAGAAAAGCAATTATAATGTTGTTAAGCAACTGTGGCAAACCCCCTCAAAAATCTCTATGTTGGCCTTGCTGCTTTGTTCAGAAGCTCATGCCAAAGCTTTGATCAAATTCTTAAAAACGGCCCATGTGCCCCAGGAAACCTCCGCGGACCAATTCCAGGAATGTGTAGCTAGCCTAACAGCAGACAATGGGCTAGGGTTCTCCGATGCTGATCTAACAATCAAAGGGAGAAAGCATAATGACGCTTTGCATGTCTTAGTAGAATGCAGAGGGACTACTCTGGCACATGTTCTGGTAGACACTAGTTCATCACTGAACGTCCTACCAAAGAAGGCATTGGATAGGCTAGATTTTGAAGGTTTAACCTTGAAGCCCAGGAACATTATTGTCAGAGCCTTTGATGGTTCTAAAAGGATGGTCCACGGGGAGGTGGACATCCCGATTAAAGTGGGAACTGAAACCTTTAACTCCATATTCTATGTCATGGACATCCGTCCCTCCTATTCTTGCTTATTAGGAAGACCCTGGATTCATCATGCTGGAGTCGTTACTTCAACCCTGCATCAGAAGCTCAAGTACCCTGTCCAGGGGAAAATTGTGACAGTTCACGGGGAAGAGGAATACATGATAAGCCATCTTAATTCTTTCCGCTATGTGGAATTGGATGGTGAATTCATCGAAACCCCCTTTCAGCATTTTGAGGAGGTAGCTCAGGAGATTGCAGTAGTGCCTTCTGTGCCCATGATTACCCGACCTCTACCTTGGATGTCGTCACTCAAAGATGCAAAGGTTGTGATTGAAGAAGGAGGAAGCACAATCTGGGGGCAGCTTCCCGATTTTCCTTTCAAGTTTGATAAATTCGGCTTGGGTTTCACTGCTTCTGCTCAAAAGGCTATGCGTCGCTCCAGGGCTGGAGGACCACCAGTGAAGATCACCCATCATGGAGTCAATGCTTTGGAGGATGGTGAAGAGGAGAGCAATCTGGAAGACTGGATTTTCCCCACTGTTGAAGGAGGACTATGCAATTGGGAGGCAAAGGACTTTATTCCCATTACTTTCATTAATCAGTAATTTATCTTTCAAACATTTCTGTTGGTTTGTAATAATTCCTAAACAATTCGTACACTTTTAACCTTGTGCCTTACCCTAGGCACATAGGTCCATTTGTAAGGGTTTGATTTTTTCATCTTCATATGCCATTTTAATGAATCATGAACGTTTTCACATATAAACTTTTGTGTTCATTTTCTTTCTTTTTACATTTTATTTGTTTAAAGGTGGCTATCCCTTACACACACCCACACTCACCAATGCAGGTACCCATCCATTCTGGATTCCATGGGTAACAATTCTGCTTTGGCCTTCAGTGACTCTGAAGATCTGGTCAATCATGCCGAATACGAAGATGATGAAGACTGTGAAGTGCCTAGAGAATTGGCTTGACTACTACAACAGGAAGAAAGGGCTATTCTACCTCACGAGGAGTTGTTAGAGACAACCAACTTGGGAACACAGGAAGACAGAAAAGAAATCAGAGTGGGTGCCAACCTAGAGCCAAGTGTCAAGAAGTGCTTAGTTCAGCTGTTGGATGAATATGTTGAGATCTTCGCCTGTTCCTATGAAGACATGCTGGGGCTTGATACAGATATTGTGGTTCACCGTCTCCTTACAAGAGAAGATTGTCCACCAATTAAACAAAAAGTCCACCGAATGAGGCCCGATATGTCTGAAAAGATCAAAGCTGAAGTAATGAAGCAATTCAATGCTGGGTTTCTTGCTGTTACTTCCTATCCATAATGGGTTGCTAACATTGTGCCCGTGCCTAAGAAGGACGGCAAAGTCAGGATGTGCATGGATTACAGAGACTTAAACAGGGCTAGCCCTAAAGATGACTTTCCACTACCGCACATTGACATCTTGGTTGACAATACAGCTCAGCACAAGGTATTTTCTTTCATGGATGGATTTTCAGGTTACAACCAGATCAAAATGGCACCTGAAGACATGGAGAAAACTACTTTTGTTACACAGTGGGATACGTTCTTCTATAAAGTGATGCCATTCGAACTGAAGAATGTCGGGGCAACCTATCAGCGCGCCATGGTAGCTTTGTTTCATGACATGATACATCATGAGATAGAGGTTTACGTGGACGACATGATAGCCCGTTCACAGACAGAAGAAAAACACCTCGACCATCTGCAAAAGCTATTTGTCAGGTTGAAAGAGTATAAGCTCAGACTGAACCCTAACAAGTGCACTTTCGGAGTCAGGTTCGGTAAACTCTTGGGTTTCATCGTCAACAACAAAGGCATCGAGGTTGATCCTGCCAAAGTCAAAGCTATACAAGAAATGCCTGCCCCTCGCACTGGGAAGGAGGTCAGAGGTTTCTTGGGACGCCTAAACTACATTGCAAGGTTCATTTTTCACCTAACATCTACCTGTGAGCCAATCTTCAAGCTGTTGAAGAAAGATCAGGTGGTTAAATGGAATGATGACTGTCAAATTGCTTTCGATAAAATCAAGGAGTATTTGCTAGAACCTTCTATCTTGATGCCTCCCGTCGAAGGAAGACCGCTAATCATGTATCTGACCGTCCTGGAGAATTCAATGGGGTGCGTATTGGTCCAACATGACGAGTCTGGCCGAAAAGAGCATGCCATTTATTACCTTAGCAAAAAGTTTACCGACTGTGAGACCCGATACTCACTGCTTGAGAAACTTGCTGCGCTTTGGTATGGGCTGCTTGCCGGCTAAGGCAGTATATGTTGACTCTTACCACTTTGCTGGTCTCTAAGATGGATCCGATCAAGTACATCTTTGAAAAGCCTACTTTATCTGGAAGAATCGCTAGGTGGCAGATGATCCTCACAGAGTATGATATACAGTACACAACCCAAAAAGCTATAAAGGGGAGTGTGCTAGCCGATCATCTGGCCCATCAAGCTGTCGAAGATTACCAATCCATGAGGTTCGACTTCCCCGACGAGGATATCATGACTTTGGATAACATTGAAGAAAACAGACCATATGACGGACCTGAACAAGGATCCCGATGGACCCTGTACTTTGATGGTGCCTCAAACACACTTGGCAACTGAATCGGTGTTGTACTTATCTCTCCTGAAGGTTGCCATACACCTTTCACCGCCAGACTTTGCTTCAGCTGCACCAACAACATGGCCGAATATGAAGCTTGTATCTTTGGTCTCAAGGCTGCTATTGACTTGGGAATCAAATCTTTGATTGTATTTGGGGACTCAGCTTTAGTTATCAGTCAAATCAAAGGAGAGTGGGATACTAAACATCCAAACCTCATCCCTTACAAAGAACATGTCTTGACATTGTTACCACATTTCGAGCAGATTACCTTCGAGCGCTTCTCGCGAGAAGAAAATCAGCTAGCAGATGCTCTAGCTACAATGGCATCCATGTTTAAACTTAACTGGGATAATGAGGCTCCTCAAATCACCATTGAACGGATGGACGAACCTGCACATTATCATGAGATTAATACCGAAGAAGTAGTGGACCGACCGTGGTTTCATGGCGTCAAAAGGTATCTCGAAGCCCAAGAATATCCTGAAGGAGCTTCAGTCAACGAAAAAAAGTTCTTAAGGAGGTTCTCAGCCAAGTTCTTCCTGAGCAATGGTATCCTATACAAGCGCAATCATGATTGCATTTTGCTCCGTTGTGTGGATAAGGTTGAAGCTGAACAGATCATGGCTGAACTGCACAATGGTACCTTTGGCACTCACTCAAGTGGTTATACGATGGCTAAGAAGATTCTACGGGAAGGCTATTACTGGTCTACCATGGAAGCTGACTGCCATCAACATTCCCGTACTTGTCACAAATGCCAAATCTATGCGGACAAGGTACATATACCTCCAGTTCCTCTCAATGTCTTAACAGCTCCTTGGCCATTCGCGATGTGGGGAATCGACATGATTGGAGAGATCAAGCCTACAACATCCAATGGACACCATTTCATCCTGGTGGCCATTGATTACTTCACCAAGTGGGCCGAAGCTGCTTCCTTCGCATCCGTTACAAAGAATGTGGTTGCCCGCTTCATCAAGCAGAACCTCATTTTCCGGTACGGCATCCTTGACAGAATCATCACTGACAACGGTACAAACCTGAACAACACTATGATCACCGCTCTGTGCGAGCAGTTCCAGATTCAACATCACAATTCATCTCCCTATCGGCCTAAGATCATACAAAAGATGACAGTCACTTACAAGGACTGGCATAAGATGTTACTGTTTGCTCTGTACGGGTACCGTACCACGGCACATACATCAACTGGGGCAACACCCTATTCTTTGGTATACGGCATGGAAGTTGTTTTACCTATCGAGGTTCAGATTCCCTCTTTGAGAATCATGAAAGATGCTGGTTTGAGTGAAGACGATTGGATTCAGACCCGGTTTGATCAACTTAACTTGATTGAAGAAAAGCGACTTACTGCTGTTTCCCATGGTCAGGCATATCAAAAACGAATGATCAAGGCATTCAACAAGAAAGTCAGACGCCAGGTATATCAAGTCGGGGATCTTGTAATCAAGAGGATCATCTTGCCGCAAAGTGATCCCAGGGGAAAATGGACTCCTACTTACGAAGGACCATTTGTGATCAAAAACATCTTTTCTGGAGGAGAAATGATCCTGACCACCATGGACGACGACGACCTGCCGCACCCTGCGAACGCAGACATAGTCAAAAGATACTATGCATAAACGACCCGACAAGTTGAAAACCTGAAAGGGCGACTTGGGAAAAAATGGGCATCTCGGTGAATCGAAAACCCGAAAGGGAGGTTCAGGCAAAAATTAGGGATAAATAAAAAAATATGTACACCCGGCAAGTTGAAAACCCGAAAGGGCGACTTGGGCAAAAAAGGGTTTCTCGGTGGATCGAAAACCCGAAAGGGCGGTCTAGGCAAAAGTTAGGGAATTAAAGCGTATGACTATGTCTCGTCGGATCACTTTAAGGACAATCTCTTCACAGACAAACTCCAGGTTTCTGATCAATCCAATCATTGTCGGACGAAGCAACGAATGCACAAGATATCCAGAGTTACGAAGGCTATAGCAGAATGGGAATCCCATGGAATTTTTACACATAGCCACCTTTCTTTGTATAAATTTTTCTCAATTTTATGACAACATTCTCTTACTAGAATGTTTGTCTCCTTTGTACAAAATACTTACACAAAGTTAATACAAAGATACTTCAAAGTGCAGAAAACTATTTTCCTTTTCTTTTTCTTTACACTTATGTTTTATTTGAAAACGTCTAACGATTTATTAAATGAGCATATGCATTTGAGTATAATCACTGTTTACAAACAAACGAAATGCGAAAGAATAATTGTTGACAGGTTGAAAGTGTAGGAAAACGTCTTCAGGCTATTCCAAGGGAAATCCCCTACAGTACATCATCTGGATCCCCAACGGAGCTAAAACCTTGAAATACATATCCCCAGCGGAATTACAATTTCAAAATCCCCGCCAGAGTAAAATCTACAAACTCCCAATCCCCGGCGGAGTCATATTTTCAAACCCTTAATCCACCATCAGAGTTAAGTTTTCAAAATCCTAATCCTCAGCGGAGCAAAAACTTTGGATCATAAATCTCCAGCAAAGATGAAACCTTCTTCCCCAGCGAAGTCAAATTTCCAACTACCAATCCACAGCGGAATCCATTAAGCTTTCCCCATACCTCCCAGCAAGTTTCTTTAAAGTATGGGAATCAACCAGATAACAGTTAACTTTTGTCCCCAACTGTTGTACCCCAAAATTTGCCCTCCCATTTCATCAATATTTTCTCACCACAAGACCCTTGGAGCTCAAGATCAATTAGGGTTTGCTCTGCTCAAGACTTCTCCTTGCACTGTTGACCCAAATTAGGGTTTGAGTTTGCACAAAGATGTTTTGACCTAAAATGCCCAAAGTGACTTTCATGCTTCATGTTGGACCCACAAGTTTATCCATACCAAGTCTCAAGCCTTGATTCCAATCTTTGCCCAGTCAATTGGACAGTTGACCTAGAAATCAGCTGTATTGGAGAAAAAGTCAATTGTGGTCAATTGACAGTCAAACCTCATGATTTTTGACCCACATCAACATTATGAACTCATATGAACCATTTGGTCAAGTTTGGACCACAATTCCACAAGAAATTTGATCAGATCACCAAAAGGGCAAAATGGTCATTATTAGAGTTTTGACTGCACAAAGGCAATTTTTGACTGTTTGACCTGGCCAATGGCAATTCAAGCTCACATATGGATTCAAGGACTCAATGACATGGTCTTGACATATTCAACAAGTTCAAAAGACCCCAAATGCACAAGATTGACAAATGAATTTTCCAGTCAACTAAGCAAAATTTGACTGTATACTGAAAAGTCAAACTTTGACTTTTTGGTCAAAATCAAGTGTCAAGATTCATTTTTCATCAAGACATGTCAAATTATGAAACTTGTTCATCAAGAAACCAAAAATTACAAATTAGGGTTTGAAATGAAGAAATTTCATAACTTAGAAATTTTCTAAGTTATGAAATTCCCTTATTTTTTCCTAACTTTGTCCCATCTTTTCATCAAGATATATTTGGATTCAAACAAATCTCAAAACATGAAAGTTATAGTCCATTGCAAAATCTACAACTTTTATTCACAAAGTTTCCTCAAAAGAAGCTTGTAGCTCAAGTTACAATTTTTGGAATAGGGGTGCAAAATATTCTTAACTTAGAAATTTTTTGACCTATTTTAGGGAGGATTTTTGCCCAACTTCATGGCCACTTTTCACATGCTTCCACTTGGAATTTCAACTTACATTACAAATATAGATTGTAGTACACATTCCAAGCTTTCCAAATTGTCCAAGAACTTCTCAAACACCCTTGTGGTTAGGGAGAATCGAATTGGCAAAGTTGGGCAAAAGTCACTTTTGTTCTTGACCAAATGCATGTTCATAACACTTTGCATTTTCAAACTCAGCATGCACAAGCTAGGTTACAGGCCTCTAATCCCTTTCTTACTCAATAATTCAATGCTAAACCATTGTGCCAAGATGTTATTTCATTCATTTGGGCAATACATGTTAGATTAAGCCATAAATGGAAAAAGCATTTTAGCCATTTTTGAAAAGATCAACTTTATGTCAAGTTCACATATCTTTGAAGTACAAATAAATCTCTGAGGCACAAATGTGTGGACATATCCCACTGATCAATAACAAACTTTGCAGCATGTTTGAGGGGCCTGTGGTAGCCTATATTGAAAGTTGACAACTTTTGCTTAAGGAGGAAGAAACTTTGCAAAACTGATCACAACTTACATTCCTGTCAAGACAAGCCTAAAAAAACTTCATGAGCATTTTCCAAACATAAAACCAAGTTTGAAACACGACCAAACCATCTCTCAAACCTCCATATACAGAAAAACACAGTTTTGTGGCAAAACAGGGCATAAGCTGCAACTTGAATCCCACAGTCCATTCCTATCGTGCGTTTTGGCTGAAACCTCTTCAAACACACTCCCTACCATCCATTGAAGCTATTCCAAGCATTGAACTGGAACTATAACAGCCATAGCCAAGTGTGCCATTTTCATTTTTCATCTGTGCAGGTTGACTTCTTTAGCTTGATTCAGAAGGATTCAGAGCAAGCCAATCATAGAGGAAGCATCCCTGGACCTCAAGCAAGCTGTACAAGTCCTCACACTGCATTGAAAGTACCTCCATTGTTGCACACGATTCAAGCTGAACAGGTAAAAGTTTGAACTTCTATCTCTCTATCCAAGCATATCTAGGCTTAGGTTTGTGAAGAAGTTATGTCCTACTCATGGCCCTGAAGCTACCTGTATCCTCACTTTTCATTTATATTGTGTATGTTAAGAGAATTTGGAACCTGAACATTAGGAAAAAGTTAGGTCAGGAATTGGGGGAGAAGAAATTCTCTCTCATTTCTGAGAGTTAGATCAACTTCTTTATATGTTTAGAATCGTGACATGATGCTCTATAACATTGATGTTGTAAGTTTTTGTTGAAAGTCAAAGAATCAAGAGATAACAGGGACAAGGGAAAACGCGTGCTTTTTTTTGTGTTTGAAGTGGATGGAGGTTAAAGACAACTCTCCTTGGGCTGGGCCTGACTTTTTTCTGTTTGCACCCTCACTTTTTCACTTGCACCCCCTTGGCCCATTGTGTGTTATTTTTATCATTTTTGACTTTTTCTTTTTGTTTCTGACTTGTTATTTTTTGTCAAAATATATAAAATATTAAAAATATTTTTTTCAACCATTTTTGCATTTTATTTGTATTTTATTTGTTTTATTTGAACTTGTACATATAAATAAACATACATACTTTTATTTAAAATACTAGAAAATAATACAAATACATTCTATTTTCTGATTTTATTTTATTTTATCTTTTGAAAACATTTCCTAAAAAATATACTTTTTTTTGTAAAATAATTAATATTTTATTTTTGTGTATATTTAATATATTTAATACATAATATAAATACTTATATATTTATTAGAATATTTAGGATAAAAATACAAAAATAATACATTTTTATTTTTATTAATATTTGACCTCAAAAATTACCTTTTTACAAATATACTTCTCTTTTATTTATTTTTGTATATAATTAATAAATATTGTATATAATACATAATAAATACTTTTTTATTTACAAAATTAGGGTTTTACCCTAAACATTGAAAATATCCAAAATTAACCCATTTTTATTTTTATCTCACTTGTAAATAAATCACATACACTTACACAAATACATTTACACATACACATTTACTTATTCCTATACATTGATACATATTACATTTGCGATTGATTCGATTTGGTTGTAAATATTGGGACACTACTCTCCTATTAAGGTCTCATCCCCATTTGAACATTTGTACCCCCATCCCCATGATTATTTTGTAATAGTTTAGGACTTTAATTTCCGCATTTTAAAGTTTTCTAAATATACAAATAACAAATATCTTGACCTAATTCAAAGATAACAAAGCATGAAAATGGACAACACCAATCACACTTGCATCCCTAGGGTTACTGCACTTGTTGCCTTCAATAATGGGCCATGTTGCATGTTGAGTTTCTTTGGCAAAACAAAACAATATCAAATGATCATAGTCCCTCGATGACGCTTTCGAAAGTTGCCTAAAAATGATCAAGTCCCTTAAAGGAAAAATTGCCAAAGACACTTGGCACTATTGCAATCATGGTCTAAACGATGACCCGCGCCCGTCCCGTTAACATCCTAACACAATATTGTCCACCAAATACAATGGTGGAACAAAATTGTTAAAAGGGTTAAAACATAGGAAAAACCTTTGAGTAAATTTAGGGGTAGACAAATCTTAGTTACTTGAATCAAACTTGCAAAACACACTTGCCTACTTTTCAAGACCACACTCCACTACACTTTCAAAACAACTTTCAAAAAACATTGAAAACTTTTTCAAAAGATACACACCTTTGTATACATTCAAACATGGATCATTACAAAGGTTGCCACAACGAATGGCCTCTTTTCAAAATATTTTCAAACCCACACACAAAGCACCATTGAAAGCACCATTTCAAACAATTGAAAACACAAGGCAAGTGATCTAAGCAAGTAACTAAGAGCCCATGGATAACCATGGATAGAAAGGGTGCTAATACCTTCCCTTTCTATAATCTACTCCCCGAACCCAAGAAAACATCTCAAAGGTTTTTGCTGTGCTTTTTAACCTTTCCTTAGGATAAAATAAGGTGGCGACTCTTGCTCAACCGAAACATTTGTGAAAACAAACGCAAAACCCAAGTCAGTTCTCCCACCGTATCACAGAACTGGCGACTCTGCTGGGGATTAACTTAAAAGTGGGGTTACCTTAGGGTTAGATCATTTACTTGTTTTCAATGGTTTTCTTTGTTTGCTTTTATATTTGTGGGCTTTGCATCAGAGTTTCATAGATCCTAATCCGGATCTGGGGAATACCCTTTTAGCTATCATAAGCTGTGAGGGACATGTCCGGCGTAGACCGACATGGGTGAAGCAGTGGCTACATTGGTGTGACACCTTAGTCTGTACCGATATCCCTTGTGTTGCAACGAGGAGAATATGGGTCTTCTAAGGAGTCATTAAGCACCAACCGACCTTAGAACCCTAAATTGACCCAACTTGGCCATAGAACAGTAGCAGTATGCTACACTCATTGAGGCTAAACTCTCGCGATGGTTCTGGCTGCAAGAAAAGATTGTGATGCTGGAGTTATGACCGATTGAGGGTAGTCAATGATATTGAGATCCTCTAGAACCCGATTACTTTTGATAGGACAGGTCTTAACCAACGAAACTGAAAGAGGGTAATACCTAAACTTCATGCTGGCCTAAACCCTAAGGGTTGTCTTGTGTGACTTGTGTGCCTTATCATGCTTGCCTTTGTGAATACTTGTGGTGTGCTTTATCATAAACATCATACCATCATACCATTGCATGCATCCTGCATAAGGACTGACCCATTTCAAAGACAAGAGGGTTTCATCTTTGCTCTGTTTTGTAGGACATCATGATGCCCATGCGTAGGAATACTATTCGGCTCAACTTTGTTCAACCACCTACTTTGCTCAAGGAGTTGGTTGATAGGATTCCAAACACTACTTCCTTCATCAAGAGGCATGGTTCTCTTCTCGGTTTAGTCACTTCAAAGTGGGACCAACAACTGATGAGTGTCCTGGTCTAGTTTTATGATCCCCTGTATCATTGCTTCACCTTTCAAGACTTCCAGCTGGTCCCTACCCTGGAAGAATTCTCTGAGTTACTTGGTATCCCTGTTTTAGAGCAGACTCCATTCACCGGTTGGGAGAAGACTCTTAGGCCTGAAGAGATTGCTGCAGCCCTTCCCTTGACCAAAGAAGAGGTAATGATTAATTGGGAGACTAGAAGTGGAGTTAAGGGCTTTTTGGCTAAGTTTCTGGTTGGCAAAGCTAATAGTTTCTGGAATGACTTAGACTTCAAGGCGTACGAAGACATTCTGGCTCTCTTAATCTATGGTCTAGTATTGTTTCCAAATCCTGATAAATTTGTCAATATCAATGCCATAAGGATCTTTATGTCTCGGAACCCTGTACCCACTCTCTTGGGTGATGTCCTGCAACAGCTCTATGCTCGTACTGCCCGAAGACGAGGAACTCCATGGTGTTGTGCTCCTTTGTTAGTGAGGTGGTTTATTTCGCACCTCCCTAAGTTCGTGCTGAAGAACAAAGAAGGAAGAAGCTGGGCTCACAGGTTAATGTCTCTCACTGATAATGACATCATTTGGACTCTCAGAGGTTTGGGTGAAGTAGCCATTATTGATCGTTGCGGAGAATATCCTAATGTTCCATTGATCGGTACCCAGGGAGGAATCTCTTATAATCCATGTTTAGCTCTCCGTCAGTTTGGAAGATCCAGAAGAGCAGGGCCTCATGAGATGTTGGTACCTCACACCAGCTTTGAGTTTCAGGTAGACAGTGACGAGCTGCGCCGTAGATTCATCAAGGCTTGGGACAGAATTCACAAAGCTGACCCACATGAGTTGGGACCGAAGACTTCTCTACCTATGGAATCCTACTACAGATGGGTCCGCATCCGTGCTCAGAAGTTAGGTATGCCATACGAAGCTGTCAGGCCTATCATTCTTGAATTTCCTGATGAAGACGGGGTTCCTCCAACTGTCCTCCCTCCTCAGGTACCCACTAATGTTGATACACTAAAGAGATCTTGGACGCAGCTACAGGAAGAACGGGATTCTTATCGGGAAAAGTTCAACGAACAAGAGCAAAAGATCCAGAAGCTGACTAAGCAATTGGAGAGTGAGCAGATCCTGAACGACTATATCCGTACTGAGAAGAGGAGGCCATGGGAGCACTGATGGGCTTTGGATGTTTCTTTTACAACTTTTATTTCCTTTTCAGTATTTTCATTCTTGTAATGCCTAAGGGCAAGTTGTTTGAACAATTTAAAGTTTGAATCTAATGAAGTGTGTTTCCTTTTTGTCTACAAAGTTGAATCCTGATTGTCTTTGAAAACATAAATCATAAGCATCTCATTGCATCATATGCATAACAGGTACCCTTCTTCTACAGGTTGCTTAATCTTCTTCGCTGTTTATTTCAGCACTCAATCATCATGTCTTCCGAGCCTACTACCGAACAAGCTATCAAGGCCCTCCAGGCCCAGAATGCCAGTTTCAGGAGCTGGTCATGAGCTTAGCCCAGGGTCAACAGGAGTTGAAGACTCTGCTCTTGAAGAAGAAGAAGAAGAGGACTGCACTGTTTAACACTGGACGAAGGTTTGGGAATACACTGCAGAATGAGGCTGATCAGGCTACTTCCTCTGCAGGGAAAGACAGTCCCCAAGTGGGAAGGGCTCCTAGTCCTATGGTCTCCGACAACGAGATAGATTACAACGACGAACAGTACCCTCCTGCTGAAGACAGGTACAAGCAACTAGAGGACCGTTTAAGTGCCATGGAGATTCAAAATGTGCCGGGGCTAGATTTTGGAGATCTAGGTTTATCTTCTGGGGTGGTGATCCCACACAAGTTCAAGGCACCTGCCTTTGCAAAGTACGACGGGGCTTCCTGCCCTAAGCTGCATCTCAGATCATATGTAAGGAAGATCCAACCTTACACTGCAGACAAGAACCTTTGGATCCATTTCTTCCAGGATAGCCTTTCAGGGGCTCAACTCGAATGGTTCTACCAGCTGGATGGAGCCAGTATCCGAAACTGGGAAGACTTGGCTACTGCATTTTATAAGCAGTATCAGTACAATTCTGACATCGCTCCCACGCGTACCCAACTCCAGGGTATGTCACTGGGGACAGGCGAAGGATTCAAGGAGTATGCGCAAAAGTGGAGGAACCTGGCTGGAAGGGTGCAGCCACCTTTGACTGACCGTGAACTTTTTGACATGTTCCTGGGGACCCTGTCAGGTCCATTCTTCAACCATCTGATTGGGAATTCTTCTGCTGGGTTTACAGATTTGATCTTGACTGGTGAGAGAATAGAAGCTGGTATCAAGTCGGGGAAGATACAGAAAGGCGCCTCCTCGAGTACTGAAAAGAAGCCCTTCAAGAAGGAAGCTAGTGCTGTTTATGGTCCAAGGAGACAAATTAAACCGGAACGCCGCTAAGCTGTCAATGCGTTGGTAATTTTAAAGCCTACTGCTGCTCCTCAGTAGTATAACCAACCAAGGGGTGAGAGGCCCAAAAGGCAGTACACTCGGATCAGCATGACCCTGTCTCAGATATTGCCGCAACTACTGTCAACCAATCTGGTAACTGTCAAAGAAGCTCCGAAGGTAGTGAACACAGCTTCTCCAAAGTACAACCCCAACGCCCGCTGCACTTATCACTCTGATAGCCCGGGGCATACCACGGACGATTGCTGGGCTATGAGGAATAAGGTTCAGGACCTTATTGATGCTAAAGAAATACAGTTTGAGGCGCCCGAAAGGCCCAATGTTGTGACTGCTCCCATGCCCCAGCATGGAGTGAATGCCGTGGAAGAAGACCGGTATGTGGCCTCCGTGGAAGAGGTTGTTACTCCGTTATTGACCGTCAAAAGGAACCTGTTGCTAGCCGGTTTATTTCCGGGATGTAGTAAAGGTTGCCTTCTATGTGCTGTTTCACCTGCTGGTTGTCCCTTGCTGAAGTCAGGCGTCCAAAACCTGATGGATAGCAAAGAGATCTTGTTCGAGAAGGTTGCTGTTCCTGATGTCCCTACTGAAGAAGTGTTTATTGTTACTATTTTCAACAACCCTCCTAAGGCTCCTTCAAAGAAGCCTGTCAAAATCATGTCCACTCAGAAGATTGCTCCTATCATCATCACTGTTCCGGGGCCTCTCCCCTATACGTCTGACAAAGCTGTCCCATGGCACTATGGGGCAGATGTTTATGTTCTTGGAGTAAATCAAGAGTTTGATACTAGTACCGGCGTCAGTAACATCACCGGGCCTGCCAAAGTTACTCGCAGTGGTAGGCTGTTCTCGCCAGATATTGCGCCACCAACTATTCAGAGACCTCTTATCATCACACCTGCAAGTGTGCCTGCTCCCCTTTCTGATCAAGTTCCTGTTTCTGCCCCTGCTGCCGAGTCATCTGACGCTCGGGGCAAAGGGATTGCTACTGATTTGCCTGCCCTGACGGAGGCACCAAAGACCACCAATGTTGAAGCTTCCCAGCAAGATATGGAAGAGATTCTCAAGATCATTAAGAAGAGTGATTTCAATGTAGTTGAGTAACTGGGGCACACCCCATCAAAGATTTCTATGCTATCACTGTTGTTGTGTTCAGAAGCCCATACCAAGGCCCTAATTTCCTTCCTGAAGACGGCCCATGTGCCACAAGAAACGTCTGCTGATCAATTTACCAATTGTGTGGCCAACTTGACTGCCGATAATGGGTTGGGCTTCTCTGACGCCGATCTGACTGCCAAAGGAAAGAACCATAACGACGCCCTACATGTCTCCATTGAATGCAGGGGCACTACTCTTGCCCATGTGTTGGTAGACACCGGTTCTTCATTGAACGTATTACCCAAGAAGGCCTTAGACAGGTTGGATTGTGAGGGTTTAGAGCTCAAACCTAGTAACATTGTTGTCCGGGCCTTTGACGGTTCGAAAAGGATGGTACATGGGGAAGTTGACATTCCAATCAGGGTTGGTTCTCAAGTTTTTGATCCTACTTTCTATGTGATGGACATCCGACCATCCTATTCTTGTTTGCTGGGTCATCCATGGATCCACAAGGCTGGAGCTGTGACCTCCACACTACATCAGAAGCTTAAGTACCTGGTCAGAGGGAAAATTGTGACAGTTCAGGGGGAGGAAGAATATATGGTCAGCCACCTCAACTCGTTCCGATACATAGAGATGGATGGGGAGTTCATTGAAACCCCCTTTCAACACTTTGAAGAGGTGCCTCAGACACTGGCGTCAGCAGAGACTGTGACTGTAGAAGATTCTCCGTTGAAGATGGCTTCCTTAAAGGATGCCCGGGCTGTGATTGAGAAGGGTGAGTGCGCAAACTGGGGCCGACTTCCTGATTTCACTCCAAAGACTGACAAGTTTGGCTTGGGTTTCACTGCAGAAGCTCAGAGGGATGTTCGTAAGGCAAGGATTGGAAAACCTCCTGTGTTCATCACCAACCCGGGAGTGAATGCTATTGAAGACGACGGGGAGGAATCCGAATTCGACAACTAGATCTACCCAACGACCGACGATGGACCAAGCAACTGGACCTCCAAGGATTTCACACCTATTACTTTTCTCACTCAGTAATGAACTCTTTTGTTTTGAATTTGTAACAGACAATATTTTGAAACTTTTATGGCTCGGTGTCTTACCCGGGGCACCGTGGCTTCATTTGTGAGGGCTTTTGTGTGTCATTTTCATATATAAAAACATTGGACGTTTGTTGCATTTCAAAATCTTGCGCTCCTTTTCTTTCTTTATTATATATTGCAAAACAACTATATTTACACAGACTCACCTATACAGGTTCCAATCCACTATGGATCTCACTGGTAACGACTCTGCTACCGCCAGTTATGACTTCGAAAATCTGATCAACTTAGCCGAAGACGAAGGTGAAGATGATTGCGAAGTGCCTGGTGAGCTTGCAAGACTGTTACTCCAGGAAGAGAGGGCTATTCAGCCACATGAAGAGCCAGTGAAAACGGTAAATTTGGGTACTGAGACAGACAGAAAGGAAGTCAAGATTGGTGCCAATCTAGAGCTCAGTGTGAAACAATGGTTGATTCAGATGCTGCATGACTATGTGAAAATCTTTGCATGGTCTTACGAAGACATGCCTGGGTTGGATACCGACATTGTGGTTCATCACTTGCCTACCAAGGAAGAATGCCCTCCGGTAAAGCAGAAGGTCCGCCGTATGCGTCCAGAAATGTCCGAGAAAATCAAAGTTGAGGTTATGAAACAATTTGATGTCGGGTTTCTAGCAGTGACTTCTTACCCTCAGTGGATTGCCAACGTGGTTCCAGTGCCGAAGAAGGATGGTAAGGTCCGAATGTGTGTTGATTACAGGGATTTGAACAGGGCCAGCCCTAAGGATGATTTCCCTCTGCCTCATATCGACGTTCTGGTTGACAACACTGCTCAGCATAAAGTATTCTCCTTCATGGACGGCTTCTCCGGTTATAATCAAATCAAGATGGCTCCTGAAGACATGGAGAAGACCACTTTTGTTACTCAATGGGACACCTTTTGCTACAAGGTCATGCCTTTTGGGTTAAAAAATGCTGGGGAAACCTACCAACGTGCCATGGTTGCTTTATTTCATGACATGATCCATCACGAGATAGAAGTATACGTCGATGATATGATTGCAAGGTCCCAAACTGAGGAGGAACACCTTGACCATCTACAGAAGCTGTTTGACCGTCTGAAGTTGTACAAGCTGAGGTTGAACCCAAACAAGTGCACCTTTGGGGTAAGATCTGGAAAATTGCTAGGCTTTGTCGTAAGCGACAAAGGAATTCAAGTGGACCCTGCCAAAGTGAAAGCCATACAAGATATTCCAACTCCCAAGACAGAGAAAGAAGTCAGAGGCTTTCTAGGACGGCTGAACTACATTGCCCGGTTCATCTCACATCTAACTGCTACTTGTGAACTAATCTTCAAGCTGCTGAAGAAAGATCAAGTGGTACGTTGGAACGATGAATGTCAGGCCGCTTTCGAAAGAATCAAAGAGTATCTCCAAGAACCACCCATTCTTATGCCGCCGGTTGAAGGGAGACCTCTAATCCTATACTTAACAGTACTTGACAACTCAATGGGGTGTGTGCTGGGGCAGCATGACGAGTCTGGCCGAAAAGAACACGCCATTTATTACCTTAGCAAAAAGTTTACCGACTGTGAGACCCGATACTCACTGCTCGAGAAAACTTGTTGCGCTTTGGTATGGGCTGCTCGCCGGCTGAGACAGTATATGTTGACTCACACTACTCTGTTGATTTCAAAAATGGATCCAATCAAGTACATATTCGAAAAGCCTGCCTTGTCCGAAAGAATAGCAAGATGGCAGATGATCTTGACAGAATACGACATCCAGTACACGACTCAGAAAGCAATCAAGGGAAGTGTATTGGTAGACCATTTGGCGCACCAGGCAGTGGACGACTACCAGTCAATGAACTTTGAATTTCCAGACGAGGATATCATGGTAGTGACTTATTGTGAAGTACCTGGACCAGATGAAGGACCTGAGGAGGGATCCCGATGGTCTATGCACTTTGACGGAGCCTCGAACACTTTGGGTAATGGTATCGGCACTGTGATCATATCCCCTAAAGGTACTCATACTCCACTCACCGCCCGGCAATATTTCAACTGCACTAACAACATGGCAGAGTATGAGGCATGCATCATGGGTCTTCAAGCTGCAATCGACTTAAGGATCAAGTTTCTGAGTGTCTTCGGAGATTCCGCTCTCGTGATCAATCAGATCAAAGGCGAGTGGGATACGAAACACCCAAATCTTATTCCTTACAAGGAGTATGTGTTGACATTGCTTCCCCACTTCGAGGAGATAACTTTTGAACATTTCCCAAGAGAGGAGAATCAGTTAGCAGACGCGTTGGCTACGATGTATTCTATGTTCAAAGTCAAATGGGACAACGAGGATCCCCGGATCATCATTTGGAAGTTGGATGAACCTGCACATTGCTGCGATCTCTAGACCGAAGAGGTAACAGAAAAACCCTGGTATCATGAAGTGAAGAGGTACCTTGAAGCTCAAGAATACCCCGAAGGCGCATCTGTAAATGACAAGAAGTTCCTGAGAAGGTTTGCGGCAAAGTTCTTCCTCAGCAACGACATTCTCTACAAGCGAAACCATGATTCAACCTTATTGCGTTGTATGGATAAGACTGAAGCAGAAAGGATCATGGCAGAACTACATGAAGGCACCTTCGAAACACATTCCAGTGGACATACCATGGCAAAGAAAATCCTTCGGGCAGGATATTTATGGTCCATAATGGAAGCCGACTGTTATCAGCATTCTCGAACTTGTCATAAATGCCAGATCTATGCTGATAATGTGCACATTCCTCCGGTCCCTCTGAACGTCTTGACAGCACCTTGGCCTTTTGCAATGTGGGGCATTGATATGATCGGCGAAATCAGACCTACGGCATCCAACGGGCATCGCTTCATCTTGGTAGCGATTGATTACTTCACAAAGTGGGTTGAAGCAGCTTCTTACGCTACTGTAACCAAGAAAGTCGTGGCACGGTTCATTCGGCACAACCTGATCTGTCGATACGGTGTACCTGAGAGGATTATTACGGATAATGGTACCTATCTTAACAACAAGATGATCGCTGAGCTCTGCGAGCAATTCAAGATACAGCACCACAACTCTTCTCCCTACCGACCGAAGATGAATGGGGTTGTAGAAGCAGCGAATAAGAACATCAAGAAGATTGTGCAGAAGATGACAGTGACCTACAAATATTAGCAAGAAATGTTACCGTTTGCTCTTCATGGGTACCGTACCTCAGCACGGAAGTCAACAGGGGCAACTCCCTTTTCCTTGGTCTATGGCATGGAGGCAGTCTTGCCTATTGAAGTTCAGATACCCTCTCTCCGGATAATGAAGGATGCAGGTTTGAGCGAAGATGACTGGATCCAGACTCGGCTTGATCAATTAAACCTAATTGACGAAAAGAGACTCACTGCTATTTGTCATGGTCAGACGTACCAAAAACGGATGATCAGGGCATTTAACAAGAAGGTCAGACGACAAGAGTATCAAGTCGGAGACCTGGTGTGATACGGTGGGAGAACTGACTATGGTTTTGCGTTTGTTTTCGCAAATGTTTCGGTTGAGCAAGAGTCGCCACCGACTTTTTATTTTATCCTAAAGGAAAGGTTAAAAAAGCACAGCAAAAACCTTTTGAGATATTTCGTGGGTCCGGGGGGTAGATTATGAAAAGGGAAGGTATTAGCACCCTTTCCATCCATGGTTATCCATGGGCTCTTAGTTACTTGGTTTTTTAGATCACTTTGCCTTGATTTTCGATTGCTTGAAAATGGTGTGTGTGTGTGTGTGTGTCTTGAAAATGTTTTTGAAGAAGATGCCTTGTCTTAGGCTACCCTTGTAACAATTCTTTACTCGAATATTTTACAAAAGTGTGTATCTTTTCGAAAAGATGTTTCAAAGTGTTTTTGAGAGTTTGTTTTGAAAGTGTTTGTGGAATGTGGTTTTTGAAAAGAAGGCAAGTGTTTTTGCAAGTTGATCTCAAGTAACTAAGAGTTTTGTCTACCCTATTGTACTCAAAGGTTTTCTCTATGTTTTCAACCCTTTTTTGACAATTTTGTTCCACCATTGCATTTGGTGGACAATCTTGCGTTTAGGATGTTTAACGGGACGGGTACGGGTCATCGTATGGACCGTGAATGCAATGGTGCCAAGTTTCTTTGGCAATTTGCTTTGAAGGGACTATGATCATTCCATTTAGGCAACATTCGAAAGCGTCATCGAGGGACTTATGATCATTTGAATTTGTTTTGCCAAAGATACTCGACGTGCAAGCATGGCCCATTTTGGAAGGCAACATGTGGGATTACCCTAGAGGGTGCAAGTGTGATTGTGTATTGATTTCATGTATTTGTCTTGTATTAGGTTATATAGCGTTTGATTTTATGTACATGCAAACCCTAGGTCTAACCATGGTATAATTGAAAGCGGTAAATTGCGAAAATGTAAAGTCTATGCTATTACAAAATAAGTATCCGGGAGTGGGGGTACAAATTTACGAATGGGGATGAGACTTAGGAATATAGTGTCTAATAGGTTACAACCAAATCGAATCGATCAAATGTAAATGTAACGAATATACAAGTATAAGCGAATGTATAATGTATCAAAATGCAAGTATATTGCGTAAGTGTACGTGTATATGTGTATGTATATTTGTATATGCAATTATTTATAGGTTAGGGATGTGAAATTAAATGAGTATTATTAAGTATGTATTTGTTTTTGTATTATGTACACAACAGTATTTTAATAAAAGAAAGGAAAGTGTTTTATATTCTATTTTTCTAGATATTAAAAAATAATGCATTTTAATTAATCATGTACAAATCCAAAGTTCTAATTTTAAGGAGAAAAATATTAACTTTAAAGGAAAAATTATGTATTTATGTACAAAGTAAGAAAATTTAATAAAATAAAAGAAAAGGTATTTTAAGTTCTATCTTCTTTATGTATTAATATTAATGTATTTTAATGTGTATTTTTATGTACAAAGGGTTTTTAAAGAAAGAAAGAAAACCGTTTAACTTAAAAAGGTAATATTCATGTATTTTTAGTTAACATTTTTAAATGAAAAAAAATAGGGTATCATTCATTAAAAAAAAAGTTAAGTTAAAAAGGAAACAAATAAAAGTGTTTTTATTTTAGTTTGTATAAAACGAAAAAATGAATAAAAGAATTAAATGGGCTTGGGACTTATGCTGGCCCAAAACAGAATTGAAAATGGATTAGGAAAGGGGGTATACGCCTGTTTTACTGGGCTTGAGGGATTTGGAAAGGGCAAGGCCCAAACGCGTTTTGGGAAACAAATGTTTTAGGGTTCATCAGTTTTTTGTTTCATTTGGGATATTTGGCTTAGGGTTTATGAGCGACAGAAGCGTCGTTCGTTCGTTTTTCGTTCATCTTCTTCGTTCGTTCTTGAGTGCCATCTCCTCCGCCTAGTCACCTACGCCACCTCTCATCCTTCCCTTCGCGTTTGCTCAAGCGACGGTAAAAGGGTAAGACTTTTGTTCTAGCGCATCCTTTGAGGATTTCATGTTTTACACATGTTTTGATTCTTATATACTCTGATTTTGTTTATGGTTTATGCAAGATTTTGAAATGAGGGAAAGGGAATACTACCTGTTGGAGACGGAGAAGGAGGAGATTAGGAGGTGTTACGGCGGCTTGATGGAGAAGAGGGGAGATGCGCGACGCTGAAGCTAGCTTTGGGAAAACTTGGTATTTCTGTACCTTTCTTTTAGGCTTTATGATGTCAAGCTGAAAGCTTGATACACATGTCTTCTTTTCTTCTTCTCCTTCTTGTGTTACCTTCTGTTTATGTCGCCTCGAATGTTTGTGTTTGGTTGCCTTGGTACGCTTTGTCTCTCTGACTTTCTTCTTCTCTTTTACTGCCTCGATACCTCTGTATGCTTGCCTTTTGATTGCCTTTTGATTGCCTTTTGATTGCCCTGTGATGAGTACTTCTCTGAGGGCCTGCCTTGAATGTGCTTCTGAACGTTGGTTGCCTTTGGAATGTTTCTGAACGTTATCCCTTTTTCCCAATGATGGTGCTCTTCGAGGGCTTGAGGGTTACAGGTTGCCTGGGTAAGTTTTGTTGGTTTTGAAAGTTGACAAGGTTTTTAGAGGCTTTAATGTTTGATGGTTAAGGCAGGTTTAATGCTTCAGGTTTGATGCTTTAGGTTGATGGCCTCTTTGCAACTGGTTTTTTTTTGTGTTGGAGTTTTAATGGTACAGGTACAAGTTTGTTTGTTTATGTTTTTTTTTGAGCTGGGCATTCTGGCTTCAGGTCTTGGATATCAGGCTCTTTTCTTTGACAGTGGTTTAATGGTTTTTTAATGGCTTACAGGTTATGGCCTTTTTTAGATTGTTGGTCCTTTTCGTGAGACTTGAAGGCTTATCTTTTTCTTTTTCTTTTTGTGTATATGCTTGCTCTTTTAACACAGGTTGGTGTTTTATGGATTTGTGGTTATTAGCAGGTTGTTAGGCTTTTGAGGCTCAGGCTTCATGTTAGGCCTTTTGACAGGTTATCGCCTTGACAGGTTGTGCTTGCTTTTTGTTTTTATCCCCTTTTTTCTGGAAACTTATGCAGTTTTGTATTATATCATCTTCCTGCCTAAAGCCTAAGCCTAAACACTTCTTCTTTCTTCTCTCTCTCCAGTACACTTTAGGCATTAAAATAATGTTTGTACTGTACTTTCTGAAAGGGCCCCTTCTTTGGGAAATGATGAAAATGAGTTTTATTGCTTGCATAACAATTTTCCTCCGCATATTTTATCTCTTCTTTTGACAGCTTTTATACTTTTGGATCTTTTGATATCTTTGCCAAATCTTCTTCTTTGGTAGCCTTGAATAGCTTTGTGACATTTTGACAGCAAGTTTGAATTTTTCAGTTTGGACTTCTAGTTTGGTTTGAACTTGGAGTTTTGAGATTTGAACTTATGCAGTTTGGATAATTTTTGAATTGTGCAATTTTTGACTTTTGTGCATTCATTTTTTAGCAAATAAAAATCCGTCCCTCTTTGTGAACCGGGAGAAATCCCGTGATTTGCAGAGAGGGTTAACTGATCCCAATCAGTGGCCCTTAATGATGAACTGTCTTTTATTTGTCTTTTTATTTATTTATCTGCTATTTGACTTTTCTTCTTTTCTTTTTGCAGATGAATACTTGGATGGAGAGGGGTATTAAATGAAGAATGAAGAATTAGAAAAAATAGGATAGTTTCATTTTTTTATTTAAATTTAAACTAATGTAAAATCATTGTTGTAAATAAATTGTAAACAATAATTGTACGAATAGTTTTAAAAATAAATAAAAGTTTTTATTATCCAATTAATTCTATTTCCTTTATTGCTTATTTATTATTTAAAATTCTTTGAATTAAAATAATTGAAAGATAAATTCCAATCACTTAATCTTAGAATAATAAATAATTTAAATAAACAAAGCTTTAGCACTTGATCAATTAAACCTGGCGTTTCCAACACCCAAAGCAAAGCAACAGTTAATCAAAACAACTGATCAGGCACATTCCCTTTTCACTGATTTCTTACCAAACACTTGTAAATCCAAACTGAATGTATCCTTTGACTGGTTCAATCAAACAAACGTGAATTCAATCCAAATGCCCTCTTTTTACTGATTAAGTCAAACAATGTGAATTCAACCCAAATCTCGGAATAACTTGCAAAGTGCTTGATCAAAGTGCTGAGAACGTGCCCAAAAAACCCTAATTCTTGATTAAATTCCAAAGAGCGTTCGCCTGATCAAAGTTGAGCCAAAATCAACCAAAACCCTAAACCAACTGTTTGAAACATTCCAGAGCCCTGAAAAATCAATAAAACCCTAATTGCGTCTGACTGACGAGAAAAGTCCGTTTGACCGATTCTTGAGCCAGTCTGAAAAAATCAGGAAACGCCTGAAGCTGCGATTTCTTGTGGAAAAATGCGAGGGAAAATTTTGGGGTACAACAGTTGCCCCTGTTCAATCTTCTTGAACCTGAAGAGTTAGATTGGCAAGTTTGCCTTTCGCGACTTGAAGGTAAAAGAAGATTGGACACAAAAGTGCCCAGAAAATTTGCACTCGGTGATGTGATGGTAGAGGTGAATGGGCTTAAAGATGCCATTTGGTGATGGGCTTAAAGATGCCATCTGATGCGATAGAATCTTGTCGGGGGATGGCATAGAGATGCCATCTGATAATGGGCTTAAAGATGCCATTTGGAGACTGCTGGTAGGAGGATGGGCTTATAGATGCCATCTGGAAATGTTGAACTGTATGTCAATAGTGAGTGGACGAGTATCAGAAAGGCACCCATGTTTTGGAACATCTCTGAGTTAGGGGTCCGAGCAAGCAATAGATTGACATCCATGTTTGGAGAATCCGTAAACTATTTTGAAGTTGTGATTGAATAAGCAATAGAGCCACATCCGTTGTTGGGAAGCGTCCGTAAACTATTTTCAAAAGTTGGCATCTGAACAAGTTGGTAGATTAACATCCGTTGTTGGGAAGAATCCGTAAACTGTTTTCAGAAGTCTTGAGAAGAATCTGAACAAGTGATAGGTTAGCATCCGTTACTGGAGAACCCGTGAACTGTTTTCAAAAGTCTTGAAGTTGAAGAGGAACCGGTGTAGGGTTTCCTGATGATGCGTCTGAATGGATCTGGAATAAGTATCAGAATGTCGCCGTGTCCGGGTCACATCTGAACTGTTTCTGGATGAATCTCGGGAGATGATCTTTGTTTGTCGACTGATCTTACCTGAAAAGGCAAAGGGTTAGTTGTATGCAATGTTATGATGCATGATGCAATGTATGTGACATCAATGTTTATGACATGATTGTGATGAATGCGCATGTAAGCTGATGAGCTATCTTGCTGAGGATAAATGAATCTTGGACGGCTGAAGATAAAAGAATCTTGACTGCTGCCGGGACGAATAATTCCTTGGCTGTTGCTGGGGAAGAGAATTCCTGATGACCTCTACTGGGGAGTTCCAATCTAATAGACTCATGCTGGGGATGTAAGACTGAGAATCTTCAGTTTGGCGGGAAGTAACTCTGGCGACTTCACTGGGGAACTCAAGATTTGCCCTCCCAAAACTCTGTGGGGAGAAGGTTCATTAGTCCGGCTCCGCTAGGGATTGATGATTGGAAGTTTTAGCTTCGCTGGGGATAATGAAACTTGACTCTGAGTGGAGTTAGATTCTGGAAGGTTCTCTGGCTGGGGATTGCGAGAGTCCTCTGATTGCTGCAGGTGAAGGCTTGGAATCTGAACAAGCGATAGATTGACATCCGTTACTAAAGAATTCGTAAACTGTTTTCAGAAGTCTTGAGAAGAATCTGAACAAGTGATAGGTTAACATCCGTTACTTGGAGAACCCGTGAACTGTTTTCAGAAGTTTGAGAAGTTGAATAAGCAATAGAGCAGCATCCGTTGTTGGGAAGTGTCCGTAAACTGTTTTCAAAGGTTGCATCTGAACAAGTTGGTAGATTAACATCCGTTGTTGGGAAGAATCCATAAACTGTTTTCAGAAGTCTTGAGGTTGAATAAGCAATAGAGCAGCATCCGTTGTTGGGAAGCGTCCGTAAACTATTTTCAAAAGTTGCATCTGAACAAGTGATAGATTAACATCCGTTGTTAGGAAGAATCCATAAACTGTTTTCAGAAGTCTTGAGGTTGAATAAGCAATAGAGCAGCATCCGTTGTTGGGAAGCGTCCGTAAACTATTTTCAAAAGTTGCATTTGAACAAGCGATAGATTAACATCTGTTGTTGGGAAGAATCCATAAACTGTTTTCAGAAGTCTTGAGTCTGAATAAGAAATAGAGCAGCATCCGTTATTGGGAAGCGTCCGTAAACTATTTTCAAAAGTTGCATCTGAACAAGTGATAGATTAACATCCGTTGTTGGGAAGAATCCATAAACTGTTTTCAGAAGTCTTGAGTCTGAATAAGCAATAGAGCAACATCCGTTGTTGGGAATCGTCTGTAAACTATTTTCAAAAGTTGCATCTGAACAAGTGATAGATTAACATCCGTTGTTGGGAAGAATCCATAAACTGTTTTCAGAAGTCTTGAGTCTGAACAAGCGATAGATTGACATCCGTTACTGGAGGATCCGTAAACTGTTTTCAGAGTGTTGAGAAGAGTCTGAACAAGCGATAGGTTAACATCTGTTACTGGAGAACCCGTGAACTGTTTTCAGAAATCTTGAAGTTGAAGGAGTAATCAGTGTAGGGTCTCCTGATGATGAACTCGTGTAAAACTGCATCTGGATGAATCTAAGTGTCAGAATGTCGCCGTGTTCGGGTCACATCTGAACTATTTCTTGAAAGTCTGAATGAGTTATAGAATGTCGCCATCTCTGGGTCACATCTTGAACTACATCTTGTTCTCTGCGGTGATGAAGGAATTGTTTGAACACTTTTGACATTCGAATGCCCCAGGTGATGATGAAGGAGTCTTGAATCAGATTACCCCGCGGATTGAGAGATTTCTTGATATCTTGACTGGACTGCCCCATGTTAACTGAACTTTGAACGATCTGTTGAAACTTGACTGGACTGCCCCAGGTTAACTGAACTTTGAAAGATCTGTTGGACCTCGACTGGACCGCCCCAGGTTAATTGAACTTTGAACGATCTGTTGAACCTCGACTGGACTGCCCCAGGTTAATTGGATTTTGACATGTCATGCCCCCCTTGCTGATAGGAGATTTGTAAAGGAAGTGTCGTCCCTTTGAAGTGATTTTTGCTTGCTGAGAGAGTTTTCGTTCCTCCGAACATTCGCTGTATGAATTTCTTCGCTGTCAATCAAAAGCCAAATGCAGACAGTGATATTCAAGCAATGCAAAGTTTATGTTTGTCTCGAAGTTTTGAAAAATGCGTTTTTAGCAGAAAACTTTTCATAAGACAAGTCAACACAAGATTTAGAGTAAAGCCCTACAGGAGTCAGGATACCTTTTGTAACAGTATGCTTTCGAACTAACCCATGCTTCAATTAGGACTTTTGAGGGGTTGTAACGTGGCTTGGTTCACGGTTTAAGAAACAAAGGATAAAGGCTCAAAATATATTTGTACCCACCCGCTCTTCGTGATGTCCTTCATACCTAAGCTCAGTTAATTGTGCGTCTCACTCTGTTTTGAGTTTGGAACGACTTTTGGGCGATGGTTCACCAGTTGAATTTGGGGAGACAGTCATCATCTCCTTTTTCTTTTTCAACATTTTTCATGTTGTTGAGGATTTTGTAATGACCTCACTATTTTGATTTTGATTTGTTATCCCTAACTTTTGCCTGACTGTTCCCATTTTCGCGATTACAGTCAACGGGATGCCCCAGCTTTCTTAAGCCTCCTTTATAGGTTTTGGCTTGGTGGGCTTTTCTCTTTTGAGAGATTGACTGTCTATGTGATAGGGAACCACCCCTGTCTTTTGATTCCAAAGGAATGTTTTCTTTTTCGACGTCGTTCGTTGTGTTACGAACTGAGAGTTTGCGACTTCAATGCACATTTTCTTTTGAATTAACTGAGAGACTACCCTGCCCCAGGTTTATATCAAAGGTTTTGATTATTTAGAACAGAAAACTCCTACTTCTTTGGCTCGAAGGGGTTGACTAGGGACTAACTTCCTTATAACTCCAGTGTTTGGGAATTGAAAGAAATGCCTGTACATCATCAGCAAGGTCTGTTCAAAAGCATACTGTATAAGATCATGGTATTGTTTCGTCATCCTCCCTCTAAAGGCTTGCAGCTTTTTATCAAGAGTCAAATATCATAAAGAAAAGCATAAGAGTAGTGAAACGAATGGATGAATTCAAGACAAACATATGCAATGCATTAATTAAAACAGAGTTTAACCTCAACAAATAATTGTTTGACAGCAAAAGAAATTACAACTTTGAAAGTTCAAAAAGAAGCAAAAGTCTTTCAGCTTGAGCTTCGTCACTTCAGGTGGGGAACCCTTTAACGAAAGATTTTCATCTCTCCGTCTGGCATGAATTCCAGCACTCCAATATCGATCAGATCTTGAATCTTGTTCTTCAAGGCCCAACAGTCGTTGGTGTCGTGTCCCGGGCTATAGGAGTGGTAAACACAAAATGCATCGGGATGATAGTGAGGAGAGGAGGTATTGGGCTTCTGAGGAGGGTCCTTTAAGGTAAGCATGTTGACCTCCAACAGACGCTTCAGTATGAAGAATGATGGTATTTCAGTCTCCGTGAACTGTCTTCCCGACGTTTCTTGCTTACGCCGATTACCCCGTTGACGCTGGCGAGATTGTTGATGGGCTTGTGACCCTGAAGCAAGCAAAGGAGCTTTCCCTTTGTCTTCTTGGTGGTTGGAGGCTGAGTGGTGACTTGCTCTTCAACCTCAGATGTTTTCCCCAGTTGGTTATTTGGAAGCAGTTGGCGGACAAGAGCTCTGAGTTCCTCTTGTCTTTGAGATAGGTCTTGGATGAGAGCCATCTGGCCCACCAACTGTCCCATCACTTGGGTCCTCAATGTTGTCAGATCAAACTACATCTCTGCAAGCTGATCACTCCTGGCATTATTGGAATTCTCCAAGCCCTTTGTGAGGAGAGCTTTCATTTCTTCTTGCCCCAGAGACAAGTTTAGGAACATCTCCTGCAGCTGAGCAGTCTGGTCTTGGATGTCTTTGACAGACCTTTCTAGAGCCATCTCTTACTGAAATAAACAGCAGGAGAGTAAGGAAACCTGAAAAAGGAAAGACCGCCAAAATGCAATGCATGATATGTGGATGCATGCTTTCAAGGATCTCTTGGGGTAAACACAAGAAAATGTTAGAGGTTGAACTTTGCTCTTGGATTGGAGATCTCCGCACCAGTGGATGTCTTTCCACTAGAATCAAGCTCACCATGTCGAGTGGGTCATAGCCACTGATTCAAGTTGTTGCACTTGAACTTTGTTTGGAGAACTTTGTATTGATGGATGTCTTTCCACGAGAATCAAGCTCACCATGTCGAGTGGGTCATAGCCACTGATTCAAGTTGTTGTACTTGAACTTTGACTGGAGAACTTTGCTTAGAGGAGAAACTTCTTGCCCCTTGGTAGGTGTCTGGTTCAACGTAACCCTGCATCAAAAGAACCCTCGAGATCCTTGAAATTGTTATTGAAAATGCTATGGTATGATGTCATGATGTTATGTACATGTATGCAAAAAGCAAGTGAGTGTATATACAGGCAAACATATTTACACAAAGCAAACAAGTCCTTAGGTTTAGGCTTGCATGAGGTTTAGGGAAGTACCCTCTTGAAGTTAGTTGGCTCATCCTGTCTTAAAATAGAAACCGGGTTCTAAGGAGCTCAATATCATTGGATTGTTTTCTGTGTTCATTGTTTCAGTTTAGCCACTTATTGGCGACCAAAATATTCCAAGAAAACAACCCTCAAATGAGTGTAGTATCGAGTATCTACCAACTTCGGACTGCACCAAAGTCGATCATCTCACTACCCCTAAAAAGGCTAAGATGGTCAATTAAGGTTCTAAGAGTTCGTTAGTGCTTCACGACATCACTCAGCGGCCCCGTACTCTCCTTGACTACTTAAGGGTTACCGGTACTTACAAATATGTCACACTAACATAGCTTACTGCTTCAACCGTGTCGGTATACCCCGCACAGTTCCCTCGCAGTTTTTTGCTATTTACCTAAGAAGGTGCCCCAAATCCGGGTGTAGGATTCACAACAAACCCAAACAAGAACCCAAAAGATAAAGCAATTAAGTCAATTAAAGCAAGAAAGTAAAGGTGATCTAAACCCTAAGGTAACCCCACTTCTAAGTTTATCCCCAGCAGAGTCGCCAGTTCTGTGATACGGTGGGAGAACTGATTATGGTTTTGCGTTTGTTTTCGCAAATGTTTCGGTTGAGAAAGAGTCGCCACCAACTTTTTATTTTATCCTAAAGGAAAGGTTAAAAAAGCACAGCAAAAACCTTTTGAGATATTTCGTGGGTCCGGGGGGTAGATTATGAAAAGGGAAGGTATTAGCACCCTTTCCATCCATGGTTATCCATGGGCTCTTAGTTACTTGGTTTTTTAGATCACTTTGCCTTGATTTTCGATTGCTTGAAAATGGTGTGTGTGTGTGTGTGTCTTGAAAATGTTTTTGAAGAAGATGCCTTGTCTTAGGCTACCCTTGTAACAATTCTTTACTCGAATATTTTACAAAAGTGTGTATCTTTTCGAAAAGATGTTTCAAAGTGTTTTTGAGAGTTTGTTTTGAAAGTGTTTGTGGAATGTGGTTTTTGAAAAGAAGGCAAGTGTTTTTGCAAGTTGATCTCAAGTAACTAAGAGTTTTGTCTACCCTATTGTACTCAAAGGTTTTCTCTATGTTTTCAACCCTTTTTTGACAATTTTGTTCCACCATTGCATTTGGTGGACAATCTTGCGTTTAGGATGTTTAACGGGACGGGTACGGGTCCTCGTATGGACCGTGAATACAATGGTGCCAAGTGTCTTTGGCAATTTGCTTTGAAGGGACTATGATCATTCCATTTAGGCAACATTCAAAAGCGTCATCGAGGGACTTATGATCATTTGAATTTGTTTTGCCAAAGATACTCGACGTGCAAGCATGGCCCATTTTGGAAGGCAACATGTGGGATTACCCTAGAGGGTGCAAGTGTGATTGTGTATTGATTTCATGTATTTGTCTTGTATTAGGTTATCTAGCGTTTGATTTTATGTACATGCAAACCCTAGGTCTAACCATGGTATAATTGAAAGCGGTAAATTGCGAAAATGTAAAGTCTATGCT
The DNA here is from genome assembly GCA_948472305.1 of Vicia faba. Lineage (NCBI taxonomy): Eukaryota > Viridiplantae > Streptophyta > Magnoliopsida > Fabales > Fabaceae > Vicia > Vicia faba. The sequence goes on along the minus strand of OX451741.1, from coordinate 325,877,720 downwards.
ATTACAAAATAAGTATCCGGGAGTGTGGGTACAAATTTACGAATGTGGATGAGACTTAGGAATATAGTGTCTAATAGGTTACAACCAAATCGAATCGATCAAATGTAAATGTAACGAATATACAAGTATAAGCGAATGTATAATGTATCAAAATGCAAGTATATTGCGTAAGTGTACGTGTATATGTGTATGTATATTTGTATATGCAATTATTTATAGGTTAGGGATGTGAAATTAAATGAGTATTATTAAGTATGTATTTGTTTTCGTATTATGTACACAAAAGTATTTTAATAAAAGAAAGGAAAGTGTTTTATATTCTATTTTTCTAGATATTAAAAAATAATGCATTTTAATTAATCATGTACAAATCCAAAGTTCTAATTTTAAGGAGAAAAATATTAACTTTAAAGGAAAAATTATGTATTTATGTACAAAGTAAGAAAATTTAATAAAATAAAAGAAAAGGTATTTTAAGTTCTATCTTCTTTATGCATTAATATTAATGTATTTTAATGAGTATTTTTATGTACAAAGGGGTTTTAAAGAAAGAAAGAAAACCGTTTAACTTAAAAAGGTAATATTCATGTATTTTTAGTTAACATTTTTAAATGAAAAAAATTAGGGTATCATTCATTAAAAAAAAAGTTAAGTTAAAAAGGAAACAAATAAAAGTGTTTTTATTTTAGTTTGTATAAAACGAAAAAATGAATAAAAGAATTAAATGGGCTTGGGACTTATGCTGGCCCAAAACAGAATTGAAAATGGATTAGGAAAGGGGGTATACGCCTGTTTTACTGGGCTTGAGGGATTTGGAAAGGGCAAGGCCCAAACGCGTTTTGGGAAACAAATGTTTTAGGGTTCATCAGTTTTTTGTTTCATTTGGGATATTTGGCTTAGGGTTTGTGAGCGACAGAAGCGCCGTTCGTTCGTTTTTCTTTCATCTTCTTCGTTCGTTCTTGAGTGCCATCTCCTTCGCCTAGCCACCTACGCCACATCTCATCCTTCCCTTCGCGTTTTCTCAAGCGACGGTAAAAGGGTAAGACTTTTGTTCTAGCGCATCCTTTGAGGATTTCACGTTTTACGCATGTTTTGATTCTTATATACTCTGATTTTGTTTATGGTTTATGCAAGATTTTGAAATGAGGGAAAGGGAATACTACCTGTTGGAGACAGAGAAGGAGGAGATTAGGAGGTGTTACGGCGGCTTGATGGCGAAGAGGGGAGATGCGCGACGCTGAAGCTAGCTTTGGGAAAACTTGGTATTTCTGTACCTTTCTTTTAGGCTTTATGATGTCAAGCTGAAAGCTTGATACACATGTCTTCTTTTCTTCTTCTCCTTCTTGTGTTACCTTCTGTTTATGTCGCCTCGAATGTTTGTGTTTGGTTGCCTTGGTACGCTTTGTCTCTCTGACTTTCTTCTTCTCTTTTACTGCCTCGATACCTCTGTATGCTTGCCTTTTGATTGCCTTTTGATTGCCTTTTGATTGCCCTGTGATGAGTACTCCTCTGAGGGCCTGCCTTGAATGTGCTTCTGAACGTTGGTTGCCTTTGGAATGTTTCTGAACGTTATCCCTTTTGCCCAATGATGGTGCTCTTCGAGGGCTTGAGGGTTACAGGTTGCCTGGGTAAGTTTTGTTGGTTTTGAAAGTTGACAAGGTTTTTAGAGGCTTTAATGTTTGATGGTTAAGGCAGGTTTAATGCTTCAGGTTTGATGCTTTAGGTTGATGGCCTCTTTGCAACTGGTGTTTTTGTGTGTTGGAGTTTTAATGGTACATGTACATGTTTGTTTGTTTATGTTTTTTTTGAGCTGGGCATTCTGGCTTCAGGTCTTGGATATCAGGCTCTTTTCTTTGACAGTGGTTTAATGGTTTTTGAATGGCTTACAGGTTATGGCCTTTTTTAGATTGTTGGTCCTTTTCGTGAGACTTGAAGGCTTATCTTTTTCTTTTTCTTTTTGTGTATATGCTTGCTCTTTTAACACATGTTGGTGTTTTATAGATTTGTGGTTATTAGCAGGTTGTTAGGCTTTTGAGGCTCAGGCTTCATGTTAGGCCTTTTGACAGGTTATCGCCTTGACAGGTTGTGCTTGCTTTTTGTTTTTATCCCCCTTTTTCTGGAAACTTATGCAGTTTTGTATTATATCATCTTCCTGCCTAAAGCCTAAGCCTAAACACTTCTTCTTTCTTCTCTCTCTCCAGTACACTTTAGGCATTAAAATAATGTTTGTACTGTACTTTCTAAAAGGGCCCCTTCTTTGGGAAATGATGAAAATGAGTTTTATTGCTTGCATAACAATTTTCCTCTGCATATTTTATCTCTTCTTTTGACAGCTTTTGTACTTTTGGATCTTTTGATATCTTTGCCAAATCTTCTTCTTTGGTAGCCTTGAATAGCTTTGTGACATTTTGACAGCAAGTTTGAATTTTTCAGTTTGGACTTCTAGTTTGGTTTGAACTTGGAGTTTTGAGATTTGAACTTATGCAGTTTGGATAATTTTTGAATTGTGCAATTTTGACTTTTGTGCATTCATTTTTTAGCAAATAAAAATTCGTCCCTCTTTGTGAACCGGGAGAAATCCCGTGATTTGCAGAGAGGGTTAACTGATCCCAATCAGTGGCCCTTAATGATGAACTGTCTTTTATTTGTCTTTTTATTTATTTATCTGCTATTTGACTTTTCTTCTTTTCTTTTTGCAGATGAATACTTGGATGGAGAGGGGTATTAAATGAAGAATGAAGAATTAGAAAAAATAGGATAGTTTCATTTTTTTATTTAAATTTAAACTAATGTAAAATAATTGTTGTAAATAAATTGTAAACAATAATTGTACGAATAGTTTTAAAAATAAATAAAAGTTTTTATTATCCAATTAATTCTATTTCCTTTATTGTTTATTTATTATTTAAAATTCTTTGAATTAAAATAATTGAAAGATAAATTCCAATCACTTAATCTTAGAATAATAAATAATTTAAATAAACAAAGCTTTAGCACTTGATCAATTAAACCTGGCGTTTCCAACACCCAAAGCAAAGCAACAGTTAATCAAAACAACTGATCAGGCGCATTCCCTTTTCACAGATTTCTTACCAAACACTTGTAAATCCAAACTGAATGTATCCTTTGACTGGTTCAATCAAACAAACGTGAATTCAATCCAAATGCCCTCTTTTTACTGATTAAGTCAAACAATGCGAATTCAACCCAAATCTCGGAATAACTTGCAAAGTGCTGTAGAATTTAAATCCTTCTGAGAACGTGCCCAAAAAAAAACCCTAATTCCTGATTAAATTCCAAAGAGCGTTCGCCTGATCAAAGTTGAGCCAAAATCAACCAAAACCCTAAACCAACTGTTTGAAACATTCCAGAGCCCTGAAAAATCAATAAAACTCTAATTGCGTCTGACTGACGAGAAAAGTCCGTTTGACCGATTCTTGAGCCAGTCTGAAAAAATCAGGAAACCCCTGAAGCTGCGATTTCTTGTGGAAAAATGCGAGGGCAAATTTTGGGGTACAACACTTGGTAATCAAGCGCATCATTCTTCCTCAAAGTGATCCCAGGGGCAAATGGACCCCTACGTACGAAGGGCCATTTGTGGTTAAGAAAATCTTCTCAGGAGGAGCTATGATTCTAACCACCATGGATGGTGACGACCTTCCTCACCCCGCCAATGCAGACATAGTAAAAAGATACTACGCATGAATTAAGGACCCGCTAGGTTGACACACCTAGGAAAAAATAAGGGCTTCCCGGTGAACCAAAAGGGTTCGGGCAAAAATAAGGGATGAAATGAAAAAATATCTGTACACCCGGCAAGTCGAAAACCTGAAAAGGCGGCTTGGGCAAAAATGGGTATCCCGGTGGACTGAAAACCCGAAAGGGCGGTCCGGGCAAAAGTTAGGGATAAAGCGTAATACTATGTCTCATTGGATCACCTTACATCCAGAATTCAGCATTAACTATTGGGTTCAGACGTCGCCAATCAATCAGCTTCATCCTCAACTAAGCAGCTAAGTGATGAGACGCTTGAAGACATAAAGGCGATAGCAGAGTTGGAACCTAGTGGGATTATTTTTTTTTTCACATAGCTGTTTTGTTTCCTTTTCACAAAATTGTATAAACTCTATTTTTGCTCGGCGGCGTTCTCTTACTAGGACGTCAGCCTCCTGTACATAAAACGCCTATTTACAGGCAAACTTCAAAATCAATACAAGTTTCATTTTTCAGACAAATTACCCATCGTTTGTTCCTTTTTCTGTTTTGTTTTGCAAAGAACGTCCAATGTTCATTTTTGATATATGCATTTGACATTAATTGCTAATCATGAATATTTGCATGCGAAACAAAGGACTAATTACAGATGACATCAGAAATAGGGGCAATTTTAGAATGGTCTAAGCGATCTAGTTGCTCTGTCCACCGAGGTACCAAGGTAAGTTCAGCTGAGGAATTTGACCAAGATACTTTCGCTCCCCACAGAGTAAGACCAGATGTCAGCAATACTCTCCCCAGGCAGAGTTGGTCTCCTATCAACCCTAAAAAGGCACGGTATCTCCAGCAAGTCAGCGATACTCTTCCCAAGCAGAGTTAGTCTACTGTCAGCCTTAAGGAAGTTGGGTATCCCCAGAAGATCTCAACATTCCCCAGAATAGTATAGACATTCCTCAGCGAGCATCCCCGACAGTCTTAATATAAGATTCGTTCCCCGGCGGAATACAGACACCCCAGTGGAACCATTCCCCAGTACAATCTGAAAAGTTTCCCCAGGAGAGTTGAATCATTCTCCCCAGTAGATTTTGAAGCTTATCCCCAGTAGATTCTGGAAGCTTGTCCCCTGCAGAGTACATACGTCTCTCCCCGACTTTATTCAAAGGTTATTTCCCCACCAGGGTATAATTGGGTTATCCTCAGCTAATTACCACGGAAAGATCGTCCTCGACGAAGTTCTTCCTATCCCCAGCGGAGTTCATCAAATTCCCCAACATAACTTACCAGTGGAATCCCCAGCGGAGCTCTCATCAAAACCTCAGCGAAGTATCTCTTCCCACAGAGTAATTCCCCGCAGAGTAATCTCTCCAACAAGTTTATTCCCCAACGGAGTCATCTTCTCCTACCGGTTTATTCTTGCAACCATCATCCCCAGCGGAAGCGAAGAACTCTACTCTTCAACGTCAGCCCAGGATTTAATTTCCCGGCCTTCATCAAGGATTTATTTTCCTAGTCGAAAACACATTCAAATACATTCATCACATTATCATACACCACGACGCATGCATATACGCATCATACAACACTATCTCATTTTGAGCATCATGACATCATGCATTTCATACATCATGACATTGCATACAACTAATGTTTTGCCTTTTCAGGAAAAGGTTAATCCAAAGATGATTACTATCAACTATCGCAATTTCAGATTCGATTCCTGTATCTAGCCAGGGCATATCTGTGAGTGATTTGATTATAGATTCAACACCTGTATCCAGCCAGGGCATATCTACATGAAGAATTTCCAGATTTGATACATGTATCCAGCCAGGGCATATCTGTAGACGACAATTTCCATATTCGATACATGTATCCAGCCAGGGCATATCTGTAGACGACAATTTCCAGATTCGATACCTGTATCCATCCAGGGCATATCTGTAGACGACAATTTCCAGATTTGATACCTGTATCCGGCCAGGGCATATCTGTAGACGACTAATTCCAGATTCGATACCTGTATCCAGCCAGGGCATATTTGTAGATGACTAATTCCAGATTCGATACCTGTATCCAGCCAGGGCATATCTGTAGACGACAATTTCCAGATTCGATACCTGTATCCAGCCAGGGCACGTCTGTAAGCAACCTTTTGAAGTTCCAGATTCGATTCCTGTATATAGCCAGGGCACAGCCGTGAGCAACTAATTGTAGATTTGATACCTGTACCTAGCCAGGGCATACCTGCATGAAGAGTTTGAAGATCAACACCTGTAACAGGCCAGGAAACCATCTTCCTTTCTCAAAGTACGCAAGTTCTCACTAAGGAATCTCTTACGTGATCAACACCTTCAGATGGCATCTATAAGCCCATCTCCACAACTATCCATCACACTTCCAAATGGCATCTATAAGCCCATTCCCAACAAGGTTCTGTCACCCCTCCAGATGGCATCTATAAGCCCATCCTCCTATCCACCATCTCTCCAAATTGCATCTATAAGCCCATTCCCTCCATCACATTGCTGATACTCCACTATGCGAGTGCAAATTTCTGGACACTCTAGTGTTCAATCATCTTCCACCTTCGGATCACGAAAGGCGCGCAAGCCAATCTACATCCTCAGGTCTAAGAAGATTGAACAGGGGCAACTGTTGTACCCCAAAATTTGCCCTCCCATTTCATCAATATTTTCTCACCACAAGACCCTTGGAGCTCAAGATCAAGTTAGGGTTTGCTCTGCTCAAGACTTCTCCTTGCACTGTTGACCCAAATTAGGGTTTGAGTTTGCACAAAGATGTTTTGACCTAAAATGACCAAAGTGACTTTCATGCTTCATGTTGGACCCACAAGTTTATCCATACCAAGTTTCAAGCCTTGATTCCAATCTTTGCCCAATCAATTGGACAGTTGACCTAGAAATCAGTTGTATTGGGGAAAAAGTCAACTGTGGTCAATTGACAGTCAAACCTCATGATTTTTGACCCAAATCAACATTATGAACTCATATGAACCATTTGGTCAAGTTTGGATCACAATTCCACAAGAAATTTGATCAGATCACCAAAAGGGCAAAATGGTCATTTTTAGGGTTTTGACTGCACAAAGGCAATTTTTGACTATTTCACGTTGCCAATGGCAATTCAAGCTTACATATGGACTCAAGGACTCAATGACATGGTCTTGACATATTCAACAAGTTCAAAAGACCCCAAATGCACAAGATTGACAAATGAATTTACCAGTCAACTGAGTAAAATTTGATTGTATACTGAAAAGTCAAACTTTGACTTTTTGGTCAAAATCAAGTGTCAAGATTCATTTTTCATCAAGACATGTCAAATTATGAAACTTGTTCATCAAGAAACCAAAAATTACAAATTAGGGTTTGAAACGAAGAAATTTCATAACTTGGAAATTTTCTAAGTTATGAAATTCCCTTATTTTTTCCTAACTTTGTCCCATCTTTACATCAAGATATATTTGGATTCAAACAAAACTCAAAACATGAAAGTTATAGTCCACTGCAAAATCTACAACTTTTATTCACAAAGTTTCCTCAAAAGAAGCTTGTAGCTCAAGTTACAATTTTTGGAATAGGGGTGCAAAACATTCTTAACTTCGAAATTTTTTGACCTATTTTAGGCAGGATTTTTGCCCAACTTCATGGCCACTTTTCACATGCTTCCACTTGGAATTTCAACTTGCATTACAAAGATGTATTGTAGTACACATTCCAAGCTTTCCAAATTGTCCAAGAACTTCTCAAACACCCTTGTGGTTAGGGAGAATCGAATTGGCAAAGTTGGGCAAAAGTCACTTTTGTTCTTGACCAAATGCATGTTCGTAACACTTTGCATTTTCAAACTCAGCATGCACAAGCTAGGTTACAGGCCTCTAATCCCTTTCTTACTCAATAATTCAATGCTAAACCATTGTGCCAAGATGTTATTTCATTCATTTGGGCAATACATGTTAGATTAAGCCATAAATGGAAAAAAAACATTTTAGCCATTTTTGAAAAGATCAACTTTATGTCAAGTTCACATATCTTTGAAGTACAGAGAAATCTCTGAGGCACAAATGTGTGGACATATCCCACTGATCAAGAACAAACTTTGCAGCATGTTTGAGGGGCCTGTGGTAGCCTATATTGAAAGTTGACAACTTTTGCTTAAGGAGGAAGAAACTTTGCAAAACTGATCACAACTTACATTCCTGTCAAGACAAGCCTAAAAAAACTTCATGAGCATTTTCCAAACATAAAACCAAGTTTGAAACACGACCAAACCATCTCTCAAACCTCCATATACAGAAAAACACAGTTTTGTGGCAAAACAGGGCATAAGCTGCAACTTGAATCCCACAGTCCATTCCTATCGTGCGTTTTGGCTGAAACCTCTTCAAACACACTCCCTACCATCCATTGAAGCTATTCCAAGCATTGAACTGGAACTATAACAGCCATAGCCAAGTGTGCCATTTTCATTTTTCATCTGTGCAGGTTGACTTCTTTAGCTTGATTCAGAAGGATTCAGAGCAAGCCAATCATAGAGGAAGCATCCCTGGACCTCAAGCAAGCTGTACAAGTCCTCACACTGCATTGAAAGTACCTCCATTGTTGCACACGATTCAAGCTGAACAGGTAAAAGTTTGAACTTCTATCTCTCTATCCAAGCATATCTAGGCTTAGGTTTGTGAAGAAGTTATGTCCTACTCATGGCCCTGAAGCTACCTGTATCCTCACTTTTCATTTATATTGTGTATGTTAAGAGAATTTGGAACCTGAACATTAGGAAAAAGTTAGGTCAGGAATTGGGGGAGAAGAAATTCTCTCTCATTTCTGAGAGTTAGATCAACTTCTTTATATGTTTAGAATCGTGACATGATGCTCTATAACATTGATGTTGTAAGTTTTTGTTGAAAGTCAAAGAATCAAGAGATAACAGGGACAAGGGAAAACGCGTGCTTTTTTTTGTGTTTGAAGTGGATGGAGGTTAAAGACAACTCTCCTTGGGCTGGGCCTGACTTTTTTCTGTTTGCACCCTCACTTTTTCACTTGCACCCCCTTGGCCCATTGTGTGTTATTTTTATCATTTTTGACTTTTTCTTTTTGTTTCTGACTTGTTATTTTTTGTCAAAATATATAAAATATTAAAAATATTTTTTTCAACCATTTTTGCATTTTATTTGTATTTTATTTGTTTTATTTGAACTTGTACATATAAATAAACATACATACTTTTATTTAAAATACTAGAAAATAATACAAATATATTCTATTTTCTGATTTTATTTTATTTTATCTTTTGAAAACATTTCCTAAAAAATATACTTTTTTTTGTAAAATAATTAATATTTTATTTTTGTGTATATTTAATATATTTAATACATAATATAAATACTTATATATTTATTAGAATATTTAGGATAAAAATACAAAAATAATACATTTTTATTTTTATTAATATTTGACCTCAAAAATTACCTTTTTACAAATATACTTCTCTTTTATTTATTTTTGTATATAATTAATAAATATTGTATATAATACATAATAAATACTTTTTTATTTACAAAATTAGGGTTTTACCCTAAACATTGAAAATATCCAAAATTAACCCATTTTTATTTTTATCTCACTTGTAAATAAATCACATACACTTACACAAATACATTTACACATACACATTTACTTATTCCTATACATTGATACATATTACATTTGCGATTGATTCAATTTGGTTGTAAATATTGGGACACTACTCTCCTATTAAGGTCTCATCCCCATTTGAACATTTGTACCCCCATCCCCATGATTATTTTGCAATAGTTTAGGACTTTAATTTCCGCATTTTAAAGTTTTCTAAATATGCCATGATAGACTTAGGGTTTGTATGCAAATAACAAATAGCTTGACCTAATTCAAAGATAACAAAGCATGAAAATGGACAACACCAATCACACTTGCGCCCCTAGGGTTACTCCACTTGTTGCCTTCAATAATGGGCCATGTTGCATGTTGAGTTTCTTTGGCAAAACAAAACAATATCAAATGATCATAGTCCCTCGATGACGCTTTCAAAAGTTGCCTAAAAATGATCAAGTCCCTTAAAGGAAAAATTGCCAAAGACACTTGGCACTATTGCAATCATGGTCTAAACGATGACCCGCGCCCGTCCCGTTAACATCCTAACACAAGATTGTCCATCAAATACAATGGTGGAACAAAATTGTTAAAAGGGTTAAAACATAGGAAAAATCTTTGAGTAAATTTAGGGGTAAACAAATCTTAGTTACTTGAATCAAACTTGCAAAACACACTTGCCTACTTTTCAAGACCACACTCCACTACACTTTCAAAACAACTTTCAAAAAACATTGAAAACTTTTTCAAAAGATACACACCTTTGTATACATTCAAACATGGATCATTACAAAGGTTGCCACAACGAATGGCCTCTTTTCAAAACATTTTCAAACCCACACATAAAGCACCATTGAAAGCACCATTTCAAACAATTGAAAACACAAGGCAAGTGATCTAAGCAAGTAACTAAGAGCCCATGGATAACCATGGATAGAAAGGGTGCTAATACCTTCCCTTTCTATAATCTACTCCCCGAACCCAAGAAAACATCTCAAAGGTTTTTGCTGTGCTTTTTAACCTTTCCTTAGGATAAAATAAAAAGTCGGTGGCGACTCTTGCTCAACCGAAACATTTGCGAAAACAAACGCAAAACCCAAGTCAGTTCTCCCACCGTATCACACTAACCTCCGTACAATTCCCCAGTAGATTGGCATACAACCCAAACTCCTGAACTTTTTTCCAAACAGGAATAAGCCTTTTCCCCCAGAGTCCTGATCTCCCCAGAAGAGTAGCTACTCTCCATCAGTATAGCTATTCCCCACAGAGTTCTTAATCCCCAACAGAATGAAGATTCTCATTCTTAACTCCCCAATTTGAAGTCCCCAGGGATTTATTTTCCCCCTAGCATATTGAAGATTCTCATTCTCGATTCCCCAGTGAAGTTGCCCGAGTCTTCATAACTCTCTAGCATGAATTTGTCAGGATTCTTAATCCCCTACAGATCGAAGATTCTCATTCTCACTTCTCCAGTGAAGCCCCCAAAGGTTTCATTTTCCCATAAGATCGAAGTTTCTTAGTCTTGGTTCTCCACAGAAGCCATCAAAGTTTTCCTTATCCTCCAGCAGATCAAGGTTTTCTTTCGTCTAAATCCCAATAGAGATCGTCAGAGTTTCCTTATTCCCCAACCGAGTAAGGATTCCCTTTGCGTAATCTCCAGCCATAGTCATCAAAGTTCTTTGGATTCCCCAAGCAGGTTTCTCAAGCAGACTTGAAGGATCCCTATATCCCCAGAAAAGTCATGAAGGATTTTAATCCCCACAAGTTGCCAAGGATTTTCTATCCCCAACACTGGTCCAAGGGTTTCCCATCCTCAGTAATCAAAGATTTTAATATCCAACAGCGGTCAAGGATTTATGTTCCCCGACAGTAGTCAAATATTTTATTATCTCCAGTTGTCCAGGATTTATTCTCCTCAGCAAGACAGCTAATCAGATTACATACATTCATATATCATAAACATTGATAAAACACCTTTATTGCATCATACATTTCATGCAACATAACTCTGTTTCAGCTAATATTTTACCCTTTTCAGGATAAGATTAAAAGCTATCTTTAACAAATATTCAAAGATTTCAGATACAGTACGGATACACTCCAAAACATGGAAGTCATTCTGCTACTCATTCAAATCTCTTATTCAGATACAGTATGGATACACCCCAGACACAGAGGTCATTCTATTATTCATTCAGAATTCAAATTCAAGATACAGTTCAGATACGCTCCAGACACGGATTCTATTCTGTCACTCATTCAGACTTCAGCGATCAGATACAGACTAGATACGCTCCAGACACGGAAGCCATTCTATTTCTCATTCAGATTCAACTATCAACTTCAAGTCCAGATACACTCCAGACAAGGAAGTCATTCTGTCACTTATTCAAATCTCAGTTACAGTACGGATACACTCCAGACATGGAAGTCATTCTGCTACTCATACAGATCTCAATTTCAGATACGCACCAGATACGGTAGCCATTCTGTCACTCATTCAACCTTTATCCCCATCCCAGAGATGCTCCAAACACGGATTCTATTCTGTCACCCATTCAGAATTCAGATACAATACAGATACACTCCAGACACGGCAGTCATTCTGTTATTCATTCAAGAATCAAATACAGTTACAACTCGGATACGCTCCAGACACGAACGTCGTTCCCTTGTTCATACAGATCCAATCCCCAGATACAACTCAGATACGTTCCAGATACGGATACCATTCTGATGTTCATTCTCCTAATTTTCAACAAACATTCTTGGATGGAATCTTTAAGCCCATCTCCGACAAGATTCTGTCACCTCTCCAAATGGCATCTTTAAGCCCATTCCCTCAACCATATTTTGATGAGTGCAAATTTACGAGCACTCTAGTGTCCAATCCTCTTTTACCTTCGAGTCACGAAAGGCAAACTCGCCAATCTAACTCTTCAGGTTCAAGAAGATTGAACAGGGGCAGCTGTTGCACCCCAAAATTTGCCCTCTCATTTTACCAAGATTTCCCCTCACAAGACTCTTTGGACTCCAGACATGATTAGGGTTTGCTCTGCTCAAAACATCTCCTTGAACTGTTGACCTAAAATTAGGGTTTGAGTTTGCACAGGGATTTTTGGACTTCAAATGATCAATGTGACTTTCATACTTCATGTTGGACTTACAAGATTGCCCATACCAAGTTTCAAGCTTTGAATCAAATTTTTGCCCAGTCAATTGGACAATTGACCTAAAAATCAGCTGTATTGGGGAAAAAGTCAACTGTGGCCAATTTACAGTCAAACCTCATAATTTTTTATCCACATCAACATTATTGACTCATATGTACCATTTGATCAAGTTTGGACCACAACTCCTCAAGAAATTTGATCAGATCACCAAAAGGGCAAAATGGTCATTTTTAGGATTTTGACTGTATAAGGGCAATTTCTGATTTTTAACTTAGCCAATGGAAAATTGGGTTCAATCATGGATTCAAGGACTCAATGTCATCATCTTTACCTAATCACAAGGTTCAAAAGATCTCAAAGCATTGGATTGACAAATGAATTTTCCAGTCAACTGATCAAAAATCAAATGTACACTAAAAAGTCAAACTTTGACTTTTTGGTCAAAATCAAGTGCCAAGGGTCATTTTTCATCAAGATGTGTCAAAACATGAAACTTGTTCATCAAGAAACTTAATTTTGCAAATTAGGGTTTAAGATTGAAATATTTCATAATAGAATTTTTCTAAGTTATGAAATTTTCTTATTTTTTCCCAACTTTGCCCAATGTTTTCACCATGATGCAATTGGATTCAAACAAAAAATCCAACATGAAAGTTGTATTCCTCCACAAAATCTACAACTTTGATTCACAAAGTTTCCCCAAAATATGCTTGGATCTCAAGTTATGATTTTTTGAACAAGGGTCCATGAAACTTTTAACTTAGTGAAATTTTGCCCTAGTTTAGCAGGATTTTGACCTATCTTCATGGTAATTTTTCACCTAGTTCCAATTGGAATATTAAAATGAATTTCAAATATGGATTGTAGAGCATGTTACAAGCTTTTCAAAATGTCCAAGAACTCTCCTAAATCATTTGTGGTTAGGGAGAATCGAAGGTTTGAATTTGGCAAAATGTCACTTTGATCCATGGCATTTTTCATGTTGCTACAAGTTGCAATTTCTGTCCAGCCTTGCTTGTACTTGTTTACAGGTCCTTAAACCCTCCCACACTCAAAAATTGAATTCAAACACAATGAATTAAGGCATTATTCTGATCAATGGAAGATTACACAAAGGATTAATCTAAAAATGGCAAAAAGTTAACAATGCCATTTTGATAAAGTTCACTTTATGCATTTTTGTTTCCCTTGAGCCTTGAACCCATCCCTTTGCAGCAAAACAACTCCATAAACTTAGGAAAAGGTACACCAAATTGGTGCAGCTAGGAAGGAGGCATGTACAGGCTCTTGAGCATTATCATCTCACCTTTCTTCAAAACCAAGTCAACTTGCAAAAAGCACACATCTTTGCAATCTGATAAAATCAAAGTTTGTAAACATTTCAAACAAGTTTTTTGCAATACCCTAATCCAGAAACACGAGTTTACAAGTCCTCAAACCCTCCAAAACACCAAAATCACATTTTCTTGCAAAACAGGGCAGTTTCTGCATTTTGATTTCCAAATCACAAACTACTCATGCGTTTTGCTTGCAATCAGTTCCAACACACTCCATACAACCATTGTAACTCCATTTCCTCACTTCACCATTTTCAAATTCTGACTTTGCAGGTTGAGTTCTATAGAGAAATTCAAGTAAGTTCAAAGCAAACTAACCATTGGGGAAGGTCAAAGGAACTTCAAGCAAGCTCACAAGCATCTCAGGCCTCACTGAAAACCCCTACATTGCCATACTCGAGCTTGACTGAAACAGGTAAAGTTCAAACTTCTATCTCTCTATTTAGGAATCATTAGGCTTAGGTTTGTGAATAAAAAATGTAGTACTCATTGCCCTTGAGTTGCACATATGCATATAATTCATTTAAATTAACTGAGCTGGGAGAATTTGAATGATGAACTTTCTGAAAAAACTAGGTTAGAAATTAGGGCCATAGAAATTCTCTCTGGTCTTTGAGAGTTAGATTAAGTTTTTTACATGGTTAGAATCGTATGATCATGCTCTATAACTTTCATGTTGCAAGTTTTTGTTTTTAAGCACAAATGCAGGAGATACACTTTTGTATCATTGGCGCGCGTTTGGTTGCTTTCTCAAGGACAGGGATGAAGCAATGTGGGTTGGGCTTGGATTTCTCACTATTTGCACCCTCCATCCTACTTCCTGCACCCCCTTGGCCCATTGTTTTATATTTTTATATTATTTTCATTTCTTTTTAGTTTCTGACTTTTATTTATTTTTCTAAATATTAAAAATTACCAAAAATATTTTCATAAATTTTCACATTTTATTTTATTATTTTTATTATTTTTTTGGACATAGAAATAATTACTTTAATAATATACTTTTATTTTCCTAAATCAAAACTTATAATTAATACAAAAAATATTATATTTTTATTTTTATTATTATACTTAAATAACATTTTTCTCACACTTTTTTTTTAACATTTTGTATATATTTTATTTTATTTTTCTTGTACATGAATAAATAATATAATTAATATATATATATATTTTCTTAAAACAAATTAGGGTTTCCACCCTTAATAAAAATAATCTTTTATTTTCTTATTTTTAATACATTAAATAGTTTATTTTTACATACATAAAAATAATACAAAAAACATTTTTGCAGATTCGTGTTTATTTGCATATTTAAATATTGTCTATTTATTTATTTGCACAAAGAATTCAATATGGTTGTAATAGTTGATTTAGGGTTTTAATTTCTTGAAAATATCCCCTATTCAAATTTGTACCCCCCTCCCCATATCAATGTTGTAATAGTCGTAGATTTATTTTTACGCACTTTATTGCTTTCAAATATGCAATGATAGAAAGATTAGGGTTTGTATGCAAATAACCAAAATCAAACAAATAGCTTGACTAATACAAGACAAAAAAGCATGAAAATTGACAAGACAATGCACACAAGCACCCCTAGGGTTTCATCCACTTGTTGCCTTAAAAATGGCCATGGTATGCATGCTAGGAGTCTTGGCAAAACAAAATCAAAACAAAAAAGATCATAGTCCCTCTATGACGCTATCTTGGTTGCCTATACAAAAATGATCTAGTCCCTCCAAAAAATTGCTAAAGATACTTAGCATAATTGCTATCATGGTCATATGATGACCCGCGTCTGTCCCGTTTAACATCCAAACACAAGTTTGTTTACCAAATACAATGGTAAAACAACAATGTGAAAGGGTTAAAAATGTATAGGAAAGATCTTTGAGTAGGTAGGTAGATGCTCCTAGTTACTTGATCAAAACTTGCAAACATCCTTGCTATTTTCAAAAAAAAACACATCACAACACAATTTTAAAACATTTCCCAAAATAAACTTTCAAACAATGAAACATTTTTCAAAAGACAAAACACCTTTGTATACATTCAAACAAGAATCGTTACAAAGGTTGCCACAACGATGGCCTCTTTTCAAAATACTTTCAAAACCACACACAAAGCACCATTTCAAACAATTGAAAAGCAAAAGCAAGTGATCTAAAACAAGTAACTAAGAGCCAATGGAAAACCATGGATGAATAGGGTGCTAGCACCTTCCCTTTTCATAATCTACCCCCCGAACCCAAGAAAACATCTCAAAGGTCTTTCCTATGCTTTTTGACCTTTCCTTTGGATAAATAAAAAGTCGGTGGCGACTCTTGCTAAACCGAAACATTTGCGAACACAAACGCAAAACCTCAAGTCAGTTCTCCCACCACATCACATTATGCATGTAAGGTATCTTAGCAAAAAAAAAACAAGCAAATACAATATCATAGTCCCTCGATGACGCTATCTAAGTTGCCTTACAAATGATCTTAGTCCCTTAAAAATAATGCTAAGATATCTTGCAACATTTCTAATCATGGCTATACGATGACCCATGCCCGTCCCGTTTACATCCAAAGATAGGGTTGCTTACCAAATCAATGGTAAAACAATAATGTCAAAGGAAGAGAAAATGAGCAAGAAAGACATTTGAGTATGTAGATTGCTCATAATTACTTGCTCCATTTCAAAACAAACATCCATGGTATTTTCAAAACAATCACATACACTTTCAAACATCTTACAAAATTGAAAACATTTTCAAAAGATCAATTATCTTTGTATACATTCTTACGAACGAGAATCATTACAAAGATTGCCTAAATAATGGCCTCTTTTCAAAAATACTTTCAAAACCACACAAAGCTCAATTTCAAACAAAAGCAAGTGATGTAGTAAGTAACTAAGAGCCCATGGATAACCATGGATGAAAAGGGTGCTAATACCTTCCCTTTTCATAATCTACCCCCCGAACTCAAGCAATAATCTCAAAGGTCTTTCCTGTGCTTTTTCACCTTTCCTTTTGTATAAAAGAAAAGTCGGTGGCGACTCTTGCTAACCGCAACATTTGCGATCAAACGCAAAACCCTCAAGTCAGTTCTCCCACCGTATCACAAAACTGGCGACTTGCTGGGGATAATTCTAAAAGTGGGGTTACCTTAGGGATAGATCACATTTATTTGCTTACATTGTTTGACTTGTATGCTTTACATTTTGGTTCTTTGTTTCGATTTGAATCCTCTACCCGGATTTGGGATACATTATAGGTAATAGCAATACATTGTGGAAACTATGCGGGGTATACCAACATGGTCTAAGAAATAGCTACGTTAGTGCGACATATTTGTGGGTACCAGTAGCCTTTGGGTTAATCAAAGAGAATACGAGGCCGCTAAGTGATGTCATAAAGCACTAATGAACTTTTAGAGCCTTTACTTGACCAACTTGGCCTTTAGGATGTAGGGAGATGACCAGATTTGGTGTAGTCCGAAGTTGGTAGATACTCGATACTTCACTCATTGAGGTTTGGTTTTTTGGGATATTTCGGCCACCATTAAAGAGGCTTGTGCTGAAACAATAACCAAGGAAACAAACTAGTGATATTGAGCATCTTAGAGCCCGGTTACTATTACTAGGACAAGTTTAAGCCAACTAAACTTCAAGAGGGTACTTACCTATAAAACTCCATGCTAGCCTGAACCTAAGGATTTGTTTATTTTGTTTGTATATGCATACTTGTACATAACATCATGAACATCATATACATCCACCAACCATTTCAAGGATTTTTGAATTCATCTTTGTTCTTGTTTTTTAGGATATGGATTCACTTCGCATGAAAACTATTCAAGTCAATCTTGTAAGGATCCCTCCACAACTTAAGGAGCTAGCTTCAAGGATTCCTGAAAACTCTCCATTCACCAAGAGACATGGTCGCCTACTCAACTTGTTCACCTCCAACACAGATGAGGATATGATTAAGGTGCTCTTTCAGTTCTTTGATCCTTTACACCATTGCTTCACATTTCTCGACTATCAAATTGTGCCTACTTTGGAAGAATTCTCCAAACTCTTGAGGATTCTCATTCTCAATCAACTACCTTTCAACGGTACAGAAAGAGACCCAAAGCCAGAAGAGATTGCTCAAGCTCTACACTTGCACTCATCTGATGTCACAACTCATTGGGAAACAAGGAGTGGTGTCAAAGGTTTCCTAGCAAAGTTCCTGTTTGAGAAAGCCCAAAATTGTTGGAATTCCTTGGACTTGCAAGTCTTTGAGGAAATTATGGCTCTCCTCATCTATGGGATGGTTTTGTTTCCAAATCCTGACCAACTCATAGATGTCAACTCCGCAAAATCTTCATATCCCGCAACCTGGTGCCTACATTTCTAGGAGATATCCTACACTCTTTTCACACTCGCACAATGAGGAAAAGAGGTGTCATTATGTGTTGCACTCCTATCTTGGAAAGATGGTTTATTTCACATCTTCCCCAATCTGTATTAAAAAATGAGCAAGGTTCAAGGTGGTCACAAAGGTTGATGACGCTCAAACATTCAGACATTCATTGGTGTTACCGATGTAAAGAGATTGTTATCATTGTCGACCGTTGTGGAGAATTCCCTAATATACCTTTACTTGGCATTAGGGGAGGTATCACCTACAATCCATGTTTAGCCTTAAGACAGTTTGGTTACGCCCGAAGGGATGGCCCGTACGAGATGCTGATTCAAGGTTTGGTGTTTGACTACAACAACGACGATCAAGGTCTTCGCCAGAGATTTATCCGAGCTTGGAGGCTGTTGAATAAGGTGGATAGCAAGAATTTGGGGCATAAAAATTCCATCCCTCTTGAGCCTTACCTCAAATGGGTACGAACTCGTTCTCAGAGCCTTATGATGCCTTACCCCTCCATTCTCCCGGTAATCATTGAGCCTGTCATGGAGGGAGATGTTCCATACACTATCCTACATCCTGATATGCCCACCTCTCTTGAAGACCTACAAAGAGATTGGATATAACTCAAGGGGGAGCGAGATACTTTTGAAGCCCAATTCTACGCAAGCGAGAAGAAGGTTTTGGAACTCACTAGGCTACTTCATGAGGAGTAGACTCTCAATTCCTACATTGCACTAACGAGGATGCGTACTACCTTTCTATCTTAGAGTTTCTTGTATTTGTCTTGCCCAAGAAGGCATTAATGTACTCGAGCTTTAATCTATTAATATAACGTGTGTTTCCTTTTTGTCTAAAACAAATTTGAATCTTAAAATCCTTGAAAACATTTGCTTATGCATTTATCATTCATCATAATATAAGAAGGTCTTTTGCAACAAGTCTCCTCATCTCTCTACTGTTTATTTCAGTAAGATGGATCTCGAGCAAACAGTGAAGGACCTCCAAGCTCAGAATACATAGTTTCAATAGTTGCTCTTGACCCTAGCCAAAGGACAAGAAGAGTTGAAGACTTTGCTGGCTGAGGAGAAGAAAAAGAAAACAAAGAAGGTAACCAGAGTCCTAAACATGGGAAGAAGATTTCATGGGCAGACAAGAAGGACCTTAGACTTTGTAATGACATCCGGTGAAAGAGACAATCAAGATGGGAAAGGCAAGGAAACAGTTGTCCCGTCAGAATCAGAAGAGGAAGAGGAAGAAGAAGACTATTCTGAAAAACAATACCCTCCATCTGATGACAAGTATAAACATCTCGAAGAGCGGCTGAGTGCGATGGAAATCCAAAAAGTGCCTGACTTGGACTTTGAGGAATTGGGGTTAGTGTCGTGGATTGTCATTCCTCCCAAATTTAAAGCACCTGTGTTCACCAAGTATGACGGAGTCTCATGCCCTAAAATGCATCTCCGGTCATATGTAAGGAAAATCCAACCCCACACCATTGACAAATACTTATGGGTACACTTCTTCCAAGACAGCCTGTCTGGAACTCAACTTGACTGGTTTTACCAACTAGAAAGAGCCAATGTTCACAACTGGGAAGATCTTGCTGCAACCTTCTACAAATAATACTAATACAATGCTGATCTTGCGCCTACCCGTACTCAACTCCAGAGTATGACCATGGTTTCCAATGAAGGTTTCAAGGACTATACACAAAAATGGAGAGACTTGGCTGGAAGAGTTCAACCCCCTCTATCTGACAGAGAATTGGTAGACATGTTCTTGGGCACCTTATCTGGTCCCTTCTTCAATCATTTAATTGGAAGTTCATCTGCAGGTTTTACTGAACTAATATTGAACGGAGAAAGGGTAGAAGCCGGTATAAAGAATGGAAAGATCCAAAAATATACATCCTCCTCTGCTGCCATAAGGAAGCCATTTATAGGAAAGAAAGAAGTGGTTGCTGTTTATCCTCAGAGAAATCAAGATAGGGCCGAACGCCGACTAATGGTGGGGGATGTTATGATTCCTAAACTGGCGCCTGATCAGCAAAGAAATAACCAACTAAGGATGGAAAGGCCAGTCAGATGATTCACCAGAATTAACATGACCATATCTCAGGTATTACCGCATCTACTAAGATCCAATTTAGTGACCTTGAAAGAAGCTCTGAAAAACCCCAACACAACATCTCCTCACTATCATCCTAATGCTCTCTGTGCATATCACTCTGACAGTCCCGACCATGACACTAATAACTGTTGGGCTCTAAAGAACAAAATATAAGATCTCATTGAAGTAAAAGAGATTGAATTCGATGCGCCCGAAAAGCCAAATGTTATTTCTGCCCCTATGCCCAGACATGGCCATAATACCAATGCCATTGAAGAAGAAATGTTTGTTACTTCAGTTGATGAACTTATGACCCCACTTCTGACTATTAAAGTGAACTTGTTGAATGTCGGTGTGTTCCCGGGATGTGATGAAGTTTGCCATTTCTGTTTGTCCTCACCAACCAGCTGTCCTTTGTTGAAAGCGGGCGTTCAGTGCCTAATAGATAACAAAGAATTTTTATTCGATAAGACTTCTGTTCCACCTGTTCCTTTTGAAGATGTTTCTATCATTACCATTTCCACCAATTCTTCTAGGGTCTCCACCAAAAGACCCGTTAGAATTACATCAGTTCCAAAAGAAACTCCTTTAATAATTACAATGCCTGGACCAGTCCCATATTCGTCAGACAAAACCATACCATGGAATTATGGAGGGGATGTCTACTACTATGGTATCAAGCAGGACTGGCCAGCCGCTGAAGATTCAAGCTCCGAGAAAGTCAACTCCGACATCAGTAATATTGCAGGAACTAGCAAGATTACCCGAAGCGGAAGGATATTCTCTCCAGAAATTGCTCCCCCAAAAGCAGTTTCTGGACCTGTAATTATTCTTGCAGTTTCTCCCCCAAAAACGGTTCTCGGTCCTACAATTATCTCAGCCAATACTCCAACTAACAAAGCTATTACAACCCCTGTTATCATTCCTACTGACACTCCTGCTGCCGAGTTAACCGAGACTCGAGGTAAAAGTATTCTGATTGAGCCTGTCCGGACGAAGGCTCGGTCATTGGATATCCCTGAGACCTCCCGGAAAGAGATGGAGAAAATTTTGAAGATCATAAAAAGAAGCGACTACGATGTAGTTGAACAACTGGGGCAAACTCCCTCTAAAATTTCCATGCTAGCATTACTACTATGTTCTGAGGCGCATGCAAAAGCCTTTGTAAAATTCCTGAAAACTGCCCATGTACCCCAAGAGACATCTAGCGATCAGTTTCAAGACTGCGTAGCCAGCTTGACTGCAGATAATGGTCTAGGTTTTTCGGATGCTGATTTAACGCCAAGAGGAAGGAAGCATAATGAGGCATTGCATGTCTCAGTTGAATATAAGGGCACAACCTTGGCTCATGTTTTGGTAGACACTAGCTCATCTCTGAATGTATTGCCTAAAAAAGCTCTTGATAGGCTTGATTGTGAGGGATTGACATTGAAGCCAAGTAACATAGTAGTAAGGGCTTTTGACGGCTCGAAAAGGATGGTACACGGGGAGGTAGAAATTCCCATAAAAGTTGGAACACAAACTTTTGATTCAACTTTTTATGTAATGGATATTCGTCCCTCATATTCCTGCTTGCTAGGCCGACCATGGATTCACAATGCTGGCGCTGTCCCTTCTACGTTGCACCAAATGTTGAAATATCTGATTCAAGGGAAGATCATCATCGTTCATGGAGAAGAAGAGTATATGATCAGCCATCTCAATTCCTTTAGATATGTGGAATTAGATGGTGAATTTAATGAAACTACATTTCAACACTTTGAAGAGGTCCCTCAAGATGTGGCAGTAACCAAGGTTGTTCCCAAGATCACAAGGCCTCCACTCCAGATGTCATCTCTGAAGGATGCCAAAGCAGTGGTAGAAGAAGGTGGGTGCACTATCTGGGGACAACTCCCAGATATCCCATATAAGTCTGACAAGTTTGGCCTGGGTTTCACTTCAAGTTCTCAGAAGGCTGCACGCCGCGCTCGTGCCGGAGGATCACCCCTGAAGATTAGCAACCGCAAGGTCAACACCGTAGAAGATGATGAAGATAGCTGTGACTTGGGGGATTGGATATTCCCAACTGTCAATAAGAGGGCTCAGCAACTAGGAGGCTAGAGATTTAGTCCCGATCACTTTTATCCCACAGTAATTTGTCTTTACATTTTGTTGGATCTGTAATATTAAAACAATTCGCACTCTTAAAACCTTGTGTCTTACCCGAGGCACAATGGTCCATTTGTAAGGGTTATTATCTCATTTTCATATGACATCAATGAATCATGGATGTTTTCGCATAAAAACTTTTGTGCTCGTTGTTTTTATTTTTAAATTTTTATTTCTTTCAAGGATAGCTATACCCTTACACACACTCACACTCACAATGCAGGTATACATCCATTTGGGATCCCACGGGTAACGATACTGCTATGGCCTTTTGTGACTCTGAGAATCTAATCTATCAAGCCGAAGATGAAGGTGAAGAAGATTTTGAAGTACCAGGAGGACTTGCCAGACTACTACAACAAGAAGAGAGAACCATTCAGCCTCACGAAGAACCCGCGGATATAATCAACCTAGGTACTGAAGAAGACAAAAAAGAGGTCAAGGTGGGTGCCAATCTGGAACCCAGTATCAAGGAGCGTCTGATTCAATTGTTACACGATTATGTCGAAGTCTTTGCCTGGTCGTATGAAGACATGCCAGAACTTGATGCAGATATTGTGGTACATCGTTTGCCTACAAGAGAGGATTGTCTGCCAGTAAAGCAAAAGGTTCACCGCATGAGGCCTGATATGTCAGAAAATATTAAAGCAGAAGTCATGAAGCAATTCAACACTGGATTCTTGGCTGTCACCTCTTATCCCCAATGGGTTGCCAATGTTGTTCCCGTGCCCAAAAATGACGGCAAAATGCGAATATGTGTGGACTACAGAGGTTTGAATAGGGCAAGCCCTAAGGATGATTTTCCACTCCCCCACATTGATGTTCTATTTAACAATACGGCATAACACAAAGTGTTTTCCTTCATGGATGGTTTCTCAGGTTACAACCAAATCAAAATGGCGCCCGAGGACATGGAGAAAACAACGTTTGTCACGCAGTGGGGCACTTTCTGCTATAAGGTGATGCCATTCGGACTGAAGAATGCTGGGGCAACCTATCAGTGTGCCATGGTAGCTCTATTTCACGACATGATACATCACGAAATAGAGGTCTATATGGACAACATGATAGCCAAATCTCAAACAGAAGAAGAGCATCTTGATCACTTACAAAAACTGTTTGAGAGACTGAAGAAGTATAAACTGAGGTTGAATCCAAACAAATGCATATTTTAGGTACGGTCTGGTAAACTCCTAGGCTTTATCGTCAGCAACAAAGGTATTGAAGTAGATCCTGCCAAGGTAAAAGAAATACAAGAGATGCCTTCTCCTCGTACTGAGAAGAAAGTCAGAGGAATCTTGGGGCATTTGAACTACATTGCCAGATTCGTCTCTCACCTGACAGTTACTTGTAAACCAATCTTCAAATTGTTGAAGAAAGATCAAGTAGTCAAATGGAATGACGAGTGCCAAGTTGCTTTTTACAAAATCAAAGAATACTTACAAGAGCCTCCTGTGTTGATGCCACCAGTCGAGGGAAGACCATTAATCATGTATATGACTATTTTAGAAAACTCAATGGGGTGTGTATTGGGGCAGCATGACGAGTCTGGTCGAAAAGAGCATGCTATTTATTACCTGAGCAAAAAGTTTACCGATTGTGAAACCAGATATTCACTGCTCGAGAAAACTTGTTGTGCTCTGGCATGGGCTGCTCGCCGGCTAAGACAGTATATGCTGACTCATACTACTTTGTTGATATCTAAAATGGATCCGATAAAATACATCTTCGAGAAACCTGCTCTCTCCGGGAGAATAGCGAGATGGCATATGATCCTGACAGAATATGACATACAGTATACTACCCAAAACGCAATAAATGGCAGTGTATTAGCTGATCACTTTGCTCACCAAGCTGTAGAAGACTACAATCCATGAAGTTCAAATTTCCAGATGAAGACATCATGACGGTAAATAACTGTGAAGAATTCAGGCCATATGACGGACCTGAACAAGGATCTCGATGGACCCTGTTCTTTGATGGGGCATCCAACCCACTTGGAAATGGTATCGGTGTTGTACCCATATCTCCGGAAGGGTGTCATACTCCCTTTACTGCCAGACTTTGCTTCAATTGTACAAACAACATGGCAGAATACGAGGCGTGCATCTTTGGTCTCAAAGCTGCCATAGACTTGGGGATCAAATCCTTGGATGTATTTGGAGATTCATCTTTGGTTATTAACGAGGCTCCCCAGATGTCATCTATGTTTATATTTAATTGGGATAACGAAGCTCCCCAGATCACCATCGAACGAATGGATGAACCAGCACACTGTCACGAGATTAATACTGAAGAAGTAGTGGACCAGCCCTGGTTTCACGAAGTCAGGAGGTATCTCGAGGCTCAAGAATATTCGGAAGGAGCTTCAGTCAATGATAAGAAGTTCTTAAGAAGATTCTATGCTAAATTCTTCCTTAGTAATGGCATTTTGTACAAACGCAATCATGACTATGTGTTACTTCGTTGCGTAGATAAGGTTAAGGCAGAAAGGATCATGGCTGAATTGCATGAAGGCACTTTTAGCACCCATTCCAGTGGGCATACGATGGCAAAGAAAATCCTACGGGCAGGCTATTACTGGTCTACCATGGAAGCAGATTGCTATCAACCCTCTCGAACCTGCCATAAATGTCAGATTTATACTGACAAGGTGCACGTACCTCCGGTTCCTCTGAATGTCTTGACGACTCCTTGACCCTTTTCTATGTGGGGAATAGATATGATTGGGGAAATCAAGCCGACGGCCTCTAATTGACACCGCTTCATCCTAGTGGCCATTGACTATTTTACAAAGTGGGTTGAGGCAGCCTCCTTTGCTTCCATTACCAAGAATGTTGTTGCCCGTTTCATCAAACAAAATCTCATTTGCCGGTACGGTATCCCGGAAAGGATCATCACTGACAATGGTATAAATCTCAACAACACTATGATCACTTCCTTGTGCGAGCAATTCAAGATCCAGCATCACAATTCTTCCCCTTACCGGATAAAGATGAATGGTGATGTCGAAGCTGCAAATAAGAACATTAAAAAGGTCATACAGAAAATGACAGTCACATACAAAGACTGGCATGAGATGCTACCATTCTCTCTCCACGGGTATCGTACCACAGCTCTCACATCAACTGGGGCAACACCCTATTCTCTGGTTTACGGCATAGAAGCCGTCTTGCCTATTGAGGTTTAGATCCCCTCTCTAAGAATTATGAAGGATGCAGGGCTGAACGAAGACGATTGGATCCAGAATCGACTTGATCAACTGAACTTGATTGATGAGAAGAGACTTACTGCTGTTTTCCATGGTCAAATGTATCAAAAACGGATGATCAAGGCTTTCAAGAAGAAGGTCAGACGCCAAGTGTATCAAGTTGGGGATCTGGTAATCAAACGCATCATACTGCCACAAGGTGATCCCAGGGGAAAATAGACTCCTAAATACGAAGGACCATTTGTAATCAAAAACATTTTCTCTGGTGGGGCAATGATCTTGACCACCATAGATGGCGACGACCTGCCGCACCCTGCGAACGCAGACATAGTCAAAAGATACTACGCATAAGAGACCCGGTAGGTTGACATATCTAGGAAAAACAAGGGCATCCCGGAGAACCAAAAAGGTTCGGGAAAAAATTAGGGATAAAACACAAAAATCTGTACACCCGGCAAGTTGAAAACCCGAAAGGGCGACTTGGGGAAAAAAGGGTTTCCCGGTGGACCGAAAACCCGAAAGGGCGGTCCAGGAAAAAGTTAGGGAATTAAAGCGTATGACTATGTCTCGTTGGATCACTTTTAGGACAACCTTTGGCTTCAACTTGTGAACTCGACATTTCTGACCAACTCAATCATCTTCAGACGAGGAAACAAATAGACAAAATGCTCAAAGATACAAAGGCTATAGCAGAATGGGAACCCCATGGGATTATTGCACATAGCTATCTTTTCTTTGTATTAAAATTTTCATTTTTTCTTACGACGGCGTTCTCCTACTAGAATGTTCGTCTCATTGTACAAAAATACTTACTTAAAGTAAATGTAAAGATATTCCTTTGAAAGTGCAAAACTATCTGTTTTTCTTTACTCTTGTGTTTTGTTTACAAAAACGTCCAATGATTCATTGTTGAACATATGCATTTGAACATAATTACTGTTTACAAATAAACAAAGTAAAAGACAATTACTAATGGCTTTAAGAGGTAGGGAAATCTCTCTAAACTATTTCCATAAATCCCCCACAATTTACAGTTTAATTCCCAGCGGAACAAGCTTCCAATTATCAATCTCCAGTAGAAGTCGTCAAATTTCTCAAGATTCCCCAATAGAATTTTACAAGCAGTATACGGCATTTCCCTTACAACAGAGCTTATTTCTCTAAGCAGAAATTCGTCAACACTTAGACTTCACAACATGAAGGCTTATACTCCATATCTTCACCAGCAGTCAGGGATTTGTTTTCCCCAATTCAACAGCAGTGCAACAAACTAGCTCACATACGCATACATTGCATCCATATATCATAAACATTGATAACGCGAAAGCATTATATCCTACATTTCATACAACATGAATTTGCATTTTAGCTAACATTTTACCCTTTTCAGGATAAGATTAACAGCTATCATTAATAATTTTTAGAGTTTTTTGATACAGTTCAGATACACTCCAGACACGGATGCCATTCTGATACTCATTCAGACTCAACTTTGAGATACAGTTCAGATACGCTCCAGACACGAATGCCATCCTGATACTCATTCAGATTCAACCTTTTGATACAGTTCAGATACACTTCAGACACGGATGCCATTCTGATACTCATTCAGACTCAACTTTGAGATACAATTCAGATACTCTCCAGACACGGATGCCATCCTGATACTCATTCAGATTCAACCTTTTGATACAGCTCAGATACGCTCCAGACACGGATGCCATTCTAATACTCATTCATACTCAACTTTGAGATACAATTCAGATACGCTCCAGACACGGATGCCATCCTGATACTCATTCAGATTCAACCTTTTGATACAGCTCAGATACGCTCCAGACACGGGTGCCATTCTGATACTCACCTAAATTCAACTCTTAGATACAGTTCAGATACGCTCTAGACACGGATGCCATTCTGACACTCATTCAAAACTAACTTTCAGATACAATTCAGATACGCTCCAGACACGGATGCCATTCTGATAATCATTCAAAATCAGCTCCCAGATACAGTTCAGATACGCTCCAGACACGGACGCCATTCTGATACTCATTCTTTCAGCTTACAAATTACAGTACAAACAATCACTTTTGGATGGCATCTTTAAGCCCATCTCCTACAACTTTCTATCACCTCTCCAAATGGCATCTTTAAGCCCATTCCCTCAACCATCACATTGTTAGAACGTGGTTTGATTCTACAACCCTTAATTAGAGTTTTAATGATAACAAACACAAAGAACAAATATGCACTCTAAATTTGTGTTATTTTGAATGCAGAAATTCTGACCAAAGCAGCATCAGAAGTTAAGCTATAAAAGCTTTCAAGCTGAGGTAATCAGAATCTACGCTGAAGAATGATGATCAGAACCTGCGCTAAAGTGAAGAATATTCTGATTCTAAACAGAAGTTTCATATACCATCAGATCCTCACATCTCTGAGTCATCAATGTTCTGAAGCAATTGTAGCATGCAAGATTCTTCGATTCTGAAGCATTACTATTCAATCAAGACAACATCACATGCAACAGCTTCATTCAGACAAGAATCTTTCCAATATGGAAACAACATTGAATGTCCATTATCACGCTTTATGTTGGACAGGATTTCTATGCCTATATAAACAAGATAAGAGGACAAATCGTTTATGATTTTTGAACACGACTGAAAGATATCTCTAAAAATGTTACAAGCTTGCATATTCTTTTCTACGCTCAAAATTGTGTAAAATATCATAGTTGTGATACTATTTTTATGAAGAAAAACAACCATACATAGAATACTCTTTCATCTTGATTAAGCTAGTTTTTCCTTGAGATTAACCGGGTTGTGGTTGTACTCAAGAAGACTTTGGCAGTTGTCAAAGTAGTGATTGTAATCAGTTTTTGATTAGTGAATTAAGTCCTCGTTGGAGAGAGGAGAAATCACCTTGACGGGTGGACTGGAGTAGTTTGAGATCAAACGAACCAGGATAAAAATATTGTGTCTACTGCATTTTTGATCTTAAGTTTTCAATTCAACCCCCCCTTCTTGTGTTTTTCACTTCTTCAGTTGGTATCAGAGCGCCTGGTTCTGAGTTCATACACTTAACTGTGTCAGTACAAGATCCAAGCTTTAGAAAATACTATGATGGGACCAAACCAAAACATCAGCAATGACTATCATGAGGACAAGGACAAAATCAGTGGTAAACCTTCAGTCTTTGATGGAGAAAATTTTGACTATTGGAAAGACATAATTGAGAGCTTCTTTCTAGACCGTGATGTTGATCTATGGGACATGGTAATTGATGGATACACACAGCCAGTGGATGAAAGTGGTCAGAAGATAGACAGAAAAAGGATGTCTGACCAGCAAAAACGTGATTTTAGAAACCATCATAAAGCCAGAACAATACTTCTCAGTGCTATCTCATACTCAGAATATGAGAAAATCTCAAACAGAGAGACAGCCAAAAACATGTTTGACTCTCTGAGAATGACGCAGGAAGGCAACATACAAGTCAAAGAAACCAAGGCCCTTGCGCTCATTCAGAAATATGAAGCATTTAAGGTGGAAGACAGTGAATCTATAGAAGCGGTGTTCTCAAGATTCTAGATTCTTGTTGTTGGGCTGAAGGTTCTTGACAAAGAATATACTACTGCTGATAACGTAAAGAAGATCATCAGAAGTCTACCCAAGCAATGGAGGCCAATGGTCACAACACTTAAGCTAGCTAAAGATCTCAACAAGATATCTCTGAAGGAACTTGTCAGATCCCTCAGAAGTCACGAGATAGAGCTAGAAGAAGATGAGCCTCAAAAGAAACGTAAGCCACTAGCATTAAAATCTAACAAAAAATCTAATTCTAAGGTTTTGCAGGATATGGAAGAAATCTCTGATGGATCCTCATCAGAAGAAGATGAATTGTCTCTCCTCTCCAGAAGGGTCAATCAATTGTGGAAGCAGAGACAAAGGAAGTTCAGAAATCCTAGAAGATCAGAGAATCAAAATGAATCCTCCTCTAGATACAGAAAGTCTGAGTCCTCCTCTGGACACAGAAGATCTAAAGGTTCTTCAGGACACAGAAAGTCAAATAACAAGGACATCATCTGCTATGAGTGCAATGAGAAAGAGCACTAAAAAAGTGATTGTCCAAGGCTTCAGAAGGAGAAGCCCAAAAACTATTTCTTCAAGGAGAAGAAGAAAAGCCTCATGTCAACATGGGACAATTCAGGCACTTCTGATGCTGAATCAGAGTCAGATGATGAAAGAGCCAACATAGCTCTCATGGAAAACGTGTCAAAAGACAATGAAGCTTCTGGTTCAGACTCAGAATCATACACTAAAGAGGTATTCCATGACTTCACTATTAATTTTACTAAGGATGAACTTGCAGAAAGCCTGAATGAAATTCTGGAAAGGTATCAGTAAATCAAAGTCAAATTCAAGAACCTGAAAATAGATCTTGTCTCTGACTCTGAAAAGACTGAGAGTCTTAAATTAGATAATTCTGAGTTAAAAGAAAAGGTTTCAAAATTAGAAAACAATTTACAAAACTCTCAGAAAGAAATAATCTCAGAGACTTCCAGTAATGCTGATGAGATCATCAAAGAGTGTGATCACAACTTTCAGAAGTTTCTGGCTAAAAACATAGATATAAGCAAGATGGCTTCAATGATCTATGGAGTTAGAAGGAATGGCAGAAAAGGAATAGGATACCAAGGTAAGATATCTACACCTAAGAAAGTCATGGACCTTGTCATAAAACGCACACCACTAAAATCACACTTCACATATGGGCACACACATGACCTAAAATACACTAGTAATGATTACTCTGTCAAACCAAAATTCAACCAGAATTTTGGTAAAACTAATAAACCAGGACCCAAGAAGATATGGGTAACTAAGGACAACATTATATATGTAGCAGATATCTTTAGCAGCAAGGCTAAAACACCAGTCATGATACCTGGACTCTGGATGTTCCCGACACATGATGGGAAGAAAGCATATGTTCCAAAGCCTGGAACTTAAACCTGGAGGCTACGTGGGCTTTGGAGGCAACCAAAGAGGGAAGATCATTGGCTCTGGAACAGTAGGTAATGGAAATCTTCCTTCTATAAATAATGTGCTCTTAGTTGATGGATTAATGCATAACCTGTTATCCATAAGTCAATTAAGTGATAACGGTTATGATATAATCTTTAATCAAAATTCATGCAAAGCTGTTAGTCAGAAAGATGGAACTATCCTTTTTAATGGAAAGAGGAAAAACAACATTTATAAGATAAAACTTTCTGAACTAAAGAGTCAGAATGTAAAATGTCTTCTCTCTGTTAACAACGAGCAATGGGTCTGGCACAGAAGATTGGGGCATGTTAGTATGAGAAGAATATCTCAGATTAACAAACTCAATCTGGTCAGAGGACTTCCTAATCTGAAGTTCAGCTCAGATGCTTTGTGGGAAGCATGTCAGAAAGACAAATTTGCAAAACCTGCTTTTAAATCTAAAAATGTTGTTTCCACCTCTAAGCCATTAGAACTTCTTCACATAGACTTATTTGGACCGGTAAAAACTGCGTCTGTTAGTGGCAAGAATTATGGGTTAGTGATCGTAGATGACTATAGCAGATGGACATGGGTAAAGTTCTTAAAACACAAGGAAGAGTCACACTCCGTGTTTGTTGCATTCTGTAACCAAGTTCAGAATGAAAAGGATCTTAGAATTGTCAAAGTCAGAAGTGATCACGGTGGAGAATTTGAAAATAATTTTTTGAATCATTTCTTAATGAAAAAGGCATCTTACATGACTTCTCTTGTCCTAGAACTCCCCAACAAAATGGAGTTGTAGAATGAAAGAACAAAACACTGCAAGAAATGGCCAGAACCATGATCAATGAGACTAACATTGCTAAGATCTTCTAGGCAGAAGCAATTAACACAGCGTGTTACATTCAGAATAGAATCTCTATAAGACCTATTCTGGAAAAGAATCCATATGAATTGTGGAATAACAGAAAGCCCAACATTTCTTATTTCCATCCTTTTGGATGCACCTGTTTCATTCTGAATACTAAAGATTATCTGAACAAGTTTGACTCTAAAACACAAAAGTGTATTATGTTAGGATACTCTGAACGCTCAAGAGGGTACATAGTATACAATACAGAAACATAGATTGTTGAAGAGTCAATCAGTGTTAGATTTGATGATAAGCTTGACCCTCAAAAGTCAAAGCAGAATGAATTCTTTGCAGATATATAAGTTGAATTCACAAGTACTGAATACAACACATCATAAGTTCTCAACAGAGACGCTCCAACAACTTCAGAAAGAAATGTTACAAGTGATCCAGTACCTTCTGTTGATCAACTCCAGAAAAGGTTATCCAAAAGCAGCATAGCTCACCTAGAAGATAAGATCCTGGGAAAGAAGGATGATCCAATCAGAACAAGATCAACATTCAGAAACTTTAAAGAATCCCTCATGGGACTGGTCTCTCTGGTTGAACCAACAACAATTGATGAAGCTCTTCTGGTCAATGACTGGATTCTGGCAATGCAAGAGGAATTAAATCAGTTCACCAGAAATGAAGTATGGGATCTGGTTCCCAAACCAAAAGGATTCAACGTCATTGGAACAAAGTGGGTTTCAGAAACAAACTGAACGAGCAAGGAGAAGTCATCAGAAATAAAGCACGACTGGTGGCACAAGGTTATAGTCAGCAAAAGGGGATAGACTATACAAAAACCTTTGCTCCAGTCTCCAGGTTAGAATCTATCAGACTCTTAATCTCATTTGCTGTAAACAATGGCATCACTCTATATCAAATGGATGTCAAAAGTGCATTCCTAAATGGCTACATAGATGAAGAGGTATATGTACACCAACCCCCTGGGTTTGAGAATTTCAAACACCCAGAATATGTTTTCAAACTAAAGAAGTCACTCCAAGGTCTGAAACAAGCTCCCAGAGCTTGGTATGAAAGACTAAGTAACTTCCTGTTAGAAAAGGAATTCACCAGAGGGAAAGTGGACACAACCTTGTTCTGTAAGACATTTAAGAATGACATTTTAGTTTGTTAGATTTATGTAGATGATATCATTTTTGGATCCACTAAACCTTCTATGGGAAGAGAATTTGCTAAGTGCATGCAGGAAGAGTTTGAGATGAGCTTAATGGGGGAACTCAAATTCTTTCTGGGCATTCAGATAAACCAAACTCCATAAGGAACTTACATTCATCAGAGCAAATATGTCATAGAACTTCTGAAGAAATTTGACCTCTCAGAATGTAAGCCCTCAAAGACTCCAATGCATCCCACGTGCATTCTAGAAAAGGAAGAGGTAAGTAAAAAGGTAGAACAGAAAATCTACAGAGGTATGATTGGCTCTCTCCTTTATCTGACGGCTTCAAGGCCTGATATTTTATTCAGTGTTTGCTTATGTGCTAGATTCCAACCAGATCCTAGAGAAACTCACTTAACAGCAGTTAAGAGAATTTTCAAGTATCTGAAAGGTACTACTAATCTGGGTTTGTTTTATAGAAAATCCAATGAATACAGCTTAGTAGGATATTGTGATGCTGACTTTGCTAGAGATAGAGTAGAGCGTAAAAGCACTTCTGGAAGCTGCCAGTTTCTGGGAGACAATCTGATCTCATGGACCAGCAAGAGACAGTCCATAATAGCATTGTCAACAACAGAAGCTAAATACATAGAAGCTGCTAGATGCAGCACTCAAATGCTCTGGATAAAAAGTCAACTTGAAGACTTCAACATATTTGAGAGTAACATTCCTATCTTCTATGATAACACTTTAGCCATATGTCTCAGTAGAAATCCCACTTTGCATTCTAGGGCTAAGCATATAGAAATAAACATCACTTTATTAGGGACTATATTCAGAAAGGAATTCTTACTTTAAAATTTATTGACACAGACCATCAATGGGCTGATGTATTTACAAAACCCCTTTTTGAAGATAGATTCAATTTCATTCGGAAACATCTCAGTATGAAGTTATGCCTAGAATAAAATGTTTATTTGCATATCTTAACCCTCATAACTTTATTGTTTTCTGTGAACATCTGATCAACTTGTCTTCAGAAGTTAGAAGTACTGCCTCAGAATCTATCTATGAATATCTGAACGCTTCATTTCAAGGATAGTGGTGTGCAGTTCAGATCATCAAACATCTGTCATCCTCTTACAAGCTACCTTCTGAGGCTGAACACGCGTTCAAATTCTAAAGGGTCCAAGGCTCTGATTGGATGCATTGAGACACTTGTCAGTGGTAACTGTTCAATATCTCTCTAAATCCCCTAAATTCAGGTTTCATTAATGCATATAATCATTACTTATTTTCTTGCTTACTGTTTACATTTTCTAAAATCCTATATAAACTCAATTTACTATTTCATTCATTCACGCTTTATCCTCTTCTATATTCCCTCTTGTTCTAGTTTCTTTTTCAAAAACCCTTTCCATTAAGTTACTTCAAAGAACCCGTGTGAACAATGGCATCATCATCAAATCTTAAGAATCTCAGTGCTCCTGAATCTTCATCAACGGAACATAATGAAGAACCCATTAGAACGCTACTCACTCTTGTTGACAACCTGGAAGTTCTCTCTGAGTTGATCATTGATTTTGAAAGCTTACAAGAAAATGGGTTTAATCTATATGAAGACATAACTGCACAGGGGTGGAACAAATATTTTGACCGTCTGTTGGGTCCAACTTTTCCCATTCTCGTCAAAGAGTTCTGGATTCATGCTACATCATCCAACCACCAGGTTACATCATATGTTATGGGGAAGAAGATAGTGATAACAGAAGATTTAATTAGGAAACACATTGGATACAATGGCGGTGGAGTCTGATGCATTGATATGGCTGATAGGTGTTCTGACCTAAAATCTATTGCCAGGGAAATCTTCACGTCTGGACAGCCATCCAGACAGATTAGAGACTGTAAGGATCATCACAAAATCTGGGCTAGAATAATTCTGGGATGTATCAATCAAAGGAAGCCTACAAGCTCTCCTGATTACATCAATATTGATCAGCAGTTCCTGATTTACTTCATTGCAAAGAAGACCAAGATAAACCTTCCACACTTGCTCTTCAACCATCTCAGAACAAGTGTGAAAGAGACAAGAGAAGACGAAAGAACTAAGAGGGATTGGATTCCTCTAGGAAGACTAATTTCATATATTCTAACAGAAAACAGGATGATAGAACATCTGACAGAGGCTCAAGAAATCAGTACTCTGGAAGCAACCGCTGGGAAACCTTTGAATGCCAAGAATCTGAAGAAAATGAAGATTATTGAGAACATTAAGAAGGAACCAATAATTGCTTCTCATGAGGTCATCACTTCTAGGAGAATCCCTCTGAAGGATTTTCCACTATTTTCGGAGATAGATGCCTCTCCAGAAATCATAGTCAGATACCTTGAAGCTTGCAAGGCTGATGGGACTATTCCAGAAATCAACATTCAAGATCTGCACAAGCCAGCTCCAGAGGTTATGCTAAATAAATCTAAAAAGAGGAAAGCAACATGAGAAGGATCCTCTCAGAAGACACCTAAAGCTGCAAAAAAGAAAGGTAACCCATCTTCTGTTTCTGTTGTAGAATCAACAGCTATTCCAACATCTGAAACCATTCCCCCTCAACCAACAGAAAATCCTTCACCCCAAACATTTGAGGATTTTGACATAGAGTTTGACCCATCTTTAACTTTTGGAAACTTTTTGAATGAACCTCACTCCCCCAATCCAAATCCAAATTCAGAACATCATCAACCAGAACTTGCTAAAGTTCTATCTGACATTGAACTGTTTGATCAAGGCTTTTCCTCACTAATACCAGAAAATCCAAACACTCAATCTCCACTCCCAGAAAATCCAAACACTCAACAACAACCAAAAAATCCACAACCACACTCTCCTCAACCAGAAAATCCACAACCACACTCTCCTCAACCAGAAGATCTAAACCTTAACTCACCTCAACCAGAGAATGAAAACTCACTTACTCCTTCTTCTGAAAACCCATTGCCTGAAATTCCTGAACCAGAAATTCAACACGCTACCGCAAACCAATCTGAAGACTCCCCTTCAGATTCTGATACCACTATCCTAATCCCTAGAATAACAGAACCCCTTACGGTTCACTTACTGTGATACGGTGGCAGAACCGACAGTTATACTAGTTTGCGTTTTGCGTTTTTTGTTTGCAAAATTTCGTGGTAAGCAAGAGTCGTCAGCGAATTTTATTTTATCCAATCATGGAAAAGGAAAAAGAACAGAAAAAACCTTTTTCGAGATGTTTTTGAGTACGGGGGTAGATTATAGAAAGGGAAGGTGTTAGCACCCTTTCTATCCATGGTTTTCCATGGGCTCTTAAGTACTTGCTCATCTTTTTAAATTGCTTGTATATGTGCTTTGTTTTTTTTTTTTTAAAGTTTGACTCCGTGATAACCCTTGTATCAGTCCTCAAAGGTGTGACGAAGTTTGTTTTGAAAATTTTTTTGAAAGGTGTTTGTGTGAAATTTGTTTACTTGAGCAAGTACCTACTAGCATCTACCTACTCGAAAAAAGATTGTTTTTGTTCTATTTCCTTTAGACAACACTATCCCACTATTAAGGAGTAGGTAGTACCGTCGTTGGAGTTTGAGGGACTATCGAAAGGGACGTAATGGTCATTGAAGGAAACATGTAAGGATACCTTTGCATTTCGAAGGGACTGTCATCATATATTCGTAGGCAACATCGAGGGACAAGATCATTTCTCGTAGGCAACTCGAGGGACGTTAAGGGACTATGATCTTTATGATGACTTTTGGATTGAGGGTCTTTTGCTAAGATATCCCTACGTTTGAGGGACATCACCATTGCTTTCCGAGGCAACCAAGTGAGGAGTACCCTAGGAGTGAATATGTGCATATGATTTGTTTCAGTTATTTAATCTTTGCACATTAGGTGATCTACCGTTTTAATTTTCCAAACATTCTTGCCATACAATCCTATTAGCCATACATCTAGACAGTTAAAGATTGCGGAAATTAAAAGCGGAAAAGTAAATCTAATTATTACAAGGTTTCGGGGAATGGGGATTACATAACCAAAACTTGCGGGGAAATTAAACAGTAAAAAAAACCCTAGTTTAAAAGACTATTACAACCTCGGAGCAATTACATAATTAGAAAAAAATGCGAGAAAAGATAAATCTACGCTATTACATTGATAATGCGACCTATACAATTTTCCTAGAAATAAAAATGTAAAAGAATAAATAAAAAGAAATTAAGGAAAAATTAAAATCGAAAATTCTAAGTTAACGTTTTTGGTGTTTTTTTGTAGAAAATAATTTTAAGTTAATTAAAAAACCTAATTCTAACTAATTTTAATAAAAAAGTTAATTAACTTAATTTATTAATAAATGAAAAAAAGCCAAAAATTCAGTTACTAACTAAAACAAAAACCTAATCCTAATTTGTTAAAAAATGATTAATTAAAGGGTGTTGTACCCCAAAATTTGCCCTCCCATATTCTTCAAAGTTTTGACAAGCATCATCTCAATTTGCTCAAGTCTACTCAAGGGTTGCACAGTTCAAACACCCTCCTAAGCCAGTCAAATTAGGGTTTTGGTTCTTGCAAAGAAGTTGAGGTTTTCAAGGGTCCAATCAAATCACACATGCCTATAAACATTGTCAAGCATCCACATGCCAAGTTTCAAGGCTCACAAGGTCAAGTTGCACAGTCAAAAACCTTAATTACTTCACAGTCAACTGCAGGGGCAAAATGGTCATTTGGCAGTCAAAAGTCAAACTTTTTGGTCAACATCTCATTTTGAGGCCACAATCATCATTTGATCAATTCTTGATCATGATTCAACAAGAATGGCTCAAAAATCATCAAGATGCAAAAGTTTCTATTTTTGGACAGTTGAAAAGTCAACTGTAACTTGACCAAGGCATAACTTTTTCATGGTTCATCGGAAAAATCCCATTCAATGCTCATCTTGAAGGGGAGGACATTTCCTATAACTCATCTTCACATTCCAAGTCCAAGAAATGCTCTCACAAAAAGTTATCAATTTCAACATTATAGGTCATTTTCAAAAGTCAACAAAAAGCACTTTAAGTCAAAGACCATAACTTGAGATTGGTAAATCACATGGGACCAAAGACATTGGTTAGAGGACTTCAAGACCTTTCCAAAATATCCAAGAACATGTTCATAGCTTCAAAATTGAGCAAGATATGCATTGGAGAAGTTGGGAAATTTTTGTGAAATGGCCAAAGTCAACCATCCTTGAAATTTCATTTTTGACAAAAAGGGCCCACTTTTCCACTTGATTCAGCTATGCCATGCCACCCACGTGTCCCATGTTTTATTTCAAGATTTAAAATTAATTTTTCTATTTTTATTTAATTTTATTTGATTTAATTCATTTTAAATCTTTAAAATTCAAATAAAAATCAAAGAAATTAATTAAGGGATATCTTGTGTTTTGAATAGCCTTGATGCATCATGAAACACATACCAATTTCGTGTACATCCTATTTCAAGCATGAAATTCAAAATTGAACAAAAATGGCAAGTTCTTTAAATGGTGTTTATGCAAAATCTCAAACTTCATTGCAAGGGTTAAAGGTGCATTATAGTGACTGATTCTCATTGACTAACATATATGCAAGCCTTGCCAATCCAATTCACGACCTAGAAAACTCCCAAACGGCCAAAGCAATTTCAAAATTTCAAAGGAAAAGTGTGAAACTGAAAACCTATTTGCAGCGTAATTCAAAGCCTCTTTTTGATTAAAACATCTTGCCTGAGTCTCCAGGAGTCTATTGCCATCAAGAACGAGCCCTAACACCATCAGAATCAAAGAACACGAGTCATTCGGTTTGCCTTATTTTTCAAATCTGCATATCATATTTCATGCGATTTTAATCCATTTTTTTGATTGGTTTGTGTTGTTAGGGACCTTCTGAAGCTAGTGAAACAGTTTAATTGAACTGAAACGCGCTGAATCCAAAATCACCATGAACAAATTCTAGGGTTCTTCAGTTTCAAATTTGGGGCTTTCTAAACCCAGAACAATTAGGACTAGTGATGTATATGACTGGATTCGTTGCAACAAGACGAATTGAATAGCACCGTCGCGCTCTTTTTATATTCACCACATAGCTAATCGCTATTTTTGACATTGATATTTTGTGGGGGTTTAAAACCCCCGCTATCTTGTTTCTATTTTGCAGAAAAGAGAAAGACGATGATGAGGTGTCTATGCGTGTGTGGTTGATTCAAACCACGCGCGCTCTTTTTTATTTTTTTCCAGCATATAACGCATTTTTTTTATATAATGTTTCTTTTCTATTTTACTAACAAACGCGCCTAAATGATGCAGTGGTGGAAGACGTGGCTTGTAATCTCTGGGACCTGGGTTCGATTCCCAGGTCCCCCTATAATTCTCATATTATTTTTTTCAATGCATTCCTGTGCAGATTCCCAAACGATGAGCACCATAAACCTCATCCAAGAGCCAACCAAGTGTCCATCAGTGCAGATCCAAGGGCCAAGAAGTGAGGAGCGCCATGCTCAGGAGTCAACAGCGCTCCACTCAATTCCAAAGGTCAACGTGGCTGAAGCTTCAATGGGCCATAATTCCAATCAAACACCCTCAAATTCCATCCCACACCCCCTTGGGTTTACTCTTCCCTTTTTTTTTATTTTGTCATTTTCATTTTTTACTTGCCTTATTTTATTTCTTATTAACAAATTAACCAACTAATATTTTTTATAAAAAATCAAAAAAAAAGAACTAACATCATTATTATTATTATTATTTTATTTTTGTAAATAAATATTAAATAATTGAATTAACTTTAATTAGGCAATTTTAACTTTTTTGAATAACTAAGATAATTTAGAATTAGGTTAACTTAGAATTTTAATTCTTTTATTTTATTTCATAAAAACATAAAAAACACAAAAAATATTTTATTTTAATAAATTAATTAATTAGTTTAACAATTAGTTTTTAATTTCATTTAATCACAAAAAAGACAAAAATAATTCAATTCTTTTCTTAAAAGGGTCAACACCCTTAAGGCATTCCCGATTCATTCTTTCGCGCGCCTTTTAGTTTTAATTCTTTATTTTTGATTATTTTTGTAACTGCCTCCGGATGTAATAGTAATTAGGTTTACCGCTTTATTTAAACTTTCTGCACTTTATCAAAACTGGTCTTTGTATTTTTGGCGATGTATAGACCCGCGCCTTGTAATAGCGTAGGATTTATCTTTCCGTAATTTACCCGCACCCTAATTGTTAAATGCATGAAAGAATGTATGGTAAATAAAATCAACCCGTAGCTCACAAATAACATGTACAAAGACAATTAACTGAAAAACAACACACAAAGCACATGCCACTCCTAGGGTACGCTTCACTCGTTGCCTCGAAACGTGGTCATCAAGTATAGGACGTCTTAGAGGTCACCCTTTGTCTAAAGATCCAGTTGCCTCGAAACGGTGGCCTCGGATAAAAGGATCTAGGACATTAGGGTTACTTCTAAGATGTCCTACCATTGCTTCGGTGACCATAATGTCCCGATAATCGAATTGACCCGAACACCTCCAACGATGGTGCTACCTACCTCTCAATGGTGGGATAGCACTATCTAAAGGACTTTTACACAGCCTAATTCCTTAGAGTAGGTAGATTCTCCTGGGTAATTTCTCTTTTCAAAAACAAACAAAATACTTTTCACACCTTACACTTTCAAACAATACTTCATACACTCTTGAGGACTGATACAAGAGTTACCTAGAAGTTTTCAAACGAACTTTTTCAAAACCCACACACACTTGAAAAGCAAACAATTTTTGAAAACATAAGAGCAAGTACCTAAGAGCCCGTGGATAACCACGGATAGAAAGGGTGCTAACACCTTCCCTTTCTATAAATCTACCTCCCGAACCGAGAAACATTCTCGAATAAGGAATTTTGCTGTGCTTTTGTCCTTTCCTTGTTGGAGAACATAAAAGACGGTGGCGACTCTTGCTTACCGCGACATTTCGCGAAACCAGCTAAAAAACAGTCAGTTCTATTTCCACCGATCACAGAACTGGCGACTCTGCTGGGGATGTCATAAAAGTGAGGTGTACCTTAGGAATTAGACCACACTTATGTTTTCAATTGCTTGTCTGTTTGCTTTAATATTGTGGGTCTGTCTTGGGAGTTTCATAGATCCTAACCCGGATCTGGGGGATACCTTCTTAGAAAGTAGCAACAAACTGTGAGGGAACTGTGCGGGGTATACCAACACGGTTGAAGCAGTTTTCTACGTTGATGTGGCACTTTGGTGAGTACCGGTAACCCTTGAGTCAAGTCAAGGAGAGTACGGGGCCACCGCGTGGTGTCGTGAAGCATCAACTGACCTTAGGAACCTTAATTGAACCATCCTGGCCTCTTTAGGGGTAGTGAGATAACTGACTTTGGTGCAGTCCGAAGTTGGTTGATACTCGATACTACACTCATTGAGGGTTATTTTCTTGGAATATTTTGATCGCCAGTTCAGTGGCTAAATCAAAACAATGAACACAAAAAACAACCCAATGATATTGAGCTCCTTAGAACCCGGTTACTTTTGATAGGACAGGTTTTTGAGCCCACCAACTTCAAGAGGGTAGTACCCCAAACTTCATATTGGCCTAAACTCTAAGGGTTGTGGTGTGACTTGTATGCCTTATCATGTTTTCCTTTTGTGAATACTTGTGGTGTGCTCTTGTCATAGCATCATAACATCATACAGCATCATGTGCATCCACTAACCACTTCAGGGGTTCGAATCTTCATCTTTGTTCTTGTTTTGTAGGACATGGAAACTATCCGCAGAAAGACAATTCAGGTCAACCTTGTCAGGGTCCCTCCTCAGCTTAAGGAACTTACATCCAGGATTCCCGAGAACTCTTTATTCAGTGAAAGGCATGGTAGACTCATCAGCTTGGTCAATACCAACATTGAAGAGGACATGGTGAAAGTGTTGTTCCAGTTCTTTGACCCTTTGCACCACTGTTTTACTTTCCCGGATTATCAGTTGGTGCCTACTTTGGAAGAGTTTTCTCAGCTTCTGAAGATTCCTATCCTTAGTCAACTACCCTACAACGGTACAGAAAAGGAGCCAAAACTTGAAGAGGTTGCTAAAGCATTATGCCTACAACCATCTGACATCAAAGGACATTGGGAAGTTAGAAGTGGTATCAAAGGGTTCTTGGCCAAGTTTCTATTTGAGAAGGCCCAAGAATGTTGGAACTCCCTTGACCTACAAACCTTTGAAGAAGTTGTAGCCCTCCTTATCTATGGGTTGGTGTTGTTCCCTAATCCAGATCAGCTTATAGATATCAATGCTGTCAAGATCTTCATGTCTAGGAATCCTATACCTACGTTTCTTGGGGACATCCTTCACTCATGTTACACTCGAACCATGAGAAAAAGAGGTGTTCTTATGTGCTGCACTCCTCTCCTGGGAAAGTGGTTTATTTCGCACCTTCCACAATCAGTTTTGAAGAACGAGCGGGGTTTGAGATGGTCACAACGATTGATGGCTCTTACACATGCTGATATACATTGGTGTTCTCGGTCCAGAGAGAATGTCACTATCATTGATCGTTGCGGGGAGTTTCCTAATGTTACTTTACTTGGAATCAGAGGAGGTATTACTTATAACCCCTGTCTGGCCTTGAGGCAGTTTGGATATGCTCGGAGGGATGACCCTCATGATATGTTGATTCCTGACATAGTTTTTTGACTTCGACAACGATGTACAAGGACTTCGTCAGAGATTTATCAGAGCTTGGAGGATGCCCAACAGGGTAGATAGCAAGACACTGGGGCACAAGAACTCCATCCCCCTGGAGCCTTATCTCAAGTGGGTACGAGCCCGCTCCCAGAAGCTGGTGATGCCATATCCTCATGTTCTCCCTGTGATCAAAGAGCCAGTTTTGGAGGGAGAGGTGCCCTACACCATTCAACATCCTGACATGCCTACCTCCTGGGAAGAAATGCAGAAAAGCTGGATCCAACTCAAGGAAGAACGGAATTCTCTTGAAGCCAGTCTACATGCCAGTGAGAAGAAGGTCTTGGAGCTCACCCGACTACTGCACGAGGAAAAGACCCTCAACACTTACATAGCTCCAAAGAGGATCGCAATGTCTTTTGGGATTAATTATTTTGTAATGTTTTTCCCATGAGGCCCTGATGTACTGAACAAATTATTTCCTAATAAAAAGTGTGTTCTTTTTTGGCTACAACGAATTTAAACTTTCGAACCCTTGAATGCATTGCATAAATAACATATCATGCATCATGTGCATAACAGGTACCCTTTTTCTACAGGTTGCTTAATCTTCTTCGCTGTTTATTTCAGCACTCAGTCATCATGAATCCTGAACCGACTACCGAGCAAGCTATCAAGGCCCTCCAGGCCCAGAACGCCCAGTTTCAGGAGATGGTCATGAACTTGGCCCAAGGACAACAGGAGTTGAAGGCTTTGCTCCTGAAGAAGAAGAATAAGAAGAGGACTGTGCTATTCAACACTGGGCGCAGACTCGGGAATACATTGCAGAATGAAGCTGAGAGGACTACTCCATCTGTGGGGGAAGGCAATCACCAAGGGAGAGAGGTCCCTAGTCCTGTGGTCTCTGACACCGAGACAGACTTCAATGACGAACAGTACCCTCCTGCTGAGGACCGGTACAAACAGCTGGAGGACAGGTTAAATGCTATGGAGATTCAACGTGTGCCTGGGTTGGATTTCGGAGACTTGGGGTTATCTTCTGGGGTGGTGATCCCACACAAGTTCAAGGCGCCTGCCTTTATGAAGTATGACGGGGCTTCCTGTCCTAAGATGCATCTCCGCTCTTATGTAAGGAAGATCCACCCTTACACAGCAGACAAGAACTTATGGATCCATTTCTTCCAGGAGAGTCTTTCAGGGACTCACCTCGAATGGTTCTATCAGCTGGATGGAACCAACATTCGTAATTGGGAGGATTTGGCCACTGCTTTTTACAAGCAGTATCAATATAATTCCGACCTCGCTCCCACGCGTACCCAACTCCAGGGTTTGTCACTGGGAACGGGTGAAGGTTTTAAGGAGTACGCACAGAAATGGAGAGACCTGGCTGGCAGGGTGCAGCCACCATTGACGGATCGTGAACTAGTGGACATGTTCTTGGGGACCCTATCTGGTCCATTCTTCAACCATCTCATTGGTAAT
Source organism: Vicia faba (assembly GCA_948472305.1). Taxonomy (NCBI): domain Eukaryota; kingdom Viridiplantae; phylum Streptophyta; class Magnoliopsida; order Fabales; family Fabaceae; genus Vicia; species Vicia faba. Next base: position 325,833,702 of record OX451741.1, on the reverse strand, counting down.
TCCAATGCTGGGTTTACTGACCTGATCCTGACTGGTGAAAGGATCGAAGCTGGTATAAAATCGGGAAAAATACAGAAGGGTGCCTCCTCAAGTACTAAAAAGAAGCCCTTCAAGAAGGAGGCTAGTGCTGTGTATGGTCCTAGAAGGCAAAACAAACCAGAACGCCGCCAATCTGTCAACGTGGTGGTGATTTCAAAGCCTGCTGCTGCTCCTCAGCAATACAACCAGACAAGAGCTGAGAGGCCCAAAAGACAGTATACTCGGCTCAGCATGACCCTCTCTCAGATATTACCGCAATTGCTGTCAACTAACCTGGTAACTGTCAAGGAAGCTCCGAAGGTGGTAAACACAACATCTCCGAAGTACAACCCCAACGCCCACTGCGCTTATCACTCTGACAGCCCGGGACATTCTACAGATGATTGTTGGGCCCTAAGGAATAAGGTTCAGGACCTTATTGATGCCAAGGAAATACAGTTCGAGGCGCCCGAAAGGCAAAATGTTGTGACCGCTCCCATGCCCCAGCATGGAGTGAACGCTGTTGAGGAGGATCTGTATGTAGCTTCTGTGGATGATGTTGCTACTCCGCTGCTGACTGTCAAGAGGAACCTGTTGCTAGCCGGTTTATTTCCGGGATGTAGTAAAGGTTGCCATCTATGTGCTGCTTCACCTGTTGGTTGTCCTTTGCTGAAGTCAGGCGTCCAAAACCTGATAGACAGCAAAGAGATCTTGTTCAAGAAGATTGCTATTCCTGCTGTTCCTACTGCCCCTGTTGAAGAAGTTTCAATTGTCACCATTTTCAACAACCCTTCCAAGGCTCCTTCAAAGAAGCCTATCAAAATTATGCCTGTTCACAAGATTGCTCCTGTAACCATTACTGTTCCGTGGCCCATCCCCTACAAGTCTGATAAAGTTGTCCCATGGCACTATGGGGCAGATGTTTATGTCCTGGGAGTGAAACAAGAGTTCAATACTAGTACCGGTGTCACCAACATCACCGGGCCTGCTAAGGTCACTCGTAGTGGAAGACTGTTCTCACCAGACATTGCACCTCCAGCAATTCAGAGGCCTCTTGTCATCACACCTGCCAGTGTGCCTGTTTCCCCCCCTGATCAAGTTTCTACCCCTGCTGCCGAGTCATCTGACGCTCGGGGCAAGGGGATTGCTACTGATGTGCCTGCCCAGACGGAGGCACCGAAGACCACTGTTGAGGATTCCAAGCAAGAGATGGAAGAGATCCTCAAAATTATAAAGAAAAGTGATTTCAACGTCGTTGAACAGCTGGGGCACACCCCCTCCAAAATCTCCATGCTATCACTGTTGCTGTGTTCAGAGGCCCATGCCAAGGCCCTGATTGCTTTCCTGAAGATGGCCCACGTGCCACAAGAAACGTCTGCTGATCAATTCACCGACTGTGTGGCCAACTTAACTGCTGATAATGGTCTGGGTTTCTCCGACGCTGATCTGACGACCAAGGGGAAGAACCATAATGATGCCCTGCATGTCTCCATTGAATGCAGGGGCACTACTCTTGCCCATGTGCTGGTTGACACTGGTTCTTCACTAAACGTACTACCCAAGAAAGCTCTAGACAGGCTGGACTGTGAGGGTTTAGAGCTCAAACCAAGTAACATCGTTGTCCGGGCCTTTGACGGGTCCAAAAGAATGGTACATGGTGAGGTTGACATCCCAATCAGGGTTGGTTCACAAGTCTTTGATTCAAAATTCTATGTGATGGACATCCGTCCATCCTATTCTTGTTTGTTGGGTCGCCCATGGATCCACAAGGCAGTAGCTGTGACCTCCACATTACATCAGAAGCTCAAGTACCCGGTCAGGGGGAAGATTGTAACAGTGCAAGGGGAAGAGGAATACATGGTCAGCCACCTCAACTCGTTCTGATACGTAGAAATGGATGGGGAGTTCATTGAGACCCCCTTTCAACACTTTGAAGAGGTGCTTCAAACGTTGGCAGCAGCGGAGACAGTGACTGAAGAGAGTTCTCCTTTGAAGATGGCTTCCTTGAAGGATGCCCGGGCTGTGATTGAAAAGGGTGAGTGCGCAAACTGGGGCAGACTTCCTGATTTCACTCCAAAGACTGACAAATTTGGATTGGGTTTCACTGTAGAAGCTCAGAAGGCTGTGCGTAAGGCAAGGATCGGAAGACCTCATGTATTCATCACCAACCCGGGAGTGAATGCTATTGAGGATGAAGCGGACGAATCTGAATTTGACAGCTGGATCTACCCAACGACCAACGGTGGACCTAGCAACTGGACTGCAAAAGACTTTACACCTATTACTTTTGTCACCCAGTAATGAACTTCTTTGTTTTGAATTTGTAACAAACAATAATTTGAAACTCTATGGCCCGGTGTCTTACCCGGGACACCGTGGCGTCATTTGTGAGGGCTTTTGTTTGTCACTTTCATATATCATGAATAAAAGCATTGGACGTTTTTACATTTCAAATCTTGCGCTCCCTTTCTTTCTTTACATATTGCAAAACAGCTGTATTTACACACACTCACTCATACAGGTTTCAATCCGCTCTGGATCTCACTGGTAACGACTTTGCTACTGCCAGTTATGACTTCGAAAATCCGATCAACTTAACCGAAGACGAAGGTGAAGATGATTGCGAAGTGCCTGGTGAGCTTGCAAGACTGCTACTCCAGGAAGAGAGTGCCATTCAGCCACATGGAGAGCCAGTGGAAGCAGTAAATCTGGGTACTGAGACAGACAGAAAGGAAGTCAAGATTGGTGTCAATCTGGAGCTCAGTATGAAACAACGTTTGATTCAGATGTTGCATGAATATGTGGAAATCTTTTCCTGGTCTTACGAAGACATGCCTGGGTTGGATACTGACATTGTGGTCCATCATTTGCCTACCAAGGAAGACTGTCCTCTGGTTAAACAGAAGGTCCGCCGTATGCGTCCAGAGATGTCCGAGAAAATCAAAGCTGAGGTTATGAAACAATTTGACGCCGGTTTTCTAGCAGTGACTTCTTACCCTCAGTGGGTTGCCAACGTGGTTCCAGTGCCGAAGAAAGATGGTAAGGTCTGAATGTGTGTTGATTACAGGGATTTGAACAGGGCGAGCCCTAAGGATGATTTCCCTCTGCCTCACATCGACGTCCTGGTTGATAATACTGCCCAACATAAGGTATTCTCCTTCATGGATGGCTTCTCCGGTTATAATCAAATCAAGATGGCTCCTGAAGACATGGAAAAGACCACTTTTGTTACTCAGTGGGGCACCTTTTTCTACAAAGTCATGCCTTTTGGGTTGAAAAATGCTGGGGCAACCTACCAACGTGCCATGGTTGCTTTATTTCATGACATGATCCATCATGAGATAGAAGTATATGTCGACGATATGATTGCAAGGTCCCAAACTGAGGAGGAACACCTTGACCATCTGCAGAAGCTGTTTGACCGTCTAAAGTTGTACAAGCTAAGGTTGAACCCGAACAAGTGCACCTTTGGGGTAAGATCTGGCAAACTGCTAAGCTTCATCGTGAGCGATAAAGGTATTCAAGTGGACCCTGCCAAGGTAAAAGCCATACAAGAGATGCCAGCTCCCAAGACAGAGAAAGAAGTCAGAGGCTTTCTAGGACGTCTGAATTACATTGCTCGATTCATCTCGCATCTAACTGTTACCTGTGAACCAATCTTCAAGTTGCTGAAGAAAGATCAAGTAGTACGTTGGAATGATGAATGCCAGGCTGCGTTCGAAAGAATCAAAGAGTATCTCCAAGAACCACCCATTCTTATGCCACCGGTTGAAGGGAGACCTCTGATATTTTACTTGACAGTACTTGACAGCTCAATGGGGTGTGTGCTGGGGCAGCATGACGAGTCTGGCCGAAAAGAGCACGCCATTTATTACCTTAGCAAAAAGTTTACCGACTGTAAGACCCGATACTCACTGCTCGAGAAAACTTGCTGCGCTTTGGTATGGGCTGCTCGCCGGCTAAGACAGTATATGTTGACTCACACTACTCTGTTGATTTCAAAAATGGATCCGATCAAGTACATATTCGAAAAGCCCGCTCTGTCTGGAAGAATAGCAAGATAGCAAATGATCTTGATGGAATACGACATCCAGTACACGACTCAGAAAGCAATCAAGGGAAGTGTAGTGGCGGACCATTTGGCACACCAGGCAGTGGACGACTACCAATCTATGAACTTTGAATTTCCAGACGAGAACATCATGGTAGTGACTGATTGTGAAGTACCTGGACCGGATGAAGGACCTGAGGAAGGATCCCGATGGTCTATGCACTTTGACGGAGCCTCAAACTCTTTGGGTAACGGTATTGGCGCTGTGATCATATCCCCTCAAGGCACTCATACTCCACTCACTGCCCGACTATGTTTCAACTGCACCAACAATATGGCAGAGTATGAGGCATGCATCATGGGTCTTCAAGCTGCAATTGACTTAAGGATAAAGTTTCTGAGTGTCTTCGGAGATTCCGCTCTCGTGATCAATCAGATCAAAGGCGAGTGGGATACGAAACACCCGAATCTTATTCCTTACAAAGAGTATGTGTTGACGTTGATCCCTCATTTCACGGAGATAACTTTTGAACACTTCCCAAGAGAGGAGAATCAGCTGGCGGACGCGTTAGCTACGATGTCTTCCATGTTCAAAGTCAAATGGGATAACGAGGCTCCCCGGATCATCATCTGGAAATTGGATGAACCTGCATATTGCTGTGATCTTGAGGTTGAAGAGGTAACTGAAAAACCCTGGTATCATGAGGTGAAGAGGTACCTGGAAGCTCAAGAATACCCTGAAGGTTCATCTGTTAATGATAAGAAGTTTCTGAGAAGGTTCGTAACAAAGTTCTTCCTCAGCAATGGCATTCTTTACAAGCGAAACCATGATTCGACCTTACTGCGTTGTGTGGATAAGACTGAAGCAGAAAGGATCATGGCAGAGCTGCATGAGGGTACCTTCGGAACACATTCCAGTGGACATACCATGGCAAAGAAAATCCTTCGGGCAGGATATTTCTGGTCCACAATGGAAGCTGACTGTTACCAACATTCTCGGACATGTCATAAATGCCAGATATATGCTGATAAGGTGCACGTTCCTCCAGTTCCTCTAAACATCTTGACAACACCTTGGCCTTTTGCAATGTGGGGCATTGATATGATCGGCGAGATCAGACCTACAGCATCCAACGGGCATCGCTTCATCCTGGTTGCAATTGATTACTTCACGAAGTGGGTTGAAGCAGCTTCCTATGCTATCGTAACTAAGAACGTCATGGCACGATTTATTCGGCATAACTTGATCTGTCGATACGGTGTACCATAGAGGATCATTACAGACAATGGTACCAATCTTAATAACAAGATGATCACTGAGCTCTGCGCACAATTCAAGATACAGCACCACAACTCTTCTCCCTATCGGCCGAAGATGAATGGGGCTGTAGAAGCAGTGAATAAGAATATCAAGAAGATTGTGCAGAAGATGACAGTGACCTACAAAGATTGGCACGAGATGTTACCGTTTTCTCTTCATGGGTACCGTACCTCAGCACGGACGTCAACCGGGGCAACCCTCTTTTCCTTGGTCTATGGCATGGAGGCAGTCTTGCCTATTGAAGTCCAGATACCCTCTCTCCGGATAATGAAGGATGCAGGTTTGAACGAAGATGACTGGATCCAGACTCAACTTGATCAATTAAACCTAATCGATGAAAAGAGACTCACCGCTATTTGTCATGGTCAAACGTACCAAAAACGGATGATCAGGGCATTTAACAAAAAAGTCAGACGACAAGAGTATCAAGTCGGAGACCTGGTAGTTAAGCGCATCATTCTTCCTCAGAGTGATCCTAGGGGCAAATGGACCCCTACGTACGAAGGGCCATTTGTGGTTAAACATGTCTTCTCAGGAGGAGCTATGATTCTAACCACCATGGACGGTGACGACCTTCCTCACCCCGCCAATGCAGACATAGTAAAAAGATACTACGCATGAACAAAAGACCCGCTAGCTTGACACGCCTAGGCAAAAATAAGGGCTTCCCGGCGAACCAAAAGGGTTCGGGCAAAAATAAGGGATGAAATGAAAAAAATCTGTACACCCGGCAAGTCGAAAACCTGAAAAGGCGGCTTGGGCAAAAATGGGTATCCCGGTGGACTGAAAACCCGAAAGGGCGGTCCAGGCAAAAGTTAGGGATAAAGCGTAATACTATGTCTCATTGGATCACCTTGCATCCAGAATTCGGTATCAACTATCAGGTTCAGACGGCATCGATCAGTCAACTTCATCTTCAACTAAGCAGTAAAGTGATGAGACGCTCGAAGACATAAAGGCGATAGCAGAGTTGGAACCTAGTGGGATTATTCTTTTCACATAGCTGTTTTCTTTTCCTTTTTAAAATTGTAAACTCTATGTTGTTCGGCGGCGTTCTCTTACTAGGACGTCAGCCTCTTGTACATAAACGCCTATTTACAGGCCGATTCAAAAATCAATACAAATTCACTTTTCCAGACAAATTGCCAATTGTTTTTTCCTTTATCTGTTTTGTTTTGCAAAGAACGTCCAATGTTCAATTTTTGATATATGCATTTGACACTAATTGCTAACTCATAAATATTTGAATACGAAACAAAGGATTAATTACAGGTGGCATCAGAAACAGGGGCAATAAAAATTGTCTAAGCGATCTAGTTGCTTTGTCCACCAAGGTACCAAGGTAGGTTCGGCTGAAGAACGTAACCAAGATACCTTCACTCCCCCAGAGTAAGACCAATCAGCAATACTCTCCCCAGGCAGAGTTGGTCACCCGTCATCCCTAAAAAGGCACAGTATCTCCAGCAAGCCAGCAATACTCTCCCCAAGCAGAGTTAGCCTACAGTCAGCCTTATGGAAGTTGGGTATCCCCAGCAAATCTCAATGTTCCCCAGCGGAGTATACAGATGTTCCTAAACAAGCATCCCCGACAGTCTTAATACAAGATTGTTCCCCGGCGGAATACAGACATCCAGTGGAGCCACTTCCCAAGTGCAGTCCAAAGTCTCCCCAGGAGAGTTGAATCAATCTCCCCAGTAGAAGCTTATCCCCAGTAGGTTCTGGAATCTTATCCCCTGCAGCACGAACGCGTCTCCCCGACTTTATTCAAAGGTTATTTCCCCACCAGGGTATAACTGGGTTATCCTCAGCCAATTACCACGGAAAGATCGTCCTCGGTGAAAGTTCTTCCTATCCCTGGCGGAGTTCATCGGATCTTCCAACATAACTCATCAACGGTATCCCCAGCGGAGTTATTATCAAACCTCAGCGAAGTATCTCTTCCCACAGAGTATTCCCCGCAGAGTAATATCTCCAAAAAGTTTATTACCCCAACGGAGTCATCTTCTCCTGCCGGTATTCTTGCAATCATTTGCCCCAGCGGAAACGAAGAATTCTACTCTTCAACGTCAGCCCAGGATTCAAACACCCGGCATCCGTCAAGGATTTATTTTCCTAGACGAGAATACATTCATAAACATCGCATCGTCATGATACATGCATATACACATCATACAATCTCATCTGTTTTTGAGAACATCATGACATCATGCACTTCATACATCATGACATTGCATACAACTGATGTTTTACCTTTTCAAAAAAAGGTCAATCCAAAGATAATTACTATCAACTGTCGCAATTCCATATTCGACACCTGTATCTAGCCAGGGCATATCTGTGAGCGACTATTTCCATATTCGATTCCTGTATCCAGCCAGGGCACGTCTGAAGAGTTTGAAGATTCGATTCCTGTATCCAGCCAGGGCATATCTTTTGACGAATATTTCCAGATTCGATTCCTGTATCCAGCCAGGGCAGGTCTGAAGAATTTCCAGATTCGATTCCTGTATCCAGCCAGGGCACGTCTGAAGAGTTTGAAGATTCGATTCTTGTATCCAGCCAGGGCATATCTGTTGACGACTATTTCCAGATTCGATTCCTGTATCCAGCCAGGGCACGTCTGAAGAGCTTGAAGATTCGATTCCTGTATCCAGCCAGGGAATATCTGTTGACGACTATTTCCAGATTCGATTCCTGTATCCAGCCAGGGCACGTCTGAAGAGTTTGAAGATTCGATTCCTGTATCCAGCCAGGGCATATCTGTTGACGACTAATTCTAGATTCGATTCCTGTATCCAGCCAGGGCACGTCTGAAGAGTTTGAAGATTCGATTCCTGTATCCAGCCAGGGCATATCTGTTGACGACTATTTCCAGATTCGATTCTTGTATCCAGCCAGGGCACGTCTGAAGAATTTCAAGATTCGATTCCTGTATCCAGCCAGGGCACGTCTGAAGAGTTTGAAGATTCGATTCCTGTATCCAGCCAGGGCATATCTGTTGACGACAATTTCCAGATTCGATTCCTGTATCCAGCCAGGGCACGTCTGAAGAGTTTGAAGATTCTATTCTTGTATCCATCCAGGGCATATCTGTTGACGAATATTTCCAGATTCGATTCCTGTATCCAGCCAGGGCACGTCTGAAGAGTTTGAAGATTCGATTCCTGTATCTAGCCAGGGCATATCTGTTGACGACTATTTCCATATTCGATTCCTGTATCCAGCCAGGGCACGTCTGAAGAGTTTGAAGATTCGATTCCTGTATCCAGCCAGGGCATATCTGTTGACGACTATTTCCAGATTCGATTCCTGTATCCAGCCAGGGCATGTCTGAAGAGTTTGAAGATTCGATTCCTATATCCAGCCAGGGCATATCTGTTGACGACTAATTCCAAATTCGATTCCTGTATCCAGCCAGGGCACGTCTGAAGAGTTTGAAGATTCGATTCCTGTATCCAGACAGGGCATATCTGTTGATGACTATTTCCAGATTCGATTCCTGTATCCAGCCAGGGCACGTCTGAAGAATTTCCAGATTCGATTCCTGTATCCAGCCAGGGCACGTCTGAAGAGTTTGAAGATTCGATTCCTGTATCTAGCCAGGGCATATCTGTTGACGACTATTTCCATATTCGATTCCTGTATCCAGCCAGGGCACGTCTGAAGAGTTTGAAGATTCGATTCCTGTATCCAGCCAGGGCATATCTGTTGACGACTATTTCCAGATTTGATTCCTGTATACAGCCAGGGCACGTCTGAAGAGTTTGAAGATTCGATTCCTGTATCCAGCCAGGGCATATCTGTTGACGACTAATTCCAGATTCAATTCATGTATCCAGCCAGGGCACGTCTGAAGAGTTTGAAGATTCGATTCCTGTATCCATCTAGGGCACATCTGTGAGCAATTAATTATGGATTCGACACCTGTATCTAGCCAGGGCATATCTGCACAAAGAGATTGAAGATCAACCCCTGTAACGGGCCAGGTAATTATCTTTCTTTCTCAGGTACGCAAGTTCTCGCTATGGAATCTCTTACGCGATTGACACATAAATGGCATCTATAAGCCCATCCACTTACCAACAGTTCCAAATGGCATCTATAAGCCCATTCCCGACAAGGTTCTGTCACATCTCCAGATGGCATCTATAAGCCCATCCTCCCATTACACTTCCAAATGGCATCTATAAGCCCATTCCCGACAAGGTTCTGTCACATCTCCAGATGGCATCTATAAGCCCATCTCCCTATCCACCATCTTTCCAAATGGCATCTGTAAGCCCATTCCCGCTATCACACTGTTGATACTCTACTATGTGAGTGCAAATTTCTGGGCACTCTAGTGTTCAATCATCTTCCACCCTCGGATCACGAAAGGTACACAAGCCAATCTACATCCTCAGGTCTAAGAAGATTGAACAGGGGCAACTGTTGTACCCCAAAATTTTCCCTCCCATATTCTTCAAAGTTTTGACAAGCATCATCTCAATTTGCTCAAGTCTACTCAAGGGTTGCACAGTTCAAACACCCTCCTAAGCCAGTCAAATTAGGGTTTTGGTTCTTGCAAAGAAGTTGAGGTTTTCAAGGGTCCAATCAAATCACACATGCCTATAAACATTGTCAAGCATCTACATGCCAAGTTTCAAGGCTCACAAGGTCAAGTTGCACAGTCAAAAACCCTAATTGCTTCACAGTCAACTGTAGGGGCAAAATGGTCATTTGGCAGTCAAAAGTCAAAAATTTTGGTCAATATCTCATTTTGAGGCCACAATCATCATTTGATCAATTCTTGATCATGATTCCATAAGAATGGCTCAAAAATCATCAAGATGCAAAAGTTTCTATTTTTGGACAGTTGAAAAGTCAACTGTAACTTGACCAAGGCATAACTTTTTCATGGTTCATCAGAAAAATCCCATCCAATGCTCATCTTGAAGGGGAGGACATTTCCTACAACTCATCTTCACATTCCAAGTCCAAGAAATGCTCTCACAAAAAGTTATCAATTTCAACATTATAGGTCATTTTCAAAAGTCAACAAAAAGGCACTTTAAGTCAAAGACCATAACTTGAGATTGGTAAATCAAAATGACATGGGACCAAAAACATTGGTTAGAGGACTTCAAGACCTTTCCAAAATGTCCAAGAACATGTTCATAGCTTCAAAATTGAGCAAGATATGCATTGGAGAAGTTGGGAAATTTTTGTGAAATGGCCAAAGTCAACCATCCTTGAAATTTCATTTTTGACAAAAAGGGCCCACTTTTTCTACTTGATTCAGCTATGCCATGCCACCCACGTGTCCCATGTTTTATTTCAAGATTTAAAATTAATTTTTCTATTTTTATTTAATTTTATTTGATTTAATTCATTTTAAATCTTTAAAATTCAAATAAAAATCAAAGAAATTAATTAAGGGATATCTTGTGTTTTGAATAGCCTTGATGCATCATGAAACACATACCAATTTCGTGTACATCCTATTTCAAGCATGAAATTCAAAATTGAACAAAAATGGCAAGTTCTTTAAATGGTGTTTATGCAAAATCTCAAACTTCATTGCAAGGGTTAAAGGTGCATTATAGTGACTGATTCTCATTGACTAACATATATGCAAGCCTTTCCAATCCAATTCACGACCTAGAAAACTCCCAAACGGCCAAAGCAATTTCAAAATTTCAAAGGAAAAGTGTGAAACTGAAAACCTATTTGCAGTGCAATTCAAAGCCTCTTTTTGATTAAAACATCTTGCCTGAGTCTCCAGGAGTCTATTGCCATCAAGAACGAGCCCTAACACCATCATAATCAAAGAACACGAGTCATTCGGTTTGCCTTATTTTTCAAATCTGCATATCATATTTCATGCGCTTTTAATCCATTTTTTTGATTGGTTTGTGTTGTTAGGGACCTTCTGAAGCTAGTGAAACAGTTTAATTGAACTGAAACGCGCTGAATCCAAAATCACCATGAACAAATTCAAGGGTTCTTCAGTTTCAAATTTTGGGCTTTCTAAACCCAGAACAATTAGGACTAGTGATGTATATGACTGGATTCGTTGCAACAAGACGAATTGAATAGCACCCTCACGCTCTTTTTATATTCACCACATAGCTAATCGCTATTTTTGACATTGATATTTTGTGGGGGTTTAAAACCCCCGCTATCTTGTTTCTATTTTGCAGAAAAGATGAAGACGATGATGAGGTGTTTATGTGTGTGTGGTTGATTCAAACCATGCGCGCTCTTTTTTATTTTTTTCAGCATATAACGCGTTTGTTTTATATAATGTTTCTTTTCTATTTTACTAACAAACGCGCCTAAGTGATGCAGTGGTGGAAGACGTGGCTTGTAATCTCTGGGACCTGGGTTCGATTCCCAGGTCCCCCCATAATTCTCATATTATTTTTTTCAATGCATTCCTGTGCAGATTCCCAAATGATGAGCACCATAAACCTCATCCAAGAGCCAGCCAAGTGTCCATCAGTGCAGATCCAAGGGCCAAGAAGTGAGGAGCGCCATGCTCAGGAGTCAACAGCGCTCCACTCAATTCCAAAGGTCAACGTGGCTGAAGCTTCAATGGGCCATAATTCCAATCAAACACCCTCAAATTCCAGCCCACACCCCCTTGGGTTTACTCTTCCCTTTTTTTTTTTTTTTTGTCATTTTCATTTTTTACTTGCCTTATTTTATTTCTTATTAACAAATTAACCAACTAATATTTTTTATAAAAAATCAAAAAAAAAAGAACTAACATCATTATTATTATTATTATTTTATTTTTGTAAATAAATATTAAATAATTGAATTAACTTTAATTAGGCAATTTTAACTTTTTTGAATAACTAAAATAATTTAGAATTAGGTTAACTTAGAATTTTAATTCTTTTATTTTATTTCATAAAAACATAAAAAACACAAAAAATCTTTTCTTTTAATAAATTAATTAATTAGTTTAACAATTAGTTTTTAATTTCATTTAATCACAAAAAAGACAAAAAAAAATCAATTCTTTTCTTAAAAGGGTCAACACCCTTAAGGCATTCCCGATTCATTCTTTCGCGCGCCTTTTAGTTTTAATTCTTTATTGATTATTTCTGTAACTGCCTCTGGATGTAATAGTAATTAGGTTTACCGCTTTATTTAAACTTTCCGCACTTTATCAAAACGGGTCTTTGTATTTTTGGCGATGTATAGACCCGCGCCTTGTAATAGCGTAGGATTTATCTTTCCGCAATTTACTTTCCGCACCCCCTAATTGTTAAATGCATGAAAGAACGTATGGTAAATAAAATCAACCCGTAGCTCACAAATAACATGTACAAAGACAATTAACTGAAAAACAACACACAAAGCACATGCCACTCCTAGGGTACGCTTCACTCGTTGCCTCGAAACGTGGTCATCAAGTATAGGACGTCTTAGAGGTCACCCTTTGTCTAAAGATCCAGTTGCCTCGAAACGGTTGCCTCGGATAAAAGGATCTAGGAAATTAGGGTTACTTCTAAGATATCCTACCATTGCTTCGGTGACCACAATGTCCCGATAATCGAATTAACCCGAACACCTCCAACGATGGTGCTACCTACCTCTCAATGGTGGGATAGCACTATCTAATGGACTTTTACACAGCCTAATTCCTTAGAGTAGGTAGATTCTCCTGGGTACTTGCTCTTTTCAAAAACAAACAAAATACTTTTCACACCTTACACTTTCAAACAATACTTCATACACTCTTGAGGACTGATACAAGAGTTACCTAGAAGTTTTCAAACGAACTTTTTCAAAACCCACACACACTTGAAAAGCAAACAATTTTTGAAAACATAAGAGCAAGTACCTAAGAGCCCGTGGATAACCACGGATAGAAAGGGTGCTAACACCTTCCCTTTCTATAAATCTACCTCCCGAACCGAGAAACATTCTCGAATAAGGAATTTTGCTCTGCTTTTGTCCTTTCCATGTTGGAGAACATAAAAGACGGTGGCGACTCTTGCTTACCGCGACATTTCGCGAAACCAGCTAAAAAACAGTCAGTTCTATTTCCACCGATCACAAAGGGTTAATAATAAAGAAAACCTAAAACCTAATTGTTTTCCTAATTTGCAGAAAAAAAGTTAATTAATTAAATTAAAGAGTTAATAAAAAAAAAGAGTTAATAATAATATAAAAAAAAATTAAAATCTAAATTAATTATGATTTGTAAAAAAGGTTAAGTTTGCCAATTAATAGGGTTTTTGATTTAAATAAAATTAGAGTTTATATGAATTTAGGGTTTTTAAGGAAGATATTAAAGAGAAAGAAATGATGTACAAAGGGTTAAAAATAAGCAAAATTATACATATTGCCGGGGGTGGGTGTTGACCCAAAAATTATTTTAAAACCTAAAATTAATTATTCGAGTTTATTATGAAAAATCAAAGGTTTCTGAAAAATATTAAGTTTTATGAAAAAGATTTTAAACAGAAAGAATAAAAATAGGTAAAAGGATAAATAGAAAGGAAGAAAACCAAAACCAATATGGGTGGTTGTTGAACTCACGCTCTTAGCCTCCTCAAGATGTCCACCTTGCCATGAGTCATGTGATGTACCCCAAAATTTTCCCTCCCATATTTCTCAAGACATGTCAAGAATCATCTCCAAGTTGTTCAAGATGGCTCAAGAGTTGGACAGTCAAATCACCTCTTAAGGCAGTCAATTCAAAATTAGGGTTTTGTGTTGCATCAAGGTCCTTACATCAAAATGACCTCAAATGCTCTCCAATGTCCTAATATGATCTCAAGTTCATCCATGTCAAATTTCAAGCCTTGCAGAGAAAGTTTGGTCAGTCAATTGCTCAAGGGGCCCAAAAATCGATTGTGCTAGGGCAAAAGTCAACTGGGACCCAAATATAGTCAAACCTCAAGCTTTTTTTGTCAACATTCTCATTTTGAAGTATAATTCATCATTTTATCAATGGTTGATCATGATTCATCAAGGATTGCTCAAGATTCATCAAGATTCAAAAGTTGCTAAATTAGGGTTTTGTAGGAAAAGTCAACTCAACTTTGACCAGGCATAACTTTCTCATACTTTATGATAAATGATCCATTCAAATCTCATTTTGAAGAGGATTCAATTTACTACAATCCATCTTCACACCCCAAGATCAAGAAATGCTCTCACAAAAAGTTACAAATTTGGACATTATAGGTCATTTTTGAAAGTCAACAAAAACACCTTTTTTGCCAAAGCTTATAACTTGAGCATGGAATATCAAAATGAGATGAGACCAAAAGGGTTGGTTATATGACATCTCAAGGTTTCTAAAAAGTCCAAAAACACTTCCAAAAGTTCAGAATTGAGGAAGTTATGCATTGTTGAAGTTGGGCATTTTTCCAAAATTGCCAAAAGTCAACTATCTTCAAAACTCCAATTTTTGACAACAGGGCCCACTTCTTTCCACTTGATTTGGTCTTGTCACACCTCACACGTGTCCTATCTTCAGTTTCATGTCGATTCATTAATTTTTCTATTTTATTTAATTTTTATTGAATTAATTCATTTTAAATCAATATTAATTCAAATAAAATCCAAAAAATGATGGAATGAGATCTTTTTGATCATTATAGGGTTCAAGTATCAAGATACACCTAATCAAATTCGTATCAAGCTTTGTTATGCACAAAATATCAGATTTGGACATTTTTGGAAACTTTATCAATGGTGATCAAATCATATCTCAAAATCTTCAATGCACATGGATTGGAGGCCCAAGATTTGACCTAATGCAATCCCTTATACACACACAAGCCATACACATCGAGAACATGACCTGAAGCTGCCCAAAACGGCCAAACCAAAACTGGAAAAAACCTTGAAAAGTTGGAGATCGAAATTCATATTGGAGGCGTTTTCAAAGCAAAATCTCCACATAGCTTCCTTGCCTGACATCCAGTGGAGCTAAAGCAATCAAAACCAAGCCTTGAGACCTCTTAAATCATGCTGTAAGTGTTCTTGAACATAGCTCTGAACATGAGATCGTGATTCCATATTTTTTGCATTTTCTGAACAAATCGTTTGTGCATTCATGTTTAACGTCCAATTTCCAACATTCCTGCATTATTCAATTTTGTTTTCATGGCCTATAACCTTAGATCTGAAGCTAGGGTTTGTGTTCTTGTTTTTTAGGCATTTTTTATGCAGGTAAAATTAGGACAAATAATTGGTACAAGGATGTTCAGTGGAAAGAGACGAGTACGATGGTGTTCTTAAAACTCGTTTCCAAGGCCTACAGATGATTTTTGAGGGCAGCCATGGATTCAGCTGCGGATAAAATCCGCAGGTAAAAATACTGGTTATTTCAACGAAGAGGATGAAGGCGTATCTTCTTCCTATTGGACAGTTCAAATCTCACGCCACTTTTTTTTATTTTCAGCATATTAGTTGAGTTTCCAATATAATATTTGTTTTGTATCCCATTAACAAAAGAACGCGTTGGTTGAGTTGGCAAGCAGGCTAGTGGAAAACCCCTTGGGACCTGGGTTCGAATCCCAGGTCCCCTAATATTTGTTGTGATTTTTCTCCAGGCAATTGTATGCAGCATCATAAGCGTGGTCCACCATATTCCTCCTGATCTCAAATGCCAGATGGCCTTCAGGCCAAATCTGAAGGCCAGGATTGAAGGTTCACCATACTCTCCAGTCAACGCACATGCATGGAATGGCCAAGGTCAAAGCAGGCTTGAACGTTTTGGCCTCAGAATTGTTGAACATACACCCAGAATTAGGCCCACACCCCCTGGGTTATTTCTTTTACTCTTTATATTTTCATTTATTTATTTTGTTCTAATTTTTATTTTATTGTTAATTAACCAATTTATTTTTCTTAATAAAATCAGAAAACATAAAAAATATTATTTTTATTTATTAAATTTAATTTCATCACTTTATTTTTGTAAATAAACATTAATCAATTAATTTAGTTTTTTTAATTAGTGACAATTTTAATATTTTTACAATAAATTAAAATTAATATAGAATTAGGTTTTTAATAATTTTAATCACTTTTATTTTATTTCTTTAAATATAAAAAAACCAAAAATATATTTTTTTATTTAATTAATTAATAATTAGTTTAGGTTTAATTTCTTTAAATTCAAAATAAACAAAAAAAATCCTTTCTTTAATAAAAAGGGTCAAAACCCTAAAAAAGGCGCTGTTTCAATTTCTCGCACGCGATTCATTTGATCCAATATTGTAATTGCTTCCAGTTTGTAATAGCTTTTAATTAGGACTTTAATTTATTTATCGCTTTCTTTTACTTTTCGCAATTTAAATTAAAGGGTTTGTTTTTGGTGATGTAAATACCCGACGCCTTGTAATAGCTTAGATTTAACTTCCCGCAATTTAATTTCCGCACAATATTAACTGTTAGATGTTTGATAACTAGGCAATGCATGACAAGATCAATCTTTAACCTAAAATCAATATAGCTCACCCATAACATGTACAGATAAAATTAACCGAACTAACACACTTGCACATGCCACTCTTAGGGTACACCTCACTTGGTTGCCTCGAACGTGGTCATTGAGTATAGGAAGTTTTAGAGGTCGCCCTCTTGTCCAAAAATCGTAGTTGCCTCGAAACAGTTTCCTCGGAAAAATGATCTAGGATATTAGGGTTACCGCTAAGGCGTCCTAACATTGCTTTAGTGACCACACGTCCCTTAATCGAATTGACCCGAAAACTCCAACAACGGTGTTACCTACTCCTCAATAGTGGGATAGCATTGTCTAAAGGACATTTGTACAGACTAATTCCTTTTTCGAGTAGGTAGATGGTTCTTAAGTACTTTCTCCTTTTAAAACAAAACAAAACTTTTCGCACTTACACCCCTTTCAAACAAAAACTCTTTTCAAACCCACAAACACAAAGAAAAGCAAACTTTTGAAAACACAATGAGCAAGTACCTAAGAGCCCGTGGATAACCACTGATAGAAAGGGTGCTAACACCTTCCCTTTCTATAATCTACCTCCCGAACCCGAGAAATATCTCAAAAAGGAATTTTTCTGTGCTTTTGTCCTTTCCTTGTTGGATAAAATAAAAGATGTCGGCGACTCTTGCTTACCGCGACATTTTGCAAAAACAAACGCAAAACGCGAACCAGCATTCCAAAATAGTCAGTTCTCATTCCCACCGATCACAGAACTGGCGAATCTACTGGGGAAATATAATAAGTGAGGTGTACCTTAGGATTAGATCATTGTGTTTTCAATTGTTTGCTTTGCATGATTTATATTTGTAGGCTTGTATCGGAGTTCTATAGATCCTAACCTGGATCTGGGGGCACGCTTTAGGTAAGTAGCAATAAACTGTGAGGGATCTGTACGGCGTAGACCGATACGGATGAAGCAGTAGCTACGTTGGTGTGGCACTTTAGTCTGTACCGATATCCCTTGTGTTGGAACGAGGAGAATATGGGTCTTCTAAGGGGTCATTAAGCACCAACTGACCTTAGAACCTTAAATTGACCAACTTGGCCATAGAACAGTAGCAGTATGCTACACTCATTGAGACTAAACTCTCGCGATGATTCCGGCCGCAAGAAAAGGTTGCTAAACTGGAATTATGACCGGTTGAGGGTAGTCAATGATATTGAGATCCTCTAGAACCCGGTTACTATTTTTAGGAAAGGTTTAAACCAACTGAACCGAAAGAGGGTAGTACCTAAGCTCCTTGCCAGCCTGAAATCTAAGGGCTCTCAGTGTGACTTGTGTGCCTTTACCATGTTTGCTATTTGTGGATACTTGTGGTGTACCTTTATCAGGACATCATGACATCATAGCATTGCATACATCTTGCATAAGGACTAACCTATTTCAAAGACAAGAGGGTTTCATCTTTGCTCTGTTTTATAGGTCATCATGATGCCCATGCGTAAGAATACTATCCGGATTAACTTTGTCCAAGTACCTACCTTGCTTAAAGAGTTGGTTGCCAAGATGCCTGATACTACTTCCTTCATCAGGAGGCATGGTTCTCTTCTCAGTTTGGTCACCTCCAAATTGGACGAGCAGATGATGAGTGTCCTAGTCCATTTCTATGATCCCCTGTACCACTGTTTTACTTTTCAAGACTATCAGCTGGTTCCTACCCTAGAAGAGTTCTCTGAGCTGCTCGGTATCTCTGTTCTGGAGCAGACCCCGTTTACTGGTTGGGAGAAAACCCTTAGGCCCGAAGAAATTGCTGCATCCCTTCATTTGACCAAAGAGGAGGTAATGGATAATTGGGAGACTAGGAGTGAAGCAAAAGGTTTTCTAACTAAGTTCTTGGTTGGCAAGGCTAACTACTTCTAGGATAGCCTAGACTTTAAGGCGTTCGAGGATATTATGGCTCTTCTGATTTATGGCTTGGTACTGTTTCCGAATCCTGACACTTTTGTTGATGTGAATGCCATAAAGATCTTCATCTCTCAGAACCATGTACCCACTCTCTTGGGTGACATTCTTCATCAGCGCTATGCTCGTACTGCCCGAAAGCGGGGAACCTTGATGTGTTGTGCTCCATTATTGTCGAGGTGGTTTATTTTGCACCTCCCCAAGTCAGTGCTGAAGAACAAAGAAGGAATGGGCTGGGCTTATAGGGTGATGTCTCTCTCTCATAATGACATCATTTGGACTCTCAAAGGTATGGACGAGGTGACTATCATTGATCGCTGTGGGGAGTACCCTAATGTTCCACTGCTAGGAACCCATGGAGGAATTTCTTACAACCCATGCTTAGCTCTCCGTCAGTTTGGAAGAGCCAGAAGAGAAGGACCTCATGAGATGCTGATGCCTCATATCATCTTTGATTTTCAGGGGGATAGCGACGAGCAGCGTCGCAGATTCATAAGGGCTTGGGATAGAGTTCACCAATCTGATCCACTTCAGCTGGGCCCAAAGACTTCTTTGCCGATGGAGCCATATCTCAGATGGGTCCGCATCCATGCCCATAAGCTAGGTATGCCATATGAATTCGTCCGGCCTGTCACTCTTGAAGTTGTTAATGAAGAAGGGGTTCTTCCAACCATTCTCCATCCTTATATACCCACTGACATTGGGGCATTGAAGAGATCTTGGATGCAACTGCGGGAAGAACGGGATTCTTATCGGGAGAAGTTCAACGAGCAGGAGCAGAAGATCCAGAGGTTGACTAGGCAGTTAGAGAACGAGCGGATTCTCAACGACTATGTCCGCACTGATAAGAAGAGACCATGGGAGAATTGATGGACCTTTGATGATTTCCTTTCCAGTTTTCTGTTTACTTTTCAGTATTTCCATTCTTGTAACGCCTTAAGGGCAATTTGTTGAACAATTTAAATTTTGGAGTTTAAATCTAATAAAGTGTGTTTCCTTTCATGTTTACAAATTTGAATCTCGATTGTCTTTGAAATCATAAATCATACGCATTTCATCCCATGCACTTCATAAACAGGTACCCTTTACAGGTCTCTTATCTTCTTCGCTGTTTATTTCAGCGATCATCATGTCTACTGAACCTTCAACTGAGCAAGCTATCAAGGCCATCCAGGCCCAGAAAGCCCAATTTCAAGAGTTGTTCATGAGTCTAGCTAAAGGTCAGCAAGACCTGAAGACCCTAATTCTGAAGGAGAAAAAGAAGAAGAAGAAGAGGACAGTCTTGTTCAACATTGGTCCTAGGTTTGGAAACAGGCTATGGGATGAAGTTGATTTGACCACCTCATCTGGAGGGAAAGATAGTCCACAAGAAAGGAGGGCTCCTAGCCCTGTGGTCTCCGACAACGAGACAAACTACGATGAAGAACAGTATCCTCCTACTGAGGATAAGTACAAACAACTGGAAGACCGTTTGAGCGCTATGGAAATTCAGAAGATGCCCGGTCTGGACTTCGGAGATCTAGGTTTATCATCTGTGGTGGTGATTCCCCATAAATTCAAGGCACCAGCCTTTGAAGTATGACGGAGTTTCCTGTCCGAAGCTGCACCTCTGGTCATATGTGAGGAAGATCCAGCCTTACACTGCTGATAAGAACTTATGGATCCATTTCTTTCAAGACAGTCTCTCAGGGACTCAGCTTGAGTGGTTCTATCAGTTGGACGGAGCCAGTATCCGCAGTTGGGAAGATTTGGCTACTGCATTCTACAGGCAGTATCAGTACAACTCCGACCTTGCTCCTACGCGTACCAAACTCCAGGGTATGTCAATGGGAACGGGTGAAGGATTCAAAGATTATGCTCAAAAGTGGAGAGACCTCGCCGGAAGAGTACAACCACCCTTAGCTGATCGGGAACTGGTTGATATGTTTCTGGAGACCCTGTCTGGTCCATTCTTCAACCACTTGATTGGAAGCTCTTCATCTGGGTTTACAGATCTTATTTTAACTAGTGGGATTGAAGATGGTATTAAGGCTGGGAAGATACAGAAGGGTGCTTCATCAAGCACCGAGAAGAAGTCGTTTAAGAAAGAGTCCAGTGCTGTCTACAGTGCAAGAAGACAGAATAGACCTGAACACCGCCAAGCTGTCAATGCAGTTGTTATTTCAAAACCTGCTGGTGCTCCTCAGTACAATAATCAACAAAAGGACGAGAGACCTAAGAGGCAATTCACTCATCTCAGCATGACCTTATCTCAGATTCTGCCACAGTTGATGAAGACTAATTTGGTGACTCTAAGGGAAGCCCCAAAGAATTCAAATACAACGTCACCAAGGTATAACCCTAACGCCCGCTGTGCTTATCACTCCGATAGCCCGGGGCATAATACAAATAATTGTTGGAGTCTGAAAAATAAGGTACAGGACTTGATCGATGCTAAGGAGATCGAGTTCGGAGAACCAGAGAAGCCTAAACAAGATGCAGGGGTGAATGCTATCAGGAATGACGATGATGAAGAGTTTGATATCGACAGTTGGATCTACCCGACTGCCAATGGTGGATTAAGCAACTGGGCAGCGAAGGATTCTATGCCCGTTTCAGTTATCGCTCAGTAATGAAACTTTTGTTTTGAATTTGTAACAGACAATGTTTTAAACTTTACGGCCCGATGTCTTACCCGGGGCACTGTGGCTTCATTTGTGAGGGCTTTATGTGTGTCATTTTCATATATCATTAATAAAAGCATTGGACGTTTCTTGCATTTCAAATCTTGCGCTCCTTGTTTTTCTTTTATTTTATATATATATATATATATATATATATATATATATATATATATATATATATATATATATATATATATATATATATATATATATATATATATATATATATATATATATATATATATATATATATATATATATATATATATATATATATATATATATATATATATATATATATATATATATATATATATATATATATTTCAAAACAGCTAGTTTGCACACACTCACGTATCATGATCCAAAATCCACTCTGGATCCCACTGATAACGACTCTGCTACTGCCAGTTATGACTTCGAAAGTCCAATCAACTTAGCCGAAGACGAAGGTGAAGATGATTGTAAAGTGTCTGTTGAGTTTGTTAAACTACTGCTCCAAGAAGAGAGGGCTATACTACCTCCAAGCCATCAATTCTGATGCCTCCAATTACAAGAAGACCGTTGATCTTATAAGTGCTGGATAATACAAAAGGGTACGTGCTGGGGCAGCATGACGAGTCTGGCCGAAAAGAGCATGCTATTTACTGCTTTAGCAAAAAGTTTATCGACTGTGAGATCCAATACTCATTGCTCGAGAGAACTTGCTACGCTTTGGCATGGGCTGCTCGCCGGCTGAGACAGTACATGTTGACTCATACTACTCTTCTGATACCAAAAGATCTGAACGTCTTGACGGCACCTTGGCCTTTTGCAATATGGGGCATTGATATGATCGGCGAGATCAGATCACAGCATCTAATGGACACCGCTTCATTCTGGTGGCCGTTGACTACTTCACCAAGTGGGTCGAAGAAGCTTCCTTCGCATATTTTACTAAGAATTTTGTTGCCCGCTTCATCAAACAGAACCTTATATGTCGGTACGGTATCCCCGAAAGGATCATCACTGACAACGGTACAAACCTTAACAATACTATGATCACCTCTTTACGCGAGCAGTTCAAGATTCAACATCACAATTCATCTCCCTGTCGGTCGAAGATGAATGGTGCAGTTGAAGCTGCTAACAAAAATATCAAGAAGATCATACAAAAGATGACAGTCACCTACAAGGACTGGCAGGAGATGTTACCATTTTCTCTTCACGGGTACCGTACCACGGCACGCACATCAACTAGGGCAACACCTTATTCCTTGGTATATGGCATGGAGGCAGTCTTGCCTATTGAAGTTCAGATACCCTCTCTCGGATCATGAAGGATGCAGGTTTGAGCAAAGATGACTGGATTCAGACCCGGCTTGATCAGCTGAACCTAATTGACAAAAAGAGACTTACTGTTATTTGTCATGGTCAGACGTACCAAAAACGGATGATCACAACATTTAACAAGAAAGTTAGACGACAAGAGTATCAAGTTGGGGATCTGGTAGTCAAGCGCATTATCTTACCTCAAGGTGATCCCAGGGGCAAAAGGACCCCTACTTATGAAGGGCCATTTGTAGTTAAGAACATTTTCTCAGGAGGAGCTATGATTCTGACCACCATGGATAGTGACGACCTTCCTCACCCCCGTCAATGCAGACATAGTGAAAAGATACTACGCATAATCAAAGACCCGCTAGGTTGACTGGCCTAGGCAAAAATAAGGGCTTCCCGGCGAACCAAAAGGGTTCGAGAAAAAATAAGGGATGAAAATTAAAAAAATTTGTACACCCGGCAAGTCGAAAACCTGAAAAGGCGGCTTGGGCAAAAATGGGTATCCCGATGGACTGAAAACCCGAAAGGGCAGTCCAGGCAAAAGTTAGGGATCAAAGTGTAACACTATGTCTCATTGGATCACCTTGCATCCAGACTTCGGTATCGACTATCAAGCTCGGACGGCACTAATCAATCAAATTCATCTTCAACTAAGCAGCAAAGTGATGAGATGCTTGAAGATATAAAGGCAATAGCAGAGTTGGAACCCAGTGGGATTATTCACATAGCTGTTCTGTTTCCTTTTCACAAATTGTATAAATTCTATTTGTTCAGCGGCGTTCTCTTACTAGGACGTCAGCCTCTTGTACAAAAACGCCTATTTTCAGGCCAAACTTCAAAATCAATACAAATTCATTTTCAGAAATTTCAAGCTGTTTTTCCTTTATCTGTTTTGTTTTGCAAAGAACGTCTAATGTTCATTTTTATATATGCATTTGACATTAATTGCTGATCATAAATATTTACATGTGAAACGAAAGATGAATTACTGGTAATAATAGAAACAGGGGCAAATAAGAATTGTCCGAACTGTACAAGTTGCTCTGTCCACCAGGTACCAAGGTACATTCAGCTGAAGAATATGGCTAAGATACCTTCACTCCTTGCAGAATAAGGAAGTAATGGTAGCTCTCCCAGCTGATACTTGCAGCTATGAACAAATCAGCAATACTCTCCCTAAGCAGAGTTCATCCACCATCAGCGCTAAAAAGGTTTGGTATCCCCAGAAGGTCTTAATATTCCTCAGCGGAGTATAAAGATATTCCTCAGTAAGTATAAGAATGTTCCCTGGCAGAATACAAGATACCCCAGTGGAGTCAATTTTCCCAGCACAATCTAAAAAGCTTCCCCAACAGAGTTGAATCATCATCCCCAGTAGACTCTGGAAGTTTATCCCCAGCGGAGTACAAAATAAATCTCCCCAGCCAAATTCAAAAGGATTATCCCCACAGAAGTCTAACAAGGTTATCTCCAGCAAGTTGCAACTGAAAGATCGTCGCCAGCGAAGTTCTTTCCTGTCCCTAAGCAGGAATTCAATCCCCAACAGATCCAGTATCACCAGCAACAATAATCCATCCCCAGCGGAGTTCATCATTAAAATCCCCAACAGAGTTTATCAGCATAATCCCCATTTAGGGTTTTGTGTTGCATCAATGTCCTTACATCCAAATGACCTCAAATTCTATCCAATGTCCTAATATTATCTCAAGTTCATCCATGTCAAATTTCAAGCCTTGCAGAGAAAGTTTGGTCAGTCAATTGCTCAAGGGGCCCAAAAATCGACTGTGCTAGGGCAAAAGTCAACTGGGACCGAAATATAGTCAAACCTCAAGATTTTTTGTCAACATTCTCATTTTTAAGGATAATTCATCATTTTATCAAGGGTTGATCATGATTCATCAAGGATTGCTCAAGATTCATCAAGACTCAAAAGTTGCTAAATTAGGGTTTTGTAGGAAAAGTCAAATCAACTTTGACCAGGCATAACTTTCTCATACTTTATTAGAAATGACCCATCCAAAGCTCATTTTTAAGAGGATTCAATTTCCTACAATCCATATTCACACCCCAAGATCAAGAAATGCTCTCACAAAAAGTTACAAATTTGGAAATTATAGGTCATTTTTGAAAGTCAACAAAAACACCTTTTTTGCCAAAGCTTATAACTTGAGCATGGAATATCAAAATGAGATGAGACAAAAAGGGTTGGTTATAGGACATCTCAAGGTTTCTAAAAAGTCTAATAAAACTTCCAAAAGTTCAAAATTGAGGAAGTTATGCATTGTTGAAGTTGGGCATTTTTCCAAAATTGCCAAAAGTCAACTATCTTCAAAACTCCAATTTTTGACAAAAGGGCCCACTTTTTTCCACTTGATTTGGTCTTGTCACACCACACACGTGTCCTATCTTCAGTTTCATGTCCATTCATTAATTTTTCTATTTTATTTAATTTTTATTGAATTAATTCATTTTAAATCAATATTAATTCAAATAAAATCCAAAAATTGATGGAATGAGATCTTTTTGATCATTATAGGCTTCAAGTATCAAGATACACCTAATCAAATTCGTATCAAGCTTTGTTATGCACAAAAAATCAGATTTGGACATTTTTGGAAACTTTATCAATGGTGATCAAATCATATCTCAAAATCTTCAATGCACATGGATTGGAGGCCCAAGATTTGACCTAATGCAATCCCTTATACACACACAAGCCATACACATCGAGAACACGACCTGAAGCTGCCCAAAACGGCCAAACCAAAACTGAAAAAAACCTTGAAAAGTTGGAGATCGAAATCCATATTGGAGGCGTTTTCAAAGCAAAATCTCCACATAGCTTCCTTGCCTGACATCCAGTGGAGCTAAAGCAATCAAAACAAAGCCTTGAGACCTCTTAAATCACGCTGTAAGTGTTCTTGAACATAGCTCTGAACATGAGATCGTGATTCCATATTTTTTGCATTTTCTGAACAATAGATCCGAAGCCAACGTCCAATTTCCAACATTCCTGCATTATTCAATTTTGTTTTCATGGCCTATAACCTTAGATCCGAAGCTAGGGTTTGTGTTCTTGTTTTTTAGGCATTTTTTATGCAGGTAAAATTAGGACAAATAATTGGTACATGGATGTTCAGTGGAAAGAGACGAGTACGATGGTGTTCTTAAAACTCGTTTCCAAGGCCTACAGATGATTTTTGAGGGCAGTCATGGATTCAGCTGCGGATAAAATCCGCAGGTAAAAATCCTGGTTATTTCAATGAAGAAGACGAAGGCGTGTCTTCTTCCTATTGGACAGTTCAAATCTCGCGCCACTTTTTTTTATTTTCAGCATATTAGTTGAGTTTCCAATATAATATTTGTTTTGTATCCCATTAACAAAAGAACGCGTTGGTTGAGATGGCAAGCAGGCTAGTGGAAAACCCCTTGGGACCTGGGTTCGAATCCCAGGTCCCCCAATATTTGTTGTGATTTTTCTCCAGGCAATTGTATTCAGCATCATAAGCGTGGTCCACCATATTCCTCCTGATCTCAAATGCCAGATGGCCTTCAGGCCAAATCTGAAGGCCAGGATTAAGGGTTCACCATACTCTCCAATCAACACACATGCATGGAATGGCCAAGGTCAAAGCAGGCTTGAACGTTTTGGCCTCAGAATTGCTGAACATACACCCAGAATTAGGCCCACACCCCCTGGGTTATTTCTTTTAGTCTTTATATTTTCATTTATTTATTTTGTTCTAATTTTTATTTTATTGTTAATTAACCAATTTATTTTTCTTAATAAAATCAGAAAACATAAAAAATATTATTTTTATTTATTAAATTTAATTTCATCACTTTATTTTTGTAAATAAACATTAATCAATTAATTTAGTTTTTTTAATTAGGGACAATTTTAATATTTTTGCAATAAATTAAAATTAATATAGAATTAGGTTTTTAATAATTTTAATCAGTTTTATTTTATTTCTTTAAATATAAAAAAACCAAAAATATATTTTTTTAATTAATTAATAATTAGTTTAGGTTTAATTTCTTTAAATTCAAAATAAACAAAAAAAATCCTTTCTTTAATAAAAAGGGTCAAAACCCTAAAAAAGGCGCTGTTTCAATTTCTCGCACGCGATTCATTTGATCCAATATTGTAGTTGCTTCCAGTTTGTAATAGCTTTTAATTAGGACTTTAATTTATTTATCGCTTTCTTTTACTTTTTGCAATTTAAATTAAAGGGTTTGTTTTTGGCGATGTAAATACCCGACGCCTTGTAATAGCTTAGATTTAACTTTCCGCAATTTAATTTCCGCACAATATTAACTGTTAGATGTTTGATAACTAGGCAATGCATGACAAGATCAATCTTTAACCTAAAATCAATATAGCTCACCCATAACATGTACAGATAAAATTAACCGAACTAACACACTTGCACATGCCACTCTTAGGGTACACCTCACTTGGTTGCCTCGAACGTGGTCATTGAGTATAAGAAGTTTTAGAGGTTGCCCTCTTGTCCAAAGATCATAGTTGCCTCGAAACGGTTGCCTCGGAAAAATGATCTAGGATATTAGGGTTACCGCTAAGGCGTCCTAACATTGCTTTAGTGACCACACGTCCCTTAATCGAATTGACCCGAAAACTCCAACGGTGGTGCTACCTACTCCTCAATAGTGGGATAGCATTGTCTAAAGGACATTTGTACAGACTAATTCCTTTTTCGAGTAGGTAGATGGTTCTTAAGTACTTGCTCCTTTTAAAACAAAACAAAACTTTTCGCACTTACACCCCTTTCAAACAAAAACTCTTTTCAAACCCACAAACACAAAGAAAAGCAAACTTTTGAAAACACAATGAGCAAGTACCTAAGAGCCCGTGGATAAACACGGATATAAAGGGTGCTAACACCCTTCCTTTCTATAATCTACCTCCCGAACCCGAGAAATATCTCAAAAAGGAATTTTTCTGTGCTTTTGTCCTTTCCTTGTTGGATAAAATAAAAGACGGTGGCGACTCTTGCTTACCACGACATTTTGCAAAAACAAACGCAAAACGCGAACTAGCATTCCAAAACAGTCAGTTCTCATTCCCACCGATCACATCATGCATTGGTGGTTGTTCTATTTTGGCCTTAGCGTTCTGTAATGAACCTGCATGGGACCCTGTCTAAATCTGCATTGTTGAATCTCATGAATACATTAAATAAATTACTACATCATGAAATACAAATAAAGCAAATATATGAAATTTTGTAATATTAAAACCGATATGACATGTATGAATGATTATACCCTTTTGATAATGGAAATCAAACCAGCCTTACCCTTACTGGAGAAGTAGTGAGATGTGGATTTGTAACAAGGATGGCTTGTTTGTAGTGAGATGGAGGTTTGTAATAAGGATTTCAAGGTTTTAGGATTCTTGAAAGAATTTGATATTTTGACAGGATTGTGGCAAAGATTTTTTTCTCCTCCTTTTCTTTGTGTGAAAAGAATGAGATTATATAATGGAAATTAGAGCAAAGATTTGGGCTTTGAATGTGCGATTGGGCCTCCAATGTTCACTTGAGTTCGTCACGTTCCAGGCTAAATCGCAGGGGCTTAAGTACAATTTTTGAAGTTGAAATGTGAAAACAAAATGTAGACGACATCGAGAGCTGACTCCTGTCCAAAAATGGGCTCAATCGGATAAATAGTGAATTAGTTATGAATTTTTGATGTTTTGGCTCAGACAAACTTATTTTGGGCTCCAGTGTCAACTCTGACACGTTCTTCAATAAAAAATGGTATTGATCGGAGCATAACCCGGTCTCAACTTTGGAATAAAAGTTGTAGATCTTTGAGTCAGTAACCTTGTGTAAAAAGATGGGTTCGATCCGATAAAAATTGACCGAGTTATGAATTTTCGAAGTTTCGGCCCAGATGAAATAATATTTAGCATTCAGGATTTTCGACGCGTCACACGCACTCTGAGAAAAAAACGAAGGCATTTTGGATACCGTTCGAACTCAATACCTCCTGTGAAAACTTAGCCAACTCAATTTTTGAAATTTTGCCGCCGGAACCAGCTCGATATGATGAAAATCGACCAAGTTATGATTTTCTGAACATGACGCAAATAAACTTGTCACAAATTTTCTGTACGAAAATACTTGATAAATTCGCATTTTTGAAGACCTTCTGATCGAAATTGACTTCCAGCTGTGAGAGATGAAAACGTAGATGACGTCAATACGGAATTTTGTCCAATGGAACGGGTTCAAAACAAGTCATGATCTTCAAGTTATGAGTTTTTTAGTACGTAAAAACTGCACTTTCAATACACTTTTTCACCATATTTCTTCGAGAAAACTCACACATTCGGAGACCTTCTTTAAAGAATTGACTCCTGAGCCGAACCTGAATTTGATAATACGTTATCAGAGATATCTTGGCGAAAGAACACGTGAATATGACGCGCCGGATTGGACTTGTGAATCTTTGAATCCCGAATCATTGCAAAACAGCGAACCGATATTCAGCACAGAAAATACTCTGAGAACATCCATTGGCGAAATAAACGTCACTTGTAACCTGAAGAAGCTTGATAAATATACCTTTATTCCATAACCATAAGTAGGGAGATATATACCTCTATTTCAAATATCAAGCTTGCAGGTTGAATTGAGTAGGGAGATTCAGGGACTTTCAAAGCAAAGTAAGAGTTGGAATACACTCAAGGAGGTCCAGTCAAGCTAAACAGATCATCAGGCCATCTCCAAAGTTGCTCAAACTCCATTCACGACTCCAGATGCAAGAGGTAAGTTTTCAAACTTCCATCTCTTCATACAGGCATCATTTGTTTCTGATTTGTGAAGATAAAATGTAGATATCATTGCTCTAAAACTGACCATGTTCATAGTTTTCATTTATTTTGATTGTATGTAGAGAATTTTAGATTTGAACTTTCTGAAAAAAAATAGGTTTCAATTTAGGGCCAGCAAAATTAATCTTCATCTTTGACTTTTAGCTTACATAAGTTATATGGTTAGATTCGTGAGGAAAAATAGCACAACTTTCATGTTTGCATTTTTCATTTTTGTTGAGAAATGAATGAGATACAGATGGTCCGGCTGGCTGAAGGTTGAAGATAAAGTACAGGTCATGGAGACGTTTTACCTTATGTATTTATTGTTTCCTTTGTATTAACGGATTTACAGCCACCCCAATGGCAAAGGAAGCACGCGTGTGTATGGAAGGTCTTGGGTTTGATACCCAGCGCTACCTTTTGCCATTATTTTTTAGCATTTTTCATCATTTTTGTTCAGCTAGGTGCCTAGGCTTCCAATAAGTGGGCCTTGTGTTTTTTTTCTTTGTTCACTCCCATCCTAACTTTTGGCACCCCCTGGCCCATTTGTATTTGTTTATTTATTTATTTCATTTTTCCTTTTAAATATATTTTCTAAAATACTAAAAAATCATAAAAAATATAAAAATAGTAGATTTATGTTTTGACATAATTTAAATATTTTTCTCACATAAAAAAAATTATTTTTATTCATCATACTTTATTTATCTTTACTAATTATCTTGTAAATTAAATTAAAACTAGGTTATTATTTATTTTCTTTTATACCTATTTAAATATATTATTTTAATATAAAAAAATGGGCCAAAAATATTTTATAATACTATAATTTATTTTCAAGACAAAAGAAACAAAAAAAAAATGCTTTTCTTATAACTTAATTTCTTTTTAATCAATTAATAGATTTAGGGTTTTATTTAAAAATCTTTTCTTAGTAAATTAGGTTTGCTTTTAATAGTTTAATTAATTATTTTCTTTAATTAATTAGGTTAAAATGATTTCCCTTTTTCTCATAAAAATCCAAAATACCTATTTTCTTAACAATTACATTTCTTGTATATTTATTTCATCTTGTATATTTAAATCTTTGCATATCAATACCCATTCAATATGGTTTTAATAGACTAACTAGGTTTATATTTTTTGCAACCCCCATTTGTAATTTGTACACCCCCTCCCCTAATGATGTAATAGCGTAGTAATTTTACTTTCCGCAATTTATCGCTTTATATGCAAATGCTAGTAATTAGGGTTTGTATGGAAAGAATAAAATCAATCAAATAGAAAACCCTAATTCAAGACAAAATCAAGCATGAAAACAATACACTTGCACACAAGCACCCCTAGGGTTACTCCACTTGGTTGCCTTACAAAAATGACCAAATTACGCATGTAAGGTATCTTAGCAAAAAAAACAAGCAAATACAAGATCATAGTCCCTCGATGACGCTATCTAAGTTGCCTTACAAATGATCTTAGTCCCTCAAAAAGAATGCTAAGATAACTTGCAACATTGCTAATCATGGCTACACGATGACCCATGCCCGTCCCGTTTACATCCAAAGATAGGGTTGCTTACCAAATCAATGGTAAAACAACAATGTCAAAGGAAGAGAAAATGAACAAGAAAGAAATTTGAGTAGGTAGATTGCTCCTAATTACTTGCTCCATTTCAAAACAAACATCCTTGCTATTTTCAAAACAATCACATACACTTTCAAACATCTTACAAAATTTAAAACATTTTCAAAAGATCAAACATCTTTGTATACATTCTTACGAACGAGAATCATTACAAAGATTGCCTAAACAATGGCCTTTTTTCAAAAATACTTTCAAAACCATACAAAGCATAATTTCAAACAAAAGCAAGTGATCTAGCAAGTAACTAAGAGCCCATGGATAACCATGGATGAAAAGGGTTCTAATACCTTCCCTTTTCATAATCTACCCCCCGAACTCAAGAAATAATCTCAAAGGTCTTTCCTGTGCTTTTTCACCTTTCCTTTGGATAAAAGAAAAGTCGGTGGCGATTCTTGCTAACCGAAACATTTGCGATCAAACGCAAAACCCTCAAGTCAGTTCTCCCACCATATCATAGAAGGCTAGTATGATGGCTTTCTTGGATTCAGTATGACAACTATTGTTGGTTATCTTATACTTCTGTGGGTCTACTGTTGAAAACACTTTACAGGGCAAGTATTTAAATTATCGTTTTCCATAGAGATTGGTGTGATATGACCATCGTTCTACAGTTATAATTGTTTTAAGCTTAAGATTCCTAAAAGGGTTTGGTTTTGGTTTTAGTAACTGGAATTTTAGATTTCATGCAAAGTATCAAGTATCGGTAAAAGAGAGTTTTGGTTTTAAATGATAGGTAAAAATGTGTCAAGATTAGATCTCGATAATCTATTTCATATGTATTTTTTTAATAAAGCATATTGTTGCACCCCAAAATTTGCCCTCTCTTTTCTTAAAGGATCATCCTGGACCCTCAGGTTTGCTTTTATCCAATTTCAAGCCTTGATATACAAATTTTCTAAGAAAGTCATTCATAAGGGCAAAATGGTCAAAAACACACTGAACAGTCAAACTTTGACTTTTGACCAAATCTGAGTCCCAAAAATCACATTGCGTCAAGATGTCCAAAAGGTGAAATTTGTTCATCAAAGAAATCAAGAGAATAAAAAAAATCTAACTTTTGCAAGACTTTGAAATTGTTCTAAGTATTTTCTATACTTGTTAATTTCATTTGCTTCATGACATTTTTTACTACAATTCCAAATAATTTAAAATGAGGAAAATAATTCAAGTTATTACAAAGTGACATTTTTTTGAAAAGTTTACAAACCCTAAACTTGGTATTGCTTGGATTTTTCCCTTTGACTCAAAACCTTGTCACAATGTTTTGTCCTTGATACAATGTGCATAAAATA
Organism: Vicia faba; assembly: GCA_948472305.1. Taxonomy (NCBI): domain Eukaryota; kingdom Viridiplantae; phylum Streptophyta; class Magnoliopsida; order Fabales; family Fabaceae; genus Vicia; species Vicia faba. The sequence continues at coordinate 325,801,167 of OX451741.1, read as the reverse complement.
CTCCACAAGACTAAGTTTGTTTCATGCTATAAATCTTGATGTCCAAGCTGAACAAAGTATGATATGCTGCATTGCCACAACACCCCAAAACCTGCTCCATTACTGTCCTACAAAAAACCTTGTGTTATGCTGCACCACAAATCTGCATATGCTGTCCTATACAGTTCAAAACTGCTCTATGCAGTCTGCACCAACCTGCATCACAACAGCCCCAAAATTGCACCAAAATGGAAAAAGAAAATTGTGCGAATAAAGTATCAAAACATTAGGCAAAAGAAAAATTCAAAATGACTTATTTTATTTCCCCCCTAAACCTCAGTCAAGGGTCTACAAAAGGAACTTTTTCATAAGACATTTGGGTTGTAATTTTTGGAGAGAAGAGAGAGTTTTAAACAGAAAAATAGTGTTCTTTGTAACTTTGACTCATTCAGAAAGAAACCAGCTCTAATATCATTCAAAACAGAACTTCGATCCATTTTAAAAACTCTCCCATAAACCAAACACCTTAGCACATAGAGAGTGTAAAAAAACTAAAACAGTTTCTGTTAGTGCTATTATCCTCACCATCAAAACATAAAAACAATAATGTACAACTTGATTGGGTTTCAATAGTTTGGAACAAGCCTTGACTGGGTTTCAACAGTATGGAACAAGCTTCCTGGAGATTCATTGGAGCCCTCACAACATCTTGAAAAGTATTCAGATTTCAAACACCAAGTGTAGTTTCAAGGTAAGTCTCCTTGACTTAGTATTTTTTTTCATACATCATTAATGATTTATTCTTGAAGACAAGATGTAGTAATCGTTGCCCCTATTTTAGCTAACCATTCGCTTGTTGTTTATATTTATCAATCACATGTTGTAAACTGCCATGTATGGATAATAAAAAAATGTTAAGACAGAAAAACGCAGTATGTATCGACACATACACACATGCGTCGACTCATCCTAGTAAAAAACAGGGTATGAATCGACACATAAACCCCATGCATCGATTCATACTGATCCCAGGTCCCAAAATAGAAGGTTGAAAAGTCCATGAATCGATACAAAATGCGTATGTGTCGAAACAAATAAGGTGTATGAGCCGACACATCCCATTATGTGTCGACTCATACTAAGCTGATTTTTCTTTACAGGAGCAAGGAAAAGTTATGTGTCGATGCATAACAGCATGTGTCGACACATAATGGTTCAAAAAGAAGTTTCTCCCATTTTCTATATTGTTTATGCATATATTTTTCATTACTTACCATTAGTTCGATGTGGTTGTAATAATTAGATATTTATTTCATCCCTATTTGCAAATTGAACCCCCATCCCCCCTCAAGATGTAATAGTTTAGGATTTTATTTTCCGCATTTTATTTTTGCTTTCATATATTGCTAGTAGTTATAATGTATGGTAAGATAAAACCAACAAATAGATAACTCTTAAATACAAGACAAAATGCATGCAATCAAACACACTTGCACACTAGCACCCTTAGGGTAATCCCACCTTGTTGTTTATCGGAAAAATAGTCATGTCCCTCGAACATGGGCGTTTTAGCAAAGACCCTTGATAAAAGATCGTAGTCCCTCGATGACCCTCGATGTTGCCTTCGGTAAACAATCTAGTCCCTAAACGACATTGCTAAAACATCCATAGGTTGCCTTCTGTGACTATACAAACGTCTTATGCTCGTCCCTTCACATCCAACGATGGGGCTTCTTACCAAAACAATGGTAAAGATAGCAACATCTAAAGGAGGAGGAAAAGAACACTAAAGACCTTTTGAGCATATAGATTTGCTCCTAGTTGCTTGCTTGCTCACAACAAAAACATTATATACACCAACACTCTCACTTTGAAACATTTTTAAAAGACAACACTTTGTATGCGTTCTATAGAGACGAGAATCATTAAAAAGACACCATTTCAAAATCACTTTCAAAAACACATTTTTCAAACTTGAAAACATTTTCAAAATATCAACACTTTGTATACATTCTTACGAACGAGAATCATTACAAAGTTTTCCTAAACGATGGCATCTTTACAAAATACTTTCAAAAACCACACAAAGCACAATTTCAAACAAAAGCAAGTGATCTAGCAAGCAACTAAGAGCCCATGGGAAACGATGGATGAAAAGGGTGCTAATACCTTCCCTTTTCATAATCTACCCCCCGAACTCAAGAAAACATCTCTAAAGGTCTTTCCGGTGCTTTTTCACCTTTCCTTGTTGGATAAAAGAAAAGTCGGTGGCGACTCTTGCTATCCGCAACATTGCTATCAAACGCAAAACAACCAAGTCAGTTCTCCCACCGTATCACACATGTGAACTTGTTAACAATAAATATAATCACATATCCTCTCAATATGTTTCATCTCTAAAAAAAATTGTGAGTTTTATCAAATTAATCTTTAGATGATCTCTCTACCTAACTATCAATTTGATAACTTTAAAAGCTCAATATTAGTGAATATCAACTCACAAAACTATTCCTAGAATTTGTTAGTTGATAGATGAAAACCTAGGTCAAGAGTTGAACATATTTCTCAATAATGATCAAAGCACAAATAAACCATAAAACAAGGGTTTTCACCATATATTTATCATCATGTTCACATACAAAATATCAAGCAAAATACATACAAAAATGATGATTATCTACCACTAACCTTGACACAAAAGAGGGGTTTAGCTACCCATTATCATGGTAGCTTGATCAACAAGTAAACAACAAAGCTTTATAAACATCAAACTTGATATCTCAAAGATTGATGTTGGAAAGCTTTGATTTTGAGTAAAAATGGCTTTTTTTCTCCACACAAGAGTTTTTTTAGGTTACAAGTGAGTAGAAAATGTAAGAACGAATCCAAAATATTGAAAAAGTGGCTTATAAACATGGCATGTCCGCCTTGCCTCGCCGGGAGGCACACATTCTTCGTCGGGCGAGACCCACTTAACAAGGCCACTTGTCAACAAAAATGAACGCAAGCTTCAGAAAATATCTTGCCTCGCCGGGTGAGACCTCTGCATTGTCGGGTGAGTCCTTTTCGCTGGTTCTTCGTCGGGCTCTCCAACAGGCGACACAAGAAAGTAGCTGCTGGAATTTGCAATTTCGCTCGCGTGCTGCCTCGCTTTCGCCGGGTGAGGCTTCCTTCACTCGCCTCTCTTTCGCCGGGTGAGGCTTTCAAAACACAGAAACTGAGCTTTCATCAAATCTTTGACTCTAAGTCCACTTCAAGCTACGACTTCTGAACAAAAAATGCTGGAAAACTAACAAACACATTAAAACATTAAAAATAATTTACATTTAAGCAAAATGACTTAAAATAAGCTATTATCATAATCAAAAGCATATAAAATGGCTTAAAAGTGTCAATATATTATATGGAAAATAACCAAAAGTTGACACTTAACAACTCTCCACAACTTGCATCTTTGATTTTCCCCAAATCAAAGGTAAGATTCCTAAGACAACAAGAAAAAGCTCACAAGCACAAAATCAACCGGAAGAAATTTGGATGGTTCAAACTCGACAATTGCGCACATAAGGTAACTTAATCACTTTGAAAGAATCATAAGATGACAATGAATTAAGCTCTAAACACAAACATCACATAATGAAAACTTAAGAAATGACATGTTCATGTATGAATCACCTAAATATCTCAACAAAATATGCATTATGCATAATACGTACAATGGAAAAAAAATATCACTAGTAATTGTGGCATATTCGGAATAAATCATGCATTCATCTAAGCAAACTAAAAGAAAATTATGGAAATAAGATCACTAACGGCTTTTACGGAGGTAGCTCGACTCGGGTTAAAAACAAAGGATAATATATATACGGCCAATGAAACAGAACGGGTAAAATCATGAAGAGAATTTTATTTTTGTAGAACCCCTTCATTATTTTCCATCATTCATTTATTTTCTTACAATGCATCCTATCTTTTAATTTTCAAGATTGATCTCTTTTCCTTCTTTTTTTCTTTCTTTTTGTGTTCTTTTTCTTTTCTTCTTTTTTCTTTCTTTTTTTTAAAAGGATGCATTGTACCACCAATTATTTTTAATTTTCTCAAATAATGTCTCTCTCCAACTTTCAACATTTCTATCACATTAGACAAAAATTGCTCTTCATTCAAGGTTAAAGCATAATTGGGTTAACGTTTACAACAAGATTTTTTTTTTTGGAATGAATCAATATCAAATTTCTTTATGTTCAAAAACAAAGTTACTAAGTGGTGTACTTAATAATTTGTTGGGATTTTGATTGATTCATTCACATTATTTTTAAGGCTCAAAAGGGTTTCTAATGTACACACACTCAAGGTAAAATGAAGCCTTTTAGAATGGTGATTCTTTTCACAGTACACAAAAAATGCCTTGATCACTTCCAAATTTCCATAATTTCAAAAAGTAATGCAAGATTAAACATGAATTAAACGAGTTAACAACAATTATTAGAATTCGTATACTTTTGGTGAATAATGGAAAGCTAATCACATATGTGGTTTTGTCCTAATGATTCACACATGAGCACATATTTACAAAATAATACATAACATGATTTTTGCATAAAGCGCTAATTTCATTATCGTGCTATCATTCTACAAAGCGATTAAAACAATACCTTCTTTATGCAATATTTAGACTTTTATCATCACCACCAAAATTAAGAGTTGACAAAGCCTTTTGCAAAACTCAATCTTGCTCCTTGAGCACTTAAGTCCAAAATTATTTACAAGGACAAACACAACAAAATCTCTTTGTACAAACAACAATTAAATATCATACTACTACTTTCAAAATTAAAAACTTAATTAAAACTTAATTAAAACAAAAGGTGTCTTTGGTGTACAACACCAACAAAAAATACCACCAAAGGGTACAACATCCAAACTAAAATATTATACAACATACTAAAATAAATTGTTCAAACATAAACTTAAATAAAAGCACTAAAACATCAAGATAAAACTGAAATAAATGACCAAAGAAAAAAAATCTTCACCTTGTAGCATCCATGCTTTTGGTCATCTACACCCTTTAGTCTCCCATTTCATCATCATCATCATCACCATCACCAACTTTCCCACCTTCATCACCATCATCTTCTGCCACCCCCTCCAAAAAGAAAGGGCGCCTGCCCACATGCCAATTGCAATAAGACACATATTCCTTATGAGAAGGAAAAGAAGTCTTTCTGTGGTGCAAACTGATGGAGGTATAATTTATCCATGGAGTCATGTAGAAACTACTTTGACCTCTGATTATCCTCGAGTATATCCCATGTGAAGTTGCAAGTCTCTCTCATCCTTGGATCCCAATTCGCACAATCAAGCTCCTCAGATGGCTCAGCTGCTTGTTGAGCACTTGAAGATTCACCTCGACCACCCTTTTTTTCTTTAATACTAACTTTCTCAAACAGTACCTCCCAATATAATCGTCATCAATAACACCCCTAACTCTCTCATTAATTACAACCGGTTGAAGCACCCATTTACTATAACACAAAGTAGTAATTAAACAAGGAAAGATTAAAGGGTTTTTAGAGTATACCCCTGGTCTTCTCGTGCTTTCAATAAAGGTCTTCATTTCTGCAGCAATGACACGAGCAACATCTACCTCCCTATCCTCAAGAATGAACTGCACAAGTAAAGCAACCTCAATAGGTGCCGATGATCGATGCATCCTTGGTTTGATGTTGTGTAGAATCAGTAGAAGTACTGCTTGTGCTTCCGGAGTCATGTGATCTCTTTTATATCAGATTGGCTCTCCCACGGGATTCAGCTTCACACTCTCTCCTTCTTGCAAAATTGACATTAAAAGTTCATCATGATTTCTTACCAAGCCTAGAGCCTTTGTATAACCATCCATTTCCAGAATTCCCAAAGGACTCAGTTTTCCCAAAATGTTATTTATTGCCTCTCGTTCAAACCGAATCTCTTTTCCCCGCATAAAAGTCTCAAACCGAAAAGTTTCCCCTTCGGGTACCAAAGCATTAGCATAGAATTCTCTTACCAACTCATAACTTATGCTGTCAACGAGGTTGATTAGACTTCCCCAATTTTTTTCCAAAAATTCTTGCTACACTTCCGTACGGGCCATTTCGGTCAACGATGAACTTCCTCTCTGACAGAACACCCCTCTCTTCAAGCATCTTGCACCTTTCCTCGTGCAAAGCACTTCTGAAACGTCGCTCGTCAAACTCCCGAGGTTGATTAGAGCCAGTTGATATGGTTGTCTTTTGCTTCTTGGAACTGGTTGCACCTTTAGGAGTCATATGCATAAAAAAAATAGACAAACGCACAAAAAGACAACACCAAACTTGTTAGAACAAACAACACTAAAAAAAACAGAAACATGTCGCCCTGCTTCGCCCGATGAGGCAGCCGCGAGAGACCCAGAAATGCAGAAAACCAGAGACACTTCCTGAATCCAATTTTATTTCAAATATCATGTCCAAAATTCATAATCAAACATGGTGATTCAGATTATACAATGGGGTTTTAAATCATTACTTAACCACATGCCTTCTACAGATTTTACTCTAAGACCCAACTTCAAAATATTTGCTTGAACAAAAATAAATAGATAGGATCAAAAGATTTACCTTCAAATTTTGAAATGAGAATTGAAAATTTTGCAAAGAGTTGAAGTTGAGAGAGCAAGATTAAAATGAAGTTGCTAGGGTTTCTTTTGTGATGAAAGAGGCAAGAAAAGTGACAAAAAGGTGGACCACTTCACTTAAATAGTATGGTTCAACAGAGGGGCCCAAGCAAAATGGGTCGAATATTTACCCAACTAGCAAAATGCAGCAAAACGACCCGGGGCTGCACGTGAAGCTTCGCCCGGCGAAGCAGACACGAGGTTTAGGCAAAATTCCTTCGCCCCATGCTCAGCCGGCGAGCCACACCAAAAACATAAAAAAAAAATTTCTATTGCAGAATGCACTGCAGCAGTTTTCACCCAACTTTTTCACACGATTTTTAATTCAAAAATAAAACAGAAAAAGAAATACTTACAATGTTGGGGTGCCTCCCAACAAGCCCTTTATTTAATATCATTAGAGCTCGACGGTATATGGTGATTTCACAAATCACCAAGACGAACAACACTTGTTTCCCGATTCATGTCTCCTTCAAGATAGATTTTCAATCATTGACCATTTACCTTCCAAATTTCCTTTGAGATTGGATCCTCCAACACAACCGCTCCATAGTCTTTCACATCCTTAATCAAGAACAGACTCGACCATTTGGACTTCAATTTTCCCAGAAAAATTTTTAACCGCGAATTGAAAAGAAGCACCATTTGGCCAACTTTGAAGTCTTTGTGTCGAATTTTCTTATCATGGTAGAATTTGACTTTTTACTTATACAACTTATTGGAATGGTAAGCATCATTGCGCATTTCATCTAAATCCTGCAATTGAATTTTCCTTTTTTCTTCAGCCAAGTTAGAATCAAAGTTTAAAAATTTTAAAGCCCAAAGAGCCTTGTGCTCAATTTCAACTGGAAGGTGATAGGTTTTTCCATACACCATTTGAAATGGTGCCAAACCAATCGGAGCTTTATAAGCGGTGCGATATGCCAAAAAATCCTCATCTAACTTAAGAGATCAATCCTTCCGCAAATTTGACATGGTCTTTTCCAAAATCCTTTTAACTTCTCTATTTGTAATTTTTGCTTGACCGTTAGCTTGCGGATGGTACGGAGTCGCCACTTTATGCTTTACACCATAATTTTCCAAAACTTTTTCAAGAGGTGTATTGCAAAAGTGTGATCCACCATCAATAATTAACACATGCGGTGTGCCAAAATGGAAAAATGTTTTTCTTTAGAAATTTAATAACCGTTTTTCCATCTGCCCTAGGACAAGCTATCGCTTCCACCCATTTAGAAACGTAATCAACCGCAACAAGGATAAATTCATTCGAAAAAGATAGGGGAAATGGTCCTACAAAATCTATGCCCCAACAATCAAAAACTTCTATTTCCAACATGCTATTCAAGGGCATCTCTTATCTTTTTCCAATTCCTCCACTTCTTTGGCATTTATCACAATTCTTAGCATGCAAGTATGCATCTTTGAACAAAGACGACCAATAAAATCCCGATTGAAGGACTTTCATTGTCGTACGCAAATTGTTAAAATAACCTCCATACAGAGAATTGTGACAATGCCAAAGTATACTTTTAAAATCCTCCAATGACACACACCTTCTTAACAAATTATCACTTCCAAGCCTAAAAAGATAAGGCTTATCCCAAACATAAAATTCCGCATCCGCCAAGAATTTCCTCTTTTGGTCCCAAGTTAGATCCTCCGATATCAATCAGGATGCCTTATGATTCGCAAAATCGAAAAACCACAGTCTAACTTGTACCATAAAAAGTTTTTCATCAGGAAATTTCTCTCTAACCTCACTTTCTTGGTTAGTGACCTCTACATTGATCAGGCGGGATAAGTGATCCGCTACCAAATTCTTGCAACCTTTCTTGTCGCGAATTTTCTAGATCAAATTCTTGTAACAAAAGGATCCAACGAATAAGTCTTTGCTTAGAATCCGGTTTGGTAAGCAAATACCTTATCATAGCATGATCAATGTAGACTACAACCTTCGACCCAATGAGGTACGATCTAAATTTTTCCAATGCATACACTATAACTAACAATTCTTTTTCAGATGTGGCATAATTAATTTGTGCCTCATTAAGAACCTTGCTAGCATAATGTATCACATGAAATTTTTTTCCTTTTCTTTGACCAAGAACCGCACCAACAAATAATCGCTAGCATCACACATTAGCTCAAAATCCATTTTCCAATTTGGTGCTACAATTATGGGTGCGATTGTCAAATTTTGTTTCAAATTATTAAAAGCTATCAAAAAAGCATCATCGAAAATAAAAGACTTATCTTTGTTGAGAAAGTTGCTCAGAGGCCTTGCAATTTTGGAAAAGTCTTTAACAAATCTTTGGTAGAAGCCTGCATGACCTATAAAATTTAGGATCCCCTTCACGTTCAATGGTGGTGGCAACTTCTCAATAAACTCCACTTTAGCCTTTGTCAACTTCAAGCCTCTTGGATGAAACTTTGTGACCAAGAACAATTCCCTCGGTAACCTAAAGTTACATTTCTCCCAATTAAGAACTAAGTTGGTGTCCATGCACCTCTTCAAGACGGTATCCAAATTTTTCCAACAAAGATCAAAAGACGCCCCGAAAACAGAGAAGTCGTCCATGGAAACTTCCATAGTCTTCTCAATAAGATCGGAAAATATGGCTTGCATACACCTTTGAAAAGTGGCCGATGCATTCACAAACCAAAGGGCATCCTCCTATACGTAAAAACTCCAAACAAACAAGTAAAAGTCGTTTTCTCATGGTCTTCCGGATTAACCGTAATTTGGTTATACCCGAAATATCCATCCAAAAATCAATAGAACTCTTGACCCGATAACCTTTCGAGCATTTGATCCATAACAGGAAGAGGAAAGTGATCTTTCATAGTTGCTTGATTAAGCCTCCGGTAGTCAATACACATCCTCCAACATGTTACGGTCCTTGTCGTAATCAATTCATTCTTCTCATTTCTTATCACGATCATTCCACCTTTCTTTGGCACCACATGTACCGGTCTCACCCATGTACTATCGGAAATAGGATAAATCATCCTGAAATCCAATAGTTTCACTACTTCCTTTCTCATAACCTCTTTCATTGTAGGATTCAAACAGCGTTGAGGTTGAGCTACCGGCTTGAAATCCTCTTCCATCATAATCTTGTGCATACAATAAGTTGGGATAATGCCTTTCAAATCCTCTAAAACCCAACCTATTGCTCTTTGGTTTTCCTTCAAAACTTAAACTAAACAATGTTCCTCTTTTTCCGACAAAGCATTACTTATGATCACCGGTTTGTTACAACCATCATCAAGAAACACATACTTTAAGTGAGAAGGAAACATCTTCAATTCAAGTTTGTATTATTCTTATTTAACTTCCTTCTTCAATATTTCACTTTCTTCCTCCCAAGGTTGAACTTCTTCTAAAGTCTCAAGTTCTTTCACACATTCTTCCATTTCCTTTTCTTCATGGGCATCAAGAACTTGAATCACAATGGTCAATGTTTTCTCAAGGGGTGTTGAAAGATGAACTTCACTAGAAACATCCCAAATAGATTCTTCGATAGCATCAACTCTAAAGCAAGCTCCTTTATCATTATAATGTTTCACTGCTTCAAAGAGATTAAAACTCACTTCTTCATCTTGAACACAGACCTTCGTCAAACCATCGTTGATGTCAATCATCATTCTTGCGGTCTTCATGAATGGTCAGCCAAGAATCAAAGGTGCATCATGGTCTTCCTCCATGTCAATCACAACAAAATCCATCGGGAAGAAAAATTTATCCACCTTCACTAGTACATATTGAGCTATACCGTAAGGACGGGTAATGGATTTGTCGGCTAGTTGAAGTGTCATCTTTGTTGACTTCATCTCAATGCTCCCCAATCTATTCACAATAGACAAAGGGATAAAATTAATGCTAGAACCCAAATCAATCAAACCCTTACCGACATAAACATCACCAATGGTAACCGGCAAAGTAACCCTTCTCGGATCACTTTCCTTCTTCGATAGAGTTTGTTGAATGATGGCACTATAACTTGCATCCACCATGATAATTTCTTGATCTGTAGATATTCTCTTTTTTTGTAAGGATGTCCTTCATGAACTTAGCATACATAGGCATTTGCTCCATAGCTTCAGAAAATGGAATATTTATTTGCAATTGCTTAAATATAACCATAAAACGATTATAGTTCCTAGCATTATCCTTCTTGGAAGGAGCAAGAGGATACGACAAATTTTAAACTGGAATAGTATTCATTTTCCCTTTTCCCTTCTTACTCTTTCTTATTTTTTCTTCTTTATCATTCTTTTCTACTTCTTCTTTCTTCACTTTCTCCTTTTCAACTAAGTCCTCCTCAACATTATTTTCTACTATTATCTCATCTTCTAACTCCTCTTCTACCATAATCTCCTCCTCAACAACCTAATCATCCTTCTTTGCATTTTCTTCTCCACCAACTTCTCTCACACTCCTAGTTACAATTTCTTTGCAATGCTCCTTTAGATTGGTTTGAGTATTTGCGGAAAAGGACGACCCTTTTTGTTGTTCGGCTAGTTGCTTTACAAGTTGCCCAACTTGGTTCTCAAGATTTTTGTTTGCCGCTTCATTTTTATTTTGGTTTGCCATCGAAATTTGCATAAATTTAGTGAGAGTTTCTTCAATCTTGGAAGTACCACCTTGAGGTTGTGAAGGTTGAGCGGTATTTTGATATGGATTTTATCGGTTTTAATTTCCACCATCTTGCTTCCAACCTTGTTGATAACCTTGATTACATATTTGTTGGTGACCTTGGTTATTTTTATAATTTTGTTGTCTTGGTTGATAAGCTTGATTTTGGTTTTGATTTCCTATGTAATTTGCTTCTTCTCCCACCGGAGGACATAATCTAGTTTGATGATCTCCTTGGCATAATTCACAAGAATCTACTTATTGTATTTGCTTACTTGTAATTTCTTGCATCTCCTTGATTTGTTGAGGTAATTTGGCCATTTGCTTTGTAAGTTCCACCACTTGTTGAGAAAGTAATTTGTTGAGCTAAGATAACATCATTTGTTCCTAATTCAAGAACTCCCAACTTCCTTTATGAGTTCTCACGGTCGTGTTGAACTTGATGATCATTTCTTTTCATCTTCCCAATTATTTCAATTGCTTCCTCCGAAGTCTTTACCATTAACGTACCACCCGCGGTAGCATCCAACAATAGTTTCGGTTGATGTTGAAGACCATTTCTGAAAATGTGTATTTGCACAGTCTCATCAAAACCATCGCTCGGACACTTTCTCAATGTTGACTTATACCTCTCCCAAGCTTCATTGAGGGATTCATTCCCACCTTGAGAAAACACGGAAATTGCGGTTTTGGCCTCCATAAATCTTGATTGAGGAAAGAATCTTTCTAGAAATTTCTATTCTAAAATATTCCACTCTGTCATAATCTGAGTCAGTTGGTCAAGGTACTAATCCCTGACCTTCCCAACCAAAGAATGAGGGAAGAGTCTCTTGAAGACTTGCTCTTCTTCAACTTCTTGAGCTCCCATAGAATCGACAATTACATAGAATTTGGTAAGGTGAGTATACGGGTCTTCATGGTCTAGGACTGTGAATGGATTTTCATACAAAAGCTGTAGTATGCCAATTTTCATCTCAGAGTTCCTCGCATTATCTTGGCGAGAAAACTGAGCATTCCGTCTAGGACTATTTATGCACAAACCTCTTGGTTCCGCCATGACTTCTTCTAGACTTTGAATTGTTGAAGAAGTAGATGCTTCCTCTCTTTATTTCCTTTCCTTAGCTAGATTTATCCTCCTTTGTGTCTTTCTATTAAGTCTTTTGCAAGTCCTTTCGATTTCAGGGTAAAAAAGGAGTTTATCTTTAGAAATACTTCCTCGCATAAACAAAATTATGAAAACACTAGACAAACAAGTGAAAAATAATAGATATTATAATGTTACAATTTAACTTAAAACAATAGAACTATTGCAATGCTTGCAATATCAAACGTCAATCCCCGGCAACGACACCATTTTGTTGAAAACACTTTACAAGACAAGTATTTAAATTATCACTTTCCACAGATATTGATGTGATATCACCTCCGTTCTACAATTATAATTGTTTTAAGCTTAAGATTCATAAAATGGTTTATTTTTGGTTTTAGTAACTGAAAGTTTAGATTTCATGCAAAGTATCAAGTATCGGTAAAAGAGAGTTTTGGTTTTAAATGATTGGTAAAAATGTGTCAAGATTATGTCTCGATAATCTATTTCATATGTATTTTCTTAATAAAGCATGTGAACTTGTTAACAATAAATATAATCACATATCCTCTCAATATGTTTCATATCTAAAACAAATTGTGAGTTTTATCAAATTGATCTTTAGATGATCTCTCTACCGAACTATCAATTTGATAACTTTAAAAGATCAATATTAGTGAATATCAACTCACAAAACTATGTCTAGAAGTTGTTAGTTGATAGATGAAAACCTAGGTCAAGAGTTGTACATATTTCTCAATAATGATCAAATCATAAATAAACCATAAAACAAGGGTTTTGACCATATATTTATCATCAACATGTTCACATACAAAATATCAAGCTAAATACATACAAAAGTGATGATTATCTACCACTAACCTTGACACAAAGGATGGGTTTAGCTACCCATTATCATGGTAGCTTGATCAGCAAGTAAACAACAAAGCTTTATAAATATCAAACTTGATATCTCAAAGATTGATGTTGGAAAACTTTGATTTTTAGTAAAAATGGCTTTTTTTCTCCATACAAGAGTTTTTCTAGGTTACAAGTGAGTAGAAAATGTAAGAATGAATCCAAAATATCTAAAAAGTGGCTTATAAATATGGCATGTCTGCTTTGCCTCGCCGGGAAGAACACATGCTTCGTCGGGCGAGACCCACTTAACAAGCCCACATGTCAGCAACAGTGCACGCAAGCCTCAGAAATTATCTTGCCTCGCCGGATGAGACCTTTACGTCATCGGACGAGTCCTTCTCGCTAGTTCTTCGCCTGGTGCTCCAACATACAACACATGACAGTAGCTACTGGAATTTTCAATTTCTCTCGCCTACTGCCCCGTATCACCTTCACCGGGAGAGGCTTCCTTCACTCGCCTCCCTTTCACCGGGCGAGGCTTTCAGAACATAGACACTGAGCTTTCATCAAATCTTTGACTCTGAGACCACTTCAAGCTACGACTTCTGAACAAAAAATGTTAGAAAACTAACAAACACATTAAAACATTCAAAATAATTTACATTTAAGTAAAATGACTCAAAATAAGCTATTATCATAATCAAAAGCATATAAAATAACTTTAAAGTGTCAATATATTATATCGAAATTAACCAAAAGTTTACACTTAACATCTACTACAGCTACTCCTGGCTCTGATGTTGTTACAGTTACTGATGGTTGTATATATGCATGATGTGCTACAAGATATCCTATCATCTTGCCTGGAATATGTTGAGGCTATTTTTAATTTGACTTATGCTGCATATGCCTCTGATGGAAGAACTCTGGCAGTTCATAGTTTGTGTTTCACTAATGTGATGAATGAAGTTCAGATAAGGACATTAGATATTAATGTTTATTTCCTTATCCTAATCGTCCAAGGAAGTTGAGGTGAAGATGTCTCACTGAAAGTTGCAACATCGGTCTACTGCAATAATTCTAGAACTTCCTATTGTGAATCTCATGGAGTCTTGTGCAAGGTAAGTACGTTGTTGTGATGTTTTGTTAATAATCTTTGGTGAACTTTAGAAAAGTAAAGATCATATCTATTTAAAGTTATCAAAAGTTCTTGATCAACCTCTATAAAGGAAAGTTGGGTTCCAAATGGTGAATAGAAGCATGTCCATGTGCTTGATTGTTGGTTGTTCTGAAAAAGAAATGGGTGGACTATAACATGGAAGAATAAGATATCTTTTAAGTCTTCAAAGATCTTTATTGTTTCCAACTGTACTTAATGAATATCTATGAGCTTCTCCGTTGTTAGTAAAATTTATAGAGATGTTGTTGTCGTTAAGGAAGAAAAGGATGTTGAACAAAATGTTGGAACATCATCTCAGGAAACTGATTCTTCAGATGAAGACTCTGAATAGTTTTATGCACTGAATCAGAAATTTCTCAAGTCAGCTAGAGTTCAGGCTGTTTATCTAGAGGACTGGATAATTTGGAGTTTTGTTTGTGAAGGGATCTCCATTTTTATAACTAAATTTGATGTTATCTTGCATTCAGAATGTAAGGAGACCTTATTAGGTGTAGTTTGGAATGAAGCTATTGATACATTACGAACTTTCAAGAAAAAATTTGATGAAGTTGGTGTTATTGAAGGATGATTGTCCTTAGGAAGTAATCTTGTCTCCTAAATCAGCCAAGTTTTGTGTGCGTATCCTAGTATTTACTAAGGATAAGCATAAATGCTGAAGGAAATTGTTGTTCTTTGGTGTCTTCGCTTGCAATGTTAAAAAAGATGTTATGACATTATACTATAGCAAGTTGGTTACAGTCTGTGTGTTCAAGTTTGCAAGTTTAACTTGACAAAGCTCATTGATACTGGTCTTAGTTCGGTCAGTGATCTTGCTGCAAGCAAAGAAATTCTCCTTAGCTTGGGATACCTGGGAGATATTATGAGACATAATTAGTAAGTTCTTGGATGTAAGTCCAATTGAAACCTTGAAAGGTGTTTTGGGAAATTTTCCTGCTATTGGGCCAATGACATCATAGGAGGTTTGTAAAATCATTTTGACCATTCAATTGTATTTTTCAATAGGCTAGGCAGTGACAGTTGAAGTGTTATTTCCTAGAAGTAAAATCTTGGTAAAAGAGAAAGTAGAACTAGAAAGTGTTTTTCTTCTTTATGAGTGGTGCACTTTCTGAACTAATCTATAGATACAAGCAAGACATTTCCCTTGTTAAAATATTTTCTGCCTCTCTCTCTCTCATCTCAAGTTGAGTTTCAATCATGAGCCAACTGTCCAAAGATGTTGGTTCAAAGAAGGTAGATTTAATTGAAGTCAAGTTAGGAAATAAGGCTAAAAGTTCTAATCCAAAGAAGGATGAATCCAAGGTGGAAACATTTGTTGGATCATCTACTAGAGCCTCCTTGACAGGGAAGAAGTCTGTGACTAAGATCAAATCCTTCAAGAAAAATCATGTTCAGAAACATGATCCGGACTCAGATGTTGATGAAAATTGGATTGCTTATGTTGACTTAGTGGCTCGTGTGAATAACTAATCTTGAATCTTCATGCCTTGTCCCGAGTTAGTTGAATCTGTAATAATTCTCTAACAATTTTTGGTTCCATTGTTTTGTGTGCTTCCATTGCTGGTGTGAAATATATTTGGTTCCATCTATGGTATTGCTTTTGAGCAATATACTTGTCTCCAATTCTCTGTTTGTGATATTTTCTATGTGCAGTATGTTCTAATATGCTGTGTTTCCACTACCTATTTACATGTACTATATTTCTTTTTGTAAAAATTTTGGCTAAAAAGAGGGAGTAAAGTGTTGTGTTGCTTGTGGTTGTTTCATGAATGCAACTATTTAAGGGGAACATGATATTTCATAATGTTTCTTTTGTGTGTGCTTCTGCTGCTGCTACTGATGTAGTCTGTTGTGTAGGATGAGGATGTCTTAACAAATGTTTGCAACATCCTGTCTAGTGTGGGTTGAGAATTCTTTTGAATTTCTCTTATGATGTGGGTTTTTCCTTGAGGGGGAGAATGTATTATTTGTGACATGGGGAGTATTTTACCTGTCTGATTGTTCAGTTGTTGTAACTCTGATAAATAATTTATGCAGTTTGTTTGTGGTTTTATTCCTCTCTCCTGAACTTTTGCGCAAAGAATGTTTTAGTCAAAATTTTCCAAAGAGGGAGATTGTTAGTACCATGGTTTGTGATTGGCTAAATTTTGGTAAATCATGGTTTGTCATAACGGGTTTGTTGTTATGTAATTTTCAACCAGATGTCGAAGGCAATGTCATGACATTTTGGTATGGTACACGTGGTACTGTTGTGTGATTTTCTGAGATTCCTTTTGGATATATCTCAGTTATTTTAGTAGGTCAAGAAGATGTAATCTGAAACAGGTGAATTAAATCTCCATCGGCATTAAAATTTCTAAATTTGGTGGTTAAAATAATTTAGGATACTTGAAGATTTGTTCCAAGATTTAAGGAGATATTTTCTACAGCAATCAACGCATGGATCAAGGAATAATTGGGCAGAGAATTCGAAGCCCATGGATAGCTGAAGCTTATAAAAGGAAGACTAAAACCTAGAGCAACCCATTTCTTGTGTTGTTTAGTTAAAAAAAGGTTTAGGTTTAAGAGTCTCTCGGATTCTTTGTGGTGTAAGTCACCATTTATATCTTTTGATACATTGTGGTAGACATAGTGTTCTCACTCAGAAACCTTTAGGTAATGAGTTGAGTATTGTTCTCCTATAAACTTTTAAGCAAAGAGTTTAGTATTGTTCTTGGAGGAAGCTTTTAAGCAATCCAAGTATTGTTCTTAGTTAAAAGTCTTAACTAAGTATTGTTGTAATTGAAGTGTAAGCTTCTTTTTTGTTACTTGAGACATTCCCTAGAATTGGGAGTGTTAAACCTAGTCATAGGAATTGTGGTTGTAGTTTCTAGTCACTGGTTTGTGGCTGTATATTCTAGTCACTGGGATTGTAGCTGTAGATATCACTGCGGTGATTGGAAGTGAGATGGAGATTTTTCATATCTAGGAGGTTCCTAGGTAGAAGTTGCAATGGATAGGGATTAAGTGATAAGTTGTAAACTGAGATTGTTTAGCTTAGAATTAATACTATTGATAGTGGATTTCCTTCCTGGCTTGATAACCCCCAGAGTAGGTGAGTTGCACCGAACTGAGTTAACAATTGACCTTGTTCTTTATCATTCTGCATATTATTTCAGTTTGATATTGTTATTCAGTCTGTCTATAGATGTCGTAACATTTGTCCTAACATCATATTCTGATGTTGGAAACATCAGTCTAAGCATGTCGTGTACCAGTGTCAAAATTTCAATTAAAAATAATGAAACATGAAAACCTAGACACTACTAGATGATTCGGAACATTTTAACATTTTGATTACGTCGTCGACAGATCTCGAAATCTTCGCATGAAACTCGACCGGCCCCTTAGTTATCCTACGTCGAAATGATTTCCAAATGACCGTCAAATCTTCATCGGTATTCAACTCAACAAGGTTGTATTTCACCTTACCATTAGTATCAATCCAATCTTTATGAAACTCAATCTTTCTCACTCTTCTGTTATCGTTATCAGGCAACAATTCATTCAACTTGTCTGTCAAGTTGACGAGATATGTGCTGTCATCCAGAAGCTTGAACTCAATCGAAAGATTGTCTCCGTTGAAATACACTTCTACATTAATAAGAAATTGATGAAGAGTCATTTTGAGATGTTTTTCTAAAGAACAAATGACTCATATTTATACAATTTTGGTTTCATTCTGGACCACACAAAATTGTCAGTGCA
This sequence comes from Vicia faba, assembly GCA_948472305.1. NCBI lineage: Eukaryota > Viridiplantae > Streptophyta > Magnoliopsida > Fabales > Fabaceae > Vicia > Vicia faba. Next base: position 325,782,983 of record OX451741.1, on the reverse strand, counting down.
ATCATAACCCTACAAAATTGTCAACAAAATCTTGATTGTTATATGAAATTGCACATTTTTAAATTTCTAGATCAAATTGCAACTTACCGGAAATTTCAATATAACTAGCAAAAATTTCATGCGTACCCGAAATTTCGTTCGGCCATTTTGTTCTTTTTTTTTATTTTTATCAAGAGCGTTTTTTACATTAGGAGAATAGCGTCGGATGCCAAGTTCATATTTAGGGGTGGCATGCTAAATTCTCAAAAAGTCGCTAAGAAAACTATCATACATATATAGAAAAGTTTCATTATTTTTCAAAAAGAAAAAAACAAAAGGAATTTCTTTAATCTAAAACATAGAATAGAATATACTTTGAAGTTGCATTGCCTAGTTCATATTACTATACTAATATAGAATAAATACACACGAATAGTAAGCTATGAAAACAAAATCATTTTTTGGTTACAATTTCACACTAGAACTACTTAACTTGTGCATCCTTCTAGCAACAATATGAGCAAACTATAACCAAAAGCATGCTAGTTGTTAGTCACAAAAATGAGGAAGTTCAAGTTTCCTCATCCCACTCACTTTTCGGTATCTCTCCGGAATCTGCAATCACTACCTTCTTTCTGGGTTTTCCATTATAGGTTCCAGCCCCGCCTTCAATTGCAAACACGTTATCCATGCCTCGAACAACCTTGCCAAAAACAACATGGTCTCCATCCAACCTATAAAGTTTGCATGACAGATTATCAATAAATATCACACGCACAAACTCAGTTTAAATTGTACAAAACCGTGCATTGTCAGGAGAAAATAACTTACCAACTGGCCTTCACTGAGGTAAAGAAAAACTGTGAACCGTTGGAATCAGGTCCGGTATTAGCCATAGAGACAACACCTGCAATCATGAAGCACATATTCAAACGATCAACTTAAAGCACATACCTCAAAAATGACAAATAAAAGTCAAGTTATCAAAGGAAAGTACTCCTAATAAAATGAAATACGTATATTCAAGCAAATTGTTACACACCAGCGTGAGAATGTTTGATTCTGAAATTCTCATCAGGAAAGGTGCCACCATAAATAGATTCGGATGATTTTCCATCATGATGAACAATATCCCCACCTTGAATCACAAAACCAGATACTATTCGATGAAACGGTGTTCCTTTGTAATGAAGTTTTACACCACTTGCACTCTCGCCTTTCTCCCCTACACAATACGGGAACACTCATAATTAGTACATGAACCAAACCAAGGATAAATTAATATTTAATAAACAACATGAAGAAAAGAGACTACAATTACCTGTGCACAAGGCTCTAAAATTTTCTGCACATAGGAAATTCTCAGTCAATAAAAATTGCAAATATTTAAGAGTAATATATTTCATTTTGAAGGGGAAAAAAGAATAGAACATTTGAACTGTTGATGAGAAAGCCGAGAGAGCAAATTTAACAAGTCCATAATTTGTTGATATTGTTTATTTTTCTTCTATTGTTAAGGAAGGACTCGCTAGAGAATATGCAGATCGGAAAAAAATACAAAAACAATTGACATACCCACAGTTTTTGGTACCACTTGGCCATATAATCCAATCACAATCCTGCCTGCAGAAGTTCATAGTAAAAAGGAGAGAAAAATTACATTTTCATGCAGCAAGTTAAATTGGTTCAAAGGTAGTAATAATATAAAATGGGTAAAATTTATGAGGTGAAAATGGATTGACAAACCTAAATGCTGTTTATCAATATCAATATCCAAGTAAACTCTATGCGTAATTTCGGGCTCCTCTTCTGTTTCCTCGCCAGCCTACATCATCAGAAAAGGTAAGAGTTTCTTATTTGACTGAACCCGATATGCAATTAATATGAAAATCAAAGGTGAGAATAAAAATATAAGATTATCTAACCATCAATTTTCAATCAGATAATACACAAGGGTGGTTGTAGTTGTACATAAACTAAGTGTTAAAAATTGTGCTGTTAATACTGGTTCATACAAAATGTAATAGGGAAAGAAACTTAATTTATATTAGGAATGAAGCTCATAAAACTTTAACCAATGATCCTGTACTATAGATAGAGATCTATAACTACAACCAAAAAACAAGTTTCAATCTTAAACGATACAAAACATAACTGTAAATAGAAATGTAGTCAAGCACCAGATCTTAAGTAGGATAGGTTGGCTTGTGAAAATTGTAAAACTCGAATCGTTAGCACCGCACGTAAGGTCCTACTCGGGGGAAAAATGGTAATTTCATATACATTTATACACATCAGGCCCAAAAATGGGCCAATCGTGTTTTTTTTTTTTTACGATCTTGCTTCAAAAAGCTCGATCTTGACCACATCGGCGACGAAAACGATCTTTCTCTAATCGTAGCACTCTCAGGCATTCTTGGCACGTAAGATCTTACGATCTTAATATCCAGTGCTCGATCTTGACTACACTGGTAAATAGTTCCAAACATAAATAAGGGTCTAAAGTCTGAACGCTCAAACAAAAGCTTCAAGAAGTCCGAAATTACCAAAATAAGCGGGAAAAGATAAAGTGAGAAGAGTAAACATTATGTGTTGATCTCAGCAATAGACTCCCGGACTCATATTGAAATCACAGGATTAAAGTTAACTCTTGTGAAATTGCTCACCGAAGAACTACAATTTGTTTACCTATGATCTATCATGTAGAAATATTGTCCACTTTCATTTGATCTATCCTCCTTCAAGTCACACACTCTCCTAACCAGGCAGGTACCTTTGTCTGACTTCATATCTTTCCATCACATTTCTATTAGATCATATCTATACGCGTTACTTAAACCCCGCAGTATCGATAGCCCCTTACTAATATCCTTTTGGAGGCATTTTCAAGGCATAGATTGCCTTATCCTACATTTACTTGAGCTTCTGATTTACTCAGACATTACAGTTATAAGTTTGATCCATTAACTAGTTTCACACTTCTAGAACACACTTGAACCTACTCTAAAAAGTCCTCAAACACCTTATGTATTTTTTAATAAAGAAAGCAATGAAATAAAATGCAAATGACATTCTATAGCAATCAAGCCAAAAGAATTAACACATCATCAAATCAACATCAATAATAACAATGGAAAAACTAAAACCCATTACAGACAAAGTAAAAAAATAAATAAAAAATCAAAATTTGAATTCATGTATTTCAATAACCCAGATCAGATCCACAATGACAGTAGTATATATAAACAAAAGGGTTAAAGGGCACACCCATTTAGAAGCAGAGAATGCGAAAATGAGGAAAACTGAGAGAACTAAGAAGAGGAGGAGGAATCGGGGCTGTGCGAGAAACGCGATCTCTCTGCGCATTGCTTCACCGCGTGTTTGCTCAGTTTGTATCCAATCAGAGAAAAATTGAAACTTTGTTATCTTCCATGGAAGATAGCTTACTGGGTTTGTGTCAACAGGGAAAGGAATACGTGGAACAATTTCTCGGTGAGAAGTTGGGGATGACGAGCTTGCGCCAGAGGGGGTGTGGAACTCGGAGAATAAAAATTAATTATTTAAATTTAATTAATTTAAACTTATAGCATAAAACTTCACTTAAAGAAGAAGAAGAAGAAAATTCTAAAGTTTCTCCCACAGCTACATTTAGTATATCTAAAAAAAATAACAGTTATTTTTATAGTTTTTATATATCTTCTTTCACTATTATATAATTGGTTTATTTTCTTTATTATAAAATTTATTAACTTTATCTTTATATACTCAAACTATTTAAATTTAGTTTTTATAATTTTTCTTCTTTTTGTTGTAGTATTACTCAGACTTGTCAATAGCGGGCGCTCCAGCCGCTATAGCGGCGCACCGTAGCGATGCGGCACCCCCCGCGCGCTATTTAGGGTGCGGCGGCGGAGATGAAAAAGCAGCCGCTTCAGCCGCCTTCCCGGGTAGCGGGTAGTGGGAAGTTTCCGGGCGGAGCGGCTCCGGTTCTCTTTTTTTTTTTAAACAATTTTTTGGGCCAAATTACTTAAATGCCTCTGTTTTAAAACAGTTTTTGTTTTCTTTCTCCCTCATTCGCTGTGTTTTATCGTGCCCTAATTCCTCAACTCTCCTTCTACGATTCTGCCGCCATCTCCCTGCAACTCTCCTTCTTCGGTTCTTCCTCCATCTCCTTCTGTCATCTCAGGTAATTTCTTCTAATTCTTCAACTTATTCTACTTCAACTTATTCTACTTCTTTTCTTTCTACTTCTTTTCTTTCTACTGTTTCTTTCTACTTTCTACTTCTTCTATTTTGTTTTGTTGTAAACACCGTTTCTTTGTATTTTGAAGAAGTCGAAGATGAAGAATTGGAGGAATATGAAGAAGATGAGGAATTGGAGAAATATTTTGATGATGCTACATGATTTCAATGTTTGCTTGAATTTTCATATGATAGTACTAAGTTTGAATTTGAACCTTTATGTTTTGAATCTTGATTAAGCGTTGTTCTTTGTTTGACATTAGATTTTATAAATATTTTATGAGTGTTGTGAAATCAGTTTAGTATTACATGACATATGTTTTATAGATTATTATATAATTATTAGTATACAAAAAGTTATTCCGCTATCCGGAATCCCGCTATTCCCACTTTTCCCATTCCCGGGGATCGGCCGCTCCGCTCCGCTATCCGGGATTAATTACTCTGGTATTACTCCAACACTCTTTAATAATATCGTCTCTAGTCTTATTTCGTCTAATCTTATCACTCATATAATATAATATCTTCATTGTTGCTATATTTAATTTAATTTATTTTTATTTTATTTTTTACAACCCAACATTATATCTTGTACGACATCGTCGATCGTATATCTTGTTTTTCTAAACTTTTTCTTTAATTTGAGTGATACTTTCGTATCACATAAAATAGACGAGGTCACCCTCCATTTTAACCATTAAATTTGATGGTTTAAGTCTTCTTTTATTTCTCTCTTACTCTCTTTGTATTATTGATCCAAGATATTTAAATTGAGTAGCTTATGAAATGATATGATCTTTAACTTTCACCACTAAGTTAAAAATGTTTCTCTTTTTAATAAACTTACATTTCATATACTTTGTATTACTTCTATTTAGGCAAAAACAATATCCTTTTAATGCTCGTCTCCAAGTCTTCATCTCTCATTTAATCCATCTTTCTATTCTCTAAGTAAAACTATATCATTTTGTAAAAAGCAAACATCTCGGTTCTAACTCTTATATGTGTTATGAAGATATATGCAAAACTCAATTAAAAAGTCAAGGGTCTAAGGTCAAACTTTGTACAATCCTATTCTTATGAGAAAATCAGTTGTCTCACCATCTTATGTGTTGACACTTGTCAAGACTCACTCATGCATATCTTGGATAACTCGAATATAGGCAATTCTAATCCATTTCTTTTCTAGGGATTTCAAAACTCAAAAGTTTGAAATCTTGCTTTGTTCATCGCCTTCTTGGTCTATTTCTTAGTTTTTTTTATAATTTGTCCAAGTTTTTGCATTTAACACACAAATCAATCTTTTGAACATTTCTTTATTTCTCTAATTGTACTCTAAACACTTATGTTCCACCACCATGATTCTTTAACCCTAGGTTCAAAACCTTTTGATTCTACCTATGTATCTTTTGCTACTTTTCTAATTTCTTGTGTTATCTTGTCCCATATATCATTTGTATTTTCTTGTGGCTACTCAAAATATCTCTTCAAGATCTTATGTTGGAAAATCCTTTATTTTTTACCCTTGAAATATCAGCATTTGAACCCCACAGCCCCCACGGTGGCTTCCTGTCTTTGATGTCCTCTTGACTCTGAAGTTGTATGTCTCAAACTCATTTAGGGGGAGCACCGTCATTACGGTTATTTTGTTATTTGTCTTATCACTTTTGTTATTGAGTCTCCTTCATGATTGCACGTCTCTGAATCAAGTTCGAATCGATTTGTTTTAGCATGCATAAATTAATGGTTATATTTGAGCTTGACCATGATGCTTCTAGTTAATTTCATGAGCCTGTGGAACAAGAAACATGTGTGATATTGGTTCAAGTTAGGTGGAAAGAAAAATCAAAAAGAACTTTGAAAATTATGAAAATATGAGATTTTATGCCTGTGATTCGAATCACGCACCTATCCTGACACGAATCAAATTGAACAAAGGAAAACCAAAGTTTTTTAAACACCTTGATTCGAATCAGACTTTTAACTTGATTCGAATTTGGAAGATCTGGGTCACCACTGCTTCATTTTATTCAAATATGAATTTTAACTTGATTTAAATCAGGCAGATCTGGGTCACAACTGCTTCATTTGATTCGAATCATACTTCACACATGATTTGAATCAGTCAGTTTTCTCACATTTCTCTTTTGGCTCTGTTTGAATTGATTTTAATCAGACTTTACACTTGATTCGAATCAGACGGGAAATAGGTCAAAAATATGTATGCTTTCTTATTCCACTTCACTTGCCCATTTGACTATAACCATGAAATAATTTTGATTCAAATCTAACTAACTTTTTCCATCCATTTTTGTGTTTAATCTCAAGCACATATAAAGTAATTTTGTTATTATTTTTTTAAAAAAATATACCTTACACAACTGATAAGTTCCAAAATGTCAGTATTTTGTGTATGTAATTTGTGGCACTTATCGGTTCTTTTGTTAATAATTCCCCTCTTAGTTAGTAAATATATATAAATTGTGTTTAATCAAGTTTTCGTGTAAATATTGTATCGTTTGATAGTTTTGTCCCATTTTTGTAGGATTTATCGCATGGTTGAAGCTTGGGGCATTCGAGATCAAATAAATCTTCAAGATACGAGTTTTGGAGGAAAATAAGGTTCCCAGGTTGCGCTTAGCATGCTCTGTGGGCGCTTAGCGCACCCTGGGAGTTAAAAATCATATTTTGGCAGAGGTGAGCATGCTTAGCACGCTCGTAGCATACTCAACATGCTATGACCGTGCTTAGCACACTAGCATGCTATGACTACACTCAGCGCACTCGTAGCATGCTCATCAGCATAAGGCGGCTTGATCTAATAAGTGACAACGCGCTTAGCGCGGATTGCTGAGCGCGGTCTACGATTTTCAGTTTATGTATAAATAGCTCAGAATAAATTTCTTTTAGGTTTTTATCATCTCCCAACTCCATGGGGGAGCTCTGGTTTAATTCTTTGTAGATTAGAGGTTAAAGCAACACCATTGAGTGCTACATCTTGTCGATTGGCTATGGGTTGTCTTAGATCGTGTTGACACCGTGAGAAGTTTCATATTCATCTTCTTATTCCATATGTTTCATTCCAATGGTCGGGTTTGTATGTATATCTTTACTCTTTATGTACGTACATTTGTTGATCATGGGATTGTATGAAATCTCTCTTACGAATTAATACCGGTGTTTGTTCTTGATTTTTGCTTTATTGTTGAGTTTTGGTTTATCGTAGACATATGCTTTTAGAATCTCTTTCTTAAATGAATATATATTAGGTCCTAGATTTTAAAAATATATTTAGGCTTAATATTCATGTGGGTATCGGTTATGAAATGCATCTGGGTTGTTTGAGTTGCGTGCGAAATCGCCTATGAGAGCAATACGGGTGATGTCTCACTTTGTGTTAGAAATAGCCTTAGTGTGAGAGATACGTGATGGTATTGACAAGTGATTTAGGTTGAGTGCAATTTGATAAACCGGAAATGTATCGAATATTTGGATCAATTTACATGAATTTTATCCGCATTTTAATTAATTAAATTACTCTTTATTCGTATTATGCTGGTATTTTCTATGTTTTCAGGAATTTGATGTTTGCAAGGCATGTGCGAAGAAAGTCAAGAAAAGTCGAGCTAATCGTATTTAAAATCCACAAAAAGAAAGAGCAATTATGTAATTTAGGGGTGTGTGGCAGAATTGGGTGCATTACAAGTAAAAAGCCTTAGAAGAATAAAGAAGAAAGAAGCGCTAGGCCCAATCCACCCAAGGGGGGGTGTAACGACCGTTACACGTCACCTAACCCAGGTGTAACGACCATTACACCTTGCCACACTAGCCCCTCCTCAAAAGCAGGAGTGTAACGACCGTTACACTGATTCCTTCAATCCGTAGGGGTCTCTATGGAGGCAAATCCGGAGAAGAAAATATCTCAACTCCCTACGCGTCTCCAAGCCTATAAATAGGACTTCAAATGCCCATTTTTGGAGGAATTTTTCTTTTCTCTGCTTTTACTATTACTCTACCGAATATTTTCCGCACTATTTCTTTTTGTTTATTTTACCGATCTGTGGGAGACACCTGAAGTCAGCCAAATATTCTGCCATAATATTTTCAGGTTTAATTTAAGTATTTTATTTATTTATGCCAGGATTGTATGAAATGCTTAGTTTATTTAAATTGTTTGATGATAGTTATTTCTGTTGCACTGTTATTGAATTGTATAACATGCTAGGCTAAATTTATTTATCGGTATGTAAGGTTATATAGCCAACGGGGTTTAGTAACGCCAATTGATTAGTTCCTTTTAAAAAAGAATAATTTTCTGGTTTCAATTACTAGTTCTAAATATTAATTGTTTTGTTACGAGAGTAAAATACAGATAGAAGTTAGGATCAATAAAACGAGAGTTTGAGATAATAACTAGATAGTGGTAATTGTGCATCAACTTAAAATACAGCAATATCGCTTTTAAGTTGATTAGGTTTTGTTTGTTTCCAAAAACTATTTTTAAACTCTAATTGAAACAACGAGAGCACTCACTTAGGTTTGATCGTAGAATCTGAATCAATAAACACGAGAGTGTAAGAAGAGGGTTTTCAAACAAATACTTCCTATTAAAAACTATTTTGTTAATCCGAGTTAGGTCAATGAGTTGCTAAATCCCCGAAGTCCGACCATTACATACCGATATTCTCCCTTGAATCTAAACTAGATTATAATCAATTAGGTTCCCTAAACCCCCTATTAATTATATTATTAGCCTTAGATTTACATAGTAACCTAAGATAACAGTGGTTCGACATTTAGTTCCTTGGGATTCGATAATCTTTAAAGCTATACGTGATAGGACTGTATACTTACGGTCTAGATTCTTTAAGACTCACAAAGTTGTGATCAAGTTTTTGGCGCCGTTGCCGGGGACTAACAAGTCGATATCGTAACTCTTTTAGTTACACTGTAGAGACTAAGGCACCATTCCCAATTGTATGCCAAGCACTCGCTCTAAAGGTGAAGGCTTAGTGCTACCAATTTCCGAACCTGAGCGCTCTATTACTAGAAGACACCGAGTACGAGTATCTCGTATAAATTAATCCCTCTCTCAATCTTCTATACCTACCAAACCAGTTGAAGAACCAGACATGGGTGATTAGCCACGTCTGCTCAAATCTTATGCTATTCCTTCGCAGGAAGAACCATATAACAACATTGATGCTCCTCTGGTCGAGGCTAATAACTTTGAACTCAAACCTTACTTGTCGTCTGCTGTACAACAAAACCAGTTTTTCTGGAGGGTCAATGGACGACCCTAATCTACATTTATCGATGTTTCTGCAATACGTAGATATAGTTAAGAACAATGGAGTCAGTCAAGAGGCGATAAGATTTCGTCTTTTCACTTTTTCCCTAAGAGACAGATCCCGAGCCTGGCTCCAGTCTCTACCAGCTAACTCGGTTTGGGACGAGTTGAAGAAAGTATTTCTTGCAAGATATTTCCCACCAAGTAAGACAGCTACGCTAAGATCCCAAATAAGCGATTTTTGACAAAAGGACAACGAGTCTCTTTTTGACGCTTGGGAAAGATACAAAGACATGCTAAGGCTCTGTCCACATCATGGCCTAGAAGAATGGTTAATCATCCATACCTTCTACAATGGTCTTCTTTATTATACAAGATTAACGATAGACGCCGCCGCAGGTGGCGCACTTATGGATAAATCCTACGTTGTTGCTTATGCTCTCATAGAAAGTATGGCTCAAAACCACTATCAATGGGGGAGTGAAAGAGGTCAAGCAGACAAAGCTCCCGTAGAGAAAGCACTGACAAAAGGCGGTATGTACAAGATCAATAGTCTTGATAGCGTCCATGTTAAGGTAAACGCTCTCGTCCAGAAGATAAATAGCTTAACCGCAGTACCTCTAGCCACTGTGGCTGCTATAACTCTGAATTATGAGATATACGGAGTACCTGGACATGCTGCTGCTGAATGTCAAATCTTAGCAGGAACCCCCCCCCCCCCCCCGACCAAGTACATTATGCTCAAGGAAACCCTTACTCGAACAGTTACAACCATGGATGGAAAAATCATCCAAATTTCTCATATAAGAACACCAATGCGTTGTATGCGCCTGGCCAACCACCTGTTGTACCACTAGGATATCAAAAAGCACCTGCAACTGCTCCTAATATGCCTAGGAAGTCTAACCTCTAAATTCTAATGGAAAATTTTATAACTACCCAAGCTCAAACTAACAAGGAATTTATAAACCAAAATATTCACACTAGTGAGCAAATAAAACAGTTAGTGAACAAAGTAAATGCTTTAGCCACCCATAACAAAATGCTTGAAACCCAGATTTCGCAAGTGGCCCAACAACAAACACCTACTGCTGCACCTGCTGGTACATTACCAGGTCAACCTCAACCGAATCCAAAAGGACATTCTCATGCTATTATATTGCAAAGTGGAACTGAATACGATGGACCAATTGATCCTAGAGCTGAAAACCCAGCCATGTCCCAAAGTTCTAGAAAAACAACTGAGGAGGAAAGTGAACCAAAGAGAAGGTAGGTGATGGAGAGATAGAAGAAAAGGAAAAACCTTATGTTCCTCTGCCACCTTACAAACCACCAATCCCGTGTCCTCAAAGACTTACTCAATCTAGAAGTGCGGGGCAATTTAAGAAATTTGTTGAACTTCTGAAACAATTAAACATCACGATACCATTCACAGAAGCTATCACTCAAATGCCCTCGTATGCTAAGTTTCTCAAAGAAATCTTGTCAAACAAGAAAAAGATAGAGGATAACGAGAGAATTACACTCACTGCTGAGTGTGGCGCAATCATTCAGAACAAAATGCTTCAGAAGCTGAAGGATCCCAGAAGTTTCCCTATACCCTGTAATATAGGTAAGTATGTCATAGACAAAGCTTTATGCGACTTAGGCGCTAGTATCAGCGTTATGCCCCTTGTTGTACCCCAAAATTTTCCCTCCCATATTCTTCAAGATTTGCCAAGATCAATCTCCAAATGTTTCAAAATCCCTCAAGGGTTGCATAGTCCAATTGCCTCCTAACACAGTCAAAATTAGGGTTTTGGTTCTTGCAAAGAAATTGAGGCTTTCAAGGGTCCAATCAAGTCCCATGTGCCCATATACATTGTCAAGCATCAATATATCAAGTTTCAAGACTTACAGCCTCAAATTGCACAGTCAAAAGCCCTAATTGCCCCACAGTCAACTGCAAGGGCAAAATGGTCATTTGGCAGTCAAAAGTTAAATTTTTTGATCAATATCTTATTTTGAAGCCACAATAATCATTTGATCAATTCTTGATCATGATTTCTCAAGCATGGCTCAAAAAGTCTCAAGATGCAAAAGTTTCTATTTTTGGACAGTTGAAAAGTCAACTGCAAATTGACCAAGGCATAACTTCTTCATGGTTTATCAGAAAAATCCCATCCAATGCTCATTTTGAAGGGGATGACATTTCCTACAACTCATCTTCACATTCCAAGTCCAAGAAATTCTCTCACAAAAAGTTATCAATTTCAACATTATAGGTCATTTTCAAAAGTCAACAAAAAGGCACTTTAAGTCAAAGACCATAACTTGAGATTGGTAAATCAAAATGACATGGGACCAAAGGCATTGGTTAGAGGACTTCAAGACCTTTCCAAAATGTCAAAGAACATGTTCATAGCTTCAAAATTGAGCAAGATATGCATTGGAGAAGTTGGGAAATTTTTGGGAACTTTCAAAAGTCAACTTTGCCTAAAACACTTCATTTTTGCTAATGGGCCTCAAATTCTTTCTTGAATCTTTACCCAAAGCCTATGCACGACCTATTGAGCTCAAAATAATTTATTTTCTTATTTTTAATTAATTAATTGAATTTATATTTATATTAATTCATTTAATTGGTTTTAATTATAGGAAAATCAAAAAGATATGTTTTTTGGATCTTTTGTGAAGCAAATCAAATCAGGGCAAGCTGGCAAACTCGTTTCTCAATCAAAAAGGGAAGATCATCCATATTTGGCAAGGTTTTCATTGAAAAAGATTGAAAATCACGTGATTGAAAATCAAAGATTGCAAACTTAATTTCATGGACTTTTGGGCCAAAGTTTTAACCTAATTCATATCACATACATATGCTGAGGCCAACCCTAGTGTAGAACACAGGTGAAAGCTGCTAAGACTCCATAGCCAAATTGCAAAAAACTCAAGAAAAGTGTGAAACTGATTTCCTATTTGCAGCGCATTTCAAAGCCTAAAAAGGATTCAAACACATTGCCTGAGTCTCCAGGAGTCTATTGGCATCAAGAAACAGTCCAAACACGCAAAGAATCAAAGACAATAAGCCACACGGTTTGCCTTATTTTTCAAATCTGCGTATCATGTTTCACGTGCTTTTAATCCATTTTTTTATTGGTGTGTGCTATTAGGGACCTTCTGAAGCTAATGAGACAGTTTAATTGAACTAACGCGCCCTGAATCCAAGATCACCATGGACGAAACCTAGGGTTTTTGAAGCTCCAAATTAGGGCTTTAGGCATAAGGAAAAATTGGACCACGTCATGACTATGGTTGAATTCGTCAAGGCCAGACGAATTCAACCAGGCCCTCGCGCCTTTTTTATGAGATCCATAGCTCTAATCGCTATTATTGGGACTTGTGTTTTGTGGGGGTTTAAAACCCCCGCAATCTTGTTTATGTTTGCAGGTGAAAACGAAGAAGAAGGGTGAGCTGTCCAAACGCTAGTGGATGGTTCAAACGAGTGGCGCGCGTTTTCGTTCTGTGGCATAATCACGTGATTCCTTAATATAATATTTCTTTGTTATTATGTTTACAAACAAACGCAAATGGCTGGATGGTGGGAGACGTGGCTGGAAAATATTGGGACCTGGGTTCGATTCTCAGGTCCCCCATATATTCTTTATATTTTTCTTAATGCTTTCAGGTACAGCGCTTCTCAAACGTTCCACCATACGTACCCACGCCTAAGCTTGCCAAGTGGCCTTGATGAACAATCTGAAGGCCAGGAGATGGAATCCATGGTATGCTCCAGTCAAACAACATGTACTCAATCAGGAAAGTCAACCAGGCTTTGTCTTAATGGGCCTGAATTGCTTCACAAAAACCTCCACTTTGGGTCAGACACCCCCTTGGTTTGCATAATTAATTTTCTTTTCTTTTCTTTTCTTTTAATTTCTTTCAATTGTTTTTTTTATAATTATTATTAATTCAGCATAAAATAGTTTTTCCTAATAAAAATCAGAAACTCAAAAAATGTTTTTATTTTTAATTATTTATTAAATTTACCATTAACCTATTTTTGTAAATAAAAATTAATTGATTAGTTTAAATTAGGTTTTAATTTTAATCCTTTTTCTTAATAAATAAAAATTGCATAGAATTAGGTTTTGACTTTTTTATTATCATCTTTAATTAATTATTATTATTATTATTATTATTTTTGTAAATAACATGTAAATTAATTAAATAGCTTAAGTTAGGTTAACTTTAATATTTTCATTAATAATTAAAATAGACTTAGAATTAGGGTTTTCACTTGATTTTTATTTTCTTTATTTCATTAAACACAAAAAATACAAAAAAAAGCATCTTTCTTGTAAATAATTAATTAAATAATTAGGTTGTAATGTTAATTTCAAGCAAAGGACAAAAACTCTTAATTTCAAGCAAATGGTCCAACACCCTCGGACGTTCCCGGTTTAATTTCTATTTTGCGCGCACTATTTTCTTATTTGATTATTATGTAACTGTTCAAGGATGTAATATTAATTAGGTTTACTGCTTTCTTTACTTTCCGCATCTTTATCAAAAATGGGTCTTTGTATTTTGGCGATGTATAGACCCGCGCCTTGTAATAGCGTAGCTTTTATCTTTCTGTATTTTATTTTCCGCACTCCTAACTGCTAAAATTGCATGAAAGAATGTATGGTAATAAAAAATGACTCGTAGCTCACAATGCCATAATCCAAGATAAATATAACATGAAAACAACACACAAACGCACACACCACTCTTAGGGTACACCTCACTCGTTGCCTTCGAAACGTGGTCGTCAAGTATAGGACGTTTTAGCCGTCGCTCTTATATCCAAGATCCAGTTGCCTCGAAACGGTTGCCTCGGATTAAAAAAGGATCTAGGACATTAGGGTTACTTCTAAGGTGTCCTAACTGTTGCTTCGGTGACCACACTGTCCCTAATAATCGAATTGACCCGAATACCTCCAACGACGGTGCTACCTACCTCTCAATGGTGGGATAGCACTATCTAAAGGACTCTTACACAGCCTAATTCCTTAGAGTAGGTAGATCTCATGGGTACTTGCTCTTTTCAAACAGACAAAAACAACTTTTCACACTGACACTTTCAAAAGTTTTCCAACAAATTTTTCATACACTCTTGAGGACAGATACAAGAGTTACTTAGAAATTTTTCAAACGAAACTTTTTTCAAAACCCACACACACTTGAAAAGCAAACATCTTTTGAAAACATAAGAGCAAGTACCTAAGAGCCCATGGATAACCATGGATAGAAAGGGTGCTAACTCCTTCCCTTTCTATAAATCTACCTCCCGAACCGAGAGACATCTCGAATAAGGAATTTTGCTGTGCTTTTGTCCTTTCCATGTTGGAGAACATAAAAGACGGTGGCGACTCTTGCTTACCGCGACATTTTGCGAAACCAGCTAAAAACAGTCAGTTCTATTTCCACCGATCACAGAACTGGCGACTCTGCTGGGGAAACTTTTAAAAGTGAGGTGTACATTAGGATTAGACCACTCTTGTTTTCAATTGCTTGCTTTGTTTGCTTTAATATTGTGGGCTTGTTTTGGAGTTTCATAGATCCTAACCCGGATCTGGGGGATACCCTTTAGAAGTAGCAACAAACTGTGAGGGAACTGTGCGGGGTATACCGACACGGTTGAAGCAGTTGCTACATTGATGTGACACTTTGGTGAGTACTGGTAACCCTTGAGTCAAGTCAAGGAGAGTACGGGGCCGCCGCATGGTGTCGTGAAGCATCAACTGACCTTAGGAACCTTACTTGACCATCCTGGCCTCTTTAGGGGTAGTGAGATGACCGACTTTGGTGCAGTCCGAAGTTGGTAGATACTCGATACTACACTCATTGAGGGTTGTTTTCTTGGAATATTTTGATCGCCAGTTCAGTGGCTAAATCAAAACAATGAACACAGAAAACAACCCAATGATATTGAGCTCCTTAGAACCCGGTTACTTTTGATAGGACAGGTTTTGAGCCCACCAACTTCAAGAGGGTAGTACCCCAACTTCATGCTGGCCTGAACTCTAAGGGTTGTCTGGTGTGACTTGTGTGCCTTCATACTTGAATTACTTGCATACTTGTTATCTGACACACGAGTTTCTTGCAGGTTTTGTTTACAGTCCTTAATCTGGGCTCATAACAGGGTTTACTTATATCACTCCACGCATAACATAACACCATACCATCATACCATTGCATACATCCTGCATAAGGACTAATCCATTTCAAGGATCTCAAGGGTCTGTGGTGCAGGTCATGATGAACCAACTGTCTAGCAAGGGGCAAAGGGGATTTATTTTCCTCTAGCCAAAGATGTTTGGAGATCAAAGTCAGGGGCTATGACCCACTCGATATGGTGAGCCTTGACTCTTGAAGAAGGACTCTCAACAATATGTGGTGCCTTCAATCAAGCTACCAGATTCTAACAATTTTCTTGTTTACCCCGCGAGATCCGTGAAAACATCGCATGCATACATACATATCATTGCATTACAGGTACCCTTTTGACAGGTCACTTATCTTCTTTGCTGTTTATTTCAGCAATCATCATGAATCCTGAATCATCCAATGAACAAGCTATCAAGGCCCTCCAGGCCCAGAATGCCCAGTTCCAAGAGTTGGTGATGAGCCTAGCCCAGGGTCAACAGGAGCTGAAGACTCTGATACAAAAGAAGAAGAAGAAGAGGACTGTTCTGTTCAACCCTAGACGCAAATCTAGGAATGGATCACAAAATGAGGCTGAGCTGGCTACCCCATCGGTAGGGAAGGACAGTCCCCAAGAGAGAGAGAGGTCCCTAGTCCCGTGGTCTCCGACAACGAGACGGAGTTCAATGATGAACAGTACCCTCCAGCTGAGGACAGGTACAAACAACTCGAAGACCGTCTAAGTGCTATGGAGATACAGAAAGTGCCCGGCCTAGACTTCGGAGATCTAGGTCTATCCTCTAGGGTGGTGATCCCACACAAGTTCAAGGCACCTTCTTTTGCAAAGTACGACGGAGCTTCCTGTCCTAAGCTGCACCTCCGTTCATACGTAAGGAAGATCCATCCCTACACGGCTGGAAAGAATTTGTGGATCCATTTCTTCCAGGATAGTCTTTCAGGGACTCACCTCGAATGGTTCTATCAGCTGGATGGAACCAGTATTCGTAACTGGGAGGACTTGGTTACTACATTCTACAAGCAGTATCAATACAATTCCGACCTCGCTCCTACGCGTACCCAACTCCAAGGTATGTCACTAGGGACGGGTGAAGGATTCAAGGAATATGCGCAAAAGTGGAGAGACCTTGCTAGAAGGGTGCAACCACCTCTGACCGACCGTGAGCTCGTTCATATGTTCTTGGGGACCCTGTCTGGTCCTTTCTTCAACCATCTGATTGGGAATTCTTCTGCTGGGTTTACAGATTTGATCTTGACCGGGGAGAGGATTGAAGCTGGTATCAAGGCTGGAAAGATTCAAGAAGCTGCACCTCCTGATGCTCATAAGAAGCCTTATCATGGAAAAAAAGAGTCCAACACTGTGCATGGTAAAAAGGGTCGTCATGATCAACACGTAGGGGCAACCCAGATCTCCAATCTTATGCCTGCTCAGCGAGGACAGGGGCAGCAACGTAAGGAGGTCGCACCCAAAAGACAGTTCACTAAGATCAACATGACACTGGCTCAAGCGCTACAGCAAATGTTGAAGGCAGGGCTGATTACCTTAAGGGCTCCTCTCCGGAATCCAAACACTTCTGCTCCTAACTATCATCCCAACGAAAGGTGCGCATACCACTCTGATAGCCCGGGGCATACTACGGACAACTGTTGGGCTCTGAAGAACAAGGTCCAAGACATGATTGACGCCAAGGAAGTCCAGTTTGAAGCACCAGAGGCTCCAAACATAATCACTGCCCCTTTACCAAATCATTGGAGGCTTTTGTTTTATTTGAATTTCCGAGTTGTATTTTTCTTTGCTTATACAAACAATTAATGTCATAGAAAACTTGTTTATTCCATTAATGCATCGCATATGTCTGTTTTGAATCAATATATTCGAATTCGCTATATTCAAACTGCTTTCATTTTTTGTGATGATCAACTCTCGGTTAATAATTCTAAGCCTCTTGAGGGAGGATGACGAAAACGATACCATAATCTACAGTATGCTTTTGAACAGACCCAGCTGATGAGGTACATGCATTGTTTCAATTCCTAAACACTGGAGTTATAAGGAAGATAATCCCTCGTCAACCCCTTCGAGCCAAAGAAGTAGGAGTTTTTTTTCTTTTCGAAAATTAAAACCCTTAATTATAACCTGGGGCAGGGTAGTTCTCTCAGTTGATCCAAGTGTACAGCGAATAGCATCAAAGAAGTCCTTCCGAGACAAAAAGACAGTGATGGTTCATATAATCATACAGACAGGCAGTCGTCATTTCTCAAAATAAAAGCCCATTAAGTCAAAACCTATGAAGGAGACTTACAAAACTGGGGCATCCCGCTGACTGTAATCACAAAAGAAACAGTTCAGGCAAAAAACAGGGATAATGAAATCAAAAAAAGAAAAGAGGTACCACAAACCCTCAACAAAAAAGGGAAATGACTGCCTATTCTAAACTGTCAAAATTCGAACCATCACCGAAATATCAGGACAAAGACTCAAACAAGGTCTAATGCATGATCAGCTGAGTTTAGGTTTGAAGAACATCATGAAGAGTGGGTGGGTACAAATAAACTTGAGCCTTTATCCTTTGTTTCTTAAACCGTGAACCAGGCCACGTTATAACCCTTAAAAGTCCTAGCTGAAGCATGGGTTAGTTCGAAGGCATACTGTTACGAAAGGTATCCTGACTCCTTAAGGCTTGCGGTAAAATAACGAGTTGACATCACAGTTTGCAAAAAATTCACTTGTTTTTATGAAAAAACTGCAAGACAGACAAAAGCTTTGCATTTTTAATATAACATTGTTTGCATATGACTTTTTGTTCGAACAACAGAGAAATTCGCACGAAGAATATCTAGTGAACAAGAGCACTCCTAACTAAGGGGCAGACATGAGCATTGTCCATCATCTGGGGCAGTTAAGTCAAGATTCAGAGAATCTCTCAAATGCCAAACAACCAGGGGCAAATCTCCGCCTGAGTCACTTGGGGCATTGGGCATGAATTACAGCGACAAATCTGGTGCGATCAAACATCTTCTGGTAATATGACAACACAACACTACTGACAGTGACACCTCTCTACATCCTGAGAGAACGGACATAGTCGAAAAAAAATACTACGCACAATCAAAGACCCACTAGGTTGACACACCTAGGCAAAAATAAGGGCTTCCCGGCGAACCAAAAGGGTTCGGGCAATAATAAGGGATGAAAATGAAAAATTGGTACACCCGGCAAGTCGAAAACCTGAAAAGGCGGTTTGGGCAAAAAAAGGGTATTCCGGTGGACTAAAAACCCGAAAGGGCGGTCCAGGCAAAAGTTAGGGTTCAAAAGCGTACGACTATGTCCCGGCATCTCGTCACTTGCCTACCAGAAGAAGATTTGTCAAATCAGAAGTTATCTAGACCTCCACAGGTACCTTCTCCCGCAGAAACTGGGGCAATAAGAATTGTCTAAGCGATCTAGTTGCTCTATCCGTCAAAGTACCAAGGTAAATTCAGCTGAAGAATGTGACCAAGATACCTTCTCTCCCCAAGCAGGGTTGGTCTCCCATCAGCCCCAAAAAGGAACAGTATCCCTAGCAAGTCAGCAACACTCTCCCCAAGCAGAGTTAGTCTACTGTCAGCCTTAAAAAAGTTGGGTATCCCCAGAAGATCTTAACAATCCCCAGCAGTGTACAGATGTTCCTAAGCAAGCATCCCCGGCAGTCTTAGTATAAGATTGTTCCCCGGCGGAATACCAGACATCCCAGCGGAGCCATTTCCCCAGTGCAGTCTCAAAAGTTTCCCCAGGAGAGTTGAATCAACCTCCCTAGTAGATTTTGGAAGATTATCCCCAGTAGATTCTGGAAGCTTTCCCCCTGCAGAGTACCAACGTATCTCTCCCACCATGTTCAAAGGTTATTCCCCACCAGAGCCTATAACTGGGTTATCCTCAGCAAATTACAACGGAAAGATCGTCCTCGGCGAAGTTCTTCCTATCCCCCAACGGAGTTCATCAAATTCCCCAACATAACTTATCAATGGAATCCCCAGCGGAGTTATCATCAAATTCTCAACGAAGTATCTCTTCCCACAGAGTAATTCCCCGCAGAGTAATCTCTCCAACAAGTTTATTCCCCAACGGAGTCATCTTCTCCTACCGGTTTATGCTTGCAACCATCATCCCCAGCGGAAGCGAGAGACTCTACTCTCGACATCAGCCCAGGAGTTAACTTCCCGGCATCCGTCAAGGATTTCTTTTCCTAGACGAAAATACATTCATAAACATCACATCTTCATACATTATAGCATGCATACGCATCATATCACAAATCTCATTTATTTTTGAGGACATCTTAATATCATGCAGTTCATGCATCATGACACTGCATACAGCTAACGTTTTGCCTTTTCAGGAAAAAAGGTCAATCCAAAGATGATTACTATCAACTGTCGCAATTCTAGACTCGATTCCTGTATCCTGCCAGGGCACGTCTGAAGAGTTCGAAGATTCGATTCCTGTATCAAGCCAGGGCATATCTGTTGACGACTAATTCCAGACTCGATTCCTGTATCCGGCCAGGGCACGTCTGAAGAGTTTGAAGATTCGATTCCTGTATCAAGCTAGGGCATATCTGTTGACGACTATTTCCAGACTCGATTCCTGTATCCTGCCAGGGCACGTCTGAAGAGTTTGAAGATTCGATTCCTATATCCGGCCAGGGCATATCTGTTGACGACTAATTCCAGACTCGATTCCTGTATCCTTCCAGGGCACGTCTGAAGAGTTCGAAGATTCGATTCCTGTATCAAGCCAGGGCATATCTGTTGACGACTAATTCCAGACTCAATTCTTGTATCCTGCCAGGGCACGTTTGAAGAGTTCGAAGATTCGACTCCTGTATCAAGCCAGGGCATATCTGTTGACGACTATTTCCAGATTCGATTCCTGTATCCGGCCAGGGCACGTCTGAAGAGTTTGAAGATTTGATTCCTGTATCAAGCCAGGGCATATCTGTTGACGACTAATTCCAGACTCGATTCCTGTATCCGGCCAGGGCACGTCTGAAGAGTTTGAAGATCCGATTCCTGTATCAAGCCAGGGCATATCTGTTGACGACTATTTCCAGACTCGATTCCTGTATCCTGCCAGGGCACGTCTGAAGAGTTTGAAGATTCGATTCCTGTATCCGGCCAGGGCATATCTGTTGACGACTAATTCCAGACTCGATTCCTGTATCCTGCCAGGGCACGTCTGAAGAGTTCGAAGATTCGATTCCTGTATCAAGCCAGGGCATATCTGTTGACGACTATTTCCAGATTTGATTCCTGTATCCAGCCAGGGCACATCTGAAGAGTTTAAAGATTCGATTCCTGTATCCAGTCAGGGCATATCTGTTGACGACTAATTCCGGACTCGATTCCTGTATCCAGCCAGGGCACGTCTGAAGAGTTTGAAGATTCGATTCCTGTATCTAGCCAGGGCACATCTGTGAGTAACTGATTGTAGACTCGATACCTGTATCCAGCCAGGGCATATCTACATGAAGAGTTTAGAGATTCGATTCCTGTATCCAGCCAGGGCACATCTACATAAAGAGTTTGAAGATTAACCCTTGTAACATGACGGGTAATTATCTGTCTTTCTCAGGTACACAAGTTCTCGCTAAGGAATCTCTTACGCGATCGACACCTAGATGGAATCTATAAGCCCATCCACATACCGACAGTCTCTAAATGGCATCTATAAGCCCATTCCCGACAAGGTTCTGTCAATCTCCAGGTGGCATCTATAAGCCGATCCTCCTATCCACTACACTTCCAAATGGCATCTGTAAGCCCATTCCCTACATCACACTGCTGATACTCTACTATGCGAGTTCAAATTTCTGGGCACTCTAGTGTTCAATCATCTTCTACCCTCGGATTACGAAAGGCACGCCAGCCAATCTACATCCTCAAGTCTAAGAAGATTGAACAGGGGCAACTGTTGTACCCCAAAATTTTCCCTCCCATATTCTTCAAGATTTGCCAAGATCAATCTCCAAATGTTTCAAAATCCCTCAAGGGTTGCACAGTCCAATTGCCTCCTAACACAGTCAAAATTAGGGTTTTGGTTCTTGCAAAGAAATTGAGGCTTTCAAGGGTCCAATCAAGTCCCATGTGCCCATATACATTGTCAAGCATCAATATATCAAGTTTCAAGACTTACAGCCTCAAATTGCACAGTCAAAAGCCCTAATTGCCCCACAGTCAACTGCAGGGGCAAAATGGTCATTTGGCAGTCAAAAGTTAAATTTTTTGATCAATATCTTATTTTGAAGCCACAATAATCATTTGATCAATTCTTGATCATGATTTCTCAAGCATGGCTCAAAAAGTCTCAAGATGCAAAAGTTTCTATTTTTGGACAGCTGAAAAGTCAACTGCAAATTGACCAAGGCATAACTTCTTCATGGTTTATCAGAAAAATCCCATCCAATGCTCATTTTGAAGGGGATGACATTTCCTACAACTCATCTTCACATTCCAAGTCCAAGAAATTCTCTCACAAAAAGTTATCAATTTCAACATTATAGGTCATTTTCAAAAGTCAACAAAAAGGCACTTTAAGTCAAAGACCATAACTTGAGATTGGTAAATCAAAATGACATGGGACCAAAGGCATTGGTTAGAGGACTTCAAGACCTTTCCAAAATGTCCAAGAACATGTTCATAGCTTCAAAATTGAGCAAGATATGCATTGGAGAAGTTGGGAAATTTTTGGGAACTTTCAAAAGTCAACTTTGCCTAAAACACTTCATTTTTGCTAATGGGCCTCAAATTCTTTCTTGAATCTTTACCCAAAGCCTATGCACGACCTATTGAGCTCAAAATAATTTATTTTCTTATTTTTAATTAATTAATTGAATTTATATTTATATTAATTCATTTAATTGGTTTTAATTATAGGAAAATCAAAAAGATATGTTTTTTGGATCTTTTGTGAAGCAAATCAAATCAGGGCAAGCTGGCAAACTCGTTTCTCAATCAAAAAGGGAAGATCATCCATATTTGGCAAGGTTTTCATTGAAAAAGATTGAAAATCACATGATTGAAAATCAAAGATTGCAAACTTAATTTCATGGACTTTTGGGCCAAAGTTTTAACCTAATTCACATCACATACATATGCTGAGGCCAACCCTAGTGTAGAACACAGGTGAAAGCTGCTAAGACTCCATAGCCAAATTGCAAAAAACTCAAGAAAAGTGTGAAACTGATTTCCTATTTGCATCGCATTTCAAAGCCTAAAAAGGATTCAAACACCTTGCCTGAGTCTCCAGGAGTCTATTGGCATCAAGAAACAGTCCAAACACACAAAGAATCAAAGACAATAAGCCACACGGTTTGCCTTATTTTTCAAATCTGCATATCATGTTTCACGTGCTTTTAATCCATTTTTTTATTGGTGTGTGCTGTTAGGGACCTTCTGAAGCTAATGAGACAGTTTAATTGAACTAACGCGCCCTGAATCCAAGATCACCATGGACGAAACCTAGGGTTTCTGAAGCTCCAAATTAGGGCTTTAGGCATAAGGAAAAATTGGACCACGTCATGACTATGGTTTAATTCGTCAAGGCCAGACGAATTCAACCAGACCCTCGCGCCTTTTTTATGAGATCCATAGCTCTAATGGCTATTATTGAGACTTGTGTTTTGTGGGGGTTTAAAACCCCCGCTATCTTGTTCATGTTTGCAGGTGAAAACAAAGAAGAAGGGTGAGCTGTCCAAACGCTAGTGGATGGTTCAAACGAGTGGCGCGCGTTTTTGTTCTGTGGCATAATCACGTGATTCCTTAATATAATATTTCTTTGTTATTATGTTTACAAACAAACGCAAATGGCTGGATGGTGGGAGACGTGGCTGGCAAATATTGGGACCTGGGTTTGATTCCCAGGTCCCCTATATATTCTTCATATTTTTCTTAATGCTTTCAGGTACAGCGCTTCTCAAACGTTCCACCATATGTACCCACGCCTAAGCTTGCCAAGTGGCCTTGATGAACAATCTGAAGGCCAGGAGATGGAATCCATGGTATGCTCCAGTCAAACAGCACGTACACAATCAGGAAAGTCAACCAGGCTTTGTCTTAATGGGCCTGAATTGCTTCACAAAAACCTCCACTTTGGGCCAGACACCCCCTTGGTTTGCATAATTAATTTTATTTTATTTTATTTTCTTTTAATTTCTTTCAATTGTTTTTTTTATATAATTATTATTAATTCACCATAAAATAGTTTTTCCTAATAAAAATCAGAAACTCAAAAAATGTTTTTATTTTTAATTATTTATTAAATTTACCATTAACCTATTTTTGTAAATAAAAATTAATTGATTAGTTTAAATTAGGTTTTAATTTTAATCCTTTTTCTTAATAAATAAAAATTGCATAGAATTAGGTTTTGACTTTTTTATTATCATCTTTAATTAATTATTATTATTATTATTATTATTTTTGTAAATAACATGTAAATTAATTAAATAGCTTAAGTTAGGTTAACTTTAATATTTTCATTAATAATTAAAATAGACTTAGAATTAGGGTTTTCACTTGATTTTTATTTTCTTTATTTCATTAAACACAAAAAATACAAAAAAAGCATCTTTCTTGTAAATAATTAATTAAATAATTAGGTTGTAATGTTAATTTCAAGCAAAGGACAAAAACTCTTAATTTCAAGCAAAGGGTCCAACACCCTCGGACGTTCCCGGTTTAATTTCTATTTTGCGCGCACTATTTTCTTATTTGATTATTATGTAACTGTTCAAGGATGTAATAGTAATTAGGTTTACTGCTTTCTTTACTTTCCGCATCTTTATTAAAAACGGGTCTTTGTATTTTGGCGATGTATAGACCCGCGCCTTGTAATAGCGTAGCTTTTATCTTTCTGTATTTTATTTTCCGCACTCCTAACTGCTAAAATTGCATGAAAGAATGTATGGTAATAAAAAACGACTCGTAGCTCACAATGCCATAATCCAAGATAAATATAACATGAAAACAACACACAAACGCACACACCACTCTTAGGGTACGCCTCACTCGTTGCCTTTGAAACGTGGTCGTCAAGTATAGGACGTTTTAGCGGTCGCTCTTATATCCAAGATCCAGTTGCCTCGAAACGGTTGCCTCGGATTAAAAAAGGATCTAGGACATTAGGGTTACTTCTAAGGTGTCCTAACTGTTGCTTAGGTGACCACACTGTCCCTAATAATCGAATTGACCTGAATACCTCCAACGACGGTGCTACCTACCTCTCAATGGTGGGATAGCACTATCTAAAGGACTCTTACACAGCCTAATTCCTTAGAGTAGGTAGATCTCATGGGTACTTGCTCTTTTCAAACAGACAAAAACAACTTTTCACACTGACACTTTCAAAAGTTTTCCAACAAATTTTTCATACACTCTTGAGGACAGATACAAGAGTTACTTAGAAATTTTTCAAACGAAACTTTTTTCAAAACCCACACACACTTGAAAAGCAAACATCTTTTGAAAACATAAGAGCAAGTACCTAAGAGCCCATGGATAACCATGGATAGAAAGGGTGCTAACACCTTCCCTTTCTATAAATCTACCTCCCGAACCGAGAGACATCTCGAATAGGGAATTTTGCTGTGCTTTTGTCCATTCCATGTTGGAGAACATAAAAGACGGTGGCGACTCTTGCTTACCGCGACATTTCGCGAAACCAGCTAAAAACAGTCAGTTCTATTTCCACCGATCACACCCCTGTCCATATCCAAAAGGCTTGACATGGGAGAATTAAGACCAACCAAGATGTTAATACAACTAGCAGATCACTCTGTCAAATACCCCATGGGAATTCTAGAAAATGTTCCGGTACATATAGGTCAATTCTACATCCCTACAGATTTTATCATTATGGACATTAAAGAAGATAGCGTAACCCCTATAATATTAGGAAGACCATTTTTAGCCACTGCTGGAGCTATTATAGATGTTAAAAGAGGAAAGCTAACTTTTGAAGCTGGAGAAGAGAAAGTTGAGTTTATCCTGACACGGTTCCTGCAGGCCCTGGCTATAGATGATACATGCTATCTATTAGATGTAATAGACGAATGTGTCAAAGAGATGGAGTCAGGAGAAGAAACTCATTACGAAACTATAAAGATTCTTATGCCCCTAATTTTTGAAGATGATGATTGGTATCCCGAATATCGAGATGACGGTTTAAGCGAATGCCTAGCACTGACACCAAATCATATGCCTTGTCCGGAGCAACCCAACTTGGAACTTAAAGTTTTACCCAAAACCCTAAGATACGAATTCCTAGATTCCAAACTTAAAAGACTCGTGATAGTTAACACATACTTAGGACAAATTGAGGCGGAAAAACTATTGTATGTCTTAAGAAAATATCCCTCTGCTTTAGGATATAACATTGTTGATCTTAAAGGAATAAGTCCTTCCATCTGCATGCATCGCATTATGCTGGAAGAAGACTGTAAATCTTCTAGAGAACATCAGAGAAGAATTAACCCGATCTTGAGCAATGTAGTCAAGGATGAAGTTACTAAAATTCTAAATGCATGTATCATTTATCCAATATCAGATAGCTGTTGTACCCCAAAATTTGCCCTCTCAATTCTCAAGGCCTTTCTCACAAGGATTCTCAAAGGTTCAAGCATGAACAAGTGCATTTGTATTTTTCAATACCAAAAGGAAACTGTCAAAAATGGGGAAAACAGATAAAATTAATATTTTGGCAAATTTGGATAAAAACAAGTGTCCTTCGTTTCAGCTCTTTCGATTGGTCTTTTGGCCTCTTTCGACACAAGCTTGGCTTGCATCCTTCGATTGGCCTTTTGACCTCTTTCGACACAAGTTTGGCTTACATCCTTCGACTGGGCATGGGCCTCTGACACAGTTTTGTTTAGATTCACAAGGAAAAGAGCCTCTTGTAATCTATTTCATTTACAAGGCAAAAACCCTCTTGATGGTGTCCTTCGATCCAGGAGGAAAAAGCCTCTCTTTTGCCCTCTTTCGATCACACATCCTGCCCTTGCACGTTTTTTTTTCGTTTGAGGGAGTGACTTCTCTAGCTTTGCAAGCTTCGATTGAGCCTTCCATCCCAAGAGCATTAATTTGGCCCATTCGAAGGATTGTCTAGGGAAGTCATTCGAACGTCACTTCGATTGAAGAAAGGAGATGGTTACTGAAAGTCTGGTCGAAAGGTGAGGCTAGAGAGTCAAGACAAAAGGATGAGAGGCCAAAGGCATTTGTTGACCAAGTCTCATGCGCTGTCAGGCTCGGGCCTGATTCACTGGCCATAAAACTCCAAAACTGTTGCACAGCAGTCCCACACTGTCCAAATTCCTTGCACTAAAATGGCAATAAAACACTGTCCCTCGAAAGCTACAAATACAACATACTCTTTTTGTTTGAATTTTTTGTTTTCCCTCCCAAAGCATCAACCTAAGCCATCTATAAATATGAGCCTCCACCACACATGTTGGGGGGGACCTTTTTGGCCAGTCGAACGAATCTGCAGAAAATTCTCTAACAGCTCTCAAACACATACCCAGAATCCAAACACATATCCAGAATCCAAACACATATCCAGAATCCAAACACTTATCCCCTTGGAATCTAAAACGTCCCTATACCTTGTTACCCTTCGAATCTAGTAGGAAGAACCTCACACTTGTTCTTCTCTTCCAAATCCAGTATCAAAGACATAACCCCTGGTTCTTCCCTTCGAATCCAGAAGCATCCAAGGAAACCACTTAAAGGCCCAACACACGTTCCAGCCTCAAGCAAGGTAAGTCATTCTTAACCTTGAACCTTTCATTTATAGCATAACATGTAAATAAGCTTCCTTTTCGTTTCAAATATATACGTAATATTTGCTACCTTTTCGTTTCCACCCTTTAGTTTGTTTTTATTGTTGCTCCTTTTGGTTTGGTTCTTTGGTCGGTTACAGATGCTTTAAGAACTAACCTGGCCCTGAGGTAATGATAGCGTGGCCTTAGGCCATGTTGCTATTTAATGTCTCAAACGAAATAAACAGGAGACAAGAATATGATACGAAGCCTCAGGCTTCCTCACTGACTCCAGGCCCGGTCGAAGGAGGCAGAAAAGAAGATTACATCTTGCACAGATTCCAGGCCTAATCGAAAGGCACAACATGTTGTCCCCCTGGTCCCAATCCAAAGGCACAACATGCTGACCGTGAGGCCTCAGTCGAAAGTCATGCCTTCACCCTTTTCAGGCCAAATTGAAGAGAGCCGGAATGTGCAGAATCGAAGGGTTTCCTGCCCCAATCGAAAAACCTTCATTTTTCTTACTTTTATTTTATTTTTGCCTTTATATTTTATGCCTTTCGATATGGTTGTAATAGCGTAGGATTTTATCTTTCTGCATTTTATTTACTTTGTACAAATGCTAGTAATTAGGCGTGTATGACAAGATAAAAATCAACAAGTAGACAACCCCTAATCAAAGATTAAATGCATGAAATCAATACACAATTCACACTTGCACCCCTAGGGTAATCCCGCTTATTGCTTTCCAAAATGGGCCATATTGCATGTTGAGTGTTTTTGGCAAAACAAAACAATATCAAATGATCATAGTCCCTCGATGACGCTTTCGAAAGTTGCCTAAAAATGATCAAGTCCCTCAAAGGAAAAAGTTGCCAAAGACGCTTGGCACCATTGCAATCATGGTCTAAACGATGACCCGCGCCCGTCCCGTTCACATCCTAACACAAGATTGTCCACCAAATACAATGGTGGAACAAAATTGTTAAAAGGGTTAAAACATAGGAAAAACCTTTGAGTAAATTTAGGGGTAGACAAACTCTTAGTTATTTGATCAAACTTGCAAAAAACACACTTGCCTCTTTTCAAAACACACATCACAACACACTTTCAAAAACATTGAAAACTTTTCAAAAGATACACACCTTTGTATACATTCAAACATGGATCATTACAAAGGTTGCCACAACAAATGGCCTCTTTTCAAAACATTTTCAAACCCACACACAAAGCACCATTTCAAACAATTGAAAATCAAAGGCAAGTGATCTAAGCAAGTAACTAAGAGCCCATGGATAACCATGGATAGAAAGGGTGCTAATACCTTCCCTTTCTATAATCTACTCCCCGAACCCAAGAAAACATCTCAAAGGTTTTTGCTGTGCTTTTTAACCTTTCCTTAGGATAAAATAAAAAGTCGGTGGCGACTCTTGCTCAACCGAAACATTTGCAAAAACAAACGCAAAACTCAAGTCAGTTCTCCCACCGTATCACAGAACTGGCGACTCTGCTGGGGAACAACTTAAAAGTGGATTAACCTTAGGGCTTAGATCACTCTTGTTTTCAAATTGTTTGATTTGTTTGCTTTTATATTTGTGGGCTTTGCATCGGAGTTTTATGGATCCTAACCCGGATATGGGGAATACCCTTTTAGGTAGCATAATCTGTGAGGGACCTGTCCGGCGTAGACCGACATGGGTGAAGCAGTGGCTACGTTGGTGTGACACCTTGGTCTGTACCGATATCCCTTGTGTTGCAACGAGGAGAATATGGGTCTTCTAAGGAGTCATTAAACACCAACCGACCTTAGAACCCTAAATTGACCCAACTTGGCCATAGAATGGTAGCAATATGCTACACTCATTGAGGCTAAACTCTCGCGATGGTTCTGGCCGCAAGAAAAGATTGCGATGCTGGAGTTATGACCGATTAAGGGTAGTCAATGATATTGAGGTCCTCTAGAACCCGATTACTTTTGATAGGACAGGTCCTAACCAACAAAACTGAAAGAGGGTAACACCTAAACTTCATGCTGGCCTAAACCCTAAGGGTTGTCTTGTGTGACTTGTGTGCCTTATCATGTTTGCCTTTGTAAATACTTGTGGTGTGCTTTATCATAGCATCATAGCATCATACCATTACATGCATCCTGCATAAGGACTGACCCATTTCAAAGACAAGAGGGTTTCATCTTTGCTCTGTTTTGTAGGACATCATGATGCCCGTGCGTAGGAATACTATCCGGCTCAACTTTGTTCAACCACCAACTTTGCTCAAGGAATTGGTTGATAGGATTCCAAACACTACTTCCTTCATCAAGAGGCATGGTTCTCTCCTTGGTTTAGTCACTTCAAAATGGGACCAACAACTGATGAGTGTCTTGGTCCAGTTTTATGATCCCTTGTATCATTGCTTCACTTTTCAAGACTTCCAGCTGGTCCCTACCCTGGAAGAATTCTCTGATTTGCTTGGTATCCCTGTTTTGGAGCAGACTCCATTCACTGGTTGGGAGAAGACTCTTAGGCCTGAAGAGATTTCTGCAGTCCTTCCCTTAACCAAAGAAGAGGTAGTGGCTAACTGGGAAACTAGAAGTGGAGTTAGGGGCTTTTTGGTTAAGTTTCTGGTTGGCAAAGCTAATAGTTTCTGGAATGACTTAGACTTCAAGGCGTACGAAGACATTCTGGCTCTTTTAATCTATGGTCTGGTATTGTTTCCCAATCCCGATACCTTTATCAATATCTATGCCATAAGGATCTTCATGTCTCGGAACCCTGTACCCACTCTTTTGGGTGATATCCTACAACAGCTCTATGCTCGTACTGCCCGAAGACGGGGAACTCCATGGTGTTGTGCTCCTTTGTTAGTAAGGTGGTTTATTTCGCACCTTCCTAAGTTCGTGCTGAAGAATGAAGAAGGAAGGGGCTGGGCTCATAGGTTAATGTCTCTCACTGATAATGACATCACTTGGACTCTCAGAGGTTTGGATGAGGTAGCTGTTATTGATCGTTGTGGAGAATACCCTAATGTTCCATTGATCGGTACCCAGGGAGGAATCTCTTATAATCCATGTTTAGCTCTCCGTCAGTTTGGAAGAGCCAGAAGAGTAGGGCCTCATGAGATGTTGGTTCCTCACTTCAGTTTTGAATTTCAGGTAGGCAGTGACAAACCGCGCCATGGATTCATTAAGGCTTGGGACAGAATTCACAAAGCTGACCCACATGAGTTGGGACCGAAGACTTCTCTACCATTGGAACCCTATTGCAGATGGGTCCGCATCCGTGCTCAGAAGTTAGGTATGCCATACGAAGCTGTCAGGCCTATCATTCTTGAATCTCCCGATGAAGACGGGGTTCCTCCAACTGTCCTCCCTCCTCAGATACCCATTGATGTTGATACACTAAAGAGATCTTGGGCGCAGCTACAGGAAGAACGGGATTTTTATCGGGAAAAGTTCAACGAACAAGAACGGAAGATCCAGAAGCTGACTAAGCAATTGGAGGAAGAGCGGATCTTGAATGACTATATCCGTACTGAGAAGAGGAGGCCATGGGAGCACTGATGAGCTTAGAATGTTTCTTTTACAGCTTTTATTTCCTTTTCAGTATTTTCATTTTTTGTAATGCCTAAGGGCAAGTTGTTGAACAATTTAAAGTTTGAATCTAATGAAGTGTGTTTCTCTTTGTCTACGAAGTTGAATCCCGATTGTCTTTGAAAACATAAAACATACGCATATCATTGCATCATATGCATAACAGGTACCCTTTTTCCACAAGTTGCTTAATCTTCTTCGCTGTTTATTTGAACAGTCATCATGAATCCTGAATCATCCAATGAGCAAGCTATCAAGGCCCTCCAGGCCCAGAACGCCCAGTTTCAAGAGCTGGTTATGAGCTTAGCCCAAGGTCAACAAGAGTTGAAGACTCTGCTCTTGAAGAAGAAGAAGAAGAAAAGGACTGCGCTGTTTAACACTGGACGGAGGTTTGGGAATACACTACATAATGAGGCTGATCAGGCTACTTCCTCTGCAGAAAAAGACAGTCCCCAAGGGGGAAGGGCTCCTAGTCATGCAGTCTCCGACAACGAGACAAATTACAATGATGAACAGTACCCTCCTGCTGCAGACAGATACAAGCAACTAGAGGAACGTTTAAGTGCCATGGAGATTCAAAATGTGCCGGGGTTGGATTTCGGAGATCTAGGTTTATCTTCTGGGGTGGTGATCCCACACAAATTCAAGGCGCCTGCCTTTGTGAAATACGATGGGGCTTTCTGTCCTAAGCTGCATCTCAGATCATATGTAAGGAAGATCCAACCTTACACTGCAGACAAGAACCTATTGATCCATTTCTTTCAGGATAGCCTTTCAGGGTCTCAACTCGAATGGTTCTATCAGCTAGATGGAGCCAGTATTTGAAACTGGGAAGATTTGGCTACCGCATTTTATAAACAGTATCAGTACAATTCTGACCTTGCTCCCACGCGTACTCAACTCCAGGGTATGTCACTGGGGACGGGCGAAGGATTTAAGGAGTATGTGCAAAAGTGGAGAGACCTGGCTGGCAGGGTGCAGCCTCCTTTGACTGACCGTGAACTTGTTGACATGTTCCTAGGGACCCTGTCTGGTCCATTCTTCAATCATCTGATTGGTAATTCTTCTGCTGGGTTTACAGATTTGATCTTGATTGGTGAGAGGATAGAAGCTGGTATCAAGTCAGGGAAGATACAGAAAGGTGCCTCCGCGAGTACTGAGAAGAAGCCTTTCAAGAAAGAAGCCAATGTTGTTTATGGTCCCCGAAGACAGAATAAACCAGAATGCCGCCAAACTGTCAATGCGTTGGTAATTTCAAAGCATGCTGCTGCTCCTCAGCAATACAACCAACCAAGGGGTGAGAGGCCCAAAAGGCAGTACACTCGGCTCAGTATGACCCTGTCTCAGATATTGCCGCAACTACTATCAACCAATCTGGTAACTGTCAAGGAAGCTCCGAAGGTAGTGAACACAGCTTCTCCAAAGTACAACCCCAACGCCCATTGCGCTTATCACTCTGATAGCCCAAAGCATACTACGGACGATTGCTGGGCTCTGAGGAATAAGGTTCAAGACCTTATTGATGCTAAAGAAATACATTTTGAGGCGCCTGAAAGACCCAATGTTGTGACTGCTCCCATGCCCCAGCATGGAGTGAATGTTGTGGAAGAAGACCGGTATGTAGCCTCCATGGAAGAGATTGTTACTCCGTTGATGACTGTCAAAAGGAACCTGTTGCTAGCCGGTTTATTTCCGGGATGTAGTAAAGTTTGCCTTCTATGTACTGTTTCGCCTTTTGGTTTTCCTTTGCTGAAATCAGGTATCCAAAGCCTGATGGATAGCAAAGAAATCTTGTTCGAGAAGATTGTTGTTCCTGCTGTCCCTGCCGAAGAAGTTTCTATTGTCACTATTTTCAACAAACCTCCCAAGGCTCCTTCAAAGAAGCCTGTCAAAATCATGTCCACTCAGAAGATTGCTCCTATCATCATCACTGTTCCGGGGCCTCTCCCTTATACATCCGACAAAGCTGTCCCATGGCACTATGGGGCAGATGTTTATGTGCTTGGAGTAAAACAAGAGTTTGATACAAGTACCGGCGTCAGTAACATCACCGGGCCTGCCAAAATTACTCGCAGTGGTAGGTTGTTCTCTCCAGATATTTCGCCACCAGCTATTCAGAAACCCCTTATCATCACACCTGCAAGTGTGCATGTTCCACTTCCTAATCAAGTTCCTGTTTCTACCCCTGCTGCCGAGTCATCTGACGCTCGGGGCAAAGGGATTGCTACTGATTTGCCTGCCCTGACGGAGGCACCGAAAACAACCACTATTGAAGCCTCCCAGCAAGAGATGGAGGAGATCCTCAAGATTATCAAGAAAAGTGATTTCAATGTGGTTGAGCAGTTGGGGCACACCCCATCAAAGATTTCTATGCTATCACTGTTGTTGTGTTCAGAGGCCCATGCCAAGGCCCTGATCTCCTTCCTGAAGACGGCCCATGTGCCACAAGAAACGTCTGCTGATCAATTTACTGATTGTGTGGCCAACTTGACTGCTCATAATGGTTTGGGCTTCTCTGACTCCGATCTGACCGCAAAAGGAAAGAACCATAACGACGCCCTGCATGTCTCCATTGAATGCAGAGGCACTACTCTTGCCCATGTGTTGGTAGACACCGGTTCTTCATTGAATGTATTGCCTAAGAAGGCCCTAGACAGGTTAGATTGTGAGGGTTTGGAGCTCAAGCCTAGTAACATTGTTGTCCGAGCCTTTGACGGTTCGAAAAGGATGGTACATGGTGAAGTTGACATTCCGATCAGGGTTGGTTCTCAAGTGTTTGATTCTACTTTCTATGTGATGGATATCCGACCATCCTATTCCTGTTTGTTGGGTCGTCCATGGATCCATAAGGCTGGAGCGGTGACCTCCACACTACATCAAAAGCTTAAATACCCAGTCAGAGGAAAGATTGTGACAGTTCAGGGGGAGGAAGAATATATGGTCAGCCACCTAAACTCGTTCCGGTACATAGAAATGGATGGGGAATTCATTGAGACCCCCTTTCAACACTTTGAAGAGGTGCCTCAGACATTGGCGTCGGCTGAAACTGTGATTGAAGACCCTCCTTTGAAGATGGCTTCCTTAAAGGATGCCCGGGCTGTGATTGAGAAGGGTGAGTGCGCAAACTGGGGCCGACTCCCTGACTTTACTCTGAAGACCGACAAGTTTGGTTTGGGCTTCACTGCAGAGGCTCAGAGGGCTGTTCACAAAGCAAGGATTGGAAGACCTCCTGTGTTCATCACCAACCCAGGAGTGAATGCTATTGAAGACGACGTGGAGGAATCTAAATTTGACAGCTGGATCTACCCAACAACCGACAGTGGACCAAGCAACTGGACTGCCAAAGACTTTACACCTATTACTTTTGTCACTCAGTAATGAACTCTTTTGTTTTCAATTTGTAACAAACAATATGTTGAAACTTTTATGGCTCGGTGTCCTACCCGGGGCACCGTGGCTTCATTTGTGAGGGCTTTTGTATGTCATTTTCATATATCATTAATCAAAACATTGGACGTTTGTTGCATTTCAAAATTTTGCGCTCTTTTTTCTTTCTTTATTATATATTGCAAAACAGCTATATTTACACACACTCACTTATACAGGTTCCAATCCACTCTGGATCTCACTGGTAACGACTCTGCTACTGCCAGTTATGACTTCGAAAATCCTATCAACTTAGCCGAAGACGAAGGCGAAGATGATTGTGAAGTGCCTGGTGAACTTGCAAGACTGCTACTCCAGGAAGAGAGGGCCATTCAGCCACATGAAGAGTCAGTGGAAACGGTAAATCTGGGTACTGAGACAGACAGAAAGGAAGTCAAGATTAGTGCCAATCTAGAGCTCAGTGTGAAGCAACGGTTGATTCAGATGCTGCATGACTATGTGGAAATATTTGCCTGGTCTTACGAAGACATGCCTGGGTTGGATACCGATATTGTAGTTCATCACCTGCCTACCAAGGAAGATTGCCCTCCGGTAAAACAGAAGGTCCGCCGTATGCGTCCAGAAATGTCCGAGAAAATCAAAGCTGAGGTTATGAAACAATTTGATGCCGGGTTTCTAGCAGTGACTTCCTACCCTCAGTGGGTTGCTAATGTGGTTCCAGTGCCGAAAAAAGATGGTAAGGTCAGAATGTGTGTTGATTACAGGGATTTGAACAGGGCCAGCCCTAAGGATGATTTCCCTCTGCCTCATATCGACGTTCTGGTTGACAACACTGCTCAGCATAAAGTATTCTCCTTCATGGATGGCTTCTCCGGTTATAATCAGATCAAGATGGCTCCTGAAGACATGGAGAAGACCACTTTTGTTACTCAGTGGGGCACCTTTTGCTACAAGGTCATGCCTTTTGGGTTGAAAAATGCTGGGGCAACTTACCAACGTGCCATGGTTGCTTTACTTCATGATATGATCCATCCCGAGATAGAAATATACGTCGACGATATGATTTCAAGGTCCCAAACTGAGGAGGAACACCTTGACCATCTACGGAAGTTGTTTGACCGTCTGAAATTGTACAAGCTGAGGTTGAACCCGAACAAGTGCACCTTCGGGGTAAGATCTGGAAAATTGCTAGGCTTCGTCGTAAGCGACAAAGGCATTCAAGTGGACCCTGCCAAAGTGAAAGCCATACAAGAGATGCCAACTCCTAAGACAGAGAAAGAAGTCATAGGCTTTCTAGGACGGTTGAATTACATTGCCCGATTCATCTCACATCTAACTGCTACCTGTGAACCAATCTTCAAAATGCTGAAGAAAGATCAAGTAGTACGTTGGAACGATGAATGTCAGGCTGCTTTCGAAAAGATCAAAGAGTATCTCCAAGAACCACCCATTCTTATGCCACCGGTTGAAGGGAGACCTCTAATCCTATACTTGACAGTACTTGACAACTCAATGGGGTGTGTGCTGGGGCAGCATGACGAGTCTGGCCGAAAAGAACATGCCATTTATTACCTGAGCAAAAAGTTTACCGACTATGAGACCCGATACTCACTGCTCGAGAAAACTTGTTGCGCTCTGGTATGGGCTGCTCGCCGGCTGAGACAGTATATGTTGACTCACACTACTCTGTTGATTTCAAAAATGGATCCAATCAAGTACATATTCGAAAAGCCTGCTCTGTCTGGAAGAATAGCAAGATGGCAAATGATCTTGACGGAATATGACATCCAGTACACGACTCAAAAAGCAATCAAGGGAAGTGTATTGGCAGACCATTTGGCACACCAGGCAGTGGACGACTACCAGTCGATGAATTTTGAATTTCCAGACGAGGATATCATGGTAGTGACTGATTGCGAAGTACCTGGACCGGATGAAGGACCCGAGGAAGGATCCCGATGGTCTATGCACTTTGACGGAGCCTCGAACGCCTTGGGTAATGGTATCGGCGCTGTGATCATATCCCCTAAAGGCACTCATACCCCACTCACCGCCCGACTATGTTTCAACTGCACCAACAACATGGCGGAGTATGAGGCATGCATCATGGGTCTTCAAGCTGCAATTGATTTAAGGATCAAGTTTCTGAGTGTCTTCGGAGATTCCGCTCTCGTGATCAATCAGGTCAAAGGCGAGTGGGATATGAAACACCAAAATCTTATCCCTTACAAGGAGTATGTGCTGACATTGCTTCCTCACTTCGAGGAGATAACTTTTGATCACTTCCCAAGAGAGGAGAATCAGTTAGCGGACGCACTAGCTACAATGTCTTCTATGTTCAAAGTCAAATGGGACAATGAGGCTCCCCGGATCATTATCTTGAAATTGGACGAACCTGCATATTGCTGTGATCTTGAGGCTGAGGAGGTAACTGAAAAACCCTGGTATCATGAAGTGAAGAGGTACTTGGAAGCTCAAGAGTACCCCGAGGGTGCATCTGTTAATGACAAGAAATTCCTGAGAAGGTTTGCAGCAAAGTTCTTCCTCAGCAATGGCATTCTCTACAAGCTAAACCATGACTCAACCTTACTGCGTTGTGTGGATAAGACTGAAGCAGAAAAGATCATGGCGGAGCTACATGAAGGTACCTTCGGGACACATTCCAGTGGACATACCATGGCAAAGAAAATCCTCCGGGCAGGGTATTTCTGGTCCACAATGGAAGCCGACTGTTATCAGCACTCGCGAACTTGTCATAAATGCCAGATCTATGCAGATAAGGTGCACATTCCTCCGGTTCCTCTGAACGTCCTGACGGCACCTTGGCCTTTTGCAATGTGGGGCATTGATATGATCGGCGAAATCAGACCGACGGCATCCAACGGACATCGCTTCATCCTGGTAGCGATTGATTATTTCACAAAATGGGTTGAAGCAGCTTCCTATGCCACTGTAACCAAGAGCGTCGTGGCACGGTTCATTCGGCACAACTTGATCTGTCGATACGGTGTACCTGAGAGGATCATTACGGACAATGGTACCAATCTTAACAACAAGATAATCACTGAACTCTGCGAGCAATTCAAGATACAGCACCACAACTCTTCTCCCTACCGGCCGAAGATGAATGGGGTTGTAGAAGCAGCGAATAAGAACATCAAGAAGATTGTGCAAAAGATGACAGTGACCTACAAAGATTGGCACGAAATGTTACCGTTTGCTCTTCATGGGTACCGTACCTCAGCACGGACGTCAACAGGGGAAACTCCCTTTTCCTTGGTCTATGGCATGGAGGCAGTCTTGCCTATTGAAGTCCAGATACCCTCTCTCCGGATAATGAAGGATGCAGATTTGAGCGAAAATGACTGGATCCAGACTCGGCTTGATCAATTAAACCTAATTGACGAAAAGAGACTCACCGCTATTTGTCATGGTCAGACGTACCAAAAACGGATGATCAGGGCATTTAACAAGAAAGTCAGACGACAAGAGTATCGAGTCGGAGACCTGGTAATCAAGCGCATCATTCTTCCTCAAGGTGATCCCAGGGGCAAATGGACCCCTACGTACGAAGGGCCATTTGTGGTTAAGAACATCTTTTCAGGAGGAGCGATGATTCTAACCACCATGGATGGTGACGACCTTCCTCACCCCGCCAATGCAGACATAGTAAAAAGAGACTACGCATGATTAAAGACCCGCTAGGTTGACACACCTAGGCAAAAATAAGGGCTTCCCGGCGAACCAAAAGGGTTCGCGCAAAAATAAGGGACGAAATGGAAAAAATTTGTACACCCGGCAAGTCGAAAACCTGAAAAGGCGGCTTGGACAAAAATGGGTATCCCGGTGGACTGAAAACCCGAAAGGGCGGTCCAGGAAAAAGTTAGGGATAAAGAGTAATACTATGTCTAATTGGATCACCTTGCATCTCAGACACTGGCATCAACTATCAGACTTCGGCGCCAATCAATCAGCTTCATCTTCAACTAAGCAGCAGAGTGATGAGACGCTTGAAGACATAAAGGCGATAGCAGAGTTGGAACCTAGTGGGATTATTTTTTCACATAGCTGTTTTGTTTTCTTTTCACAAAATTGTACAAACTCTATGTTGCTCGGCGGCGTTCTCTTACTAGGACGTCAGCCTCCTGTACATAAAATGCCTATTTACAGGCGAATCTCGAAATCAATACAAGTTCAATTTTTCAGACAAAATTACCCATCATTTTTCCTTTTTCTATTTTGTTTTGCAAAGAACGTCCAATGTTCATTTTTGATATATGCATTCGACATTAATTGCTAATCATGAATATTTGCATACGAAACAAACGACTAATTACAGATGACATCAGAAACAGGGGCAATAAAGAATTGTCTAAGCGATCTAGTTGCTCTGTCCACCAAGGTACCAAGGTAGGTTCGGCTGAAGAACATAACCAAGTTACCTCAACTCCCCACATAGTAAGACCAGATTTCAGCAATACTCTCCCCAGGCAGAGTTGGTCTCCCATTAGCCCTAAAAAGGTACAATGTTCCCCTAGCAAGTCAGCGGTACTCTCCCCAAGCCGAGTTAGTCTACTGTCAGCCTTAAGGAAGTTGGGTATCCCCAGAAGATCTCAACATTCCCCAGCGGAGTATAGACATTCCTCAGCAAGCATCCCCGGCAGTCTTAGTATAAGTTTGTTCCCCGGCGGAATACAAGACACCCCAGTGGAACCCTTCCCCAGTACAGTCCAAAGTTTCCCCAGGAAAGTGGAAAGCTTGTACCCGATAGATTCTGGAAGCTTATCCCCTTCAGAGTACAAACGCATCTCCCCGGCTTCATTCAAAGGTTATTTCCCCACCATGGTATAACTGGGTTATCCTCAGCTAATTACCACGGAAAGATCGTCCTCGGCGAAGTTCTTCCTACCCCCAGCGGAGTTCATCAAATTCCCCAACAAGCTTATCAACGGTAGCCCCATCGGAGTTCTCATCAAAACCTCAGCGAAGTATCTCTTCCCACAAAGTAATTCCCCGCAGAGTAATCTCTCCAACAAGTTTATTCCCCAATGGAGTCATCTTCTCCTACCGGTTTATTCTTGCAACCATCATCCCTAGTGGAAACGAAGAACTCCACTCTTCAACGTCAGCCCAGGATTCCACAAGTTCCCGGCAGTCGTCAAGGATTTATTTTCCTAGACGAAAATACATTCATGGACAATTCACATTTCATACATCCTGCTTACATACATGATAAAGTGCATACAACACTATCTCATTTTGAGCATCATGACATCATGCATATCATACGTCATGACATTGCATACAACTGATGTTTTTGCCTTTTAAGGAAAAAGGTCAATCCAAAGATGATTACTATCAACTATCACAATTCCAGATTCGATTCCTGTATCCAGCCAGGGCACATCTGTAGACGACAATTTCCAGATCCAATTCCTGTATCCAGTCAGGGCACATCTGTAGAGGACAATTTCCAGATCCGATTCCTGTATCCAGCCAGGGCACATCTGTAGACGACAGATTCCAGATCCAATTCCTGTATCCAGCCAGGGCACATCTGTAGACGAAAATTTCGAGATCCGATTCCTGTATCCAGCCAGGGCATATCTGTAGACGCCAATTCCAGATTCGATTCCTGTATCCAGTCAAGGCATATCTGTGAGTATTTGATTGTGGATTCGACACCTGTATCTAGCCAGGGCATATCTGCATGAATGATTTAGAGATTCGATACCTGTATCCAGCCAGGGCACGTCTGTAAGCAACCTTTTGAAGTTCCGGATTCGATTCCTGTATCTAGCCAGGGCATATCTGTGAGCAATTGATTGTAGATTCATTACCTGTATCCAGCCAGGGCACATCTGCATGAAGAGACTGAAGATCAACACCTGTAGCAAGCCAGGAAACCATCTTTCTTTCTCAAGTACGCAAGTTCTCGCTAAGTAATCTCTTACGCGATTGACACTTCCAAATGGCATCTATAAGCCCATTCCCGACAAAGTTCTGTCACGTCCCCAGATGGCATCTATAAGCCCATCCTCCTATCCATTACCTCTCCAAATGGCATCTTTAAGCCCATTCCCTCTACCATCACATCACCGAGTGCAAATTTCTGGGTACTCTAGTGTTCAATCATCTTCCACCTTCAAATCACAAATGGCAGATTCGCCAATCTAACTCTTCAGGTGTAAGAAGATTGAACAGGGGAAGCTGTTGAACCCCAAAATTTGCCCTCTCAATTCTCAAGGCCTTTCTCACAAGGATTCTCAAAGGTTCAAGCTTGAACAAGTGCATTTGGATTTTTCAATACCAAAAGGAAACTGTCAAAAAGGGGGAAAACAGATAAAATTAATATTTTGGCAAATTTTGATAAAAACAAGTGTCCTTCGTTTCAGCTCTTTCGATTGGTCTTTTGGCCTCTTTCGACACAAGCTTGGCTTGCATCCTTTGATTGGCCTTTTGACCTCTTTCGACACAAGTTTGGCTTGCATCCTTCGACTGGGCATGGGCCTCTGACACAGTTTGGTTTGGATTCACAAGGAAAAGAGCCTCTTGTAATCTATTTCATTTACAAGGCAAAAACCCTCTTGATGGTGTACTTCGATCCAGGAGGAAAAAGCCTCTCTTTTGCCCTCTTTCGATCACACATCCTACCCTTGCACGTTTTTTTTCGTTTGGGGGAGTGACTTCTCCAGCTTTGCAAGCTTCGATTGAGCCTTCCATCCCAAGAGCATTAATTTGGCCCATTCGAAGGATTGTCTAGGGAAGTCATTCGAACGTCACTTCGATTGAAGAAAGGAGATGGTTACTGAAAGTCTGGTCGAAAGGTGAGGCTAGGGAGTCAAGACAAAAGGATGAGAGGCCAAAGGCATTTGTTGACTAAGTCTCATGCGCTGTCAGGCTCGGGCCTGATTCACTGGCCATAAAACTCCAAAACTGCTGCACAGCAGTCCCACACTGTCCAAATTCCTTGCACTAAAATGGCAATAAAACACTGTCCCTCGAAAGCTACAAATACAGCATACTCTTTTTGTTTTAATTTTTTGTTTTCCCTCCCAAAGCATCAACCTAAGCCATCTATAAATATGAGCCTCCACCACACATGTTGGGGGGGACCTTTTTGGCCAGTCGAACGAATCTGCAGAAAATTCTCTAACAGCTCTCAAACACATATCCAGAATCCAAACACATATCCAGAATCCAAACACTTATCCCTTGGAATCTAAAACGTCCCTATACCTTGTTACCCTTCGAATCCAGTAGGAAGAACCTCACACTTGTTCTTCTCTTCCAAATCCAGTATCAAAGACACAACCCCTGGTTCCTCCCTTCGAATCCAGAAGCATCCAAGGAAACCACTTAAAGGCCCAGCACACGTTCCAGCCTCAAGCAAGGTAAGTCATTCTTAACCTTGAACCCTTCATTTCTAGCATAACATGTAAATAAGCTTCCTCTTCGTTTCAAATATATACGTAATATTTGCTACCTTTTCGTTTCCACCCTTTAGTTTGTTTTTATTGTTGCTCCTTTTGGTTTGGTTCTTTGGTCGATTACAGATGCTTTAAGAACTAACCTGGCCCTGAGGTAATGATAGCGTGGCCTTAGGCCATGTTGCTATTTAATGTCTCAAACGAAATAAACAGGAGACAAGAATATGATACGAAGCCTCAGGCTTCCTCACTGACTCCAGGCCCGGTCGAAGGAGGCAGAAAAGAAGATTACATCTTGCACAGATTCCAGGCCTAATCGAAAGGCACAACATGTTGTCCCCCTGGTCCCAATCGAAAGGCACAACATGCTAACCGTGAGGCCTCAGTCGAAAGTCATGCCTTCACCCTTTTCAGGCCAAATTGAAGAGAGCCGGAATGTGCAGAATTGAAGGGTTTCCTGCCCCAATAAAAAAACCTTCATTTTTCTTGCTTTTATTTTATTTTTGCCTTTATATTTTATGCCTTTCGATATGGTTGTAATAGCGTAGGATTTTATCTTTCTGCATTTTATTTACTTTGTACAAATGCTAGTAATTAGGAGTGTATGACAAGATAAAAATCAACAAGTAGACAACCCCTAATCAAAGATTAAATGCATGAAATCAATACACAATTCACACTTGCACCCCTAGGGTAATCCCGCTTATTGCCTTCCAAAATGGGCCATATTGCATGTTGAGTGTTTTTGGCAAAACAAAACAATATCAAATGATCATAGTCCCTCGATGACGCTTTCGAAAGTTGCCTAAAAATGATCAAGTCCCTCAAAGGAAAAAGTTGCCAAAGACGCTTGGCACCATTGCAATCATGGTCTAAACGATGACCCGCGCCCATCCCGTTCACATCCTAACACAAGATTGTCCACCAAATACAATGGTGGAACAAAATTGTTAAAAGGGTTAAAACATAGGAAAAACATTTGAGTAAATTTAGGGGTAG
Source organism: Vicia faba (assembly GCA_948472305.1). NCBI lineage: Eukaryota > Viridiplantae > Streptophyta > Magnoliopsida > Fabales > Fabaceae > Vicia > Vicia faba. Next base: position 325,740,086 of record OX451741.1, on the reverse strand, counting down.
ACAAACTCTTAGTTATTTGATCAAACTTGTAAAAAACACACTTGCCTCTTTTCAAAACACACATCACAACACACTTTCAAAAACAACTTTCAAAAACATTTAAAACTTTTCAAAAGATACACACCTTTGTATACATTCAAACATGGATCATTACAAAGGTTGCCACAACAAATGGCCTCTTTTCAAAACATTTTTAAACCCACACACAAAGCACCATTTCAAACAATTGAAAATCCTAGGCAAGTGATCTAAGCAAGTAACCAAGAGCCCATGGATAACCATGGATAGAAAGGGTGCTAATACCTTCCCTTTCTATAATCTACTCCCCGAACCCAAGAAAACATCTCAAAGGTTTTTTGCTGTGTTTTTAACCTTTCCTTAGGATAAAATAAAAAGTCGGTGGCGACTCTTGCTCAACCGAAACATTTGCGAAAACAAACGTAAAACTCAAGTCAGTTCTCCCACCGTATCACAATAGCCAATGGGTTAGTCCAGTCCACTGTGTACCCAAGAAAGGAGGAATCACAATCACGATAAACAAAGCGGGAGAACAAATAGCAGAAAGAGTCGTGAGTGGAGCTAGGATGTGCATTGTCTACATAAAACTAAATAAAGCAACTCGAAAAGACCATTTCCCTCTACCTTTTATTGACCAAATGCTTGAGCGATTGGATAAGCATTCTTACTATGCTATTTAGACAGTTATTCAGGATTCTTTCAAATTCCTATCCACCTTGATGACCAAGAAAAGCCAACGTTCATGTGTCCTTATGGTACGTTTTCTTATCGGCGAATGCCGTTAGGACTATGTATTACGCCTACAACATTCCAAAGATGTATGATGTCCATCTTTTCTGATTTTATAGACGATATCATAGAAGTGTTCATGGATGACTTCTATGTATGCAGGCAAAGTTTTGAAGGATGCCTGTCAAACCTGGAAAGGGTACTGGAAAGATGTGTACAGGTAAACCTAGTGTTGAATTGGGAGAAATGCCATTTTATGGTAAAACAAATTTTACATGGACACATAGTTTTTGAAAAGGGGATCAAAGTAGACAAAGCTAAGATTGAAGTAATAGAAAGCCTCCAACCCCCAAAAATTGTAAGAGAAATACGAAGTTTCTTAGGCCATGCCAGTTTCTACCGACGCTTCATAAAAGATTTGTCGAAAATTTCTAAACCTTTGACTAACCTCTTAATGAAAGAAGTTGAGTTCATCTTCGATGATGACTGCCTGAAGGTGTTTGAATGGTTAAAAGCAGCTCTCATATCCGCACCAATCATACAGCCACCTGATTGGAGTCTACCATTCGAGATAATGCGCGACGCAAGCGATTATGCAGTAGGTGTAGTCCTAGGACAAAGAAGAGACAAAAAACTCCATGCAATATACTAAGTGTGATACGGTGGTAGAACCGACTATTTAATACTGGTTTGCATTTTTCATTTGCAAATGTCTCGGTAAGCAAGAGTCGCCACCGACTTTTCTTTTATCCAACAAAGGAAAGGATGAAAAGAACAGAAAAAAGACCTTTCAAGAGTTTTCTGAGTAAGGGGGTGGATTATGGAAAGGGAAGGTGTTAACACTCTTTCTATCCGTAGTTATCTACGGGCTCTTAGATGCTAGCTCATGTTTTGAAAATTTATTATGCTTTGTGTGTTTTGAAAATTATTCTGAAAATGCCTTAGTACGACAATTCGCATTGTGATAACTCTTGTATTAGTCCTCAAGAGTGTTGATAAGGCGAATATTTTTTGAAAGTTGTTTTTTGAAAGTGTAAGTGTAAAAAGTTGTTTTGAGCAAGCATCTAACAACTATCTACTTAGACTCAAAAAAGTTGTTCTTTTCCTCCTAACCTTTAGACAATACTATCCTACATTAGTGAGTAGGTAGCCCTATCTTTGGATGTGTGAGGGACAGGCGCGGGTCATTGTTATGGTCATAGAAGGCAACATATAGGGATACCTTAGCAGTTCGAAGAGACTATCATCATATATTCATAGGCAACATCAAAGGACACGATCATTTCTCGTAGGCAACTCGAGGGACATTGAGGGACTATGATCTTTATGATAACTTTAACCGAGGGTCTTTGCTAAGGGTATCCCTATGTTCGAGGGACATGACCATTGTTTTTCCGAAGGTAACAAGTGAGGTTACCCTAGAGGTAGGAGTGTGTAAATGATTCAATTCGATTATTTATCTTGAAATTAGGATTTTCTATCGTTCATTTTTATCTTTCCATACAATCTTATTAATCTGAGCATTGCATAAAATATAGTAGCTGAAGGTAAAGGCGGAAATGTAAACCTAGGCTATTACAGAGCTTTGGGGGAGTTACATAATAGTGAAGAGTGCGGAAAAGAAATCCTAAAACTATTACATACCAGAAGCAATTAAATGATAATGATAAAAAAATGCGAGAAAAATAAAACTATGCTATTACAGTTGAACGCGCCCTATACACTTTATCTAGAAAAATAAAAATAAGATGAAAATAGAAAAGAAAATGTTTTGGTGATTTTTTATGAAAAAAATGATTTATGATAATTAATTAAATAAACCTAAAAACCTAATTAGTTTTAATTAATAAAAAAATGTTAATTTTGAAAAAAGTTAATTAAAATACCTAAAACCTAATTAATTTTAATTAATAAAAAAAAGGTTAATTTTGAAGAAAAAAAAGTTAATTAAAAAATCCTAAAACCTAATTAATTTTAATTAATAAAAAAGGTTTTAAAAAAAAGTTTATGTTTAATGATTAACAAAAAGAATTAAGTTTGCCAAAAAATAGATAGGGGAAGAAGCATCAATGAAAAATAGGGTTAAAAAATAAAAATAATGCAAATTTCAGGGGTGGGTGGTGAACCAAAAATTAAATTAAAAACATAAAATTAATTATTCGAATTTATTATGAAAAATCAAAGGTTTGTGAAAAATGTTAGGTTTTATGAAAAATGTTTTAAACAGAAAGAATGGAAATAGGTAAAAAGATAAATAGAATGGAAGAAAACCAAAACCAATAGGGGTGAGTGTTGAACCCACGCCCTTAGCCTCCTCAGGATGCATGCCTTTCCATGAGCCATGTATTGGTTGTTGTTCTATTTTGGCCTCAGCGTTTTGTAATAAACCTGCATGGGATCATTAGATGGTCCAAACCTGTAGTGTTGAATCTCATGAACAAATTAAACAAATTAGTATACCATGAAATACAAAGAAAATAAATATATGAAATTTTATAATGTTAAAACCGATATGGCATGTATGAATGCTTCTACACCCTTTTGATCATGGAGATAAAACCAGCCTTACCCTTACTGGAGAATGAGATGGCTTGTTTGTAGTGAGATGGAGATTTGTAACAAGGATTTCAAGACTTCTAGGGTTCTTGAAAGAATTTGATATTTTGACAAGGTTGTGGCAAAGGTTTTTTTGTCCTCTGTTTGTGTGAAAAGAATGAGATTATATAATGGAAATTAAAGCAAAGATATGGGCTTTAAATGTGCAATTTGGGCTCTAATAACCACAAGCAATAGTGCAGATTTTTATTCACTTGAGTCTGACATGTTCTAGGCTAAATTGTAGGGACTTCAATGCAATTTTTGAAGTTTAAATATGAAAACAAAATGTAGCCGACATCGAGAAAAAACTCCTGTCCAAAAATGAGCTCAACCGTATAAATGGTGAATTAGTTATGAATTTTTGAAGTTTCGCCTCAGACAAACTTATTTTGGGCTCCAGTGTCAACTCTGACACGTTCTTCAATAAAAAACTGGTATTGATCGGAGCAGAACCCAATCTCTACTTTGGAAGAAAATGTGTAGATCTCTGAGTCAGTGACCTTGTGTAAAAAGATGGGACCGATCCGATAAAAATTGACCGAGTTATGAATTTTCGAAGTTTCGACCCAAATGAAATAATATTCAGCATTCAGGATTTTCAACGCGTGACGCACACTCTGGGAAAAAAAAGAAGGCCTTTTGGATACCATTCGAACTCAATACCTCTTGTTAAAACGTATCCAACTCAATTTGTGAAATTTTGGCGCTGGAAACAGCTCAATACGATGAAAATCGACCAAGTTATAATTTTCTGAACATGACGCAAATAAACTTCTGTCACAAATTTTCTGTACGAAAATATTTGATAAATCCGTATTTTTAAAGACCTTCTAATCGAAATTGGCTTCCAGCCGTGAGAGATGAAAACATATATGACATCAAGACAAAATTTTATCCACCGGAACAGGTTCAAAACCAGCCACGATCTTCAAGTTATGAATTTTTTAGTGTGTAAAAACTACACTTTCAACATACTTTTTCACCATATTTCTTCGAGAAAAAATCGCACATTCGGAGACCTTCTTTAAAGAATTAGCTCTCGAGCCGAACCTAAATTTTAGAATATCTTACCAGGGATATCTTGGCGAAAGAACACCTGAATATGACGCGCCGGGTTGGACTTGTAAATTTTTGAACCCCGAGTCGTTGCGAAATGGCGAACTAATCTTCAGCATGGAAAAAACTCTGACAACATCCATTAGCGAAATAAATATCACTTGTAACCTGACGAAGCTTTCTAAATATACCTTGATTCCATAACCATAAAACCAATGATATACGTGTATTTAATAATGAAAATAAAGAGGGTAAATTTTGGGGTATAACAGTTGCCCCTGTTCAATCTTCTTAAACCCGAGGATTTAGATTAACTTATCTGCCTTTCGTGATCTGAAGGTGGAAGAGGATTAAACACTAGAGTGCCTAGAAATTTGCACTCGCATGAAGTAACACTGTTGGTCGATGCTAATCGGGAATGGGCTTACAGATGCCATTTGGAGAAGATGACTGAAAGTCGTCGGAGATGGGCTTAAAGATGCCATTCAAAGTAGATGTTGACTTTATAAGAGGTCTTTTCATGGGGATTCCTGTTTCTGTTGTCTGAGGAGGACTCCGCTGGGGAATGTTGATTTTTATTGTTCTCCTGCTTGAGGAAAAAAAACTCTGTGGGGAATAGATTCTAGGAACTTCAGTTGTCCAAGGCTCTACTGAGGAGTTATCTCTAGATTAGAGAGATGAAAGGTTGCTATTTTCTGGTTGAAATTTAGGCTTCGCAGTAATTTGCTAGGGAGAATGAAATTAACTTCTATCTAGAAATGTATCAGAAGAAACCTGTGTAGGGCTGTTTCAGGATGAGTCTGGGTAAGACTTCATCTGGAAGTGTATGAGAAGGAACCTGGGTAGGGCTGTTTTAGGAGATATTTGAGAGGAATCCTGGGTAGGGCAACTTCAGGATGAGTCCGGGTAAAACTGCATTTGAAAATTGTAAGAAGGAACCTAGGTAGGGTTGCCTCAGGATGAGTCCGTGTAAAACTGCATCTGGAAATTGTGAGAAGGAACCTGGGTAGGGTTGCCTCAGGATGAGTCAGTGTAAAACTTCATCTGGAAATTCAAGAGAAGGAACCTGGGTAGGGTTGCCTCGGGATGAGTCTGTGTAAAACTGCATCTGGAAATTCAAGAGAAGGAACCTGGGTAGGGTTGCCTCAGGATGAGTCTATGTAAAACTGCATCTGGAAATTCAAGAGAAGGAACCTGGATAGGGTTGCCTCAGGATGAGTCAGTGTAAAACTGCATCTAGAGATTGTGAGAAGGAACCTGGGTAGGGTTGCTTCAGGATGAGTCCGTGTAAAACTTCAGAAGGAGGGAGAAGTAACATGTGTAAGATTTCTTCATGAATAACACATATAAAGCTATATTTAGGAGTAAGAAGAAACCCGTGTAAGATTGCTTCATGATGAGCCCGTGTAAAGTTGTATTTGGAAGTCAGAAGAAACCCGTGTAAGATTGCTTCATGATGAGCCCGTGTAAAGTTGTATTTGGAAGTCAGAAGAAACCCGTGTAAGATTGCTTCATAATGAGCCCGTGTAAAGCTGTATTTGGAAGTCTGAAGAAACACGTGTAAGATTTCTTCATGATGAGCCCGTGTAAAGCTGTATTTGGTCACACAGATAATTACTTTGTTTTGTTTCAGGAGCTAATCCCGGAGCTGTTGAAAATTGTTGATGATAAATATTTGTTGATTGATCTTTCCTGAAAAGGTAAAGTATTAGCTGTATGAAATGTCATGATGTATGAAATGAATTGTGTAATGGTGTTCTCAAAATAAATGAGATTGGGATGTATGCATTTGTACTGCAAATGCTATGACGTTTGTAGAATGATGTATGAATGCAATGTATGAACGTATCAGTTGTTCTATTGCAGTATTTTTGAACCAGGGAAAATAAATCTCTGATTGTTGCTGGGGGTGAAGAATGTAGGTCTTCAAATATGTTGAAGTTAAAACGCTGGGAGATAAACTTCCGTTATTAGAGAAATAAACTATGTTGGGGAAGGTAAAGTTCGTGAACTGAACTGTTGCTAAAAGATAGTCTGGAATAAGTATCAGGATGACATCCGTCTTTGGATCGTACCTGAACCGTTTCTAGAAGATGGTCTGAATAAGTATCAGGATGACATCCGTCTCTGGACCATACCTGAACTATTCTTAGAAGATAGTCTGGAATAAGTATCAGGATGACATGCGTTTCTGGATTATTCTCGAACCGTTTCTAGATGAGAATCTAAAATAAGTATGAGGATGACATCCGTCTTTGGATCATACCTGAACCGTTTCTAGATGAGAATCCAGAGTAAGTGTCAGGATGACATCCGTCTTTGGATCGTACCTGAACCGTTTCTAGATGAGAATCTGGAGTAAGTGTCAGGATGACATCCGTATTTGGATCGTACCTGAACCGTTTCTAGATTAGAATCTGAATAAGTATCAGGATGACATCCGTATCTAGATCGTACCTGGACCATTTCTAGATGAGAATCTGGAGTAAGTGTCAGAATGACATCCGTATTTGGATCATACCTGAATCGTTTCTAGATGAGAACCTGGAGTAAGTGTCAGAATGACATCCATCTCTAGATCATATCTGCATCGTTTCTAGATGAGAATCTGGAGTAAGTGTCAGAATGACATCTATCCCTGGATAGTATCTGCACCGTTTCTAGATGAGAATCTAAAATAAGTGTCAGGTTGACACCCGTCTTTGGATCGTACCTGAACCATTTCTAGAGGATAATCTGCTTTATTCAGAATTTTTCCGTTGGGAAAGAGAAACTCTGTAATCCGCTTGGGGAATCCCGAGAAGCTTGGCGACTTCATTGGGGAATTTTCATTGGAGCAGTAATTTGGAGATTTTGCTCTGCCGAGGGTATGATAACACCTGACATCAATAGGCTGCATGCTAAGAACATGGCAGTGACCTTGTAGTAGAATGCCCTTGCCTCTGTACCTGCCGGAGAAGGTATCTGCTGGGATTTTGTAGATGGTTTGACTGTTATCCCAACTCCTGGGGTTTTGAGTAGATGCAGATCAGAGAAATAAACCTTCTACTGATAAACAAGTGACGAGATGACGGGACGTAGTCGTACGCTTTAATCCCTAACTTTTGCCTGGACTGTCCTTTCAGATTTTCAGTCCATCGGGATAACCTTTTTTTCCCAAGCCACCTTTTCAGGTTTTCGACTTGCCGGGTGTACAGTTTTTTCCATATGTATATCCCTAATTTTTGCCCGAACCCTTTTGGTTTGCTGGGATGCCCTTATTTTTGCCTAGGCCAGCCAGCCTAGTGGATATTTGTTCATGCGTAGTATTTTCCGACTATGTCCATGTTCACCGGATACAGAGAATTGTCAGTGTCCATAGTAGTAAGTGTTGCCACACTTCCAGAAGATGTTTGTTTGATCGTACAAGATTCGTTGCTGGAATTCATGTCCAATGCCCCAAGTGACTCAGATGGAGATCTGCCCCTGGCTATTTGGCATTTTTGAGAGATTCCTTGAACCTTGACTTGACTGCCCCAAATCAGCTGGACATCATACTATGCCCCTTGATTATGAAAGGCCTATTGTTGTACCCCAAAATTTTCCCTCCCATATTTCTCAAAATATTTCAAGTAAGATCCTTAATTTGCTCAAGGAAGTCCAAGGGTTGACCAGACAAACTCTCTCCTAAGAAAGTCTACCTCAAATTAGGGTTTCATGTTGCATCAATATACTTGAGCCCAAGGGATCCAAAATTCTCACCATTGTCCTAATATGTTCTCAAGATCATCCATGTCAAGTTTCAAGCCTTGCATAGGAAGTTTGCTCAGTCAACTGCAAAGGCCTGAAAATCGACTATGTTAGGGCAAAAGTCAACTGTGGCCTACATACAGTCAAACTTCAATATTTTTGGTCAACATCCTTATTTTGAAGTATTATTCATCATTTTATCAAGGGTTGATCATGATTCATCAAGGATTGCTCACAATTCATCAAAACCCAAAAGTTGCTAAATTAGGGCTTTGTAGGAAAAGTCAACCCAACTTTGACCAAGCATAACTTTCTCATACTTTATTAGAAATGACGCATCCAAAGCTCATTTTTAAGAGGATGAAATTCCCTACAATTCATCTTCAGCTCCCAAGTTCAAAATATGCACTCACAAGAAGTTATGAATTTGGACATTATAGGTCATTTTGAAAAGACAACAAAAACACCTTTTTTGTCAAAACTTAATACATGAACATGGAAGAATCAATTGAGATGAGACCAAAATTTTTGAATAGAGGACATCTCAAGCTTTCTAAAAATTCCAATAACACCTTCAAAGAGTCAAAATTGAAGGAGTTATGCATTGTTGAAGTTGACCTTTTTTGCAAAATTGCCAAAAGTCAAAAGTGCCGAAATTGCAATTTGTGTCAAATTGGCCCAACTTTTTGTACTTGTTTTGAGTTTGTAACATGGTCCACGACCCATGATCCTTCCCACTTGCCTTTATTTTATTTTTTCCATTTATTTTGATTTTTATTACAATTAAATCAAATTAAATCAAAATAAATCATGGAAATATCAAAATCATTTAAGCCTTGAGATTTTATGCATATTTCAGGTCCCTTATACAGCTAGCAACAAAATCAAATTGTGCAAGGCATGTTTGTACATAAAAATATTTATTTTTGGCTTATTTTAGAAAGATCTTCATGGGAATCAAATCATGATCAAAGACCATAATTGAAAAAGATTGGATGCATATTTGCAAACCTAATTCAATCATTGATATATATATTGAACAAATGCATACCAAAAGGATAAAGGTTGGAGGCGTGAGAAGCTGAGAAGAAACTTGCAAAAATCACCAAAAAGTGTTGGATCAAATTGCAGGTTAGAGGACGATTTACACCATTCCAAGCATTCCTTTCACTTGCTGGGCACTCAAGGAATCCATCCCAATCCCTAGAAAGCAATTTCGTGCACGAAAACCCAGTGTAAGTGACTCACGGCTTCACCATTTTCTTAAAATTCAATATCATGATTCTGGCACTTATAACATGAATTCTTCATATATTCTTGTTCAGTGAAACATTTGCAAGCTACTAGTCATAATTAATTGCATTTCTGCTAACCATACAGAGATCTACCATTGTTAGGTTTTCTTGGTTCATTTTAGGGTTTTCTTATACAGGAACAATTGGCCCTAGGGGAAGAGACCATTGTAATTAGTGGGTTAAACCCAGCTGATCCATGGTCTTGAATTTTATTTATATCATTTATATACAATTTTTGAGATGCACAGGGATATAGCTACAACGCCATGTCTGTAGGTAAAGGTTTAGAGTTTTAAACGAAAAATCCAGGAGGAAGACGATGGCGTGTCATGACTCTACTGGCCGGTTTAAATTCTGGTGCATTATTCTGGCCAAAAACATGTAGATCTGATATATTGTTTGTTTCTGTTATGTTAATGAACTAACATCCAACGTAGTTGGTCAGAAGAAGGAAATCAGAGGTTCATTGTTCTGGGTTCAACCCCAGGCATAAGCTTTTGGTATATTCTCCTTCGTTTTCGCCAGAGTCAACACATGCATCTTCTGAAGGTCACCACCTTCTGGATCCACCGTCCAGCAGCAGACCTAGTGCATCATCTTTCTGGCCCATTAGACAGGATCAGATCCCATGCATCATCTTCTGGATCCCAGTCTGAACCAGATCCAGCACGTGCCGGCCATCATCTTCTGGATCACCATCCTCTGATCACCATCATCTCTTGGATCACCATCCTCTGATCAGAGCCGCTGATACCAGGCCCTTTTTCTCTATCCTTCTTTTTTTTTATTTGTTTATTTTTGTTTTAATCATTTTCTAACACAAAAATTATTTTTTTTATATAAATTCATAAAACCAATTTTCATCAAATTAGACTTAGATTTTATTTTTTTATCAAAAATTAATTTAATTAGTTTAATTTAATTATTAAGGTAATTGTAATTCTTTTGTAAATAAATCAAAACAAACTAGAAAATTAGGTTTTGTTTAAATTAATTTTTATTTTTTTTAAATAACAAAAATACAAAAATAGGTCAAAATTAATTTATTTTCTTAATTTAATTTAATTAGTAATTATGTTTGTATTTAGTTAATTTAAAACCTCATTTTCTTAAAATAATAAAAAAAAACAAAAATGATTTTTCTTTCTACTAAGTTAGACGGGGTCAAAACCCTAGTTTTCTTTCGCTCTCGATTCATCGCGCGTTTATTTATTTTTTGCAATATTAATGTAGTTGCTCATGAGATGTAATAGTTTAATTAGGATTTTTCGCTTATTTGTCGTTTTACGGGTTTTTAGCTATGTAATTAATCCCCCTCCCCGAAGCCTTGTAATAAGCGTAGCTTTATTTCTCGCATTTTAATTTTCGCAAATACTTAATTGTTAGATATATGATAATAGGATTGCATGACATGAATGTATATTAATTTTAAAACGGTTAGCAAACCCTAAATATGCAAAGATAATAACTTGAAATTGAATCACTCGCACATGCGCACTCCTAGGGTATACTCTCACTTCGGTTGCCTTCGATAAACGGTCATTAAGTATAGGGTGTTTTAGTGGTCACTCTCTTGTCTAAACAAAGATCAAATGTCCCGTTCAGAAATGTTGCCTCAGAAATGTTGCCTCGGAAATGTTGCCTCGAATATGATCTTAAGGTATTAGGGTTATTACTAAGACGTTCTAACATTGCTTTAGTGATTGTACGTCCCTTTCGAATTGACCCTTACAACTCCAACGACGGTTCTACCTACTAACTAATAGTGGGATAGCGCTGTCTAAAGGAAACAAGAACATAAACATTCTTTTTTTTTCCGAGTAGGTATATGCTAGTAGGTACTTGCTCAAAATCAAACTTTTTTTCCACACTTACACTCTTTTCCAAACAAAATTTTCAAAAACACTTCGTAACACTCTTGAAGACAGAAGCAAGGGTTAAATCGAAGTAAAACTAAAACTTTTTGAAACACACAAACACAGAAGCAATTTTTAAAATGATGAGCAAGTACCTAAGAGCCCGTAGAAAAATACGGATAGAAAGGGTGCTAATACCTTCCCTTTCTATAATCTACCCCCCGTACTCAAAATCTCAAAAAAGGAATTTTTCCGTGGTTTTGTCCTTTCCAGTTGGATAAAATAAAAGTCGGTGGCGACTCTTGCTTACCGCGACATTTTGCGAACACAAACGCAAAACGCAAACCAGCATTTTCCTAAAACAGTTCGGTTCTGCCACCGTATCACATAACTGGCGACTCTGCTGGGGAATAAATAAGTGGGGTATACCTTAGGATTAGTTCATCATAAATTGCTTTTCTTGTTTGATTTAATTGCTTTACTTTTAAGGGTTTTGTATTGGGAGTTACTATAGATCCTAACCCGTATTTGGGGAACACCTGTTAGGTAAGTAGCAATAAACTGTGAGGGAACTGTACGGCGTAGATCGATACGGTTGAAGTAGTAGCTACGTTGATGTGGCACATTGGTTGGTATCAGTTTCCCTTATGGAGAAACGAGGAGAATACAGGGCTGCTATATGGGTCGTTAAGCATCAACTGACCTTAGAACCTATAATTGACCAACTTGAACATAGGAAGTAGTGAGATAGCCGGTCTCGGTGTAAAGATGGGAACTGGTTGATACTCGATGCTACACTCATTGAGACCATACTCTCGAGATAGTTCCGGCCGCAAGAAAAGATTGCGTGAGCTGAAACCATGACCGATGGAGGACGGTCAGTGATATTGAGAACCTCTAGAATCCAGTTACTATTATTAGGACAGGTTGATACCAACTGAACTTTAAGAGGGTAATACCTAGACCCCATGCAAGCCTTAAACTTAAGGGCTATTGTGTGACCTTTTTGCCTTTACCATGTCTATTATCTGCTATACCTGTTGTGTGTTTTATCATGACATCATGCATCATAACATAACATGCATACTTCATTAGACTAACCATTTCAAAGACCGAGGGGATTTATCTTTGTTCTGTTTTGTAGATTATGGCTTCCTTGCGCAGAAACACCATCCCAGTTAACTTTGTGCAAATACCTGCTCAACTTAAAGATTTAGCCTCGAGAGTTTCTGATACTTCTTCATTCATTAGGAGACATGGTCAGCTTCTTAGCTTGGTTACCTCAAAGTTTGATGAGCAGATGATGAGTGTGCTTTTCCAGTTCTTCGATCCGGTGCATCATTGCTTCACTTTCCCGGATTATCAGCTAGTTCCCACTATGGAAGAGTTTTATCACTTATTGGGCATATCCATCCTTGAGCAGATACCCTTCACAGGTTTGGAAGAGACTCCTAGACCAGAAGACATTACTTCAGCTTTACATTTGAAGAGGGGTGATGTAGTATCCAACTGGGAGACACAAAGCGGGGTTAAAGGTTTCTTAGCCAAGTTTCTAATGGATCAAGCTCAACTATTTTGGGATAATTTGGACTTTCAGGCTTTTGAAGACATATTGGATCTCCTTATCTACGGTTTGGTTCTCTTCCCGAATCCAGATTCCTTCATAGATGTGAATGCGGTTAAGATCTTCCTGTCTCGCAATCTTGTACCTACTCTTCTGGGTGATATCTTACATGCCCTATATACTCGTACTGTGCGAAGAAGGGGGACTCTCATGTGTTGTATGCCTTTGCTGGCGAGGTAGTTTATTTCGCACCTCCCCAAGTCCGTGTTGAAGAATGAGGAAGGTTAAGTGTGATACGGTGGGAGAACTGATTTGGGATTTTGCGTTTTGTGTTCGCAAATGTTTCGGTTTAGCAAGAGTCGCCACCGAATTTTTATTTTATCCTAAGGAAAGGTCAAAAAGCACAGGAAAGACCTTTGAGATGTTTTCTTGGGTTCGGAGAGTAGATTATAGAAAGGGAAGGTATTAGCACCCTTTCTATCCATGGTTATCCATGGGCTCTTAGTTACTTGCTTAGATCACTTGCTTTTGCTTTTCAATTGTTTGAAATGGTGCTTTGTGTGTGATTTTGAAAGATGTTTTGAAAAAGAGGCCATCGTTGTGGCAACCTTTGTAATGATTCTTATGTGAATGTATACAATGGTGTCTTTGTTTTTGAAAGGTTTTCAATGTTTGAAAGTAGGGTTTGAAATTGTGTTGTGAAGTGTGTTTTGAAAAATAGCAAGGATGTTTTTTGTAAGCTTGATCAAGTAACTAAGAGCTATCTACCCTAATTTTTACTCAAAGATCTTTCTCATGTTTTTTAACCCTTTTAACAGTGTTGCTTCACCATTGTATTTGGTGAACAACCTTGTATTAGTATGTTTAACGGGACAGGCGCGGGTCATCGTATTGACCATGATAGCAATGTTGTGAGATGACTTAGCACTTTTCTTTTAGGGACTAAGATCATTTTGAAAGGCAACTTTGATAGCGTCATCGAGGGACTATGATCTTTTTTCAATTCGTTTGTGCTAAGACATCCCACATGCATAACATGGCCATTTTTGTAAGGCAACAAGTGGAATTACCCTAAGGGTGCATGTGTGCAAGTGTGTTTGATTACATGCATTTTGTGTTTGATTTTTGTGTTATCTACTTGTTGATTTTATCTTACCATACACACCTATTTACTAGCATTTGTATAAAGCAATAAAAGTGCAAGAAATAAATACTACACTATTACAACCATATTGAAAGGCAAGAAAATGTAAAGAAAAAAAATATGAGGAAAATGAGTGTCTTTCGACCCAGGCAGTAGCAGCCTTCGATTGGCATTCTGTTGGCCTCCTTCGATTGGGGGCTGGCATCAGTAAGGTCCTGTCCTTCGATTGGGAATTCGCGCCAGTGAGGTCATGGCCTTCGATTGGGTTTTGGCACCAGTCTGATCATGTATTTCGATTGGAGGCTGGCACCAGCATGGAAGTGCCTTTCGTCTGAGCCTGGACTTAGTGCAAGTGTGCCTCTGCCTTTTTGTCTCCTTCGATTGGGTCTGGAGTCAGTGAGGAAGCATGGGGCTTCGTTTCATACTCCTGTCTTTTGTTTATTTCGTTTGAGATATTAAATAGCAACATGGCCCAAGGCCATGCTATCATTACCTCAGGGCCAGGTTAGTTCTTAGAGCATTTGTAACAAAACAAAGAACAAAACCAAAAGGAGAGACAATAAAAACAAACTAAAAGAGTGGAAACAAAAAGGTAACAAACACTATGTACACGTTTGAAACGAAAAGGAAGCTTATTTACATGTTATGCCAGAAATGAAGGGTCCAATGTTAAGGATGACTTACCTTGCTTGAGGCTGGAACGTGTGTTGGGACTGTACGTAATGCTTCTGGATTCGAAGGGAGGAACCAGGAGTATTCTTTGATACTGGGTTCAAAAGAGAAGCATCACGTGTGAGGTTATGCAGGCCTTAAGGCTTGTTGTAATACAGGTTTGATGTTCTGGTGTTAGGCAGGAGGATGCAGTTCTGGATTTGTTGTTTGGATTCTGGAATGTGTTTGAGTGTTTAAGTGTTTCAGTGTTTAAGTGTTCAAGTGTTTGAGTGTTTAAGTGTTTGAGAATTTTGTGGTGTGTGAGAACTTTGAAGATACGTTCCCCTGGCCAAAAAAAGTCCCCCTTCTTTGTGCAAATGAACTCTCTATTTACAGAGAAAAGCTTGGGGAGCAAAAATAATAAAATAAGGGCCAGCTGGAAAGTAAATGTCCACTTGTGCCACAAAAGCAAGATGAATGGCTCAGGATGGGTTGCTTCACTATGAAGGAAAATAAGCGCAAGAACCAAGTCAAACTTTTTCCAAAAGGTGGTACTGTGCTATTAAGTGCAAGTAGTTTTAGACAGCAAACATGCCTAAAAAGGGAAGACACGTGGCCTAGCCTATGGGTCTGTATGTTCAACTTGATCTTCTGGGTCGAATCCTCCATCTTTCTGGGACAGCACTGCATTCGTTTCCACCATCTGTGTGTCCTTCGAATGAACCAACTGTGTGTTCTTAGAATGGCCCTTCGAATGGGTTTTCTTTGCCAGCTTCAAAGTCCAATTCGAATATATTTGGAACCTTCCCTATTAGGCAACTTCGACCAGCCCTTGGCCTTGTGATGAGTCTAAGTTCTGATTCGAAGTGTTCAGAATTTCCTTCATCAGAGCATCTTAGATTAAGAGAAACTCTGCACTGAAATGCCATTCAAAGGTCATTTCGTTCTGATGTTCTTATTAAGGGAAACTCTGAAGTTCTAGTTGAAGGACACTCTGAAATTCCAGTTGAAGGACACTCTGAAGTTCCAGTCCAGGGACCTTTTGAAATGCCAATTGAAGGGTATTCCTGGGTCGAAGGGCATTGTTTCAAAGGGAACCAAAATCTCATTCGAAACTTGTAATGGAGATCATTTCCTTCTGAATCGAAAGGGACCTATTGGAATTCACATTGCCTCAGACGAAACTTGTATCGAAGAAAACATATTGCCAAATCGAAAGCTCATGCTCGAAGGAAGCATATGCCCAATCGAAGCAGGCTTGCAAGCAGCATATGCCCAATCGAAGCAGGCTTGTAGGTAGTGAACTTGTATAAATCGAAACAGGTTTACAGGCAGCTAAAATAGGTTTTCACAGCAAGCATGCAGGCAACATGCTTGGTGAATCGAAGGGTTTGCCTTGCAGGGGGCATGTGTGGCCAGTAAGTCATGGCCTTCGATTGCAAGCACGCAGGCAGCAAAAGGCACAAACGAAGCAGGTTTGTAGGCAGCAAAAGGCACAAACGAAGCCTGCAACAAGAAGTCACATGCCCAGGCGAAATAGGCACGCTAGCAGCCACCTTGAGCAATCGAAAGAGGCCAAGAGTCAATCGAAGTATGCTGAATCGAAGGAGACATGTTTTCCAACAAATTTGTCAAAATGTTATTTTTATCTGTTTTCTCCATTTTTGACAGTTTCCTTTTAATTTTGGTACTGGAAAATCCCAATGCACTTGTTCAAGCTTGAACCTTAACAATCCTTGTGAGAAAGGCCTTGGAGAATGAGAGGGAAAATTTTGGGGTACAACATTTAGGATGGTCTTAAAGGATAATGTCCCTTGCCCATACTGACATTCTTTGGAGTTCCAAGGCTATGGAAAGTGTTGCTGTCATTGATCGGTGTAGGGGATACCCTAATGTGCCGTTGCTTGGAATTAGAGGGGGAATAACCTACAATCCTTGCTTGGCTTTACGACAGTTTGGTCGCGCTCAGAGAGACGGTCCTCATGAGCTACTTCTTACAGATATTGTCTTTGACTATAAGGGGGAAATTGATGAGCATCGCCGCAGGTTTATATGAGCTTGGGGCATGGTGAACAAGTATGACCCTCAAGAGCTAGGACCAAAGAATTCTCTCCCTATGCAGCCTTGTCTCCAGTGGGTCCGAGCTCGAGCCCAGAAGCTTGGGATGCCTTATGAAGCTGTGTTGCTAGTAATTGTAGAGCCTACCAATGAAGAGGGTGTTCCTTATATAGTTCTTTATCCCTACATGCCCACTGATCTTGGGGCATTGAATAGATCCTGGATTCAGCTGAAAGAGGAGAGGGATACCTACCGGGAGAAGTACCATGAGCAAGAGAGGAAGATATTGAAGCTCACTAGGAAACATGCGAATGAAAAGATGATTAATGACTACGTCAACACCAAGGGGAAGTGTCCATGGGATTTATGATTTTTGCTTTTTTCTAGTTTAGATTTGTGTTTTATTTACTTCTTTGTAAACGCCTCAAAGGCATTGTTAAACATTTTTACAAGTTAATCTAATAAAGTTTGTTCATTTCTTGTTTTACAAATTTAAATCTCCTAAGGTCTTTGAAATCATTACATACGCATCCCATTATCATACACATCATTACAGGTACCATTACAGGTTTCTTATCTTCTTCGCTGTTTATTTCAACATGAAATGTCTTCTGAAATACCTACTGATCAAGCCATCAAAGCTCTTCAGGCACAAAATGCCCAATTCCAAGAGATGTTCTTGAACTTGGCTAAAGGGCAAGAAGATTTGAAGACTCTCATCCTGAAGGAGAAGAAGAAGAAGAAGGTGGTTCTTCTGAATATGGGTCACAGATTTGGGGAATAGGTTGCGACAGGAAGCTGATCTGTCACTTTCATCCAAAGGAGGAGAGAATCAAGAGGAAGAAAAGGGTCCTAGTCCTGTAGTCTCTGATAATGACACTGATTTTGATGAAGAACAATATCCTCCTGCTGAGGATAGGTACAAACAACTTGAAGACCATCTGAGTGCTATGGAGATTCAGAAGATACCTGGTTTGGACTTCGGAGATCCGGGACTAGCATCTGTGGTGGTGATCCTTCACAAGTTTAAAGCTATGGTCTTTGCCAAGTACGATAGAGTATCATGTCCAAAACTCCATCTCCGCTCGTACGTAAGAAAAATCTAACCCTACACTACTGATAGAAATCTGTGGGTTCATTTCTTTCAAGATAGTCTGTCAGGAACTCAGCTTGAATGGTTTTATCAATTGGAAGGAGCTAATGTCCGTAACTGGGAGGACCTTGCTGCTTATTTTTACAAGCAATATCAATATAACACTGACCTTGCTCCCACGTGTACTCAACTTCAGGGTATGTCAATGGGTGCAAGCGAAGGCTTTAAGGACTATGCTCAGAAGTGGAGAGATCAGGATGGAAGAGTCCAACCTCCTTTGTCTGACAGGGAGCTGGTTGATATGTTCCTGGGGACCTTGTCTGGTCCATTTTTCAATCTTCTGATCGGCAGTTCATCATCTGGATTTACTGAATTGATTTTGACCGGGGAGAGAGTAGAAGCTGGTATCAGAAGTGGTAAGATACAGAAAGGTGCTTCATCAAGTACAGAAAAGAAGCCTTTCACCAGTAGGAAAGAAGCTAGTGTAGTATACAACTCGAGGAGCCAAAACCGACCTGAACACCGCCAAGCAGTAAATGCGGCAGTAATATCAAGACCCACTGTTGCCCCACAACGCAACAATCAGCAAAGAATGGAGAGACTGCAAAGACTGTACACTCGGCTTAATATGAATTTGTCTCAAATTCTACCGCAATTGTTGAAGACCAACCTGGTAACCCTGAGGGAAGCCCCGAAGAATCCCAGCACCACATCTCCGCTATATAACCCGAACGCCCGCTGCGCCTATCACTCTGATAGCCCAGGGCACGATACAAACAACTGCTGGGCCTTGAGGAATAAGGTGCAAGATTTGATTGAAGCTAAAGAAATTGAGTTTGACGCTCCGGAGAAGCCCAACGT
Organism: Vicia faba; assembly: GCA_948472305.1. NCBI lineage: Eukaryota > Viridiplantae > Streptophyta > Magnoliopsida > Fabales > Fabaceae > Vicia > Vicia faba. The sequence continues at coordinate 325,721,434 of OX451741.1, read as the reverse complement.
CATGCCTGCTCCTATGACCAAGCATGGTCATGGAGTAAATGCTGTGGACGATGATTCATTTGTGACCTCTGTGAAAGACATTTCTACTCCGTTGATGACAGTTAAGAAAAATCTATTATCAGTCGGTTTATTTCCGGGCTGTGGTGAAGGTTGCCACCTATGTTCAATCCTGCCTGCTGGTTGCCATTTATTGAAATTTGGTGTTCAACGCCTGATGGATAACAAAGAGATCCTGTTCGAGAAAACTTTGATTCCGTTAATTCTTGTTGAAGATGTTTCCATCATAACCATTTCCGCCAATCCTTCCAAGGCTTCCTCGGGAAAGCCTTTTAGGATTACATCTGTTCCAAGAGTTGCTCCATTAATCATTACTATTCCTGGTCCTATCCCATACACTTCGAATAAGGCTGTCCCTTGGCACTATGGGGCCGATGTGTATTATCATGGGGTCAAACAAGACTTGAAGGTCGAAGAAGTTGATGCTGATGTCAGCAATATTGTCGGGGCTAGCAAGGTCACCCGAAGTGGAAGACTCTTTTCTCACGAGATTTCCCCTCCGACTGTTCAAAAGCCTGTTGTCGTGCCATCTGCTAGTACATCAGCTACTATCCCAGTACACATTCCAATTATCACCCCTGTCGTCGAGCCATCTGACACTCGGGGCAAAGAAATCACAGGTGAGCCTTCCCGGTCGGAGGCGCCTAAGAAGATCGTTGTAGAAACCTCTAGGCAGGAGATAGAGGAAATTATGAAGATTATCAAGAAGAGCGACTACAACGTAGTCGAGCAGCTGGGGTAGACCCCATAGAAAATCTCCATGTTATCCTTGTTGTTGTGTTTGGAAGCCCATGCAAAGGCTTTAATTACTTTCCTAAAAACTGCGCCTGTGCCGCAGGAAAGTTTTGCTGATCAATTCAAAGACTGTGTGGCTAGTTTGACTGCCGATAATAGTTTGGGTTTCTCCGACGCAGATCTGAATGCTAAAGGAAGAAATCATAATGATGCTCTGCACGTCTCGATCGAGTGCAGGGGCACTACTCTGGCCCATGTACTGGTGGATACTGGGTCCTCATTGAATGTTTTACCCAAGAAAGAATTAGACCGTCTGGATTGTGAAGGTTTGGTTCTGAAGTCGAGTAATATTGTGGTTAGGGCCTTCGATGGGTCAAATAGGATGGTGCACGGGGAGGTGGACGTCCCTATAAAAGTTGGCTCTTAGACTTTTGCATCTACGTTCTATGTGATGGATATTCGACCATCTTATTCTTGCTTGCTGGGTCGCCCGTGGATTCATAAGGCTGGGGCAGTGACTTCTACGCTCCATCAGATGTTGAAATATCCAGTAAAAGGGAAGATTGTTATGGTGCAAGGTGAGGAGGATTACATGGTAAGTCATCTTAATTCCTTTCTCTATGTGGAGATGGATGGAGAGTTCATCGAAACCCCGTGTCAGAACTTTGAAGAGGTCCCCCAGACTCTGGCGTCGACTGAAGTTGTTGCTGACAAACCTTCGATGAAAATGGCTTCCCTCAAGGATGCCAGGTGTGATACGGTGGGAGAACTGACTTGAGGTTTTGCGTTTGTGTTCGCAAATGTTTCGGTTTAGCAAGAGTCTCCACCGACTTTTTATTTTATCCAAAAGAAAGGTCAAAAAGCACAGGAAAGACCTTTGATATGTTTTCTTGGGTTCGGGGAGTAGATTATGAAAAGGGAAGGTGCAAGCACCCTTTTCATCCATGGTTATCCATGGGCTCTTAGTTACTTGTTTAGATCACTTGCTTTTGCTTTTCAATTGTTTGAAATGGTGCTTTGTGTGTGGTTTTTGAAAATGTTTTGAAAAGAGGCCATCGTTGTGGCAACCTTTGTAATGATTCTTGTTTGAATATATACAAAGGTGTATTGTCTTTTGAAAAGATTTTTCAATGTTTGAAAGTTGGTTTTGGGAAATGCTTTGAAATTGTGTTGTGAGGTGTGTTTGAAAATAGCAAGGATGTTTTGCAAGTTTTGATCAAGTAACTAAGAGTTATCTACCCTATTTTACTCAAAGATCTTTCCTATACATTTTTAACCCTTTTGACAGTGTTGTTTTACCATTGCATTTGGTAAACAACCTTGTATTAGGATGTTAAATGGGACAGGCGCGGGTCATCGTATTGACCATGATAGCAACGTTTACCAAGTATCTTTAGCAAATTTTTGAGGGACTAGATCATTTTGTTTAGGCAACCAAGATAGCGTCATCGAGGGACTATGATCTTTTGTTTTGTTTTTGTTTTGCCAAAGTACTTAACATGCATAACATGGCCAATTTTAAAGGCAACAAGTGGATGAAACCCTAGGGGTGCAAGTGTGCATTGTGTTTGTCATTTTCATGCATTTAGGTCTTATATTAGGTCAAGCTACTTGTTTGATTTTTGGATTGTTGGCATACAAACCCTAATCTCTAATCATGGCATAATTGAAAGCATAAATGCTTAAAATAATCTATACTATTACAACATTTGATATGGGAAGGGGGATACAATTTTTGAATGGGGATTATTTTGCAAGAAATTAAAACCCTAATGTTTACTATTACATCCAAATTGAATAAATGATACAATATAAATAAAATGGACAAATATTTAAATGATCAATTAAATAAATATGCAAAAATAATATGAATATGCAAAATAATGTTTATGTTTATTTTTTTATGTATGTAAAAAATATTTAGTGTATATAAAAAGAAATAAAAGATTATATTTTTTTATTAAGGGTAAAACCCTAATTTTCTTTTTAAGAAAGTAAATATATTAACTATATTATTTATGTACAATAAAAATAAAAATATATTCAAGTGTAAAAAAATATATTAAAAAAAAAGTATTATTTTTATTAAGGGTGGAAACCCTAGTTTTTTGTTTTAAGATAATATATATTATATTAATTATTTTATATGCAAAAAATAAAATATAAATATACACAAATATTTAGATAAATAATAGTATATGAGAAAAAAATATTATTTTATAGGTATAAATGATAAAAAAAATAAAAAAAATATTTCTATAATGTTTAAAAGTTTTGATTAAATAAAATAAAAGTATATGCTACTTAATAATTATTTTTATGTCTAAAAAAAAAAAAATAATAAAAATAAATGTGAAAATTTATGAAAATATTTTTGGGTATTTTTATGTTTAGAAAATATAAAATAAAATCAAAAATATAAAAGTGTAAAGAAATTGGGCCAGAGGGGTGCAATCAGTAAAAGGGGGTGTCAATAGTGAGCCAGGACCAAGCCCAGTCCACCAGACTTCATCTTCAACCTTTGTTCACAAACGCACGCGCCCTGTACACCATGCCAGATCATGCATACGTGCTCTAATGCAAAAACATATAACATCAAAGTTGTAGCATTTTTCAAGACGAATTCAACCATATAAGAAACTTGTCCTAACTCTCAAAGACCAGAGAGAATTTCGCTGGCCCTAAATCCTAACCTAGTTTTTTCAGGAAGTTCATGGATCAAATTCTCTTAGCATGCTTAACTAAAATGAAAACTGAGCATATGTACAGCTTCATGGCTATGAATACCACATTTTTTATTCATAAACCTAAGCCTAATTATTCCTAAATAGAGAGATAGGAAGTTGACAAAAACCTGTTTCAGTTGACTTCGTGTATGGCAATGTAGAGCTTTTCAATGAGGCCTGAGGTGTTTGGGAGCTTGCTTGAACTTCCTCTGACCTTCCCCAATGCCTAGCTTGCCTTGAATGTGCTTGAACAAACCCACAGAACTCAACCTCCACAAGCTAAAATCAAAAATGGAAAACCTTATAAATGGAGTTATAGTCAGTGTTTAAGGGTTGGGATAGCTTGGATAGGTTATGTGGAAGGTGTTTGAACCAGTTTGAGGCAAAACGCACGAGGGATTTGTGCTATGGAAATCAAACTGCAGGGAGTGCCCTGTTTTGCCAATGGAAGATGATTTTGTGCTATGGGAGGTTTGAGGGCTCAAAGGCTCGTGTTTTTGGCTCAAGGGGATGTGAGAAACTTGTTTCAAATGCTTGCCAAGGTTGGTTTTCTCAGATGTTTCAGTTGTATTGTATTTGATATGTTTCTTGTATTTTAAGCAAAAATGAGCAATGATGTAAGATAAGCCTGTACAGGCTATCTATCAGCCCGCCCCTTGTGATCTTGGCCCCTCAAGTTGGTGGATATGATTTGCTGCACAAGATATGGCTCAATGCTCAAGGATGCAGTTTTGACATAAAGCAAGATTTAAGCAAAAATGGTAATGTTGCTTTTTCTATTTAAGGATTAATCTTGTGTGCAATGCTCTAATGACCAAAAAAAGCCTTAGACCAATGGATTTGCATTTAATTATTGAGTATGGAATGGTTTTGAGACCTGTAATCAAGTACAAAGCAAGCTGATTAGAGTTTGTAACTTGTATCACTATGAACATGCCATGGATAAAAAGTGAGTTTTTGCCAACTTCAAGCCTTCGATTCTCCCTAACCACAAATGATTTTGGGGAGTTCTTGGACTTTTTAGAAATATTGCAACATTTTCTACATTCCATATTTGAAATGAATTATGAGATTCCAAGTGGAACTATGTGAAAAATGGTCATGAAGATGGGTCAAAATCCTGCCTAAATTAGGGCAAAATTTCACTAAGTTAAAAGTTTCATGGACCCTTGTTCCAAAAATCATAACTTGAGATCCAAGCTTCTTTTGGGAAAATTTTGTGAATAAAAGTTGTAGACTTTGTGGAGGACTACAACTTTCATGTTGGAAGTTTTGTTTGAATCCAATTGCATCATGGTGAAAATGTTGGGCAAAGTTTGGAAAAATTAAGAAAATTTCATAACTTAGAAAAATTCTAAGTTATGAAATTTTTCAATCTTAAACCCTAATTTGCAAAATCGGGTTTCTTGATGAACAAGTTTCATGTTTTGATACATATTGATGAAAAATGACCCTTGGCACTTGATTTTGACCAAAAAGTCAAAGTTTGACTTTTCAGTGTACAGTCAAATTTTGATCAGTTGACTGAAAAATTCATCTGTCAATCCAATGCATTTGAGATCTTTTGAACCTTGTGAATAGATCAAGATGATGCCATTGAGTCCTTGAATCCATGCTTGAGCCCAATTTTCCATTTGGCTAGGTCAAAAGTCAGAAATTGCCCTTGCGCAGTTAAAACCCTAAAAATGACCATTTTGCCCTTTTGATGATCTGATCAAATTTCTTGAGGAGTTGTGGTACAAACTTGATCAAATGGTTCATATGAGTCTATAATGTTGATGTGGGTCAAAAATTATGAGGTTTGACTGTAAATTGGTCATAGTTGACTTTTCCCCCAATATAGTTGATTTCTAGGTCAACTGTCCAATTGACTGGGTAAAAATTTGATTCAAGGCTTGAAACTTGGCATGGAAAATATTATAAGTCCAACATGAAATATGAAAGTCACTTTGAGCATTGAAAGTCCAAAAATCCCCGGGCAAACTCAAACCCTAATTTAGGTCATCAGTGCAAGGAGATGTCTTGAGCAGAGCAAAACCCTAATCCTGTATGGAGTTCAAAGAGTCTTGTGAGGGGAAATATTGATACAATGAGAGGGAAAATTTTGGGGTACAACAACTTCCCCTATTCAATCTTCTTAAACCTAAAGAGTTAAATTGGCGAGTTTGCCTTTCGTGACTCGAAGGTAAAAGATGATTGGACACTAGAGTGCCCGTAAATTTGCACTCGTCAAAATGTACCTGAGGGAATAGGCTTAAAGGTGCCATTTGGAGATGGTAGAATATTGCTGGAGATGGGATTAAAGATGCCATCCAAGACTTGTTTGTTGAAAATTAGGAGAATGAATATCAGAATGGTATCCGTATCTGGAACGTATCTGAGCTGTATTTGGAGATTGGATCTGTATGAGCAAGGGAATGGCATCCGTGTCTGGAGCGTATCTGAGCTGTAACTGTATTTGATTCTTGAATGAATATCAGAATGACTGCCGTGTCTGGAGTGTATCTGTATTGTATCCGAAATCTGAAATTTGAATAAGCGACAGAAAGACATCCGTGTCTGGAGTATCTCTGGGCTGGGGGATAGGTTTGAATGAGTGACAGAATGGCTACCGTGTCTGGAGCGTATCTGGACTGTATCTGAAGTTGAGATCTGAATGAGTGACAGAATGGCATCCGTGTCTGGAGCATATCTGGACTATATCTTGGCTTGAAATTCTGAATGAGTAATAGAATGACCTCCGTGTCTGGGGTGTATCCATACTGTATCTGAGATCTTTGAATATTTGTTAAAGATAGCTTTTAATCCTATCCTGAAAAGGGTAAAATGTTAGCTGAAAACACAATTATGTTGCATGAAATGTATGATGCAATAAATGTGTTTTATCAATGTTTATGATATATGAATGTAATGTATGCGCATGTAAGCTGATTAGCTGTCTTGCTGAGGAAAATAAATCCTTGACTGCTGCTGGAGATAATGAAATCTTTGACTGCTGCCGGGGAAAATAAATCCTTGACTGCTGCTGGAGATAATGAAATCTTTGACTGCTGCTGGAGATTCAAAACCTTTGATTGTTGAGACTGAGAAATCCTTTGGACTACTGCTGGGGATTGAAAATCCTTGGTGACTTGTGGGGATTAACAAGAGTTTTGACAACTTCTGCGGGGAATTGAGAATACTTCATGACTTTCCTGGGGAATAAGGAAAACTCTGACAATCTCTATTGGGGAATTAAAACCAGGGAGGCTTCAACTAGAGAAATGAGAACAAGAATCTTCGTTCTGCTGGGAAATAACTCTGTGGGGAGAATGTTTATTCTGTCGAAGAGTTCTCAAGAGCTTGGTTTGTATGCCAATCTACTAGGTATTTATGGAGGAAATTGGATGGTACTCCACCGGGGTTTAAGATTTGAAGTTTTGGACTCCGTTGGGGAAGAAAGTTTTATCTTTGCTGAGGGTTTGAAGTTCAAAGTTTCCTAGTTCCGCTGGGGGTTGGGAGCTTGGAAACTTAGTTCTGATGGGGATTTTGAAACTTAACTCCGCTGGGGATATGTATTTCAAGGTTTTAGCTCTGTTGAGGATCTGAATGATGTACTGCAGGGGATTTCCTCTGGAAGAGCTTAAAGACATTCTCCTATACTTTCAACCTATCAGTAATTATTCTTTCTCATTTCGTTTTATTTGTAAGCAGTGATCATATTCAAATGCATATGCTCATTTTAATAAATCATTGGACATTTTCAAATAAAACACAAGTGTAAAAAGAAAGAAAAAAACAAACAAATTTCTGCACTTTGAAGTATCTTTGTATTAACTTTTCGTAAGTATTTTGTACAAAGGAAACAGACATCCTAGTAAGAGAATGTTGTCATAAAAAATGAGAAAAATTTATACAAAGAAAGATGGCTATGTGTAATAATTCCATGGGGTTCTCATTCTGCTATAGCCTTCATAACCCTGAGTATCTTGTCCATTCGTTGCCTTGTCCGACGATGATTAGGTTGATCAGAAGCCCGGAGCTTGTCTGTAAAGAGATTGTCCTTAAAGTGATCCGACGAGACATATTCATACGCTTTAATTCCCTAACTTTTGCCTGGACCGCCCTTTCGGGTTTTCGATCCACCGGGAAACCCTTTTTTCCCCAAGTTGCCCTTTCAGGTTTTCAACTTGCCGGGTGTACAGATTTTTTATTTATCCCTAATTTTTTCCTGAATCGCCCTTTCGGGTTTTCGATTCACTGGGATGCCCATTTTTGCCCAAGTCACCCTTTCGGGTTTTCAACTTGTCGGGTCGTTTATGCATAGTATCTTTTGACTATGTCTGCATTCGTAGGGTGCGGCAGGTCATCGCCGTCCATGGTGGTCAAGATCATTGCCCCACCAGAAAAGATGTTTTTGATCACAAATGGTCCTTCGTAAGTAGGATTCCACTTTCCCCTGGGATCACTTTGCGGTAAGATGATCCGCTTGATTACAAGGTCCCCGATTTGATATACTTGCCTCTTGACTTTCTTGTTGAAGGCTTTGATCATACGTTTCTGATACGCCTGACCATGAAAAACAACAGTAAGTCGTTTTTCTTCAATCAAGTTAAGTTGATCAAGCCGGGTTTGAATCCAATCGTCTTCATTCAAACCAGCATCCTTCATGATTATCAAGGAGGGAATCTGAATCTCGATCGGTAAAACAGCTTCTATGCCATATACAAAAGAAAAAGGGGTTGCCCCAGTTGAAGTACGTGCCGTGGTACGGTACCCGTGCAGAGCAAACGGTAACGGTCATCTTTTGAATGATCTTCTTAATATTTTTGTTCGCAGCTTCGACAACACCATTCATCTTGGGCCGATAGGGAGATTGTGATCGGTGGAAATAGAACTGACTGTTTTAGAATGCTGGTTTGCGAAATGTCGTGGTAAGCAAGAGTCGCCACCGTCTTTTATGTTCTCCAACAAGGAAAGGACAAAAGCACAACAAAATTCCTTTTCGAGATGTTTCTCGGTTCGGGAGGTAGATTATAGAAAGGGAAGGTGTTAGCACCCTTTCTATCCGTGGTTATCCACGGGCTCTTAGGTACTTGCTCACTATATTTTCAAAAATTGTTTGCTTTTCTTGTGTTTGTGGGTTTTGAAAAAGTTTAGTTTGAAAACTTCTAGGTAACTCTTGTATCAGTCCTCAAGAGTGTATGAAGTATTTGTTTGAAAACTTTTTGAAAGTGTAGGTGCGAAAAGATGTTTTTGTTTTTTGAAAGAGCAAGTACCCAGGAGAAATATACCTACTCTAAGGAATTAAGCTGTGTAAGAGTCCTTTAGACAGTACTATCCCACTATTGAAAAGTAGGTAGCACCGTCGTTGGAGTTATTCGGGTCAATTCGATTATAGGGACATGTGTGGTCACCAAAGCAATAGTAGGACGCCTTAGCGGTAACCTTAATGTCCTAGATCCTTTTTAATTGTCTGAATTTATTATGAAAAATATTGATTTGTTAATTAATTAAATAATAATAATAATAGTTATTAAAGAAAAAAAAAGGAAAAAGAAAATGAAAAAAAAATAGTAAACCAGGGGGTTGGTGGACCCATTAGGAGGTATGTTAGCAATCTGGCCCACTAAGCTCAAGCCTTTGACTTTCTGATTGTCCAGCGTATGGTTGACCAGGGAACATCATAGTCAGCACTTCATAGCCATTGGATTGGTGCATGAGGACACATGGCACGCTGATTTGTGAGGTTTATGGTGGAACGCGTTGAGAATCCTGCATGTGATCATATTAGAAAAAATAGAAATAATTATTTGGGTGGACCTGGGAATCGAACCCAGGTCCCAATGGTTCTTGGACAACGCATCTACCACTGAGCCAGACGCCTGTATTTGTTATTATAATGGGCAATGAAAATAATATATAAAAATAACGCATATGCTGGAAACAAATAAAAGCACACGTTTTGTTTGAACGAACCAACCATGAAGCAACACGTCTTCATCTCCTTCGTTTGCCTGTAAAAGAGAATGTTAGATAGCGGGGGTTTTTAACCCCCACAAAGCAGAACGAGGAAAAATAGCGAATAGGTGTGTGAGCAAGATAAATATTTCGCGAATATGGATTCTGATTCGTCTGGTTGAAACGAATTCAACCATGGGTCTTAGGAGGCTTGATTTTTCCTATACTGAAAAGCCCCAATTTGGAAGCTTGAAAACCCTAGGATTCGTTCATGGCAACTTCTGATTTAGGACATCTTAATCCAATTAACTTATGCAAAAGGCTTCATATGATTGCTAACAACACAAAACAAACAAAAAATCACGTTAAATGCTCATGAATTGGATGTTACGATTTTGAATAAAAGTGTCAAACCGTGAGACTGTTTGCAATGATTTCTTGAGCTATGAAGCTTGGTTTTGATTGCAAATCGTTCCTGGAAGTCCTAGCAATGTATTTGAATCCTCAAATTGCTTTGAATCGTGCTGGAACTTGGAAAACAGTTTTGAGTTTTCTTTGATTTTTTTCAATGTTCTTATGGCTTTGTGCAGCAATTTTTCACGTTTTATGCTTTAGGTTTAGCTTGTGCATATATAGTAGAATAGAATTAGGTTAAATCATGGCCAAGAAATCCATTGCATTGATGTTTCAATATTTGATTTACAATCATATCTTTTTGCATCCTTTTGATTGAGAAAACTTGCCAAACATGGAGATTCTTGTCTCCTTGATGTGTACACGAATTTTCCAGCACATATTGGTCATATTTGCTTCACCAAAAGATTGAGAAATCATATCTTTGAATTTCCTACATTTTAAATTAATTAAATGAATTAAAAAATCAATTAAAAATCTAATTAATTAATAAAAATAAGAAAATAATTCAATTTAATCTCAATGGGTCGTGCATAAGCCTTGGATAAAGTTTCAAGAAGGAATTTGAGGCCCATTAGCAAAAACAAGGTGTTTTGAGCAAAGTTGACTTTTGCAAATTCACAAAAATTTCCCAACTTCTCCAATGCATATCTTGCTCAATTTTGATCATATGAACATGTTCTTGGACATTTTGAAAAGGTATTGAAGTCCTCTAACCAATGCCTTTGGTCCCATGTCATTTGGATTTACCAATCTCAAGTTATGGTCTTTGACTTAAAGTGCATTTTTGTTGACTTTTGAAATTGACCTATAATGTAGAAATTGATAACTTTTAGTGAGAGCATTTCTTGGACTTGGAATGTGAAGATGAGTTGTAGGAAATGTCATCCCCTTCAAAATGAGCATTGGATGGGATTTTTCTGATGAACCATGAAAAAGTTATGCATTGGTCAAGATACAGTTGACTTTTCTGCTGTCCAAAAATAGTAACTTTTGCATCTTGATGATTTTTGAGCCATTCTTGTGGAATCATGATCAAGACTTGATAAAATGATGATTGTGTGCTCAAAATAAGATGTTGACCAAAATGTTTGACTTTTGACTGTAAAATGACCATTTTGCCCCTGCAGTTGACTGTGAACCAAATGAAGCTTTTGACTATGCAATTTGCCTCTGTGAGTCTTGAGACTTGGCATGTAGATGCTTGAAAATGTATATGGGCCTATGGGACTTTATTGAACCATTGAAAACCTCAAATTCTTTGAAGGAACCAAAACCCTAATTTTGACTGGCTTAGGAGGCATTTGGACTGTGCAACCCTTGAGAAATCTTGAACCATTTAGAGATGACTCTTGATAAACCTTGAAGAATATTGGAGGGCAAATTTTGGGGTACAACAGTTGCCCCTGTTCAATCTTCTTAGACTTGAGGATGTAGATTGGCTTGCGTGCCTTTCGTGATCCGAAGGTGGAAGATGATTGAACACTAGAGTGCCCAGAAATTTGCACTCGCATAGTGGAGTATCAGCAATGTGATGTCGGGAATGGGCTTACAGATGCCATTTGGAGAGATGATGGATAGGAGGATGGGCTTATAGATGCCATCTGGAGATGTGACAGAATGGCTTCCGTATCTGGAGTATATCTGCACTTTGAAGTTGATAGTTGAATTTGAATGCGAAAATAGAATGGCTTCCGTGTCTGGAGCATATCTAGTCTGTGTCTAATTACTGACGTCTGAACGAGTAGTAGAATGACCGTCGTGTCTGGGGTATATCCATACTGCATCTGAATGAGTGGCAGAATGTCATCCGAATCTGGATCGTATCTGGACCATCTTTTGAATGACTCTGGACTAAATAATAGAATAGCATCCGGGTCTGGAGCATCTCTAAGTTGTCTTTAGAGGTTGGAATCTGAATGAGCAAAAGAATAGCATCTGAATTTGGAGCATTTCTAAGCTATTTCTGAAAGGAAATCTGGAATAAGTATCAGAATGTCGCCATGCCTGGGTCGCAACTGAACTATCTCTAGAAGGAATCTCTGAATAAGCAATAGAATATCATCCGGATTAGGAGCATCTCTAAGCTATCTCTGAAGAGAAATCTGAATAAGCAATAGAATAACATCCAGATCTGGAGTATTTCTAAGCTATTATTGAAAGGAAATCTGGAATAAGTATCAGAATGTCGCCATGCCTGGGTCGCAACTGAACTATCTCTAGAAGGAATCTCTGAATAAGCAATAGAATAGCATCCGGATCTGGAGCATCTCTAAGCTATTTCTGGGAAGAAACTGTGAATAAGCAATATAATAACATCCGGATCTGGAGCATCTCTAAGCTATTTCTGGGAAGAAACTGTGAATAAGCAATAGAATAACATCCGGATATGGAGCATCTCTAAGCTATTTCTGGGAAGAAACTCTGAATAAGCAAAAGAATAGCATCTGGATCTGGAGCATTTCTAAGCTATCTCTTCAATCTCTTCAATGTAGATAACTTTCCTGGCTAGATACAGGTATAGATCTACAATCAATCGCTCACAGATATGCCCTGGCTAGATACAGGTATCGAATCTGGAATTGGTCGTCTACAGATATGCCCTGGCTAGATACAGGTATCGAATCTGGAATTAGTCGTCCACAGATATGCCCTGGCTAGATACAGGTATCAAATCTGGAATTAGTCGCCCACAGATATGCCCTGGCTAGATACAGGTATCGAATCTGGAACTTCAAAAGTTGATGGTAATATCTTTTGATTGACCTTTTCCTGAAAAGGCAAAACATTAGTTGTATGCAATGTCATGATGTATGGAATGCATGATGTCATGAGATCGTGTCGTATGCATTTTATCATGTATGTAAGCAGGATGTACAAAATGTGAAATGTCTATGAATGTATTTTCGTCTAGGAAAATAAATCTTTGACGGATGCCGGGAGCTTGTTGAATCCTGGGCTGATGTATGAAGAGTAGAGTTCTTCATTTCCGCTGGGGATGATGAACAAAGATGATTGCAAGAATAGACCTGTAGGAGAAGATGACTCAGTTGGGGAATAAGCTTGATGAAGAGATTACTCTGCGGGGAATTGCTCTGTGGGAAGAGATACTTCGCTGAGATTTTGATGATAACTCCGCTGGGGGTTCCGTTGATAAGTTTTGTTGAGGGGTTTGATGAAGTCCGCTGGGGATAGGCAGAATTTCGCCGAGGACGATCTTTCCGTTGTAATTTGCTGAGGATAACCCAATTATAGGCTCTGGTGGGGGATAACCTCTGAATAAAGCCGGGGAGATGCTTTTGCACTTTGCGGGGGATAAGCTTCCAGAATCTACTGGGGATAAGCTTCCAGAATCTACTAGGGATAAGCTTCCAGAATCTACTGGGGATAAGCTTCCAGAATCTACTGGGGAGGATGATTCAACTCTCCTGGGGAAACTTTTGAGGACTGTACTGGGGAGATTGATTCCACTGGGGTGTCTGGTATTCCGCCGGGGAACAATCTTATATTTCCGTCGAGGAATATTAAGACTGTCGGGGATGCTTGTTGAGGAATATCTGTACTCCGCTGGGGAATGATAAGATTTACTGGGGATACCCAACCTCCTTAAGGCTGACAGTAGACCAACTCTACTTGGGGAGAGTATCGCTGACTTGCTGGGGAATACTGTGCCTTTTTAGGGCTTATTGGAGACCAACTCTGCTTGGGGAGAGTACGGCCGGATCTGTCTTACTCTGCGGGGAGTGGAGGTAACTTGGTCATATTCTTCAGCTGGATCTACCTTTGTACCTAGTGAGAAGAGCAACTAGATCGCTTAGACCATTCTTATTGCCCCAGCTTCTGTGGGAGAAGGTATCTGTGCTTGATAACCGCTGATTGACAACTCTTCTTCTGATAGGCAAGTGACGAGACGACGGGACATAGTCATACGCTTTGATCCCTAATTTTTGCCTGGACCGCCCTTTAGGATTTTCAGTCCACCGAGATACCCTTTTTTGCCCAAGCCGCCTTTTCAGGTTTTCGACTTGCCGGGTGTACAAATTTTTTTCATTTTCATCCCTTATTTTTGCTCGAACCCTTTTGGTTCGCCGGGAAGCCCTTATTTTTGCCTAGGTGTGTCAACCTAGCGGGTCTTTGATTATGCATAGTATTTTTTCGACTATGTCCACGTTCTCAGAATGCAGGGATTTGTCACTGTCAACAGTGTTGGTGTTGCCCTACTACCAGAAGATGTTTAATCGTGCAAGATTCGTTGCTGGAATCCATGTCTAATGCCCCAAGTGATTCAGATGGAGATTTGCCCCTGGCTATTTGGCATTTTGAGAGATTCCTTGAATCTTGACTTGACTGCCCCAGATGATAGACAATGATTATGCCCTGCCCCTTGGATTGGAAGTGTTTTTCCACTTGATGTGACCCTTTTTGTTGAGAAGGTTTTTGTTCACTAGATATTCGTCGTGCGAATTTCTCTGCTGTTTGAACAAATAGTAATATGCAAACAATGTTATTTTAAGAATGCAAAGCTTATGCCTGTCTTGAAGTTTTTTGAAAATGCATTTTTCCAGTAAAACAGGCAATTTTTTTGTAAAATGTGATGTCAACTCAGGATTTACAGCAAGCCCTACAGGAGTCAGGATACCTTTGTAACAGTATGCTTTCGGACTAACCCACGCTTCAGCTAGGACTTTTTAAAGGTTATAACGTGGCCTGGTTCACGGTTTAAGAAACAAAGGATAAAGGCTCAAATTTTATTTGTACCCACCCGTTCTTCGTGATGTTCTTCGATCCTAAACTCAGCTAATCGTGCATTAGATCTTGTTTGAGTCTTTGCTCTGATATTCTGGTTATGGTTCGGATATTGACAATTCATTTTGAATAGGCAGTCATTTTGTTGAGAGTCTGTAGGACCTCTTTCTTTTTGATTTTATCATCCCTGTCTTTTTGCCTGAACTGTTTCTTTTGTGATTATAGTCAGCGGGATGCCCCAGTTTTTGTAAGTCTCCTTCATAGGTTTTGTCTTATTGGGCTTTTATTTTGAGAGATAATGACTGCCTGTCCTTACGACTATAGGGAACCATCACTGTCTTTTTGTCTCGGAAGGACTTCTTTGATGCCATTCATTGTACACCTGGATCAACTGAGAAAACTACCCTGCCCCAGGTTATGATTAAGGGTTTTAATTTTTTTGTGAAAAGAAAAACTCCAACTTCTTTGGCTCAAAGGGGTTGACTAGGGATTATCTTCCTTATAACTCCACTGTTTAGGATTTGAAACAATGCCTGTACCTCATCAGCGAGGTCTGTTCAAAAGCATACTGTAAAGATCGTGGTATCGTTTTCGTCATCCTCCCTCAAAAGGTTTAGAATTTTTTTCGAGAGTTGAACATCAAAAAATGAAAGCAGTTTTAAGCATAGTGAACATAATTACTTCAAAATAGACACGTGTAATGCATTAATGAAATAACAACATTTGACATGAATAAAATGTTTGAACAATCAAAGAAAAATACAATATCAAAATTCAAGTGAACAAAAGTCTCTCAATCCTAGCCATGCTTTGGCAAGGGAGCAGTGATCACATTGGGAGTCTCGGGCGCTTCGAGCTCGACCTCCTTTGCATCGATTAGATCCTGAACCTTAATCCTCAAAGTCCAACAATCATCCGTAGCATGCCCCGGGCTGTCAGAATGATAAGCGCAGCGGGCGTTGGGGTTATACCTAGAAGGTGTCTTGTTGGGATTCTTAGGAGGGTCCCTTAGAGTTACCAAATTGGTCTCCAGCAACTGTGGCAATATCTGGGACAAGGTCGTGCTGAGGGGAGTGAATTTCCTTCTAGGTCTCTCTTCCCTTTGTTGGTTGCGATGTTGAGGAGCACTGGCCGGTTTTGAAATAACCATCGCGTTGACAGCTTGGCGGTGTTCGGACCTATTCTGCCCTCTTGAACCATAGACAACACTAGATTATTTCTTGAATGGTTTCTTCTCAGTGCTCGAGGAGTCACCCTTCTGTATCTTCCTAGACTTGATACCAGCTTCTATTCTTTCCCCAGTCAAGATAAGGTCTGTAAACCCAGCAGAAGAATTCCCAATCAGATGGTTGAAGAACGGACTAGACAGGGTCCCCAGGAACATATCCACAAGTTCACGGTCAGTTAGAGGTGGTTGCACCCTTCCGGCAAGGTCTCTCCACTTTTGAGCATACTCCTTAAATCCTTCACCCGTCCCTAGTGACATACCCTGGAGTTGGGTACGCGTAGGAGCGAAGTCGGAATTATACTGATACTGCTTATAGAACGCAGTAGCCAAGTCCTCCCAGTTACGAATGCTGGCTCCATCTAGCTGATAGAACCATTCAAGTTGAGTCCCTGAAAGACTATCCTGGAAGAAATGGATCCATAGATTCTTGTCAGCAGTGTAAGGTTGGATCTTCCTTACATATGATCTGAGATGCAGCTTAGGACAGGAAGCTCCGTCATATTTGGCAAAGGCAGGCGCCTTGAACTTATGTGGGATCACCACCCCAGAGGATAGACCTAGATCCTCGAAGTCTAGGCCGGGCACTTTCTGTATCTCCATAGCACTTAACCGGTCCTCGAGCTGTTTGTACTTATCCTCAGCAGGAGGATACTGTTCATCATTATAATCCGTCTCGTTGTCGGAGACCGCGGGACTAGTAACCCTTCTCTCTTGTGGACTGTCTTTGCCTACAGATGAGGTAGTCAGCTCAGCCTCATTCTGTAGTCCATTCCCGGATCTGCATCTAGTGTTGAACAAAACAGTCCTCTTCTTCTTCTTCCTCTCTTTCAGAATCAGAGTCTTCAAATCCTGTTGACCCTGGGCTAGGCTCATAACCAACTCTTGGAACTGGGCATTCTGGGCCTGTAGGGCCTTGATAGCTTGTTCAGCGGAAGGTTCAGAAGACATGATGATTGCTGAAATAAACAGCGAAGAAGGTAAGTGACCTGTAAAAGGGTACCTGTAATGCAATGATATGTATGATATGCATGCAATGTTTTCAAGGATCTCGCAGGGTAAACAAGAAAATTGTTAGAATTTGAATTTTGTAGCTTGATTGAAGGAACTTCATGTTGCTGAGAGTCCTTCTTCAAGAGTCAAAGCTCACCATATCGAGTGGGTCATAGCCCCTGACTCAAGTCATCATGTTTTGATCTCCAAACAACCTTGACTAGAGGAA
Source organism: Vicia faba (assembly GCA_948472305.1). NCBI lineage: Eukaryota > Viridiplantae > Streptophyta > Magnoliopsida > Fabales > Fabaceae > Vicia > Vicia faba. Next base: position 325,704,369 of record OX451741.1, on the reverse strand, counting down.
AATAAATCCCCTTTTCCCCTTGCTAGACATTTGGTTCATCATGACCTGCATCACAAACCCTTGAGATCCTTGAAATGGGTTAGTCCTTATGCAGGATGTATGCAATAGTATGATGTTATGATGCGTATGATATTATGTACGTGGATGCAAAGGTGTGAGGTGTAAGTAAGCCCTGTAATAAGTCCAGATTAAGGACTGTAAACAAAACTTGCAAGGAACTCATGTGTCGGATAACAAGAATGTGCAAGTAGTTCAAGTTGGAAGGCACACAAGTCACACATATAGCCTTAAGTTTAGGCTGGCATGGAGTTTAGGTACTACCCTCTTTCAGTTTCAGTTGGTTAAGACCTGTCCTAGAAAATAGTAACCGGGTTCTAGAGGATCTCAATATCACTGACTACCCTCAATCGGTCATAACTCCAGCTTCGCAATCTTTTCTTGCGGCCGGAACCATCGCGAGAGTTTAGCCTCAATGAGTGTAGCATACTGCTACTGTTCTATGGCCAAGTTGAGTCAATTTAAGGTTCTAAGGTCAGTTGGTGCTTAATGACTCCTCAGAAGACCCATATTCTCCTCGTTCCAACACAAGGGATATCGGTACATACCAAGGTGTCACACCAACGTAGCTACTGCTTCACCCGTGTCGGTCTACGCCGGATAGGTCCCTCACAGTTTATTGCTACCTAAAGGGTATTCCTCAGATCCGGGTTAGGATCTATGAAACTCCGATGCAAGCCCACAATATTAAAGCAAACAAGGCATACAATTGAAAACATAGAATGATCTGATCCTAAGGTACACCTCACTTATTATGTCCCCAGCAGAGTCGCCAGTTCTGTGATCGGTGGAAATAGAACTGACTGTTTTGGAATGCTGGTTCGCGAAATGTCGCGGTAAGCAAGAGTCGCCACCGTCTTTTATGTTCTCCAACAAGGAAAGGACAAAAGCACAGCAAAATTCCTTTTCGAGATGTTTCTCGGTTCGGGAGATAGATTATAGAAAGGGAAGGTGTTAGCACCCTTTCTATTCGTGGTTATCCACGGGCTCTTAGGTACTTGCTCACTATGTTTTCAAAAATTGTTTGCTTTTCTTGTGTTTGTGGGTTTTGAAAAAGTTTAGTTTGAAAACTTCTAGGTAACTCTTGTATCAGTCCTCAAGAGTGTATGAAGTATTTGTTTGAAAACTTTTTGAAAGTGTAGGTGCGAAAAGATGTTTTTGTTTTTTGAAAGAGCAAGTACCCAGGAGAAATCTACCTACTCTAAGGAATTAAGCTGTGTAAGAGTCCTTTAGACAGTACTATCCCACTATTGAAAAGTAGGTAGCACCGTCGTTGGAGTTATTTGGGTCAATTCGATTATAGGGACATGTTGAAGGAAAATTGCGATCAAAACGCAGCGAAATATAAAATTTTCCTTTAGAGATCCTTACGAATGAGCATGGTCAGTGATAGAAAGTTTTACCTCTTGTGGCGATTCAGACCTTTGATGTCGTGATCACGAGCGTTGATGAAGAACAACGCCTCTACTCAGTCCACACGAACAGATTGCTTCCGGTCACAGTGCTAGCTGATCACGAACGGAAACCTTGAGTGAGAGAGAGAGTCAAAAACGAAAATGCATCAAGTGAAAAAACTTCATCACAAGGGATCTATTTATAGAATCACTCGTGTGGGCTACAAGCTAAAAGCCCAATTAAGTCTATAAGCTAAAAGCCCAATTAAGCTTATGGACATCATACCTTATGATGTACCATATATCACTTATCCACGTGGTACCTTACCACTTTCCGTATTACACTTAAGTGCACCGTACCTTACGGTGTTCCTTATTTATTCTATCTCTCATCAACCTGTCCTTTATGTGTGTGACCCTGTAGGTTTTCGCGACGTTGGCAATTATATTAAATTACACATTTAATATAATAAACAGTGAGCGGTATCTAGCAACACATCACTGTTACCCAAGTCACGAAAATGTCATGTGATCTGACCAAACCTTTTCCGTGATAATATTTGTGTTGTACAATTACCCTTTTACCCTCATGTCTATATTGAACACAAGGCATACACTGTGTCACCCTTGTCCAGTTCAATATTGGGCCCTTAGACATTTATCCTGTTATGCAGGATGAGCAAATTCCATCTAGGTCACTCATGTCCCTTAGCATGCTTTGTGAAGTACCCATCAACCATCTTTATAGTCATCCAGTTACGGATGACGTTTGATCAGCAATAAAGTACTTGACTCTACATCTAGGGTCCATAGTGGTTTCAGGTCGAAGGGTGGTATACACCATTATCATCATGAGAATAACTTATGACACTTTGCATAACATTCTATGTAGTATTCTCATAACGGGTCAATCCAGTATAAATATTACTCCTAATATTCATACCTATGTCAAGACTTGATAACTCCTTATCTATGATCCATGAGATGTGATCATCAATCTATCTTCATAATAATCTTAATGCTTTAATGTTATCCCACTTCACATTAAAGCTTGACTACAGATACTTTAAGAATAGTTTCTTATGTTTAATAGGATCTCATGATTAAGTCACACTTAACATTTCATTAAACCAATAAACCATTCTAGGGACTTTATTATTTTGGAAAACATAATAAAGAAATGCCTTTTATTATTAATAAATAATTCGATACAAGTACCAAAAGTATTGGCCTCTAGGGCTTACACCAACACATGTGTGGTCACCAAAGCAATAATAGGACGCCTTAGCGGTAACCCTAATGTCCTAGATCCTTTTTATTCGAGGCAATCGTTTCGAGGCAACTGGATCTTTAGACAGGAGGGCTACCTCTAAAACACCCTATACTTGATGACCACCTCGAGGCAACCAAGTGAGGCGTACCCTAGGAGTGGCATGTGCATGTGTGTCAGGTTTCAGTTTATATTATCTTTGCACATGTATCATTGTGAGCTACGGGTTGATTTTATTTTTCATACAAGTCTTGTTATGCATAATTAACAGTTAATAAGTGCGGAAAATAAATTGCGGAAAGTGAATCTACGCTATTACAAGGCGTCAGGTATTTACATCGCCAAAAACATAACCCTTGAAAATAAATGCGAGAAAATAAAATAAAGCGATAAAAGTTCTAATTATCTATTACATTCTCGGAGCAGATACATAAATATAATCAAAATAATGAATTAAAATAAATATGCGCACGAAAGAAATTGAATCGGGACGTCCTTAGGGTTTTGACCCTTTTTGAGAAAACAATGGCATTTTGTCTTTTTTTGCAATTAATTAAATATTAAACCTAATTTACTAATTGATTAATTAATTAAAAGAAAAAGTATTTTTTATGTTTTTTATGTTTTTAGTAAAAATAAAATAGAAAAAGTCACAAGTTAGTAAAAACCCTAATTTCTATATTAATTTTATTTATTGTGAAAAAAAGTTAAGTTTAACCTAATTAACTAATTAATTTGTTAGAATTTATTTACAAAATAATAATTTATAGTGAATTTAATAAATAATAAAAATATTTACATTTTTAATTGTCTGAATTTATTATGAAAAATATTGATTTGTTAATTAATTAAATAATAATAATAATAATAGTTATTAAAGAAAATAAAAGGAAAAAGAAAATGAAAAAAAAAAAGTAAACTAGGGGGTTGGTGGACCCATTAGGAGGTATGTTAGCAATCTGGCCCACTAAGCTCAAGCCTTTGACTTTCTGATTGTCCAGTGCATGGTTGACCAGGGAACATCATAGTCAGCACTTCATATCCATTGGATTGGTGCATGAGGACACATGGCACGCTGATTTATGAGGTTTATGGTGGAACGCGTTGAGAATCCTGCATGTGATCATATTAGAAAAAATAGAAATAATTATTTGGGTGGACCTGGGAATCAAACCCAGGTCCCAATGGTTCTTGGACAACGCATCTACCACTGAGCCAGGCGCCTGTATTTGTTATTATAATGGGCAATGAAAATAATATATAAAAACAACGCATATGCTGGAAACAAATAAAAGCGCGCATTTTGTTTGAACGGACCAACCATGAAGCAACACGTCTTCATCTCCTTCGTTTGCCTGTAAAAGAGAATGTTAGATAGCGGGGGTTTTTAACCCCCACAAAGCAGAACGAGGAAAAATAGCGAATAGGCGTGTGAGCAAGATAAATATATCGCGAATATGGATTCTGATTCGTCTAGTTGCAACGAATTCAACCATGGGTCTTAGGAGGCTTGATTTTTCCTATACCGAAAAGCCCCAATTTGGAAGCTTGAAAACCCTAGGATTCGTTCATGGCAACTTCTGATTTAGGAAATCTTAATCCAATTAACTTATGAAAAAGGCTTCATATGATTGCTAACAACACAAAACAAACAAAAAATCACGTTAAATGCTCATGAATTGGATGTTACGATTTTGAATAAAAGTGTCAAACCGTGAGACTGTTTGTAACGATTTCTTGAGCTATGAAGCTTGGTTTTGATTGCAAATCGTTCCTGGAAGTCCTAGCAATGTGTTTGAATCCTCAAATTGCTTTGAATCGTGCTGGAACTTGGAAAAAAGTTTTGAGTTATCTTTGATTTTTTTCAATGTTCTTATGGCTTTGTGCAGCAATTTTTCACGTTTTATGCTTTAGGTTTAGCTTGTGCATATATAGTAGAACAGAATTAGGTTAAATCTTGGCCAAGAAATCCATTGCATTGATGTTTCAATATTTGATTTTCAATCATATCTTTTTGCATCCTTTTGATTGAGAAAACTTTTCAAACATGGAGATTCTTGTCTCCTTGATGTGTACACGAATTTGCCAGCACATATTGGTCATATTTGCTTCACCAAAAGATTGAGAAATCATATCTTTGAATTTCCTACATTTTAAATTAATTAAATGAATTAAAAAATCAATTAAAAATCCAATTAATTAATAAAAATAAGAAAATAATTCAATTTAATCTCAATGGGTCGTGCATAAGCCTTGGATAAAGTTTCAAGAAGGAATTTGAGGCCCATTAGCAAAAACAAGGTGTTTTGAGCAAAGTTGACTTTTGCAAATTCACAAAAATTTCCCAACTTCTCCAATGCATATCTTGCTCAATTTTGATCATATGAACATGTTCTTGGACATTTTGGAAAGGTATTGAAGTCCTCTAACCAATGCCTTTGGTCCCATGTCATTTGGATTTACCAATATCAAGTTATGGTCTTTGACTTAAAGTGCATTTTTGTTGACTTTTGAAATTGACCTATAATGTAGAAATTGATAAATTTTTGTGAGAGCATTTCTTGGACTTGGAATGTGAAGATGAGTTGTAGGAAATGTCATCCCCTTCAAAATGAGCATTGGATGGGATTTTTCTGATGAACCATGAAAAAGTTATGCCTTGGTCAAGATACAGTTGACTTTTCTACTGTCCAAAAATAGTAACTTTTGCATCTTGATGATTTTTGAGCCATTCTTGTGGAATCATGATCAAGACTTGATCAAATGATGATTGTGTGCTCAAAATAAGATGTTGACCCAAAAATTTGACTTTTGACTGTAAAATGACCATTTTGCCCCTGCGGTTGACTGTGAACCAAATGAAGCTTTTGACTATGCAATTTGCCTCTGTGAGTCTTGAGACTTGGCATGTAGATGCTTGACAATGTATATGGGCCTATGGGACTTGATTGAACTATTGAAAACCTCAAATTCTTTGAAGGAACCAAAACCCTAATTTTGACTGGCTTATGAGGCATTTGGACTGTGCAACCCTTGAGAAATCTTGAACCATTTGGAGATGACTCTTGATAAACCTTGAAGAATATGGGAGGGCAAATTTTGGGGTACAACAGAGATGAATTGTGATGTTGAATCTTGAACTGCTCGCACAGAGCAGTGATCATAGTATTGTTCAAATTTGTACCGTTGTTAGTGATGATCTTGTCGGGGACACCATACCGGCATATGAGGTTCTACTTGATGAAGCGGGCAACCACATTCTTTGTAACGGAGGCGAAAGAAGCTGCTTAGACCCACTTGGTAAAGTAATCAATAGCCACCAGGAAGAAGCGATGTCCATTGGATGCTGTAGGCTTGATTTCTCCAATCATGTCGATTCCCCACATCGCGAATGGCCAAGGAGCTGTTAAGACATTGAGAGGAACTGTGGGAATATGTACCTTGTCAGCATAGATTTGGCATTTGTGACAAGTACGGGAATATTGATGACAATCAACTTCCATGGTGGACCAGTAGTAGCCTGCCTGTAGAATCTTCTTAGCCATCGCATGACCGCCCGAGTGGGTGCCGAAGGTGCCATTATGTAGTTCAGTCATGATCTGCTCAGCTTCAACCTTGTCCACACAACGGAGTAGGACACAATCAAGATTGCGCTTGTACAGGATACCATTGCTCAGAGAGAACTTGGCAGGGAACCTCCTTAATAACTTTTTGTCGTTGACTGAAGCTCCTTCAGGGTATTCTTGTGCTTCGAGATACCTTTTGACGTCATGAAACCAAGGTCGGTCCACTACTTATTCGGTATTGATCTCGTGACAATGTGCAGGTTCGTCCATTCGTTCAATGGTGATTTGAGGTGCCTCATTATCCCAATTAAGTTTAAACATGGATGACATTGTAGCTAGCGCATCCGCCAACTGATTCTCTTCTCGCGGGAAGTGCTCGAAGGTGATCTGCTCGAAATATGGTAATAATGTCAAGACATGTTCTTTGTAAGGGATGAGGTTAGGGTGCTTAGTATCCCACTCTCCTTTGATTTGACTGATAACCAAAGCTGAGTCCCCAAATACAATCAAAGATTTGATTCCTAAGTCAATAGCAGCCTTGAGACCAAAGATACAAGCTTCATATTCGGCCATGTTATTGGTGCAGCTGAAGCAGAGTCTGGAAGTGAAAGGCGTATGGCTACCTTCTGGAGAGATAAGTACTGCGCCGATACCATTGCCAAGTGCATTTGAATCACCATCAAAGTACAGGGTCCATCGGGATCCTTGTTCAGGTCCGTCATACGGTCCGTTACCTTTAATATTGTCAAATGTCATAATATCCTCGCCAGGGAAGTCGAACCTCATAGATTGGTAATCTTCGACGGCTTGATGAGATAGATGGTCAACTAGTACACTCCCCTTTATAGATTTTTGGGTTGTGTACTGGATATCATACTCAGTCAGGATCATCTGCCATCTAGCGATTCTTCCGGATAGAGCAGGTTTCTCGAAGATGTACTTGATCTGATCCATTTTAGAAATCAACAGAGTGGTATGTGTCAACATATACTGCCTTAGCTGGCGAGCAGCCCATACCAAACCGTAGCAAGTTTTCTTGAGCAGTGAGTATCGAGTCTCACAGTCGGTAAACTTTTTGCTAAGGTAATAAATGGCATGCTCTTTTCGTCCAGACTCGTCATGTTGGCCCAGTACGCACCCCATTGAATTATCTAAAATAGTCAGGTACATGATTAAAGGCCTTCCTTCAACGGGTGGCATCAAGATAGGAGGTTCCAACAAATACTCCTTGATCTTATCGAAAGCAACTTGACAGCCATCATTCCATTCAACCACCTGATCTTTCTTCAACAGCTTGAAGATTGGTTCACAGGTAGATGTTAGGTGAGAGATGAACCTTGAAATGTAGTTTAGGCATCCCAAGAAACCTCTGACCTCCTTCTCAGTGCGAGGGGCAGGCATTTCTTGTATAGCTTTGACTTTGGCAGGATCAACCTCGATGCCTTTGTTACTGACGATGAATCCCAAAAGTTTACCGGACCTGACTCCGAAAGTGCACTTGCTAGGGTTCAGTTTGAGCTTGTATTCCTTTAACCTGACAAACAACTTTTGCAGATGGTAGAGGTGCTCTTCTTCTGTTTGTGAACGGGCTATCATGTCGTCTACATAGACTTTAATCTCATGATGTATCATGTCATGAAACAAAGCTACCATGGCTCACTGATAGGTTACCCCGACATTCTTCAGTCCGAATGGCATCACTTTATAGCAGAAGGTACCCCACCGCGTAACAAAAGTAGTCTTCTCTATGTCTTCGGGGGCCATTTTGATCTGGTTGTACCCTGAAAATCCATCCATGAAAGAGAATACCTTGTGTTGAGCTGTGTTGTCAACCAGGATGTCAATGTGTGGTAGTGGAAAGTCATCTTTAGGGCTAGCCCTGTTCAGGTCTCTGTAATCCACACACATTCTGACTTTGCCGTCCTTCTTAGGCACGGGCACAATGTTAGCAACCCATTGTGGATAGGAAGTAACAGCAAGAAAGCCAGCATTGAACCGCTTCATCACTTCAGCTTTGATCTTTTCGGACATGTCGGGTCTCATTCGGCGGACTTTCTGCTTGATTGGTGGACAGTCTTCTCTTGTAGGGAGACGGTGAACCACAATATCTGTATCTAGTCCCGACATGTCTTCATAGGACCAGGCGAAGATCTCAACATATTCATTCAATAGCTGAACTAAGCGCTCTTTGACACTTGGCTCCAGGTTGGCACCCACTTTAACCTCTTTTTTGTCTTCCTCTGTTCCCAAATTGATAGTCTCTAACAACTCTTCATGGGGAAGAATAGCCCTTTCTTCTTGTTGCAAAAGTCTAGCCAACTCTCCAGGCACTTCACAGTCTTCATCACCTTCGTATTCGGCATGATTGACCAGATCTTCAGAGTCACTGAAGGCCATAGCAGAATTGTTACCCATAGAATCCAGAGTGGATGGGTACCTGCATTTTGTGAGTGTGGGTGTGTGTAAGGGATAGCCACCTTTAAGCAAAATAAAATGTAAAAAGAAAGAAAATGAACACAAAAGTTTATAGATGAAAACGTCCATGATTCATTAAAAATGGCATATGAAAATGAAGAATCAAAACCCTTACAAATGGACTTATATGCCCCGGGTAAGGCATAAGGAGAAAAGAGTGTACGGATTGTTTAATAATTATTACAGATCAAACAGGAAATGTTCAAAAGATAAATTACTGATTGATGAAAGTAATGGGAAGGAAGTCTTTCGCCTCCCAGTTGTTCAGTCCTCCTTCTATAGTTAGAAAGATCCAGTCTTCAAAATTGCTTTCTTCTTCATTATCTTATAAAGCATGAACTCCATGATGAGTGATTTTCAGTGGTGGTCCTCCAGCCCGGGAGCGACGCACAGATTTCTGGCTAGCAGCAGTGAAACCCAAATCGAACTTATCTGTCTTGTAAGGAAAATCTGGCAGTTGACCCCATACTGTGCTTCCTCCTTCCTTGATCGCAGCCTCCGCATCTTTAAGGGATGACATCCGGGACACAGGTTTGGTAATGATGGGCACATCAGTCATTGTCTTAGCTACCGCAACTTCAGGAGAAACCTCTTCAAAGTGTTGGAAATGTGTTTCTATGAATTCACCATCTAACTCCACGTAGCGGAAAGAGTTAAGATGGCTTATCATATACTCCTCCTCACCATGAACGGTTATGATTTTACCCTGGACTGGATATTTGAGCATCTGGTGTAGAGAAGAAGTGACTGCCCCAACGTTGTGGATTCATGGCCTTCCCAACAAGCATGAATATGAAGGACAGATGTCCATCACATAAAATGTAGAGTTGAAAACTTCCGTACCCACTTTAATTGGGATGTCCACTTCTCCGTGAACCATCCGCTTAGAACCGTCGAAGGCTCTAACAATGATATTACTGGACTTTAAGGTCAAACCTTCACAGTCCAATCTGTCCAATGCTTTCTTCGGTAGGACATTTAAAGATGAACCGGTATCAACCAGAACGTGAGCAAGAGTGGTCCCTCTGCACTCCACCAAGACATACAGTACATCATTATGCTTTCTTACCTTAGATGTTAGGTCGACATCAGATAAACCAAGACCATTGTCGGCTGTAAGGCTGGCTACACACTCTTGAAACTGATCTGCAGAAGTTTCTTGAGGCACGTGCGCCGTCTTTAGGAATTTGATCAAGGCTTTGGCATGAGCCTTAGAGCAGAGCAACAGAGCCAACATAGAGATTTTTGAAGGGGTTTGCCCCAGCTGCTCTACGACATCATAGTCGCTTTTCTTAATTATCTTTAAAATCTCCTCCATCTCCTTTTGGGTGGTCTCGGGGATAACCAAAGTCTGAGCCCTCGTCCTGACGGGCGCTTCTTGGATCCCCTTACCTTTATCAGCAGTAACAGCAGAGGGTATAGCTTCGGGAGTAACAATCTCTTCAATAATTGGACTTCATACAGGTATCTTGACAGGCACAGGAGCACTTGAGGGTCTGAAGATTGCCCTTGGAGGAGCAATCTCCGGAGATAAGATTCTTCCGCTACGAGTGATCTTACTTGTCCCCGCAATATTTCCTATGTCAGGAGTTTCTTCATCGGAGCTTTCTTCCACTTATTCGATCTGCTTAACACTGTGGTAGAAGATTTCTCCTCCATAATTCCACAGTATCGTCCTGTTGGACTTATATGGGATAGGCCCCGACATGGTAATCTTCAGCGGTACAAACTTTGGATCGGGTGTAATCTTAACAGGCCTTTTGCAGGTCTTAGAAAGATTGTCAGAAATGGTGATTATAACAATATCATTGATTGGAGTAACCGGAGTAACAGAAGTAACATGAGTTTTCTTGAAGAGGATTTCTTGAGTATCCATCAGGCGTTGGATGTCTGACTTTAACAGCGGACAGTCGGATTGCAAGGTCGATCAAAGGTAACAATCTTTTTCACAGCCTGGGAAAATCCCGGCTTTCAACAGATTCATCTTGATCATTGGCAACAGAGTCATTAAGTCATCAACATCAGTAACATGAAGATCTTCCATAATAGCATGAACATTATGACCATGTTTTGGCATAGGAGCGGATATCACATTAGGTTTTTCGGGGGCATCAAACTCCACCTCCTTGGCATCTATTAAATCCTGGATCTTGTTTTTAAGGGCCCAATAGTTGTTGGTGTCGTGCCCTACACTGTCCGAATGATATGCGCATTTTGCATTTGAATGATAAAAGGGAGAAGAGGTATTTGGGTTTTTCGGCGCTTCTTTCAAGTTGGTAAGGTTTAACTTTAACAGATGAGGGAGGACCTGAGCCGATGTCATATTGATCCGGGTGAACTGCCGTTGTGGCCTTTCTACCCTTTGCTGGTTAGCTCTGGGTTTACTGCCTCGAGGTTGATCGGCTGAGGAGTTCTGGATCATCACAGCCTCTACCGCTGGTCGGCACTTCATTCTTCCTTGATTTCTCTAGGTGTAAACAGCATAAGCTTCTTTCTTGGCTGGGAAGGTCTTCTTAATAGCAGTGGAAGCAGAGGTATCCTTCTGAATTTTACCACTCTTAATGCCAGCTTCAACCCTCTCACCTGTCAGAATTAATTCGGTGAACCCTGCAGATGAGCTCCCGATCAAGTGATTAAAGAATGGACCTGACAGGGTCCCCAAAAACATATCAACCAGCTCTCTATCCGACAATGGTGGCTGCACCCTTCCAGCCAAATCTCGCCACTTCTGGGCATACTCCTTAAAGCCTTCATTAGAGACCATACCCATACTCTGTAGTTGAGTACGAGTAGGCGCTAAATCTGCGTTATATTGATATTGTCAATAGAAAGCAGCAGCCAAATCCTCCCAGTTATGTACATCAGATCTCTCAAGTTAATAGAACCAGTCCAATTGCGTTCCTGATAAACTATCTTGAAAAAAGTGGACCCACAGATCCTTATTAGAAGAGTGAGGTTGGATCTTTCTAACGTAGGACTGCAGATGCATCTTCGGACAGGACAAACCGTCGTATTTAGCAAATGTAGGTACCTTGAACTTGGGGGGAATGACGATCCCAGCAACCAACCCTAGTTCTTTGAAATCCAACCCAGGTACTCTTTGTACCTCCATGGCTGCCAGCCGATCTTCTAGATTCTTATACTTATCATCCACCGGAGGGTACTGCTGCTTAGAGTAATCTTCATCCTCTTCTTCCTCTTCCTCTTCAGCTTCAGACTCGGAAGGTACCGCAACTACTTTTCCTTTACCAACCCCTTCATCAGACGTCGAGGGGAAATCTAGAACCCTTCTAGCCTGATTCTCAAACCTTCTTCCCAGAGTAGCTACACCCGCTCTTTTCTTTTTCTTCTTTTCCTTTTCCTTCTCTTTCTCTAACAGTGCTTTAAGGTCCTCTTGACCCTTTGCTAAGGTCATGAGGAGTTGTTGGAATTGCGAATTCTATGCTTGCAGATCTTTGACCGTCTGCTCTATATCCATCTTGCTGAAATAAACAACAGAAAGATAAGGAAACCTAGTGTGAAGACCTGTTTATGCATATGATGAATGATGTGTATTCATGTAATGCATTCAAGGATTCAGAAATTCAAAGTTGTTGCAAACAAAAAGAACACACATCATATTAATAAGAAGAAATTTGTTAGTACATAAATGCCCCATGGGCAAAATATTACAAAATTCATAATGTAAAAAGACGTTGCGCATCCTCTTTGGTGCGATGTAAGTGTTGAGATTTTTCTTTTCATGGAGTTGACGGGTAAGTTCCAAGACCTTCTTCTCACTGGCCTAGAAGATGGTTTCAAAACTATTATGTTCTTCCTTGAGCTGTATCCAACTCTTTTGCAAATCTTCTAATGATGTTGGCATGTCAGGATGTAGGAGGGTGTATGGAACCTCTCCTTCCATAACAGGCTCTTTGATCATAGGCAGAATGTGGGGGTAAGGCATCATAAGACTCTGGGCGCGGGTTCGTACCCACTTGAGGTAAGGCTCAAGGGGGATGGAATTCTTGTGTCCCAAGGTCTTACTGTCCACTTTGTTGGGCATCCTCCAAGCTCGGATAAACCTTTGTCGAAGTCCTTGAGCGTTGTTGTCGAAGTCAAAAATCAAGTAAGGAATCAGCATGTCATGAGGGCCATCCCTTCGGGCATACCCAAATTGTCTCAGAGCTAAACAAGGGTTGTAGGTAACGCCTCCCCTAATGCCAAGTAGTGGGACATTAGGGAATTCCCCACAATGATCAATGATGATGACATTTTCTCTGGACCGAGAACACCAATGAACATCAGAATGTGTGAGAGTCATCAACCGTTGTGACCACCTCAAGCCTTGCTCATTCTTCAAGACTCACTGGGGAAGGTGAGAAATAAACCACCTTGCTAGAAGAGGAGTACATCACATGAGAACACCTCTTTTCCTCATTGTTCGTGTGTGAAATGAGTGTAAGATATCCCCAAGCAATGTAGGCACATGATTCCGAGATATGAAAATCTTGACAGCATTCACATCTATAAGCTGATCAGGGTTTGGGAACAAGACCAACCCATAGATGAGAAGTGCTAAAATCTCCTCAAAAGCTTGCAGGTCTAGAGAATTCCAGCAGTCTTGTGCCTTCTCAAACAGAAACTTTGCCAAGAAACCCTTGACACCACTTCTGGTTTCCCAATGACCTTTGATATCAGATGGTTGCAAGTGTAAGGCTTGAGCAACATCTTCAGGATTTGGCTCTCTTTCCATACCGTTGTAAGGTAGTTGATGGAGAATAGGAATCCTCAGGAGTTGAGAAAATTCCTCCAAAGTAGGTACTAGTTGGTAATCAGGAAATGTAAAGCAACGGTGTAGGGGGTCAAAGAACTGGAAGAGAACTTTCACCATGTCTTCTTCAATGTTGGAGTTGACCAAGTTGAGAAGTCTACCATGTATTTCACTGAAGAGAGAATTCTCTGGAATCTTGGAAGTGAGCTCCTTTAGTTGAGGAGGGATTCTCACAAGGTTGACCTGAATTGTTTTTCTGCGAAGGGATTCCATAACCTACAAAACAAGAACAAATATGAAGATCCAAACCCTTGAAATAGTTAGGATGCATATGATGCTTTATGATGTTCATGATGTATGCACAAGTATATGTACAAACAAGTCACACAAGTTCCTAGTTTCAGGCTTGCATGGGGTTTCATAGGTAAGTACCCTCTTGAAGTTAGTCGGCTCAACCTGTCCTATAAATAGTAACCGGGTTCTACGGAGCTCAATATCACCGAATTATTTTCTGTGTTCATCGTTTCAGTTTAGCCACTTAACTGACGACCGAAATATTCCAAGAAAACAACCCTCAATGAGTGTAGTATCGAGTATCTACCAACTTCGGACTGCACCAAAGCCGGTCATCTCACACCCCTAATAATGCCAAGATGGTCAAGTAAAGGTTCTAAGAGTTCATTAGTGCTTCATGACATCACTCAGCGGCCCCATATTCTCTTTGATTGACTCAAAGGCTACCAGTACCCACAAATATGTCGCACTAATATAGCTATTGCTTCAACCATGTCGGTATACCCCGCACAGTTTCCACAATGTATTGCTATTTACCTATGAATGTTTCCCAAATCCGGGTAGAGGATTTCAAGCCCAAACAATAGAACCAATTATAAAGTAAACAAAGCAAACAATGTAAGCATGTAAAGGTGATCTAAACCCTAAGGTTACTCCACTTTCAAAAATATTCCCCAGCAGAGTCGCCAGTTCTGCGATACGGTGGGAGAACTGACTTGAGGTTTTGCGTTTGTGTTCACAAATGTTTCGGTTTAGCAAGAGTCTCCACCGACTTTTTATTTTATCCAAAAGAAAGGTCAAAAAGCACAGGAAAGACCTTTGATATGTTTTCTTGGGTTCAGGGAGTAGATTATAAAAAGGGAAGGTGCAAGCACCCTTTTCATCCATGGTTATCCATGGGCTCTTAGTTACTTGTTTAGATCAATTGCTTTTGCTTTTAAATTGTTTGAAATGGTGCTTTGTGTGTGGTTTTTGAAAATGTTTTGAAAAGAGGCCATCGTTGTGGCAACCTTTGTAATAATTCTTGTTTGAATATATACAAAGGTGTATTGTCTTTTGAAAAGATTTTTCAATGTTTGAAAGTTGGTTTTGGGAAATGCTTTGAAATTGTGTTGTGAGGTGTGTTTGAAAATAGCAAGGATGTTTTGCAAGTTTTGATCAAGTAACTAAGAGTTGTCTACCCTATTTTACTCAAAGATCTTTCCTATACATTTTTAACCCTTTTGACAGTGTTGTTTTACCATTGCATTTGGTAAACAACCTTGTATTAGGATGTTAAACGGGACAGGCGCGGTTCATCGTATTGACCATGATAGCAACGTTTACCAAGTATCTTTAGCAAATTTTTGAGGGACTAGATCATTTTGTTTAGGCAACCAAGATAGCGTCATCGAGGGACTATGATCTTTTGTTTTGTTTTTGTTTTGCCAAAGTACTTAACATGCATAACATGGCCAATTTTAAAGGCAACAAGTGGATGAAATCCTAGGGGTGCAAGTGTGCATTGTGTTTGTCATTTTCATGCATTTAGGTCTTGTATTAGGTCAAGCTACTTGTTTGGTTTTTGGATTGTTGGCATACAAACCCTAATCTCTAATCATGGCATAATTGAAAGCATAAATGCGTAAAATAATCTATACTATTACAACATTTGATATGGGAAGGGGGATACAATTTTTGAATGGGGATTATTTTGCAAGAAATTAAAACCCTAATGTTTACTATTACATCCAAATTGAATAAATGATACAATATAAATAAAATGGACAAATATTTAAATGATCAATTAAATAAATATGCAAAAATAATATGAATATGCAAAATAATGTTTATGTTTATTTTTTATGTATGTAAAAAAATATTTAGTGTATATAAAAAGAAATAAAAGATTATATTTTTTTATTAAGGGTAAAACCCTAATTTTCTTTTTAAGAAAGTAAATATATTAACTATATTATTTATGTACAATAAAAATAAAAATATATTCAAGTGTAAAAAAATATATTAAAAAAAATTATTTTTATTAAGGGTGGAAACCCTAGTTTTTTGTTTTAAGATAATATATATTATATTAATTATTTTATATACAAAAAATAAAATATAAATATACACAAATATTTAGATAAATAATAGTATATGAGAAAAAATATTATTTTATAGGTATAAATGATAAAAAAAAAAATAATATTTCTATAATGTTTAAAAGTTTTGATTAAATAAAATAAAAGTATATGCTACTTAATAATTATTTTTATGTCTAAAAAATAATAAAATAATAAAAATAAATGTGAAAATTTATGAAAATATTTTTGGGTATTTTTATGTTTAGAAAATATAAAATAAAATCAGAAAATGAAAATAAATACAAAAATATAAAAGTGTAAAGAAATTAGGCCAGGGGGGTGCAATCAGTAAAAGGGGGGGTGTCAATAGTGAGCCAGGACCAAGCCCAGCCCACCAGACTTCATCTTCACCTTTGTTCACAAACGCGCGCGCCCTGTACACCATGCCAGATCTTGCATATGTGCTCTAATGCAAAAACCCATAACATCAAAGTTGTAGCATTTTTCAAGACGAATTCAACCATATAAGAAACTTGTCCTAACTCTCAAAGACCAGAGAG
Organism: Vicia faba; assembly: GCA_948472305.1. Taxonomy (NCBI): domain Eukaryota; kingdom Viridiplantae; phylum Streptophyta; class Magnoliopsida; order Fabales; family Fabaceae; genus Vicia; species Vicia faba. The sequence continues at coordinate 325,687,937 of OX451741.1, read as the reverse complement.
AATTTCTCTGGCCCTAAATCCTAACCTAGTTTTTTTAGGAAGTTCATGGATCAAATTCTCTTAGCATGCTTAACTAAAATGAAAACTGAGCATATGTACAACTTCATGGCTATGAATACTACATTTTTTATTCACAAACCTAAGCCTAATTATTCCTAAATAGAGAGATAGGAAGTTGACAAGAACCTGTTTCAGTTGGCTTCGTGTATGGCAATGTAGAGCTTTTCAATGAGGCCTGAGGTGTTTGGGAGCTTGCTTGAACTTCCTCTGACCTTCCCCAATGCTTAGCTTGCCTTGAATGTGCTTGAACAAACCCACAAAACTCAACCTGCACAAGCTGAAATCAAAAATGGAAAACCTTATAAATGGAGTTACAGTCAGTGTTTAAGGGTTGGGATAGCTTGGATAGGTTATGTGGAAGGTGTTTGAACCAGTTTGAGGCAAAACGCGCAAGGGATTTGTGCTATGGAAATCAAACTGCAGGGAGTGCCCTATTTTGCCAATGGAAGATGATTTTGTGCTATGGGAGTTTTGAGGGCTCAAAGGCTTGTGTTTTTGGCTCAAGGGGATGTGAGAAACTTGTTTCAAATGCTTGCCAAGGTTGGTTTTCTCAGATGTTCCAGTTGTATTGTATTTGATATGTTTCTTGTATTTTAAGCAAAAATGAGCAATGATGTAAGATAAGCCTATAAAGGCTATCTATCATCCTGCCCCTTGTGATCTTGGCCCCTCAAGTTGGTGGATATGATTTGCTGCACAAGATATGGCTCAATGCTCAAGGATGCAGTTTTGACATAAAGCAAGATTTAAGCAAAAATGGTAATGTTGCTTTTTCTATTTAAGGATTAATCTTGTGTGCAATGCTCTAATGACAAAAAAAAAGCCTTAGACAAATGGATTTGCATTTAATTATTGAGTATGGAATGGTTTTGAGACCTGTAATCAAGTACAAAGCAAGCTGATTAGAGTTTGCAACTTGTATCACTATGAACATGCCATGGATAAAAAGTGAGTTTTTGCCAACTTCAAGCCTTCGATTCTCCCTAACCACAAATTATTTTGGGGAGTTCTTGGACTTTTTAGAAATCTTGAAACATGTTCTACATTCCATATTTGAAATGAATTTTGAGATTCCAAGTGGAACTATGTGAAAAATGGTCATGAAGATGGGTCAAAATCCTGCCTAAATTAGGGCAAAATTTCACTAAGTTAAAAGTTTCATGGACCCTTGTTCCAAAAATCATAACTTGAGATCCAAGCTTATTTTGGGAAAACTTTGTGAATCAAAGTTGTAGACTTTGTGGAGGAATACAACTTTCATGTTGGAAGTTTTGTTTGAATCCAATTGCATCATGGTGAAAATGTTGGGCAAAGTTGGGAAAAATTAAGAAAATTTCATAACTTCGAAAAATTCTAAGTTATGAAAATTTTCAATCTTAAACCCTAATTTGAAAAATTGGGTTTCTTGATTAACAAGTTTCATGTTTTGACACATCTTGATGAAAAATGACCCTTGGCACTTGATTTTTACCAAAAAGTCAAAGATTAACTTTTCAGTGTACAGTCAAATTTTGATCAGTTGACTGAAAAATTCATCTGTCAATCCAATGTATTTGAGATCTTTTGAACCTTGTGAATAGGTCAATATGATTCCATTGAATCCTTGAATCCATGCTTGAGCCCAATTTGCCATTTGGCTAGGTCAAAAGTCAGAAATTGCCCTTGTGCAGTCAAAACCCTAAAAATGACCATTTTGCCCTTTTGATGATCCAATCAAATTTCTTGAGGAGTTGTGGTCCAAACTTGATCAAATGGTTCTTATGAGTCTATAATGTTGATGTGGGTAAAAAATTATGAGGTTTGATTTTAAATTGCCCACAATTGACTTTTTCCCCAATACAGCTGATTTCTAGGTCAACTGTCCAATTGACTGGGTAAAAATTTGATTCAAGGCTTGAAACTTGGCATGGACAATATTATAAGTCCAACATGAAATATGAAAGTCACTTTGAGCATTGAAAGTCCAAAAATCCCTGTGCAAACTCAAACCCTAATTTAGGTCATCAGTGCAAGGAGATGTCTTGAGCAGAGCAAAACCCTAATCTTGTCTGGAGTTCAAAGAGTCTTGTGAGGGGAAATCTTGATAAAATGAGAGAGAAAATTTTGGGGTACAACACCAGGGCTGTAATTGAAAAAGGTGGGTGTGAAAATTGGAGTCAGCTCCCTGATTTCACACACAAGACTGACAAGTTTGGTTTTGGTTTTACTGCAGAGGCTCAAAGGGCTGTTAGGCGCGCGCGGATCAGAAGACATCCTATGCACATCATTAATCAGGGAGTGAATGCAATTGAGGATGATGAAGAAGAGTCAGATATCGACAGTTGGATTTACCCGACTATAAACGGTGGATTGGACAACTGGACGGAGAAAGACTTCATGCCTGTTTCTTTTATTATACAGTAATAGACTTTTGTTTTGAGATTTGTAACAGACAATTTGAAACTTTACGGCCCGGTGCCTTACCCGAGGCACCTTGGCTTTGTTTGTGAGGGCTTATTACTTGTCATTTTCATATATCATCAATAAAGCATTGGACATCTTCTTGCATTACAAATTTTACGCTCCTTGATTTTTCTTTTCTATCTCGCACTTTATCAAAATAGCTATTGTCTTACACACACTCACATATCATAATGATCACATCCACTCTGGATCCCATTGATAACGACTCTGCTACTGCCAGTTATGACTTTGAAAATCCGATCAACCAAGCCGAGGACGAAGGTGAAGATGATTGTGAAGTGCCTGGGGAACTTGCTAGACTGTTACTACAGGAAGAGAGGGCCATACAGCCTCCAAGAGCCACCAATTCTGATGCCTCGAGTTGAAGGAAGACCTTTGATCTTATACTTGATAGTGCTGGATAATTCAATGGGGTGCGTGTTGGGGAAGCATGACGAGTCTGGCCGAAAAGAGCATGCTATTTACTACCTTAGCAAAAAGTTTACCGACTGCGAGACCCGATACTCATTGCTCGAGAAAACTTGTTGCGCTTTAGCCTGGATTGCTCGCCGACTGAGACAGTATATGCTGACTCACACTACCCTATTGATATCAAAAATGGATCCAATCAAGTATATCTTCGAAAAGCCTACCTTGTCCGGAAGAATAGCAAGATGGCAGATGATTTTAACCGAGTATGATATCCAATACACAACCCAAAAAGCAATCAAGGGGAGTGTGTTGGCGCATCATTTGGCACATCAGGCCATGGATGATTACCAATCCATGAATTTCGAGTTCGCGTATAAGAACATCAAGAAGATTGTGCAGAAGATGACAGTGACATACAAAGACTGGCACGAGATGTTACCATTCACTCTTCATGGGTACCGTACCTCAGCGCGAACGTCAACAGGGGCAACACCCTACTCTTTGGTGTATGGTATGGAGGCAGTCCGGCCCATTGAAGTCCAGATACCCTCTCTTCAGATTATGAAGCATGCAGATTTGAGTGAAGACGACTGGATCCAGACCCGGCTTGATCAACTGAACTTAATCGATGAAAATAGACTTACTGCTATTTGTCATGGTCAGACGTATCAAAAGCAAATGATCAAGGCCTTTATTAAGAAAGTCATACGATAAGAATATCAAGTCGGGGATCTGGTGATCAAACGCATCATACTGCCGCAGGGTGATCCCAGGGGAAAATGGACCCCCACGTACGAAGGGCCATTTGTGGTTAAGAACATTTTCTCAGGAGGAGCTATGATTCTAACCACCATGAATGGTGACGACCTTCCTCACCCCGTCAATGAAGACATAGTGAAAAAATACTACGCATAATCTAAGACCCGCTAGGTTGACTGGCCTAGGCAAAAATAAGGGCTTCCCGACGAACCAAAAGGGTTCGGGCAAAAGTAAGGGATGAAAATAAAAAATCTGTACACCCGACAAGTTGAAAACCTGAAAAGGAGGCTTGGGAAAAGAGGGGTATCCCGGTGGACTGAAAACCCGAAAGGGCGGTCCAGGAAAAAATTAGGGATCAAAGCGTAACACTATGTCTCATTGGATCATCTTGCAACCAGACTTCAGTATCGACTATCAAACTCAGACGACACTAATCAATATGATCTACCTTCAACCAAGTAGCAAAGTGATGATACGCTCGAAGATATAGAGGCAATAGCAGAGTTGGAACCCAGTGGGATTGTTTCACATAGCTGTTTTTCTTTCTTTTACATAAATTGTATAAACTCTGTTTCTTTCGGCGACATTCTCTTACAAGGACGTCAGCCTCTTGTACAAAAACGCCTATTTACAGGCCAACTTCAAAATCAATACAATCCATTTTTATAATAATTTCAAAATTGTTTTTCTTTTTCTGTTTTGTTTTGCAAGAACGTCCAATGGTTCATTTTGATATATGCATTTGACAATAATTGTAGCTCATAAAAATTTACATGCGAAATAAAAGACTATTACTCGTAATTCCAGGAACAGGGGCAAACATAAAGGTTCAAACCTTACAGTTGCTCTATCCACTAGGTACAGGGATAGAGCTAGCCTGAGAATGTGACTAAAAGTTCATACACTCCCCGCAGAGTAGGAAATACCCGAGGCAGTGGTATTAATTCTCCCCAAGCAGAGTTCATTTATCACCAACAATAGAAGATTATCCCCCAGCGGAGTTTATTTCTTCCCCAAGCAGAAATCCAATCCCCAACCGGGTTCATTATCGCCAGCAACGATAATTCATCCCCATCCGAGGTTATTTCTCCAAATCAACAAATCTTCTAGCAGAGTCTCTCTTCCCCACAAAGTCATTCTCTCGCCAGTTTATTCTCCAGCAGAGTTATTCTCCCACCAATTTATTCTCAAATCATCTTCGATCGTTATCCCCAGCGAGAATGAAGAATTCAACTCTTTATATTCTCCAGCAGTAGTCCGGGATTTATTTTACCCAGTTAGAGAATATCATAAAAACATTGCATATCCATACATCATGACATGTGCATAAGCATCATACATCACAATCTCATTTATTTTGAGAATATCATTGCTCAATAAATTTCATACATCATGGCGTTACATACGACTAACTCTTTACCTTTCAGGGAAAGGTACAATCAAAATTCTCACAAGTTTTCTCTGGTTCAGTCAAATCAATGCTAAAGATTTCTATTCCATTTCAAGCTATGAAGCCCGGATCCGACCGAATAGTATCTTGATTTCCCCATCATATTGTGAAGCCCGGAGAATGACCAGATAACAGTATCAAATACCGTGAAGCATGGAATCAACCAGATAGTGGTTTATCTTTAAGCTATGAAGCCCGGATTCGATCGGATAATAGTTTAATCCCCAGCAAGTTATTGTGAAGCCTGGATTACGACCAGATAGCAATACAAGTTACTGTGAAGCCTGGATTACGACCAGATAGCAGTGTGAGACACCATAAAGCCTGGATTTGACCAGACAATGGTATGTCATAAACACAAGCCGTGAAGCCCAAATTACGACCGGATAACAGCTCAACAAGTTATTGTGAAGCCTGGATTACGACCAAATAGCAATACAAGTTACTGTGAAGCCTGGATTACGACCAGATAGCAGTGCGAGACACCATGAAGCCTGGATTCGACCAGATAGTGGTATGTCATAAACACAAGCCATGAAGCCCGGATTACGACCAGATAACAGCTCAGCAAGTTATTGTGAAGCCTGGATTACAACCAGATAGCAATACAAGTTACTGTGAAGCCTGGATTACGACCAGATAGCAGTGTGAGACACCATGAAGCCTGGATTTAACGAGATAGTGGTATGTCATAAACACAAGCCGTGAAGCCCGGATTACGACCGAATAACAGTTCAACAAGTTATTGTGAAGCCTGGATTACGACCAGATAGCAATACAAGTTACTGTGAAGCCTGGATTACGACCAGATAGCAGCCAAAGACACCATGAAGCCTGGATTACGACCAAATAGTGGTATATCTTTAATACAAGTTATAAAGCCCGGATTCGACCGGATAATATCTTGATTTCTCCGAACACCATGAAGCCTGGGTTTGACCAGATAATGGTATAAGACATCGTGAAGCCCGGATTACGAACAGATAGCGGTAAAAGACACTGAAGCCTGGATTACGACCAGATAAAATTACAAGACATTGCGAAGCTTGGATTTCGACCAAATAGCAGTTTACCTGGACAATTAGTAAGAAGCTCGGAGTCGACCGAATATTAGTGTGCCCTAAATTCAAGTTGAAGCCCGAACGCGACCAGATAACAACTTAATTCCTTCTGAAGCCTGAATTATAACCAGAAAAGAATCGAGACATTGCGAAGCCTGGATTACGATCGGATAGCAAGTTCAATCTCATCTCCTCAGTAAGTCACTGTAAAGCCTGGATTACGACCAGATAACAGTCGATCTTATGAAGCCTGGATCACGACCAAATAGTAGTTCATTTTCACCTCTTCGACTAAGAGACGATTTCCCAGTAGAATAACGGATGACTGAAGCTCCTAAAATTCAACTTTTCTCAAGACAAAGACCAACATTCCCCAGCGGAGTCCTCCTCAACAACAAGTATACCAGCACCCACAGAGGAATCTCTCATGCGATCGACACTCGTTCGGATGGCATCTTTAAGCCCATATCCTATCGTCAATCTCCAGATGGCATCTATAAGACCATTCACGGCATCACAAGACAAGTACCACTTCATGCGAGTGCAAATTTCTGGGCACTCTAGTGTTCAATCATCTTCCACCTTCGAATCACGAAAGGCCGGCAAGCCAATCTACATCCTCAGGTTTAAGAAGATTGAACAGGGTCAGCTGTTGTACCCCAAAATTTTCCGTCCCATGTTTCTTAAAACATTTCAAGTAAGATCCTCAATTTGCTCAAGGAAGTCCAAGGGTTGACCAGACAAACTCTCTCCTAAGGCAGTCTACCTCAAATTAGGGTTTCATGTTGCATCAAGATACTTGAGTCCAAGGTATCCCAAACTCTCCCCATTGTCATAATATGTTCTCAATATCATCCATGTCAAATTTCAAGCCTTGTAGAGGAAGTTTGCTCAGTCAATTGCAAAGGCCTGAAAATCGACTGTGTTAGGGCAAAAGTCAACTGTGGCCTACATACAGTCAAAATTCAAGATTTTTGGTCAACATCCTCATTTTGAAGTATTATTCATCATTTGATAAAGGTTTGATCATGATTCATCAAGGATTGCTCACAATTCCTCAAAACCCAAAAGTTGCTAAATTAGGGCTTTGTAGGAAAAGTCAACCCAACTTTGACCAAGCATAACTTTCTCATACTTTATTATAAATGACCCATCCAAAGCTAATTTTTAAGAGGATGAAATGCCCTACAATTCATATTCATATCCCAAGTTCAAAATATGCACTCACAAGAAGTTATGAATTTGGACATTATAGGTCATTTTGAAAAGACAACAAAAATACCTTTTTTGTCAAAACTTCATACATGAACATGGAAGACTCAATTGAGATGAGACTAAAACGGTTGCTTACAGGACATCTCAAGCTTTCTAAAAAGTCCAAGAACACCTTTAAAGAGTCAAAATTGAAGGAGTTATGTATTGTTGAAGTTGACCTTTTTTGCAAAATTGCCAAAAGTCAAAAGTGCCTCAAATTGCAATTTTTGTCAAATGGGCCCAACTTTTTGTACTTGTTTTGAGTTTGTAACATGATCCACGACCCATGATCCTTCCCACTTGCCTTTATTTTATTTTTGCCATTTATTTTGATTTTTATTTCAATTAAATCAAATTAAATCAAAATAAATCATGGAAATATCAAAATCATTTAAGCCTTGAGATTTTATGCATATTTCAGGTCCCTTATATAGCTAGCAACAAAATCAAATCGTGCAAGGCATGTTTGTACATAAAAAGGTTGATTTTTGGCTTATTTTGGAAAGATCTTCATGGGAATCAAATCATGATCAAAGACCATAATTGAAAAAGATTGGATGCACATTTGCAAACCTAATTCAATCATTGATATATATGGAACAAATGCAGACCAAAAGGACAAAGGTTAGAGGCGTGAGAAGCTGAGAAGAGACTTGCAAAAATGACCAAAAAGTGTTGGATTAAATTGCAGGTTAGAGGACGATTTACACCATTCCAACTATTCCTTTCACTTGCTGGGCACTCAAGGAATCCATCCCAATCCCTAGCAAGCAATTTCGTGCACGAAAACCCACTGTAAGTGACTCACGGCTTCGCCATTTTCTTGAAATTCAATATCATGATTCTGGCACTTATAGCATGAATTCTTCATATATTCTTGTTCAGTGAAACATTTGCAAGCTACTAGTCATAATTAATTGCATTTCTGCTAACCATACAGAGATCTACCATTGTTAGGTTTTCTTGGTTCATTTTAGGGTTTTCTTATACAAGAACAATTGGCCATAGGGGAAGAGACCATTATAATCAGCGGGTTAAACCCAGCTGATCCATGGTCCTGAATTTTATTAATATCGTTTATATACAATTTTTGAGATGCACAGGGATATAAATACAACGCCATGTCTGTAGGTAAATGTTTAGAGTTTTAAACGACAGATCCAGGAGGAAGATGATGGCGTGTCATGACTCTACTGGCCGGTTTAAATTCTGGCGCGTTATTCTGGCCAGAAACCTGTAGATCTGATATATTGTTTATTTATGTTATGTTAATGAACTAACATCCAACGCAGTTGGTCAAAAGAAGGAAATCAGAGGTTCAGTGTTCTGGGTTCGACCCCAGGAAGAAGCTTTTGGTATATTCTCCTTCGTTTTCGCCAGAGTCAGCACGTGCATCTTCTGAAGGTCACCACCTTCTGGATCCACCATCCAGCAGTAGATCCAGTGCATCATCCTTCTGGCCCATTAGCCAGGATCAGATCCCATGCATCATCTTCCGGATCCCAGTCAGAACCAGATCCAGCACGTGCCGGCCATCATCTTCTGGATCACCATCCTCTGATCACCATCATCTCCTGGATCACCATCCTCTGATCAGAGCCGCTGATACCGGGCCCTTTTTCTCTATCCTTCTTCTTTTTTTATTTGTTTATTTTTGTTTTAATCATTTTCTAACATAAAAATTATTTCTTTTAATTAAATTCATAAAACCAATTTTCATCAAATTAGACTTAGATTTTATTTTCTATCAAAAATTAATTTAATTAGTTTAATTTAATTATTAAGGTAACTGTAATTCTTTTGTAAATAAATCAAAACAAACTAGAAAATTAGGTTTTGTTTAAATTAATTTTTTTTTAAATAACAAAAATACAAAAATAGGTCAAAATTAATTTATTTTTCTTAATTTAATTTAATTAGTAATTATGTTTGTATTTATTTAATTTAAAACCTCATTTTCTTAAAATAATAAAAAAAAAACAAAAATGATTTTTCTTTCAACTAAGTTAGACGGGGTCAAAACCCTAGTTTTCTTTCGCTCTCGATTCATCGTGCATTTATTTATTTTTTGCAATATTAATGTAACTGCTCATGGGATGTAATAGTTTAATTAGGACTTTTCACTTATTTATCATTTTACGGGTTTTTAGCTATGTAATTAATCCCCCTCCCCGAAGCCTTGTAATAAGCGTAGCTTTATTTCTCGCATTTTAATTTTCGCAAATACTTAACTGTTAGATGTATGATAATAGGATTGCATGACAAGAATGTATGTTAATTTTAAAACGGTTAGCAAACCCTAAATGTGCAAAGATAATAACCTGAAATTGAATCACTCGCACATCGCACTCCTAGGGTATACTCTCACTTCGGTTGCCTTCGGTAAACGGTCATTAAGTATAGGATGTTTTAGTGGTCGCTCTCTTGTCTAAACAAAGATCAAATGTCTCGTTCGGAAATGTTTCCTCAGAAATGTTGCCTCAGAAAGGTTGCCTCAGAAATGTTGCCTCGAATATGATCTTAAGACATTAGGGTTATTACTAAGACGTCCTAACATTGCTTTAGTGATCGTACGTCCCTTTCGAATTGACCCTTACAACTCCAACGACGGTTCTACCTACTCACTAATAGTGGGATAACGCTGTCTAAAGGAAACAAGAACAGAAACATTCTTTTTTTTCTTCCGAGTAGGTATATGCTAGTAGGTACTTGCTCAAAATCAAACTTTTTTTCCACACTTACACTCTTTTCCAAACAAAATTTTCAAAAACACTTCGTAACACTCTTGAAGACAGAAGCAAGGGTTAAATCGAAGTAAAACAAAAACTTTTCGAAACACACAAACACATAAGCAATTTTTAAAATGATGAGCAAGTACCTAAGAGCCCGTAGAAAACTACGGATAGAAAGGATGCTAATACCTTCCCTTTCTATAATCTACCCCCCGTACTCAAAATCTCAAAAAAGGAATTTTTCTGTGCTTTTGTCCTTTCCAGTTGGATAAAATAAAAGTCGGTGGCGACTCTTGCTTACCGCGACATTTTTCGAACACAAACGCAAAACGCAAACCAACATTTTCTTAAAACAGTCCGGTTCTGCCACTGTATCACACCTATCACTGGAATGTCTTTCCATCTGAGGTGATTCTGCCCACTGAGAATATTTAAGTTCATCGAATATCCGTCATGCTAATTTCTCTGTTGTTGAACAAATAGTCTTATGCAAATAATGGTATTTTAAGAATGAAAATCTTATGTTTGTCTTGAAGTTTGAAAATTCATTTTTTTAGTAAAATAAACAAATTTTGTAAAAGTGTGATGTCAGCTCAGGATTTATAGCGAATCCTATAGGAGTCAGGATACCTTTTGTAACAGTATGCTTGCGAACTAACCCATACTTCAGATAGGATTTTTAAGGCTAAGCCATTTGATTGACTAGACTTATACAGATTAAAATAAAAATTGCCACCGTGCTTTATTGTTTCCAAAGGAATGGGAAAAGAGCGAGTAACCCAAAAAGAGGGGGAAAGATTCAAGGTAAGGGGGTTGGTTATGCAAATGGAAGGTATTAGCACCCTAAATATCTACGGTACTCCGCAGGAACCTCTTTGTCAAATCTGTATATTTTGGCTATAAAATGTTGTATAAAAATAGATGGTGGAGGTGAGAAAAGAAATATTTTTTTATGATTTTTGCACCCGCCGCGGTTGCGAAACTTTAGTGCCTACATACCATCTTCCGTGCAATAGGGGATCAGGGTACACGTAGTTCACCTTTTGAAAATTTTAAAACATAATTGTGTTGGTTAATTTTATGAGATAAGACATCATTGTCATTGTCTGTGTGGAAAACATACTTACTATCCACAATCATGAGAAAGGAGAATTTGCATCATCTCAAAGTGGAGGATATGGCTTGGATTTTAAAACCAACAACGCCTCACTCAACACCCAAGTGGAAAATATCTCACTTCACTACATATTGTAGAAGTATAGTTGTTTGTGTCACTACAAGGATTGACAAGAGTTTAATCTTTTGAGAAAAGTTTTAAAACAAAAAGCCAAAGTGGCAAAATGATTTGAAATGAGATTGATGGACTTTTAGTCTTCTCACAAAAAAAATGTCAAGGTATTATTAAGTTGATTGAAATTTATTTATGAAAAGGTTTTGAAAATGCATGGACCTAGGTCCAAGTTTATTATGAAAGTGATTCAAGTTTAAAAAACAAGAAGAATTTTCAAAAGGAGGAAGAAGATTTTTAAATTAAAGAAGATGGGAGGAGAAGAAGGGACTATCCTAAAGCATAAGGTAAAAGCTAGGAATAAGAACCATCTAACCAACAAGAAGCAAACTCTTGACATTATGAGTCAAGATAGAATTCTAATTCTTTGGATTGAAACTAAGAAAGCAAAAATACTAGACCTCCCGAGAGAACCAAACTTTAAATATATTAAGTCTTCACAAAAATTGGGCAGAGTAACAGCTTTATGCGGGTGAATTCTAGATTACAAACAAAGAATGTAATTACAATAAGTTGCACACAAAACAAATAAATAACCTAATGTCTTGAGGTAAACCTAAAGAACTCCAGACAAAATATCAATTAAGGTCACAAGGTCTCCAACATAAGCCAAGATTTCTAATCCTAAGTCCAAGAAGTCCAATACTCCATAATGCCAAGGATAGTAACCAAATAGTCCAAGTATCATTAATTTTTTTTATGGTTCATGTTGATTATTAGATGTCTTAGAAAAAGAAAAGAAAAGCTCAAGTGAGCAAGATAAAAATGACAAGAATATAAAGGGGATTAAGTGAGCAAAGATGAAAAATAGCATGAAATGAAATGCTAAAGCAAATGGTGCATAAAATAAAAGAGCACAAGATAAAAAAAAACACAAAATAAAGTCAATTATTAATGGTTAGCTGGATGACCATATTGAAAATTGCATTTGGAACTCATTAAAGGTTGGTAGAACCAAAGCCTTCACACAACAAGTTGCATTTGCTTTTTGTCAAGTATATCATCCATTTTGGAATCCTCAAAAGTGTCATTCAATGATCAACGTGTTTAAGTAATTCGCGTTGACCAAAAGTGATGTAGATCCATTAGAGGATTGGTAGAACCAAAGCCTCCATACAATGAATCTCAAGGTTATTGGATCAAAGAGATCAAATTAACATATTTGGGCTTACAAACATAGGTTTGGGCCATGAATGATCATTTACTCGAATCGGGACAAAATTTAGCGCTATGTTAAGCAATTGTAAGTGGACTTATATAGAAGTCACACCTATTTTGAGGCCGGTCAATAGCAATCTATGCACCATTTGTTTTGGGACATGATATAGAGATCATGCTCCAATAACACTTAGTGCAATAAGAAAGGGATGAGATGAAGAGGAGTGAGAAAGAATATACAAACCACATTTGAATTAAATTTAAATCAAACTATTATTAAAATCATTCATCCATTTTTATGGAGTTAGACTCAACACCATGGACCCAATGATGTTAACAAAGTTCATGATAAAAAATTCAACCCAAGATCAGCCAAAAAATAATCACAAAATAATATTGCATTCAATATATATATATATATATATATATATATATATATATATATATATATATATATATATATATATATATATATATATATATATATATATATATATATATATATATATATATATATATATATATATATATATTAAAAAGAGTTTTAAATTTTTTTAAAATAGAAATAAAAGAGAAAAATATCAACTATGTTCAAATTAATCAAGAAAAATTAAGTAAGACCATGGAAAAATTAGAAATGAACTAAAATATTTTTATAAAACTTTTGGTAATTTTTTAAAGTCAGAAACTATTTTTAAAATTAAAAGAAATGAGTAAAATAAACCAAAAATGATAAAAAAAATAGAAAAGTCAGAAATAAAAAATAAATGAGGTCACAAATATTTTTCACAATATCATTGGATCATTCCATATTTTTTTCAAAATTTACAAATGTATAAAAGTATTTTTAAACATTTAAAACAATTCAAATAAAGTGAAAATTTATAAAAAATATCAAAACACAATAAAATTGTGAAAAAATAAAAATCAGAAAGAGGAAAATCAAAAATATTTTTCATAATTTTTCAGATTTTTTGGACTTAAAATAATTTTTCTATGATTTTTTGAAGTTTAAAACAATTAAAATAAAAATCAGAAAGTAAAATATTACACCAAAAAATATGGGCCATTTGTTCATTGTCAAAACGCGTTAGTAAACAGATCAAGTGGACCTGGCGCATTGTGCATGTTATGGACTTTAGTGAATAAAACACTGGATCATTAATTAAATCAGAAATTAAAAAAGAACAAATGGCACGGTTTCATTGGTTAAAGGATGACACGTTGGCCATCTTCAACCTCCAGCCAGTCTCAAAACCAGGTCATTAAAACATTAAAATTAGAGCATGAGACCTAAGTTATTCGCTTTGTTTCATCAAGACGAAGATAACCACACCTTCGCGAAAACTTTATATAAACTGTAGCTCAAGCAATTTGGAAGGAAAGTTTTGAAAGGAAATTTGAAAATTCATGGCCAAAACGTGTTTCCAGTTAAAAGCAAGTGTTGCGACTAGAACCAAGGCAATTAGAGCTTCACAATGATATCAAAGTTTGGAAGAATTGATGGAGAAATCTACCCATTGAAGTTGAGTTACAAAGCTCTGAAAGTGGACTTCTATGGATCAATATAGGTCACGATTCTTGAAGGTAATTGTATGGTTAGCTTAAGGGAAGATCAAGGAAGGTGAATTGATAGAAAAAATGGATTGAAAAAGGCTTAAACATTGATTTCTAAGTTGTTGAAAAGTGAGTTATGGAATGAGTTTGGCAGGGTGATTTTGGCTGTTCAAGCTTTCGGAAATGAATGAGGGATGATCCTCTATTTATAGGGAATCAAATGGAATGTTCAAGCGTGTGAAATGATGAAGTTTTTGGAGGGAAATCGTGTGAAGTTGCAAACAAGAAAAGTGTGACTTCTATTTTGATCAATACTCATCCAAAACACGCATTTTGCTATGCTAATCACTTCTAGAAGTTCACTAAACATGTTTAGAAGAAAAAACGCACAGAAAAAATGTGTTTAGAAGCTAAATCAAGGATTTCAAATTCTGACTTTTGAAGAAACTTCAGTTTCAAGTTACCAAGTTTAAATCAATGGCATTCTCAGCTCAAGGGGTCTTAGGGCATGATTCTTGAAGCTTTAGAAATATGAGATTAAAAGCTTTGCAATGGGAAAAGAATGGAATCAAATGGATGTTTAAGCTGAAAGTTGCAATGAGTCAAATTTGGGAAAAAGAGGTTGACTTTCCATACTTATAAATATTTCAAGTTTTTCTTCAAAAGTGACCTATAATGTTTTGCATCCACACATGGCCTTCCTCTTGGAATTTTCTCTTGACCAAAAAAGATGGCATGAAATAGACCTCTTGAATGACATTTTGAAACTTGAACCATTCAAAATCTCCAAAAATTGATAGATTTATGAATTGTTGAAGTTGGCAAAAAATCATGAAATGACCTATAATCTTTTGTATCCTTAGGGCATCTTCCATCCATTTTCTCACTTTGCACATAAAAGAAGGAATAAAGTTCACATCCTCAAGATCATTGTGGAAAAATAGTGGGCTCAAGGTGATGAAAATTGACCAAGGATGATCATTTGAAGTCACACATAGGAAATTGGGGGTTCATCTAGAGGACTTGTAATCTTTCTTCATCATCAAGTTTCTTCCAAATGAAAACTCCTTGAAACTTTTGAAGTTATTTGTTAATAACCCTTTGAATAGAAGTATGCTTTTGGAATCACTCAAAAATACCAAAAGATGAACAAGATATAATTCTTTGAAGTTCAAAACCCTAGCTCCTAGATTAAGAAAATGCTTTGAGGAACTTTGACAATTTTAGACAACCTTCTTGTACAAACACTTTTGCTTTGTAGATAGAAGTTGTTGAGGATGATAATGAGAACTCATAACAACCAAATCCATTTCCATATCTTTATAATTGAGAGAGATATGCACCTGTGACCAATGGGAACAAGGCCTTGTCCAATCATGACAACTTCTTCAATCAACCCCTTGTACTTTTGAATCAATCTTGATAACTTTGAAATGTGGTGAACCAAAATAAACCTTACCATGCCATTCTTCCAAAACAACTTCAATGGTGACGTTTGAATTTCTCAAACTCTATTGACTAAGGCATGGAAATAAGCTCATGAACCCATGAATCAACTTGCCAAGCCACATTGCCTTTACCTACATTATTAACAAGTAAGACAAACCAACATTGCATTTTATTAATTAAAAGTAAAGTCAAAACAAAACATGCATGATCACAAAAGAAAAACAAGAAAAACAAGAAAAACAAGAAAAACAAGAAAAACAAGTCAAGGTGCTTGGTGATTCATCAAAGGGAAAAACTAAAGATAGGGAGGAGAACCAAAAGCCCTAATGTGATCTTGTTGTGATTGAATAAATATGGTATGATGAAGGGATCTTAGGGGCAAAATTTGGGGTACAACAGCTGCCCTTATTTAAGTTTCTTCTATTCAAAGATACGAAGGTTAAAAATCTACGTGTCGACATGATTGAAGATACTTAAAAATAAAACAAACCCTATTTTTGGCCCTAAGATGCCATGCAATGCTTATGAGTATGAATGCATATGAACAACTTCAAAGGGACATAAAACACCACTGGGGATGTAACAAAGGAAATAACGATCAAAAGAGAAACCCAACCAGGAAAATAAATCACTGGTGAATAAAAAAGACCCGACTCTAATGGATGGTAAAAGATCAAAAGGATACACCAACTTTTACTGAAGGCGAAACTACCAACGTTCACTGAAGCTAGTAAGAGAAAATATCATCGGTGTTCACTGACAATGAAATACCAACTTTCACTGAAGGTAGAGAGAAAAGAAATATCATAGCACCGATGTTCACTGATGTTGAACTACCAACATTCACTGAGGGTAGAAAAAAGATAAGAATCACCAACATTCACTGATGGTGAACTACCAACTTCCACTGAAGGTAGAGAGAAAAGATCAGCGACATTCACTGATGATGAACTACCAACTTCCATTGAAGGTAGAGAGAAAAGAAATATCATAGCACCGACGTTCACTGACGGTGAACTACCAACATTCAATGAGGGTAGCAAAAAGATAACAATCACCAACATTCACTGATGGTGAACTACCAACTTTCACTGAAGGTAGTAAGAGAAAATATCATCGACGTTCACTGACGATAAACTACCAACTTTCACTGAAGGTAGTAAGAGAAAATATCATCGACGTTTACTGACGATGAACTACCAACTTTCACCGAAGGTAGAGAGAAAAGAAATATCATAGCACCAACGTTCACTGATGGTGAACTACCAACGTTCACTGAGGGTAGCAAAAAGATAACAAGTTTTCCCCAAAATTCTGGCGTTTCACCTAGAAAGAGTCTCAACTTCTTCTTTAACCAAGGCATTCTTCCTGGAAAGGGTAGTATATAAGCTGTCTCAAATAAAGAGACCTGGTACTTGCTGTTATGAAGGATTGTAAAAATGACTTCCTGGGGAAAGCAACATGGCTTCTTGGGGAAAGAAATATGACTTCCTGGGGAATTAATCAAGGCTTCCTGGGGGAATTAATCAAGGCTTCCTGGGGAAATGCCAATATATTTCTGCTGAGGAGATAAAGTCTTCTCATGCAAAATAAATTCACATTCTCAAACCAAGACTCAGAATTTGCAGAAATCCAAAGTAATAATATTGCTGGGAAACAAAGATTCAAACCAGAAATAAACTGGAGTGAAACAGTCAACCAAAATACATCCTCTGAGAAATAAACTCAAGAGGGAAATCTAAATCATCTAGACAAAGAGTTGTACAGGAAGGCTAAAGAAAAAATCTTCCACGAGGGATAACTCAGTGGGGAAATTGAAAGAATATACACTTTCTGCTTAAGGCCGACACTCTATTGGAGAGAGGACAACACAATTCTGCAAAACAGGGTAATATGTCAACAAAATATTAACGACTGTTAATGAGCAATGATTTTATAAATTTAACTATGCATGATGTATTTATGAATGTATGAATGTATGAGTGTTATCATGTATATGCTGACAAAATAGACATATAACACTGGGGATAAACAAACAAAACCAACTCGGTCATAAACAACACTCAGCTGAATCACATCCAAGATGAACATTCCATAAGAAAGATAAGCACCAACTGATGAACAAAATCCTATTCCATGGCTTAAATTCACTAGGAAAGAACATAATCCGAAAATAATCATATCATAGTGTTGTACCCCAAAATTTGCCCTCCCATTTTTCATAGAAAACACAACCCTAGGGTTTCTCAGACATTCAAGTTGGCTCATAAATCGATCAGACAAATTCTCTTCTGTGGCGGTAAACCAGCAATTAGGGTTTTTTTCTTGCAATCCTCAGAAGAAAATGAGTTCTCAGAAATTCAATTGGTTTTCACAGGTATTCATGCTTTCTCAAGTTTACTGAAAAGACAGTGTTTGTTCTCAGAGCATGGTTTGTTTGGGACAAGAGATTAAGACTGTCATTTGGGACGACCATAATTTTGATCCAGGTTAACCAGATGATTTGCGTCTTTTAAAACATTTGCTTGTTTAGGAAATGGAATATACAGTGCGTGTTTGTTTGGAATGCAGTTGCAAGATTACAGAATTATTGGAATTTAAATTATCAGATTGGAGCATTTTGTTCCAATTATCTTGATTGGGAATCTTTAAGAATCAGTTAGGATGCGAAGAGAAAATTACAAGTTATTGACAGTAAAGGGTTTCAATGGACACCAGAATATTTCATAAGACTTTCTCCAATTTTTCAAACATTGTTACAAAATAATTTGTTCTTTTAAATACTCTATGTTTTACAACTTATTTTATTTAAAAGATAAATTAGTACAATTGTTGGATACAGTACAAGAATGTTTTTCTCTAAATTACAGAAGAAATCCAAATAAATGTTTGGCCTAGGAGAACTAATCTATGCCTAAGTTTGACTGAAGTTCTTTTGCTATCTCCAAAGACCTCCATGCTTGCCATAGAGTTCTTGCCTCCCATGCTTTGTCACATCCAATTGTGCTCACATGAAAACAAAAGAAAGAAAAATAGTTAGTACAAATTATTTGGGCATGAGCAAGAATTTTCAAAAGAAAAAGTGTTATTCATCATTAAAATTTGCAAATTGGAATCAAAAGGCCATTTTAATTCATCACAATTTATTTCCTCTATTTTTGCAAATCACAAGAAGATTACTCTTCTTGGTTCACAAAAAGAAGGAAACTGTCCAAAATGCAAGCAAGCTGTCCAAACAAACAGAATGCAGCAAACTTATCTAAACAAACAGCAAAGCTGGACAAAACAAATGCAACAAACTTATCCAAACAAACAGCAAAACTGTCCAAATAGAATGGTACAAATTTATCCAAACAGCAGCGCAAACTGGACAACAATATAGCAAACAACAAACAGCATCAACAAAAGGCAGAAGTATGGCAACATAAGATGCTAAGTCAAACAAAGAAACTTGTTCAAGAAGCCTAATTCATCATTTTCCATTTTTCATTGCAAACTTTTCAGAATTGGAAAAAAGGCAAAAGAGCAATTGACTTTCTTAGTGTCATTGAAAGAGAGGAGAGGAAAGAAGTGACCTAGGTTATTGGGATGCACAGTCCTGCTGCCTTGACTGTCACAAGTTACATAGAAGTTGCTAGAAAACAAAACTGTTATCAAAAAGCCAAAAGAACAATATAGTAAAATATTCAAATTCTTTGTTTTCCCACCATTTTGAATAGGAATTCAACAGAAGCAACACCAATATAACAGTAGACACAACTCTCAAGCAAGAGATATAGAAAAAATTATCAAACTCAGCAAACAAAAAAAAACCTCAAATTTTCAAAACTGTCAAAACTCAAAAACTATCCAAGTCTAAAACCTCAAAAAACCAACATAAGTCCCAACTGAAAAACCAACATTCAACCTCAAAACACAGTAATCAACAAGTCACAAACCTGTTAACTCCTAAAAAACAAAACCTCAAAATTTTCAAACTGTCAAAACCATCACAAAATGCATCAAACCTGTCAAACATTTCAAACCCAAAAAACCAGAAAAATGTCTCAAGTCTGAACCATCACCAATCTGTCAAAACCATCATCAACCCAAAACAAAACAAAAAAAACAGAAAAAAGTCTCAAACTGTAACCAAAAGCCTCAACCAAAAATCCCAAACTGTCAACAAGATCCAAAACCAAAAGAACCAAACCTGTAACAAAACCTGTTAACTCCCAAAAACAAAACCTTAAAATCCAAACTGTCAAACACAGTTATCACATGCTAACCAAAAACCTGTTAAATCATCAAATAACAAAAACTTGTTGAAACATCAACAAATCCAAAACCACAAATCACCAAATCTCCAAAACCAAAAGGCAAACAAGCTGTCAAAACCTCAAAGCCACGAATCCAAAACAAAATTAAAAAAAAAACTGGAACAAGTCTCAAACTGAGACACCAGAACTAACTGCAAACCGGTAACACCATTAACCAAATCTGTAATAAAGCTTCACCAACTCAAAACACAGTAACATCATCAAAGATCCCAAACAAAATCCCAACAAACCCAAAACCATTAATCATCATCATCATCATTCAAACACAGGAAACAGAAGAAAGTTACCAGAAAAGCATGCTTTCATCCTCATCTCCTCCCCCCCGTCTCCGGCCACCAAGGAGCGTCGCCCTCAAAATCTCGCCGTCCCTTTTCATTTCACAGAAAGTCTCCAACATGTATGAACTTCCCCTCTTTCTCATGAATCCCTAAAAACTATTTCCTGCATTTCAATAGAAAATAAGGTAGATTAACAGAAAAACACATAACAAGACAATAATCTATGAATTCGTAAGCTTCACTAATAACAGAACCTTCACCTTTTCAAGAAAAGTCGCTAGAACTCATTTAGGGAGGCGAGATTAAGGGGCGCTACGACAACAAAAAGTTGGGGGGAAGATCAGATAGACAAATTTCGGACCTTTTAGGCTAAAATCCGAACTTAGGGTTTTCAAAATAAAAACTCGAATCATGGTGAGATAAAGATAGAGAGAGCGATTTTGTTCACCAAATTAGGAAGGGACGAGTAGTGAGATGAACATAGATGAACAAAAAATGGAAGTGATGAGTGAATGAAGAAGATAAGCGGCGCCACTGTGAACAAAGGGGTTCCAAGAACCCTAATTTGTTTTGTCCCCTAATCAAACCATTAAACAGATTTAAGAACATGGGCCTGTTGTGTTTACATTAAGCCCATCGTTTTGCTAGTTCACCCCCTCCCATCTGGCTTTGTTTGGTCACAGCAGGGACAACATTTTCATTTGGGCTTCATTTTCAAGTCCTTTAAAGCCCACTACGTTTTTGTTTGTTTAATTTGTTTTTCCTTTACATTTTTTTATTATTAAGCAAATGCTAAGAAAACTTAAATATTTTTTTTATTAAAATTGATTTAGGTTTTATAATTTAATTTTTTATCATTTTTCTTTTCTTTAATAAATTTGTTTTAGATTTCACACAATAAAATACCAAAAAAATATGATAATAATTTAATTATTTGTTTTCTTTAGATTTTACATAATAAAATACAAAAGATAATGCATACGATTTTAATCAATTATTTTTATTTTTTAGAATAGGTTTTACCTTTCTTTTTTTCATGTAAATACTTAACATTTCATATTTTGTTGATTTTATCTCATGGATTGTCATAGCTTTAATTAAATCGCACAAAATTCGATTTGGTTGTATTGTTTGATATTTGGACTTTGCTATCTCATTTGATTCATCCCCATTTGTAACAATTGTACCCCCATTCCCGAACACTTTGTAATAGCGTAGAATTTCAATTCCTGCAATTTACTGTTTTCCATATACTGTATAGTAATTAGGCGTATATGGCAAGATTCAAAAATCAATCGCTAGATGACCTAATCAAAGAGTAAAATAACTTGAAACCAACACACTTTTCACACGCGTACCTCTAGGGTAACCTCGCTCGTTGCCTCAGAAATACAATCATGTCCCTCAAATATGGGACGCTCTAGAAATGACCCTTTGATAAAAAGATCGTAGTCCCTCGATGACCCTCGGTGTTGCCTTCGATTAAAACGATCTCGTCCCTTAAGAAAATTGCTAAAGCGTCTCACAAGTTGCCTTCAATGATTGTAAAATTGACCCGCGCCTGTCCCTTTACATCCAACGACGGGGCTTCTTACCAAATCGATGGTAAGATAACACCATTAAAAGGAGGAAGAAAAGAACAATTTAAGACCTTTCGAGTAGATAGATTCGCTCTTAGTTACTCGCTTGCTCACGACAAAAACTCTTTACACCTACACTCTCATTTCAAAAACATTTTCAAAAAAGACAAAATGTTTTGTATACGTTCTTATAGAGACGAGAACCATTGCAAAACATCTATTCAAAATGCTTTTCGGAACACAATTCACAAACACATCCTTGAACCACTTTTTGAAACAAAACTTTGTATACGTTCTTATAGAGACGAGAACCATTACAAAGAGATTTTTCAAAATACTTTCAAAGCCCACACCACAAGCACACAATCAAATGAAAGCAAGTGATCTAAACGAGTAACTAAGAGCCCATGGAAAACCATGGATGAAAAGGGTGCTAACACCTTCCCTTTTCATAATCTACCCCCCGAACCAGAGAATAATATCGAAAGGTCTTTCCTGTGCTTTTTTACCTTTCCTTTGGGATAAAAGAAAAGTCGGTGGCGACTCTTGCTAACCGCACAAGTGCGATCGAAACGCAAAACATCAAATCAGTTCTCCCACCGCATCACAGAACTGGCGACTCTGCTGGGGAAAATATAAAAGTGGGGTTACCTTATGGTTAGATCACCTTTACTCGCTTTCATTATTTGATTTATGTGCTTTATATTCGGTTCTTTGTATTGGGCTTGCTTTGATCCTCCACTCGGATTTGGGGCACCTTTTTTGGTAAATAGCAATAGATTATGGAGACTGTACGGCATAGACCGATAAGGTTGAAACAATGGCTATGTTAGTGTGACGCATTTGTGGGTACCGGTATCCCTCGTGGTGAATTGAGGAGAATACAGGGCCGCTGAGTGGCGTCGCGAAGCACTAATTAACCTTAGAACCCTAATTGAACAAACTTGTCCATTAGGATGTAGTGAGGTAACCGGTTTTGGTGTAAAGCTGAAAATTGGTTGACACTCGATACTACACTTATTGAGGCTAGACTTTTGGGATATCTCGGCCGCAAGAAAAGATTGTTGTACTGAGACAATGCCTAAGAGAAAGTTCGGTGATATTGAGATCCTTTAGAACCCGATCTTTATTTCTAGGACAGGTTGAGCCAACTAAAACTTCAAGAGGGTACTTACCTACAAACTCATGCAAGCCTGAAACATAGGGATCTGTTTGTTGTGTGTATATGTGTTTGCTTGTACATAAACATCATAAACATCATCAACATCATATGCATGCTCACTAACCATTTCAAGGATTTAGAAATTTATCTTTGTTTTTGTTTTGTAGGATATGAATTCTCTCCGAAGAAACACCATCCGAATCAGCTTTGTAAAAGCCCATCGTCAACTTCAAGAGCTAGCTTCAAGAGTGCCTGGGGATTCTCCTTTTACCAAGAAGTATGGTCGACTTCTCAGTTTTGCTACATCCAACTTCCAAGAAGAGATGATGTGTGTACTATTCCAATTCTTTGATCCCGTACATCATTGTTTCACTTTTCCAGACTATCAGTTGGTACCAACATTGGAAGAGTTATCTCTACTCTTAGGGGTGCCCGTGCTTAATCAGATACCGTTCACCGGTCTAGAAGGGATTCCAAAACCTGAAGTCATCGCCGAAGCTTTACATATGAAAAGGGCCGACGTCACAGCCAATTGGGAGACAAGAAGTGGGGTTAAAGGATTTTTAGCTAAGTTTCTATTGGAAAAATCCCGTTCATTCTGGGATGACATGGATTTCCAAGCTTTCGAAGACATGCTAGCTCTCCTCATTTATGGTTTGGTTCTGTTTCCTAACTCGGACCAATTCATAGACGTTAATGCCATCAAAGTCTTCCTCTCTCGCAATCCTATACCCACTGTGATCGGTGGATCTGGAAATGACTGTTTAACGCTGGTTCGCGAAATGTCTCGAAAGCAAGAGTCGCCACCGTCTTTTATTTTCTCCAACATGGACAGGACAAAAGCACAACAAAATTCCTTATGAGATAGTTTCTCGGTTCGGGAGGTAGATTTATAGAAAGGGAAGGTGTTAGCACCATTTCTATCCATGGTTATCCATGGGCTCTTAGATACTTGCTCATTGTGTTTTCAAAATTGTTTGTTTGCTTTTCAACTGTGGGTTTAAAAAGTTTCTTTGAAAATTTCAGTTCGACTCTTGTATCAGTCCTCAAGAGTGTTTGAAAAGTTGCTTTCGAAAGCTTTTTGAAAGGTGTCGGTGTGAAAAGTATTTTTTGATTTGTTTTGAAATTAGAGCAAGTATCTACGAGTTCTCTACCTACCCTAAGGAATTCGTCTGTGTAAATGTCCTTGAAGTAGTGCCATCCCACCATTGAGAGGTAGGTAGCACCACCGTTGGAGGTGTTCGGGTCAATTCGAGGGTTCGGGACATGGTGATCACCGGAGCAATAGGAAGACACCTTAGAAGCTACCCTCATGCCATGTTCATGGACATGAGGACTTACTAAAACATCCTCTACTCGACGATCACCTTTCGAGGGGCGAGGCAACAGTGAGGCGTACCCTAGGGGTGGTGTGTGATTTGTGTTTCGTTTTCATTTATTTTTGTCTTGTTCATGCATTGGTGATCTACGCGTTGCTTTTATTTTGACATTCATTCTTTCATGCAAATTATTAACAGTTAAAAAGATGCGGAATTAAAAAGTCCTACGCTATTACAAAGGCGCGGGTCCACATCGCCAAATTAATCCAAGACCCGATTTGAAATAAAATAAAGCGGAAAGATAAATGTCTAATTAATCTATTACATAGCTTTGGGAGAATTACATGAAATTTATAAAAAGGACATAAAATTAAACGCGCGAAACAGAATTACGATCGAATGCGAGGGCGTTGGACCCTTTTAAGGAAATTAAATTATAATTAATAAATTAATTAAGTTAAATGAGAAAAGGAAATTATTTTTGAGTTTTTTGTATTTATGGATTTTAATATGAAAATTAAATGAAATCAAAAAGAAAAGTTAATTAACCCTGATTCTAAACTATTTTTTTTATTTATTAAAAATGTTTAAGTTTGTACCCTAATTTTAACCTAATTATTTACATGGCAAATTTATTTACAAAAATAAATAATTAATTATTAATAATGGTAAAAGAAAAGAAAAAAAAGGATAAAAGTATAAAACCCTAATTCTATATTTTTTAGTTTATTAAAAAAAGCATTAAAATTAAACCTAGAATTAAAGCTAAATCAATTAATAAAATTTATTTACAAAAATTTTAATGAATTAAACATAAAAACATATTTTTTATTTTATAGTTTCTGAATTTTTTTTTTTTGGGTATTTTTATGTTATGAAAATATTAATTTAAAGAATTAAAATAAATAATGTAATTAAAATAAACAAGAGAAAAGAGAAAAAATGCAAACATGGGGGGTTTGTTGGCCCTTTTGGAGGTATCATTGTAGCAATCAGGCCCATGGAATGCTGGCCTTTGGTTGACTTCCTTGGCTTGTGTGTGGCACGTTTTACCTATGCATATGGTGGTCTTCAGATCAAGGCCATTGGATTGATGTTCTGAGACATGTGGCACGCTTGGATAGTGGATGTATGATGAACCCCTGGGCGTACACTGCATGGAATCACGTTAAAACAAAATTCATTGAGAAATATGGGGGACCTGGGAATCGAACCCAGGTCCCAGTGCTTAAGGGACAACGCATCAACCAACTGTGCCAAGCGCTCTCTTTGTAATATTAATGGAATCTGATTCATATGAGAGAGAAAAAGCGTTATTTGGTAAACATGAAAAAATGCGCGAAAATATGAATGGCCCTCTATGATTGAGACACCTCAGCGTCTTCTCCATCACGCCCTTGCTTTTGCCTGAAAAAACATATCAAATAGCGGGGGTTTTGAACCCCCACTAACTACAGTATGAGAAAATAGCGATTACGCCATGGTTGCTCATAAATTGAGCGCGACATATGTGTTAAACTCGTGTGAAGCTTCTGAGTCCAATGGTCCTGGTCCTGTGGTCTAATTTTTCCTGAAGAGGAAAGCCCTGATTTTACAGTTCTGAAACCCTAGCAAGCTTCAATGGTGGATTCATGTATAAAGCACGAAAACCCAATTAAATGGCATGGTTAGCTTTAGAATGAATAAATTAACACAAATCAAGCATTAGAAATTGAAAGCAACGCATGAATCATGAGACACGAATATGCAAAAAGTTTGAAAAAGTTTGATCTCCATATACCAATTCTTGATGCGTGGGGACTGGAAAAGGATTCAGTTATGTTCCTTGATGCCTTGGCAAGCTATTGGTATGGATTACAGGCTTTGAATCACGCCCTATGAGTGTTTTCTGTTTTCAACTTTTTTTCACAAAAATGCCAAGTTTTGTATCCAGGTTTGGGCGTAGCTCCAAGGTTGTTGTGACTAGGGTTATGTTCTGACTTATGTATGGGACGAATTAGGGTAAAGATTTGAGTCAAAAAGCCTTTGCATTGATGTATCAAATATTTGATTTTCCATGAATATCATGCCAATTTGCACCAAATCTTCCCTTTTTTGATGTGCACGAATCTTGAGTAACCAATGAGGGCATATGCTGCATAAAAAGATTCAAACACATTTGTTTAGTATTTTTTTCATATTTTGTTTAATTAAATGAATTAATGGTGATTAAAATTCAAATAAATAATATAAAATTATGAAATAAATCCCCTTTGGGTCAAATGGTCGTACATAGCCTTTGGATACTGATTCTTGGAAGAAAATGTGGCCCATTAGCAATTTTGAGGCATTTGAAGCAAAGTTGACTTTTCAAAATACCCAAAAATTTCCCAACTTCCACAAGGCATATCTTGCTCAATTTTTAAGCTTTGATCATGTTCTTGGACATTTTGGAAATGTCTTGAAGTCCTCTAACCAATGCCTTTGGTCCCATGTCATTTTGATTTACCAATCTCAAGTTATGGTCTTTGACTTAAAGTCTCTTTTTGTTGACTTTTGAAAATGACCTATAATGTTGAAATTGATAACTTTTTGTGAGAGCATTTCTTGGACTTGAAGTGTGAATAGGAGTTGTAGGAAATATCATTCTCTTCAAAATGAGCTTTGGATGGAATTTTTCTGATGAACCATGTGGAAGTTATGCCTTGGTCAAGTTACAGTTGACTTTTTCAACTGTCCAAATATGGAAACTTTTGCATCTTGAGACTTTTTGAGCCATGCCTTGAAAATCATGATCAAGAATTGATCAAATGATGTTTGTGGCTTCAAAATAAGATGTTGATCAAATTTTTTGACTTTTGACTGCCGAATGACCATTTTACCCCTACAGTTGACTGTTGAGCAATTAGGGTTTTTGATTGTGCAACTTGACCTTGCGAGCCTTGAAACTTGACATGTAGGTGCTTGACCATGTTTGTAGGCATGTGGGACTTGATTGGACCCTTGAAAACTTCAATTTCTTTGACAGAACCAAAACCCTAGTTTTTGACAGTTAGGAGGCCCTTGAACTGTGCAACCCTTGGGGAGATTTTGAAGCTTTGACTTGGCAAATCTTGGAGAGTATGGGAGGGCAAATTTTGGGGTACAACAGTTGCCCCTATTCAATCTTCTTAGACCTGAGGATGCAGATTGGCTGACGTGCCTTTCGTAATCCGAAGGTGGAAGATGATTGAACACTAGAGTGCCCAGAAATTTGCGCTCACATAGTAGTGTGATGGTGGGAATGGGCTTATAGATGCCATTTGGAGATTGATGGATAGGATGTTGGGCTTATAGATGCCATGCTAAGAGATGATGGATAGGTGGATGGGCTTATAGATGCCATCTGGATGTCGATCGCGTAAGAGATTCCTTAGTGAGAACTTGCGTACCTGAAAAAGAAAATGATTACCTGACCTGTTACAGGAGCTGGTCTTCAAACTCTTTGTATAGACGTGTGCTGACTGGTTACAGGAATTGAATCTGGAGCTTCAAAAGGTTATGAATGAACCAGGGATGGTTACTACCTCAACGGGACGGTGAGAGAACCTTGGACGATTACTACCTCAACAGGAACGCTGAGAGAACCTTGGATGATTACTACCTCAACAGGAACGCTGAGAAAATCTTGGACGATTACTACCTCAACAGGAACGCTGAGAGAATCTTGGGTGACTTCAACCTCAACAGTAACGCTGAGAGAATCTTGGGCGACTTCAACCTCAACAGTAACGCTGAGAGAATCTTGGGCGACTTCAACCTCAACAGTAACGCTGAGAGAATCTTGGGCGACTTCAACCTCAACAGTAACGATGAGAGAATCTTGGATGTCTTCTACTGAGTCTTCATCAGGAAAATCTTTAGGGATCGATTTAACGGGACTAGAGAAGGCCTTTGATTGGATAAGAATCAAGAAAAATCTTAGGGTCGACTTAACTGAACCAAGCAAGGTCTTGAAATCTTCAACTGGATAAGAAACAGGGAGATCTTAGGGTCGATCTGACTGAACCAGAGAAGGCCTTTGACTGGATAAGAAACAGGAAAATCTTAGGGTCGATTTAACTGAACCGGCCAAGGTCTTGAAATCTTCAATTGGATAAGAAACAGGGAGATCTTAGGGTCGATCTGACTGAACCAGAGAAGGCCTTTGACTGGATAAGAAATAGGAAAATCTTAGGGTCGATTTAACTGAACCAGACTAGGTCTTGGAATCTTCAACTGGATAAGAAACAAGGAGATCTTAGGCTCGATCTGACTGAACCAGAGAAGGCCTTTGACTGGATAAGAAACAGGAAAATCTTAGGGTCGATTTAACTGAACCAGACTAGGTCTTGGAATCTTCAACTGGATAAGAAACAGGGAGATCTTAGGGTCGATCTGACTGAACCAGAGAAGGCCTTTGACTGGATAAGAAACATGAAAATCTTAGGGTCGATTTAACTGAACCAGGCAAGGTCTTGAAATGTAGCTGAGAACTTAACTGGATCTCTCCTGAAAGGTAAAGGTCAGTCATATGCAAGGCATGATATGAATCAGGCGATGATGTTCTCAACATAAATGAGATTTGTAAGATATTATGCATATATGCATGCTATAATGTATGAAAATGTGATGTTTATGAATGTATCTTTTTGTCTAGGAAAGTAAATCCTTGACGGGTGCCAGGAAGTTGAATCCTGGGTTGATATGGAAGAGTAGAGCTCTGTCTCCGCTGGGGATGATAGTTGCAAGAATACCGGTAGGAGAAGATAACTCCGTTGGGGAATAAACTTGGCGAATGGATTACTCTGCGGGGAGAAAAGTACTCTAACGATCTCGCTGGGAAACAATACTCTGTGGGGAGAGAAGTACTCTAACGATCTCGCTGGGAAACAATACTCTGTGGGAAGAGAGATACTTTGCTGGTATGTTGATGGTAACTTCGCTGGGGATATCATTGTTGTGTTGGAAGTGTTAATAGACTTCGCTGGGGATAAGAAGACTTTGCCGAGGATGATCTTCTCATGGCTTTTGGCTGAGGATAACCCAGTTATATCCTGGTAGGGAAATAACTCTTTGAATAAAGCCGGGAGACGCGTTCGTGCTCTGCGAGGATAAGCTTCCAGAATCTACTGGGGATAAGCTTACTGCTTAGGGAGATGGATTCCAACTTTCTTGGGGAAACTGGATTGGACTCTCCTGGGGAAATTTTGAGATGTATTGGAAGTAACTCCACTGAATGTTTGATATACCGTCGGGGAACAATCTTTAGACCAAGACTGCCGGGGATGCTTGTTAAGAATGTCCGCATATAGTGCTGGGGAATGTTTGAGATCTGCGGGGGATGCCCAACTTCCTTAAGGTTGATTGTATAGCTTTGCTTGGGGAGAGTGTATTGACCTGCTGGCTCACTCTCTGGGGAATTAAGATGCACTGGTTATGTTCTTCAGCTGAACCTACCCAGGTACCTTGATGGACAGAACCATTAGACTGCTTAGACAAACATTATTGCCTCTGTTTATAATGTCACCTGTAATTAATCCTTTGTTTTGCATGCAAATATTCATGAGTTAGCAAATTATTGTCAATGCATATATCACAAATTGAACCTTGGACGTTCTTCGCAAAACAAAACAGAAAAGGAAAAACAAATGGCAATTTGAGCTGAAAAGTATATTTTTGTATTGATTTTGAATTTGCCTGTAAATAGGCGTTTATGTACAAGAGGCTGACGTCCTAGTAAGAGAATGCCGCTGAACAAAAGAATTTATACAAGTTTGTACAAAAGAAAATAAACAGCTGTGTGAAATGAATGATCCCACTGGGCTCCAACTCTGCTATCGCCCTTATATCTCTGAGCGTCTCATCACTTGATGACCTAACCGAAGATGAAGCTGATTGATCGATGCCGTCTGAACCTGATGCAGATACCGGATTCTGGATGCAAAGTGATCCAATGAGACATAGTATTACGCTTTATCCCTAACTTTTGCCTGGACTGCCCTTTCGGGTTTTCAGTCCATCGGGATACCCATTTTTGCCCAAGCCGCCTTTTCAGGTTTTCGACTTGCCGGGTGTACAGATTTTTTTATTTCATCCCTTCATTTTTCCCGAACCCTTTTGGTTCGCCGGGAAGCCCTAATTTCTGCCTAGGTATGTCAACCTAGCGGGTCTTTATCATGCGTAGTATCTTTTTACTATGTCTGCATTAGCGGGGTGAGGAAGGTCGTCACCATCCATGTTGGTTAGAATCATGGCTCCTCCTGAGAACACACGTTTAACCACAAATGGCCCTTCGTACGTAGGGGTCCATTTGCCCCTTGGATCACTCTGAGGAAGGATGATTCGCTTGATTACCAGATCCCTAACTTGATATTCTTGTGGTTGGACCTTCTTGTTAAATGCCCTGATCATCCGTTTTTGATACGTCTGACCATGACAAATAGCAGCAAGTCCCTTTTCGTCAATTAAGTTTAGCTGATCAAGTCGTGTCTGAATCCAATCATCTTCGCTCAGATTTGCATCCTTCATTATCCGGAGAGAGGGTATCTGCACTTCGATCGGCAAGACTGCTTCCATACCGTAGACCAAGGAGAAGGGAGTTGCCCCGGTTGACGTCCTTGCTGAGGTATGGTACCCATGTAGAGCGAACGGTAACATCTCGTGCCAATCTTTATAAGTCACTATCATCTTCTGCACAATTTTCTTAATGTTCTTATTCGCTGCTTCTACAGCCCCATTCATCTTCGGTCGATAAGGAGAAGAGTTGTGGTGCTGTATCTTAAACTGCTTGCAGAGCTCAGTGATCATCTTGTTATTGAGATTGGTACAGTTGTCTGTAATGATTCTTTCCGGGACACCGTATCGACAAATCAGATTATGCCGAATGAACCGTGCCACAACGTTCTTGGTTACTGTAGCGTAGGAAGCTGCTTCAACCCACTTTGTGAAGTAATCAATCGCTACCAGGATGAAGCGATGCCCATTGGATGCCGTAGGTTTAATCTCACCGATCATATCTATGCCCCACATTGCAAACGGCCAAGGTGCTGTTAAGACATTCAGAGGAACTGGAGGAACATGCACCTTGTCTGCATAAATCTAGCATTTGTGACAGGTCCGAGAATGTTGGTAGCAGTCGGCTTCCATTGTGGACTAGAAATACCCTGCCCGAAGGATTTTCTTTGCCATAGTGTGTCCACTGGAATGTGTTCCGAAGGTCCCTTCATGTAGCTCTTCCATGATCCTTTCTGCTTCAGTTTTATCCACACAACGCAGTAAGGTCGAATTATGGTTTCGCTTATACAGGATGCCGTTGCTAAGGAAGAACTTCGCTGCGAACCTTCTCAGAAACTTCTTATCGTTGACAGATGCACCTTCAGGGTATTCCTGAGCTTCCAAGTATCTCTTCACCTGATGGTACCAAGGCTTCTCAGTCACCAATTCAGTCTCGAGATCACAACAGTATGCCGGTTCGTCTAGTTTCCAGATAGTGACCTGGGGAGCCTCATTGTCCCACTTGACCTTGAACATAGAAGACATTGTAGCTAACGCGTCCGCCAACTGATTCTCCTCTCTCGGAAAGTGTTCAAAGGTTATCTCTGTGAAGTGGGGGATCAATGTCAATACATATTCTTTGTAAGGAATAAGATTCGGATGTTTCGTATCCCACTCTCCTTTGATCTGATTGATCACGAGAGCGGAATCTCCGAAGACGCTCAAATACTTGATCCTTAGGTCAATCGCAGCTTGAAGACCCATTATGCATGCCTCATACTCCGCCATGTTGTTGGTGCAGTTGAAACATAGCCGGGCAGTGAGTGGAGTATGAGTGCCTTGAGGGGATATGATCACAGCACCGATACCGTTACCCAAAGCATTGGAGGCTCCGTCAAAGTGCATAGACCATCGGGATCCTTCCTCAGGTCCTTCATCTGGTCCAGGTACTTCACAATCAGTCACTATCATGATGCTCTCGTTTGGAAACTCGAAGTTCATTGACTGATAGTCGTCTACTGCCTGGTGTGCCAAGTGGTCTGCCAATACACTTCCCTTGATGGCTTTCTGGGTTGTGTACTGAATGTCGTATTCTGTCAAGATCATTTGCCATCTTGCTATTCTCCCAGACAGAGCAGGCTTTTCAAATATGTACTTTATAGGATCCATCTTTGAGATCAACAAAGTAGTGTGAGTCAGCATATACTGTCTCAGCCGGCGAGCAGCCCATACCAAAGCGCAGCAAGTTTTATCAAGAAGTGAGTATCGGGTCTCACAGTCGGTAAACTTTTTGCTAAGGTAATAAATGGTATGCTCTTTTCGGCCAGACTCGTCATGCTGCCCCAACACACACCCCATTGAGTTGTCAAGTACTGTCAGGTATAGTATCAGAGGTCTCCCTTCCACCGGTGGCATAAGGATGGGTGGTTCTTGGAGATACTCCTTGATTCTGTCAAAAGCGGCCTGACATTCATCATTCCAACGTACTACCTGATCTTTCTTCAGCAGCTTGAAGATTGGTTCACAGGTAGCAGTTAGGTGTGAGATGAACCGGGCGATGTAATTCAGGCGTCCTAAAAAGCCCCTGACCTCTTTCTCTGTCTTAGGAACTGGCATCTCTTGAATAGCTTTAACCTTGGCAGGGTCCACTTGAATACCCTTATCACTTACAACGAAGCCTAGCAACTTTCCAGACCTTACCCTGAAGGTGCACTTGTTCGGGTTCAACCTCAGCTTGTACAACTTCAGACGGTCAAACAGTTTCTGCAGATGATCTAGGTGTTCTTCCTCAGTCTGGGACCTTGCGATCATGTCGTCAACATACACTTCTATCTCATGATTGATCGTGTCATGAAATAAAGCAACCATGGCACGTTGGTAGGTTGCCCCAGCGTTCTTCAACCCGAATGGCATGACCTTGTAGCAGAAGGTGCCCCACTGAGTAACAAAAGTAGTTTTTTCCATGTCTTCAGGTGCCATCTTGATCTGATTGTAACCTGAAAAACCATCCATGAAAAAGAACACTTTATGCTGAGCAGTATTGTCAACCAAGACATCAATGTGAGGTAGAGGGAAGTCATCCTTGGGGCTGGCCCTGTTCAGATCCCGGTAGTCGACACACATTCTGACCTTTCCATCTTTCTTCGGTACCGGCACCACGTTAGCAACCCACTGAGGATAAGAAGTTACTGCAAGAAACCCGGCGTCAAACTGTTTCATAACCTTGGCTTTGATCTTCTCAGACATCTCTGGACGCATACGACGGACCTTTTGCTTGACCGGAGGGCAGTCTTCCTTGGTAGGCAAATGATGGACCACAATGTCAGTATCCAACCCGGGCATGTCTTTGTAGGACCAGGCAAATATCTCCACATAATCATGTAGCATCTGAGTCAACTGTTGCTTCACGCTGAGCTCTAGGTTGGCACCAATCTTTACCTCCTTTCTGTCTGCCTCAGTACCCAGATTTATTGTTTCCACCGGCTCTTCATGTGGTTGAATTGCCCTCTCTTCCTGGAGTAACAGTCTTGCAAGCTCGCCAGGCACTTCGCAATCATCTTCACCTTCGTCTTCGGCTAAGTTGATCGGATTTTCGAAGTCATAACTGGCAGTAGCAGAGTCGTTACCAGTGAGATCCAGAGTGGATTGAAACCTGTATGAGTGAGTGTGTGTAAATACAGCTGTTTTGCAATATATAAAGAAAGGAAAGAAAGAAAAGGAGCATAAGATTTGAAATGCGAGAAAACGTCCAAGATCTTTATTCATGATATATGAAATGACAATTAAATATACCCTCACAAATGGAGCCACGGTGCCCCGGGTAAGACATCGGGCCATAGAGTTTTAATTGTTTATTACAGATAACGAAACAAAGGAGTTTATTACTGCGTAACAAAAGTAACAGGAGTATGATCTTTAGCAATCCAATTGGTCAATCCGCCATCAGTCGTCGGGTAGATCCAGCTATTGAACTCTGACTCTCCCACTTCATCTTCATCCCCAACAGCATTCACTCCTGGGTTGGTAATGAGCACTGGAGGTCTTCTGGTCTTTGCCTTGCGCATAGCCTTCTGACCCTCTACAGTAAAACCCAGTCCAAACTTGTCAGTTTTAGGTGTAAAATCAGGGAGCCTGCCCCAGTTAGCACATTCACCTTTCTTGATCACAGCCCGGGCATCCTTCAAGGAAGCCATCTTCAAAGGAACATCCTCTTCGACCACTGTTTCCGCTGCTGCCAATGTTGGAGGTACCTCTTCGAAATGCTGAAAGCGGGTTTCAATAAACTCCCCATCCATCTCAATATACCTGAAGGAATTCAAATGGCTCACCATATACTCCTCCTCTCCCTGCACAGTGACAATCTTCCCTCTGACGGGATACTTGAGCTTCTGGTGCAGGGTAGAGGTCACTGCCCCAGCTTTGTGGATCCAAGGTCGACCCAGTAGACAAGAATACGATGGACGGATATCCATCACATAGAAAGTAGAGTCAAATACTTGAGAACCCACACGAATATGAATGTCTACCTCTCCATGAACCATCCTCTTAGAACCGTCAAAGGCTCTGACAATGATATTGCTAGGTTTCAGCTCCAGGCCCTCACAATCCAGCCAGTCTAAGGCCTTCTTGGGTAGCACATTTAGGGAAGAACCAGTGTCCACCAACACGTGCGCAAGAGTAGTGCCCCTGCATTCAATAGAGACATGCAGGGCGTCATTGTGGTCCTTTCCTTTAGCAGTAAGGTCAGCATCCGAGAAACCCAAACCATTGTCGGCTGTCAAATTGGCTACGCAATCAGTAAACTGGACTGCAGATGTCTCCTGTGGCACATGGGCCGTCTTTAGAAATGAAATCAAGGCCTTAGCATGGGTCTCTGAGCACAGTAGCAAGGAGAGCATAGAGATCTTGGAGGGGGTATGCCCCAGCTGTTCAATAACATTAAAGTCACTCTTCCTGATTATTTTCAGAATTTCCTCCATCTCTTGTTGGGAGGCCTCAGCATTCACAGATTTTGGCTCCTCCATCCGGGCAGGCTCATCTTCAATCCCTTTGCCCCGAGCGTTAGATGACTCGGCAGCAGGGGAAACAACTTGATCAGAACTGGGAACAGGTACACTTGCAGGTGTTATAGTGAGGGGTCTTCGAATAGCTGGTGGCGCAATGTCAGGCAAGAAGAGCCTGCCACTGCGGGTTACTTTGGCTGGACCAGTGATATTGCTGACGCTGGTGCCAGTGTTGAACTCTTGCTTGATTCCATGTACATACACATCAGCCCCATAGTGCCATGGGACAGCCTTATCAGATTCATAGGGGAGAGGCCCCGGAACAGTAATAACAATGGGTGCGACAGTCATGATTTTAACCGGCTTCCTTGGGAGAGCCTTGATCGGATTATTAAAGATTGTAACAACAGAAACTTCTTCCACCGGAACAAACTGAACAACAGTTTTCTTGAACAGAATCTCTTTGCTGTCTATCAGGCTTTGGATGCCCAACTTCAGCAAAGGACAACCAGAAAGGGAAATAGCACAGAAAAGGAAACCTTCACTACAACCCGGAAATAAACCGGCTAGTAGTAGGTTCCTCTTAACAGTCATTAAGGGAGTAGCTACATCATTCACAGAAACGGCATACACACCTTCATCAACGGCATTCACACCATGCTGGGGCATAGGAGCAGTTACCACATTTGGCCTCTCAGGCGCTTCAAATTGTATCTCCTTTGTGTCAAAAAGGTCTTGCACCTTATTCCTTAAGGCCCAACAGTCATCAGTAGAATGCCCCGGGCTATCGGAGTGATAAGCACAGCGGGCATTTGGATTGTACTTGGGAGAAGCCGTATTCACAACCTTCGGGGGTTCTCTAACAGTCACCAAATTGGTGGATAGCAACTGCGGCAAGATTTGCGATAAGGTCATACTTAGACGGGTAAACTCTCTTCTGGGTCTTTCACCCCTTTGAGGATTGGTTTGCCGAGGAGCGGCAGCAGGCTTGGCAATCATCACCGCGTTGACGGATTGGCGGCGCTCAGGTTTCTCTTGTCTTCTAGACCCATATACAGCACTGGCCTCCTTTTTAAAGGGTTTCTTCTCAGAGCTTGCAGATGCACCCTTCTGAATTTTGCCGGACTTCATTCCAGCCTCTATTCTCTCTCCATTCAGAATAAGATCAGTGAACCCTGCCGACGAATTCTCGATAAGATGATTGAAAAAAGGCCCAGATAGGGTCCCCAAGAACATGTCTACCAACTCCTGGTCAGTTAACGGAGGCTGCACCCTGCTAGCCAGATCCCTCCACTTCTGTGCATACTCTTTAAAACCTTCGCTTGACCCTAGCGACATACCCTGGAGTTGGGTACGTGTAGGAGCAAGGTCGGCATTATATTGATACTGCTTGTAAAAAGCAGTAGCCAACTCCTCCCAGTTACGAACTTTGGTCCCATCCAGATGATAGAACCATTCGAGATGAGTCCCTGAAAGACTCTCCTGGAAGAAGTGGATCCACAAATTCTTGTCCGCTGAGTACGGTTGAATCTTCCGCACATAAGATCTGAGGTGTAGTTTGGGACAAGACGCCCCGTCATACTTGGTGAAAGATGGTTCCTTAAACTTGTGAGGAATAATCACACCAGTAGATAAGCCCAAGTCTCCGAAATCCAGCCCAGGCACTTGTTGGATCTCCATTGCATTCAGTCTGTCTTCCAACTGCTTATACCGGTCTTCAGCCAGAGGATACTGTTCCTCATTAAAGTCAGTCTCGTTGTCAGAGACTACCGGACTAGGACCTTTTCCCCCTTGGGGACTGCTCTTGCCTATAGAAGAACCAGCCTCTTCATTCTGCAGAGTGTTGCCAAACCTCCGGCCCGAGTTGAAAAGAACAGTTCTCTTCTTCTTCTTCTTCTCCTTCTTCAGGAGTAAAGCCTTCAGCTCTTCTTGGCCTTGAGCCAAACCCATGATCAGCTCCTGAAATTGCGCATTCTGCACCTGAAGGGCCTTGATAGACATCTCGGTTGATGATGAGTCAGGGTTCATGATGCTGAAATAAACAGCGAAGAACAGTAAGCAACCTGAAAAGAAGAAAACCTGCTATGCACATGATGAATGGAATGCGTATGATTTATGTTTTCAAAGACAATCGGGAATCAACTCTGTAAACAAAAAGGAACACACTTCATTAGATTCAACTTTGAAACTTAAATTGTTCAACAGATTGCCCTTAGGCGTTACATAAAAGGGAAATACTGAAAAGGGAAATAAAATGTAAAAGAACATCCAGAGCTCCTTATTGATCCCATGGCCTCCTCTTCTCAGTACGGATGTAGTCATTCAGAGCTCGCTCATTCTCCAACTGCTTTGTCAGCTTCTGGATCTTCAATTCTTGCTCGTTGAACTTTTCCCGGTAAGAATCCCGCTCTTCTCGCAGTTGCGACCAAGACCTCTTTAATGTCTCATAATCAGTAGGTATCTGAGGAGGGAGGACAGTTGGAGGAGCCCCATCTTTGTCAGGATACTCAAGAATGACGGGTCTGACAGCTTCGTATGGCATACCTAACTTCTGAGCACGGATGCGGACCCATTTGTAGTAGGCTTCCATAGGTAGAGAAGTCTTTGGCCCCAACTCTTGTGGGTCAGCTTTATGAACTTTGTCCCAAGCCTTGATGAACCTACGACGCAGCTCGTCACTATCCACCTGAAACTCAAAACTGATGTGAGGCACCAACACCTCATGGGGCCCTGCTCTTCTGGCCCTTCCAAACTGACGGAGCGCTAGACATGGATTGTAAGAGATTCCTCCTTGAGTACCAATCAAAGGAACATTAGGGTATTCTCCGCAACGATCAATAATAGCTATCTCATCCAAACCTCTGAAAGTCCAAATGATGTCCTTATCAGTGAGAGACATTAACCTATGAGCCCAACCTCTTCCTTCTTGGTTCTTCAGCACGAACTTAGGGAGGTGCGAAATAAACCACCTCACTAACAAAGGGATACAACACCACAGAGTTCCTCGTCTTCGGGAAGTACGAGCATAAAGTTGTTGCAGGATGTCACCCAAGAGAGTGGACACATGATTCTGAGACATGAAGATCCTTATGGCAGTGACATTGATGAAGCTGTCAGGATTAGGGAACAAGACTAGACCATAGATTAAGAGAGCCAAGATATCTTCATATGCCTTAAAGTCCAAGTCATTCCAGAAACTGTTAGCTTTACCAATCAGAAACTTGGCCAAGAAACCCTTAACTCTGTTTCTAGTCACCCAGTTGTCCATTACTTCTTGATGGGTCAAAGGAAGAGCTGCAGCAACCACCTCAAGCCTGAGGGTCTTTTCCCAACCCGTGTAAGGAGTCTGATCCAAGATAGGGATGCCAAGCACATCAGAGAACTCTTCCAGGGTAGGGACCAGCTAGAAGTCTTGAAAGGTGAAGCACTGGTACAGAGGGTCATAGAACTGGGTCAGGACACTCATCAACTGTTGATCCCGCTTTGCAGTGACTAAACTGAGAAGAGAACCATGCCTCTGGATGAAGGAAGTGGTATTTGGAATTCTGCTAACCAACTCTTCAAGCAACTCAGGTGGGTGAACAAAGTTGAACCGGATAGTATTCCTTCGCACAGGCATCATGATGTCCTACAAAACAGAGCAAAGGTGAAACCTTCTTGTCTTTGAAATGGTCAGTCCTTATGCAGGATGCATGCAATGCTCATGATGTTATGATGTTATGATAAAGCACACCACAAATATTTACAAAGGCACACATGTAAGGCACACAAGTCACACAAGGCAAGCCCTTAAAGTTTAGGCCAGCATGAGGTCTAGGTATTACCCTCTTTCAGTTTGTTGGTTCATACCTGTCCTATCAAAGTAACCGGGTTCTTAGAGGATCCCAATATCATTGACTACCCTCAATCGGTCATAACTCCAGCATCGCAATCTTTTCTTGCGGCCAGAACCATCACGAGAGTTTAGCCTCAATGGGCGTAGCATACTGCTACTGTTCTAATGGCCAAGTTGTGTCATTTAAGGTTCTAAGGTCTGTTGGTGTTTAACGACTCCTTGGAAGACCCATATTCTCCTCGTTGCGACACAAGGGATATCGGTACAGACCAAGGTGCCACACCAACGTAGCCACTGCTTAACCCGTGTCGGTCTATGCTGGACAGGTCCCTCACAGCTTATGCTACCTAAACAGGGTATCCCCAGATCCGGGTTAGGATCTATGTAACTCCCATGCAACCCACAATTTTAAAGCAAACAAGTCAATACAATTGAAAACACAGTTATGAACTATCCTAAGGTACACCTCACTTTAAGTAAATGTCCCCAGCAGAGTCGCCAGTTCTGTGATCGGTGGATCTGGAACTGACTGTTTAACGCTGGTTCGCGAAATGTCGCGGAAGCAAGAGTCGCCACCGTCTTTTATTTTCTCCAACATGGACAGGACAAAAGCACAGCAAAATTCCTTATGAGATAGTTTCTCGGTTCGGAAGGTAGATTTATAGAAAGGGAAGGTGTTAGCACCCTTTCTATCCATGGTTATCCATGGGCTCTTAGATACTTGCTCATTGTGTTTTCAAAATTGTTTGTTTGCTTTTCAACTGTGGGTTTAAAAAGTTTCTTTGAAAATTTTAGTTCGACTCTTGTATCGGTCCTCAAGAGTGTTTGAAAAGTTGCTTTCGAAAGCTTTTTGAAAGGTGTCGGTGTGAAAAGTATTTTTTGATTTGTTTTGAAATTAGAGCAAGTATCTACGAGTTCTCTACCTACCCTAAGGAATTCGTCTGTGTAAATGTCCTTGAAGTAGTGCCATCCCACCATTGAGAGGTAGGTAGCACCACCGTTGGAGGTGTTCGGGTCAATTCGAGGATTCAGGACATGGTGATCACCGGAGCAATAGGAAGACACCTTAGAAGCTACCCTCATGCCATGTTCATGGACATGAGGACTTACTAAAACATCCTCTACTCGACGATCACCTTTCGAGGGGCGAGGCAACAGTGAGGCGTACCCTAGGGGTGGTGTGTGATTTGTGTTTCGTTTTCATTTATTTTTGTCTTGTTCATGCATTGGTGATCTACGCGTTGCTTTTATTTTGACATTCATTCTTTCATGCAAATTATTAACAGTTAAAAAGATGCGGAATTAAAAAGTCCTACGCTATTACAAAGGCGCGGGTCCACATCGCCAAATTAATCCAAGACCCGATTTGAAATAAAATAAAGCGGAAAGATAAATTTCTAATTAATCTATTACATAGCTTTGGGAGAATTACATGAAATTTATAAAAAGGACATAAAAATAAACGCGCGAAACAGAATTACGATCGAATGCGAGGGCGTTGGACCCTTTTAAGGAAATTAAATTATAATTAATAAATTAATTAAGTTAAATGAGAAAAGGAAATTATTTTTGATTTTTTTGTATTTATGGATTTTAATATGAAAATTTAATGAAATCAAAAAGAAAAGTTAATTAACC
Source organism: Vicia faba (assembly GCA_948472305.1). Taxonomy (NCBI): domain Eukaryota; kingdom Viridiplantae; phylum Streptophyta; class Magnoliopsida; order Fabales; family Fabaceae; genus Vicia; species Vicia faba. The sequence continues at coordinate 325,647,167 of OX451741.1, read as the reverse complement.
CTGATTCTAAACTATTTTTTTTATTTATTAAAAATGTTTAAGTTTGTACCCTAATTTTAACCTAATTATTTACATGGCAAATTTATTTACAAAAATAAATAAATAATTATTAATAATGGTAAAAGAAAATAAAAAAAGGATAAAAGTATAAAACCCTAATTCTATATTTTTTAGTTTATTAAAAAAAGCATTAAAATTAAACCTAGAATTAAAGCTAAATCAATTAATAAAATTTATTTACAAAAATGTTAATGAATTAAACATAAAAACATATTTTTTATTTTATAGTTTCTGAATTTTTTTTTTTGGGTATTTTTATGTTATGAAAATATTAATTTAAAGAATTAAAATAAATAATGTAATTAAAATAAACAAGAGAAAAGAGAAAAAATGCAAACATGGGGGGTTTGTTGGCCCTTTTGGAGGTATCATTGTAGCAATCAGGCCCATGGAATGCTGGCCTTTGGTTGACTTCCTTGGTTTGTGTGTGGCACGTTTGACCTATGCATATGGTGGTCTTCAGATCAAGGCCATTGGATTGATGTTCTGAGACATGTGGCATGCTTGGATAGTGGATGTATGATGAACCCCTGGGCGTACACTGCATGGAATCACGTTAAAACAAAATTCATTGAGAAATATGGGGGACCTGGGAATCGAACCCAGGTCCCAGTGCTTAAGGGACAACGCATCAACCAATTGTGCCAAGCGCTCTCTTTGTAATATTAATGGAATCTGATTCATATGAGAGAGAAAAAGCGTTATTTGGTAAACATGAAAAAATGCACGAAAATATGAATGGCCCTGTATGATTGAGACACCTCAGCGTCTTCTCCACCACGCCCTTGCTTTTGCCTGAAAAAACATATCAAATAGCGGGGGTTTTGAACCCCCACTAACTACAGTATGAGAAAATAGCGATTACGCCATGGTTGCTCATAAATTGAGCGCGACATATGTGTTAAAATCGTGTGAAGCTTCTGAGTCCAATGGTCCTGGTCCTGTGGTCTAATTTTTCCTGAAGAGGAAAGCCCTAATTTTACAGTTCTGAAACCCTAGTAAGCTTCAATGGTGGATTCATGTATAAAGCACGAAAACCCAATTAAATGGCATGGTTAGCTTTAGAATGAATAAATTAACACAAATCAAGCATTAGAAATTGAAAGCAACGCATGAATCATGAGACACGAATATGCAAAAAGTTTGAAAAAGTTTGATCTCCATATACCAATTCTTGATGCGTGGGGACTGGAAAAGGATTCAGTTATGTTCCTTGATGCCTTGGCAAGCTATTGGTATGGATTACAGGCTTTAAATCCCGCCCTATGAGTGTTTTCTGTTTTCAACTTTTTTTCACAAAAATGCCAAGTTTTGTATCCAGGTTTGGGCGCAGCTCCAAGGTTGTTGTGACTAGGGTTATGTTCTGACTTATGTATGGGACAAATTAGGGTAAAGATTTGAGTCAAAAAGCCTTTGCATTGATGTATCAAATATTTGATTTTCCATGAATATCATGCCAATTTGCACAAAATCTTCCCTTTTTTGATGTGCATGAATCTTGAGTAACCAATGAGGGCATATGCTGCATAAAAAGATTCAAACACATTTGTTTAGTATTTTTTTCATATTTTATTTATTTAAATGAATTAATGGTGATTAAAATTCAAATAAATAATAAAAAATGATGAAATAAATCCCCTTTGGGTCAAATGGTCGTACATAGCCTTTGGATACTGATTCTTGGAAGAAAATGTGGCCCATTAGCAATTTTGAGGCATTTGAAGCAAAGTTGACTTTTCAAAATACCCAAAAATATCCCAACTTCCACAAGGCATATCTTGCTCAATTTTTAAGCTTTGATCATGTTCTTGGACATTTTGGAAAGGTCTTGAATTCCTATTACCAATGCCTTTGGTCCCATGTCATTTTGATTTACCAATCTCAAGTTATGGTCTTTGACTTAAAGTCCCTTTTTGTTGACTTTTGAAAATGACCTATAATGTTGAAATTGATAACTTTTTGTGAGAGCATTTCTTGGACTTGAAGTGTGAAGAGGAGTTGTAGGAAATGTCATTCTCTTTAAAATGAGCTTTGGATGGAATTTTTCTGATGAACCATGTGGAAGTTATGCCTTGGTCAAGTTACAGTTGACTTTTTCAACTGTCCAAATATGGAAACTTTTGCATCTTGAGACTTTTTGAGCCATGCCTTGAAAATCATGATCAAGAATTGATCAAATGATGTTTGTGGCTTCAAAATAAGATGTTGACCAAAATTTTTGACTTTTGACTGCCGAATGACCATTTTACCCCTACAGTTGACTGTTGAGCAATTAGGGTTTTTGACTGTGCAACTTGACCTTGTGAGCCTTGAAACTTGACATGTAGGTGCTTGACCATGTTTGTAGGCATGTGGGACTTGATTGGACCCTTGAAAACTTCAATTTCTTTGACAGAACCAAAACCCTAGTTTTTGACTGTTAGGAGGCCCTTGAACTGTGCAACCCTTGGGGAGATTTTGAACCTTTGACTTGGCAAATCTTGGAGAGTATGGGAGGAAAAATTTTGGGGTACAACACCCACCTTGCTAGGAGACATCTTGCATTGCCTTCATACCCGTACCATGAAGAAAAGAGGTACCCTTTTGTGTTGTATACCCCTACTCGCTAAGTGGTTCACTTCACACCTGCCTCAGTTAGCATTTAAGAATGAGCAAAGATTGACTTGGTCACAAAGGATGATATCTCTCACTCACTCTGATATCCGTTGGTGCTCAAGATCTTTGGAAGATATCTCTGTCATTGACCGCTGTGGTGAGTTCCCTAACGTACCTTTGTTAGGTATTAGGGGAGGTATCACCTACAACCGTGTTTAGCTCTCCGGCAGTTTGGGTATGCCCGAAGGGACGACCCTCATGAGATGCTCATCCGGGGTCTGGTGTTTGACTACGACAAAGAAGACCAAGGTTACCGCCAAAGGTTTATACGTGCTTGGGGAATGGTGAACAAAGTGGACAGTAGGACTTTGGGGCATAAAAACTCTATCCCTCTCGAGCCTTACCTTAAGTGGGTACGGGCTCGTGCCCAGAGCCTCTTAATGCCTTACCCTTCCATCCTTCCTATCATCATTGAGCCTGTTATTGAAGGAGACGTACCATACACCATTCTTTATCCAGACATGCCTACCTCTCTCGAAGACCTGCAGAAAGCCAGGATTCAGTTGAAGGAAGAGCGAGACACCTTTGAAACCCAGTACTACACCAGTGAGAAGAAGGTTCTGGAGCTCGCCAAACCGCTTCATGAAGAGAAGAATCTAAACACCTACATTGCTCCAAAAAGGATGCGTTCGGTCTTTTTGTCTTAGGAGTTTTTGCTGTATTTTGCTTCTTTCTTTGTAAGCCCGAGGAGGCATGATGTATTCAAACTTGGTTTTATTCAATATGACGTGTGTTCTTTTTGGTTTGAACAAATTTAAATCTTCTAAATTTCCTTGAAATCATTTGCATATCACATCTTCATGCATCATAACATCATACAGGTTTCTCATAACAGGTCGCCTTATCCTTCTACTGTTTATTTCAGTGAGATGGATGTTGAACAGACTGTGAAAGATCTTCAGGCGCAGAATGCCCAGTTTCAACAAATGCTCATGGCTCTGACAAAAGGGCAAGAAGAGTTGAAGACTCTGCTAGAGAAAGAGAAAGAGAAAAAGAAGAAGAAGCGAGCCGGTGTGGTTATCATGGGCAGAAGGTTTGAAGGACAAGCCAGACAGACCTTGGAATTCCCATCAACATCTAAAGAGGGGGAAAGAAAAGGTAAAGAGACGGCAGTACCATCTGATTCTGAAGCAGAAGAAGAAGAGGAAGAGGACTACTCCGAACAACAGTACCCTCCGGCCGATGACAAATACAAAAATTTGGAAGAGCGTCTAGCTGCTATGGAGATACAAAGAGTACCTGGGCTAGACTTTGAGGAGTTGGGGCTGGTATCTGGAATTATAATCCCTCCTAAGTTTAACGTACCTCTATTTGCCAAGTATGATGGGGTGTATTTTCCCAAGATGCACTTACGATCTTATGTCAGGAAAATTCAGCCGCATTCTGCTGACAAAGACTTGTGGGTTCACTTTTTCCAGTTTGTCAAGAACACAACTTAATTGGTTCTACCAGTTGGAGAGGTCTGATGTGCACAATTGGGAAGATTTGGCAGCCGCCTTCTATAAACAGTATCAATACAACACCGACTTGGCACCAACCCGTACTCAACTCCAGAGTATGGCCATGGTGTCCAATGAGGGCTTCAAAGACTACGCCAAAAAATGGAGGGATTTGTCCGGAAGGGTGCAACCACCTTTATCTGAGAGAGAGCTAGTTTACATGTTCCTGGGAACTCTATCAGGTCCTTTCTTTAATCACCTGATTGAAAGTTCTTCTGCAGGATTCACTGAGTTGATTCTAACTGGCGAGAGGGTGGAAGCCGGTATTAGAAGCGGGAAAATTCAGAAAGATGCGTCTACCTCTGCAACTGTAAAAAAGCCCTTCACTAGAAATAAGGAAGTGTCCGCTGTCTATACACAGAGGAATCAGGGAAGAACCAAATGACGACCAATAGTGGGGGCCGTTATGATTCAAAAGTCTGCATCAGACCAGCCAAGAAACAACCAGCCGAGAAATGACCAATCGAGAAATAACCAGCAAAGGGTGGAAAGGCCTGTACGGAAATTCACCAAGATAAACATGATTCCTGCTCAAGTCCTACCACATCTCCTGAAGTTTAATTTGGCCATGCTGAAAGAGGCCCCTAAAAATCCTAACACTGCTTCTCCATATTACCACCCGAACGCCAGGTGCGCTTACCATTCGGAGAGCCCAGGGCACGACACTGACAATTGTTGGGCCCTGAAGAATAAAATTCAGGATTTGATAGATGCTAAATAAGTTGAATTCGACGCACCTGAAAAACCCAATGTTATCTCTGCTCCAATGCCAAGGCACGACCACGACGCCCATGCTGTTGAGGAGGATCTGTTTGTTGCTACTGTAGATGATTTGATAACTCCGCTCCCTATAATCAAGTTAAATTTGTTGAAGGCTGGGGTTTTCCCAGGTTGTGAAGAAGATTGTCACCTTTGTTGATCCTCATTAACCCACTGTCCATTGTTAAAGATAGGCATCCAACGCCTAATTGATAACCAAGAAATCCTATTTGAGAAGACTCCTGTTTTATCAACTCCTGGTAACGATGTTTCAATAATAACCATATCCTCCAATCCTTCCAAGGTCCCTAAAAGACCTGTTAGGATTACATCCGCTCTGAAGGCTGCACCTTTGAAGATAACCATGACTGGGCCAGTCCCGTACAAGTCCGACAAATCAGTACCATGGAACTATGGTGGAGAAATCTACTACCATGGAGTCAAACAGATTGAACAGACTACCGAGGAGGAGAGTTCTGAAGAAGACAATTTCGACATCAGTAACATTGCCGGAACAAGCAAAGTTACTCGTAGTGGAAGAATCTTTTCTCCAGAGATTTCCCCTCCAAAGTCAATTTTTGGACCCTCAACTGCTCCTAAGGTTATCTCTACACCGGTAAACATATATGCAAGTACACCAATCATAGAAGAAGTCACAACCCCCGTGGTTATCCCCTCTGCTGCTACTGATGTTCGAGGAAAAGGGATCCAAGAAGAGCTCGTCAGGACGAGGGCTCAGCCATTGATCATCCCTGAAACCTCTCAAAAAGAAATGGAGGAAAATTTGAAAATAATCAAGAAAAGCGATTATGATGTGGTGGAACAGCTGGGGAAAACCCCCTCAAAGATCTCCATGTTGGCCCTGTTGCTTTGTTCAGAAGCTCATGCTAAGGCTCTGATAATATTTTTGAAGACGGCCCATGTGCCATAAGAAACCTCCGCTGATCAGTTCCAGGAATGTGTGGCTATTTTAACAGCTAACAATGGTCTAGGATTCTCCGATGCAGATTTAACTTTGAAAGGGAGAAAACATAATGATGCTTTGGATGTCTCGGTGGAATGCAGAGGGACAACCATAGCACACGTATTGGTAGACACTGGTTCGTCTTTGAATGTCTTGCCGAAGAAAGCCTTGGATAGACTGGATTGTGAAGGCTTAACCCTGGAACCCAGCAATATAATTGTCAGAGCCTTTGATGGTTCTAAAAGGATGGTCCATGGGGAGGTGGACATCCCGATTAAGGTGGGAACTGAAACCTTCAACTCCATATTTTATGTGATGGACATCTGTCCTTCTTATTCTTTCCTGTTGGGAAGACCTTGGATCCACCATGCTGAAGCTGTCACTTCTACTCTGCATCAAATGCTCAAGTACCCTGTCCAGGGGAAAATCATAACTGTTCATGGCGAAGAGGAATATATGATCAGTCATCTGAATTCTTTCTGTTATGTAGAATTGGATGGCGAATTCATCGAAACTCCATTCCAGCATTTTGAAGAGGTAGCTCAGGAGATAGCGGCGACCAAGACAGTGTCCTCTGTACCCATGATTACCAGACCTCCGCCTCGGATGTCATCTCTCAAGGATGCAAAAGTAGTGGTTGAAGAGGGAGGAAGCACAATCTGGGGGCAACTTCCAGACTATCCCTATAAATCAGATAAATTCGGTTTGGGGTTCACCTCGACTGCTCAGAAGGCCGTGCGCCACGCCCGTGCCGGAGGGCCACCTGTGTAGATCAGTCACCAAGGGGTTAATGCACCAGAGGACAATGAAGAAGAGGGCAGCTTGGAAGACTGGATATTTGCTACTATCGGTGGAGGACTGTGCAACTGGGAAGCAAAAGACTTTGTTCCGATTACTTTCATACCGCAGTAATTTATCTTTTCAATTTCTGTTGGATCTGTAATAATTCACAAACAATTCGTACTTTTTCAACCTTGTGTCTTACCCGAGGCATAATGGTCCATTTGTAAGGGTTCTTGTTTCATTTTCATATGTCATTTCAATGAATCATGGATGTTTTTCATACAAACTTTTGTGTTCATTATCTTTATTTTTACATTTTATTTGTTTAAAGGTGGCTATACCCTTACACACACCCACACTCACAAATGCAGGTACCCGTCTACTCCGGATCCCATGGGTAACGATACTGCTATAACCTTCAGTGACTCTGAAGATCTGGTCTACCAAGCCGAATACGAAGGTGAGGAAGATTGTGAGGTGCCAGGGGAATTGGCCAGATTATTACAACAAGAGGAAAGGGCTATTCTGCCTCATGAAGAGTAGTTGGATACAATCAACTTGGGTACTGAGGAAGACAGAAAGGAAATCAAGATAGGTTCCAATATAGAGTCGAGTGTCAAGGAGCGCCTAATTCAGCTGCTGCATGATTATGTTGAAATCTTCGCCTGGTCATACGAAGATATACCGAGACTTGATACAGACATTGTGGTACACCGTCTACCCACAAGAGAAGACTGTCAACCAGTGAAACAAAAGGTCCGCCGCATGAGGCCTGACATGTCAGAGAAGATCAAAGCAGAAGTTATGAAGCAGTTCAATGCTGGATTTCTGGCTGTTACTTCATATCCTCAATGGGTTGCTAACATTGTTCCTGTGTCTAAAAAGGATGGCAAAGTAAGAATGTGTGTGGACTACAGAGATTTAAATAAGGCCAGCCCTAAAGATGATTTTCCACTTCCGCACATCGACATCCTGGTCGACAATACAGCCCAGCACAAAGTATTTTCTTTCATGGACGAATTCTCAGGCTATAACCAGATCAAAATGGCACTTGAGGACATGGAGAAAACTACTTTTGTTACACAGTGGGGTACCTTCTGCTATAAAGTGATGCCATTCGGACTGAAGAATGCCGGGGCAACCTATCAACGCGCCATGGTAGCTTTGTTTCATGATATGATACATCATGAGATAGAGGTCTACGTAGATGACATGATAGCTCAATCACAAACTGAAAAAGAACACCTTGATCACTTGCAAAAGCTGTTTGTCAGGTTGAAGGAGTACAAGCTAAGATTAAACCCTAACAAGTGCACATTCGGAGTCCGATCCGGTAAACTCTTGGGTTTCATTGTCAGCAACAAAGGCATCGAGGTTGATCCTGCCAGAGTCAAAGCTATACAAGAAATGCCTGCTCCTCGCACTAAGAAGGAAGTCAGAGGTTTCTTGGGACGCCTAAACTACATTGCTAGGTTCATTTCTCACCTAACATCTACCTGTGAACCAATCTTCAAGCTGTTGAAGAAAGATCAGGTAGTTAGATGGAATGATGATTGTCAAATTGCTTTCGATAAAATCAAGGAGTATTTGCTAGAACCTCCCGTCTTGATGCCACCAGTCGAAGGAAGACCGCTAATCATGTATCTGACCATCCTAGAGATTTTAATGGGGTGCGTATTGGGGTAGCATGACGAGTCTGGCTGAAAAGAGCATGCCATTTATTTCCTTAGCAAAAAGTTTACCGACTGTGAAACAAGATATTCACTGCTCGAGAAAAATTGTTGCGCTTTGGTATGGGCTGCTCGCCGGCTAAGGCAGTACATGTTAACTCATACCACTTTGCTGATATCTAAGATGGATCCGATCAAATACATCTTCGAAAAGCTTGCTTTATCTGGAAGGATAACTAGATGGCAGATGATCCTAACTGAATATGACATATAATACACTACCCAAAAAGCTATAAAGGGCAGTATGCTAGCTGATTATCTGGCTCATCAAGTTGTAGAAGATTACCAATCCATGAAGTTCGACTTCCCCGACGAAGACATTATGACATTGGACAATGTTGGAGATTTCAGATCATATGACAAACCTGAACAAGGATCCCGATGGACCCTGTACTTTGATGGTGCCTCCAATGCACTTGGTAACGGTATCGGTGTTGTGCTTATATCTCCGGAAGGATGCCATACTCCTTTCATTGCCAGACTTTACTTCAACTGTACGAACAACATGGCAGAGTATGAAGCGTGCATCTTTGGACTCAAGGATGCCATAAACTTGGGAATCAAATCTTTAGTTGTTTTTGGGGATTCGGCTTTGGTCATAAGTCAGATTAAAGGAGAATGGGATACTAAGCATCCAAACCTCATCCCTTACAAAGAACATGTCTTGACATTGTTACCATATTTCGAGCAGATTACCTTCGAGCACTTCCCGCGAGAAGAAAACCAGCTAGCAGATGCTCTAGCTACAATGGCATCCATGTTTAAACTTAATTGGGATAACGAGGCTCCTCAGATCCCCATTGAACGGATGGACGAACCCGCATACTGTCACGAGATTAATGCCGAAGAAGTAGTGGACCGACCTTGGTTCCATGAAGTCAAAAGGTATCTCGAGGCTCAAGAATATCCTGAAGGAGCTTCAGTCAATGACAAAAAGTTCTTAAGGAGATTCTCAGCTAAGTTCTTCCTAAGTAATGACATCCTGTACAAGCGCAATCATGATTCTATTCTGCTCCGTTGTGTGGACAAGCTTGAAGCTGAAAGGATTATGGTTGAATTGCATGAAGGTACCTTCAGAACTCACTCTAGCGGGCATACGATGGCAAATAAAATTCTACGGGCAGGCTATTACTGGTCTACCATGGAAGCAGACTGCTATCAACACTTCCGGACTTGTCATAAATGTCAAATCTATGCAGACAAGGTGCACGTGCCTCCGGTTCCTCTAAACGTCTTAACAGCTCCTTGGCCCTTCGCTATGTGAGGGATCGACATGATTGGAGAGATCAAGCCTACAGCCTCCAATGGATACCGCTTCATTCTGGTGGCCATTGATTACTTCACAAAGTGGGTCGAAGCAGCTTCCTTCGCATCTGTTACTAAGAATGTTGTTGCCCGCTTCATCAAGCAGAATCTCATTTGTTGATATGATATCCCCGAAAGGATCATCATTGATAACGGTACAAACCTTAATAATACTATGATCACCGCCTTGTGCGAGCAGTTCAAAATTCAACATCACAATTCGTCTCTCTATCGGCCAAAGATGAATGGTGCAGTTGAAGCTGCGAACAAAAACATTAAGAAGATCATACAGAAAATGACAGTCACCTACAAGGACTGGTATGAGATGTTACCGTTTTCTCTCCACGGGTACCGTACCACGGCTCGCACATCAACTGGGGCAACACCCTATTCTTTGGTATATGGCATGGAGGCTGTTCTACCTATTGAGGTTCAGATCCCCTCTTTGAGAATCATGAAGGATGCAGGTTTGAGTGAAGACGATTGGATCCAAACCCGACTTGATCAGTTGAACTTAATTGACGAGAAGAGACTTACCACTGTTTGCCATGGTCAGACGTATCAAAAGTGGATGATCAAGGCTTTCAACAAGAAAGTCAGATGCCAAGTGTATCAAGTTGGAGATCTTGTGATCAAGCGCATCATCTTGCCATAAAGTGATCCCAGGGGAAAATAGACTCCTACCTATGAAGGACCATTTGTAATCAAGAACATCTTTTTTGGTGGGGCAATGATCTTAACCACCATGGACGGTGACGATCTGCCGCACCCTGCGAATGCAGACATAGTCAAAAGATACTACGCATAAAAGACCCGCTAGGTTGACACACCTAGGCAAAAAAAGGGCATCCCGGTGAATCGAAAACCCGAAAGGGTGGTTCAGGCAAAAATTAGGGATAAAACAAAAAAATCTGTACACTCGGCAAGTTGAAAACCCGAAAGGGTGACTTGGGCAAAAAAGGGTTTCCCGGTGAACTGAAAACCCGAAAGGGCGGTCCAGGAAAAAGTTAGGGAATTAAAGTGTATGACTATGTCTCGGCGGATCACTTTAAGGACAATCTCTTCACAGACAAACTCAGAGCTTCTGATCAATTCAATCATATTCGGACGAAGCAACAAATGGACAAGATATTCGGAGATACAAAGGCTATAACAGAATGGGAACCCCATGGGATTATTACACATAACTATCTTTATTTGTAAAAATTTTCTTATTTATGACACCATCCTCTTACTAGGATGTCTGTCTCCTTTGTACAAAATACTTATTCAAAGTAAATACAAAGATATCTCTTTCAAAGTACAGAAAACCATTTGTCTCTTTCTTTTTACACTTGTGTTTTATTTGCAAAAATGTCCAATGATTCATTAATGAACATATGCATTTGAACATAATTACTGTTTACAAATAAACAGGATGAAAAAGTGTAATTTCTGACAGGTAGAAAGATTAGGAAAACGTCTTTAGGCTATTCCATGAGCAATCCTTACAACACTTCATACAAATCCCCAGCAGAGCCAAAACTTTGAACTACAGATCCCCAACGGAGCTGAGACTATCAACTACCAATCCCCAGCGGAGCCGAAACTTCAAACTATCAATCCACAGCGGAAATCATCTAGTTTCTCCAGGTTCCCCAGCAAGTTGTCTTGAAGCTTGAAAATCAACCAGATAACGGTTAACTTTTGTTTCTCCCCAACCTAGGGTAACTCCCCAGTAGAGTGGCAGACGACCGAAGCTCCTGAACTTTTTCCAAACAGGAATAAGTTTTCCCCACAGAGTTTTTATTTCTCCTCGACAGAACGAAGACTCCCGTCAATAACCCCAGTAGAAGTCATTAAAATTCTCTGGATTCCCCAAGCAGATTCCTCAAGAAGTATGGCATTACTCTCACAACGGAATCCTCAGCAGTCAAGGATTTATTTTCCTCAGCAGCAGTCAAGGATTTATTTTCCTCATCAATACAGAAAATCAACTTACATGCGCATACATTACATCCATATATCATAAACATTGATAAAGTACATATATTGCGTCATGCATTTCATGCATCATAACTTTGTGCTTCAGCTAACATTTTACCCTTTACAGGATAAGATTAACGGCTGTCATTAACAATGTTCAAAAAGTACAGATACAGTTCAGATACGCTCTAGACAAGGATGCCATTCTGATACTTATTCAGATCTCAACTTCAAATACAGTTCAGATACGCTCCAGACAAGGATGCCATTCTGATACTTATTCAGATCTCAACTTCAGATGCAGTTCAGATACGCTCCAGAGAAGGATGCCATCCTGATACTTATTCAAATTCTAAGTACCGATACAGTACAAATACACTCCAGACACAAAGTCATTTTGTTACTCATTCAGACTTAATTTCAAGATACAGTACATATACGCTCCAGACACGGTTGCCATTCTGTCACTCATTCTATTTCTCATTCATATACAGTACAAATACACTCCAGACACAGAAGTCATTCTGTTACTCATTCAGATTTCAATTTCAAGATACAATCCATATATGCTCCAGACACGGAAGCCATTATGTCGCTTATTCAGGTTCATCCTTCAGATACAGTTCAGATACGCTCCAGACACGATTGCCATTCTGATACTTATTCAGATTCAAGTACATATACAGTTCAGATACGTTCCAAATACAGACACCATTCATATTCTTATTCTTTCGATTTACAACCAAACATTCTTGGATGGCATCTACAAGCCCATCTCCAACAAAATTCTAACACCTCTCCAAATGGAATCTTTAAGCCTATTCCCTCAGCTATACTTTTGTCGAGTGCAAATTTATGGGCACTCTAGTGTCCAATCATCTTTTACCTTCGAGTCACGAACGGCAAAACTCGCCAATCTAACTCTCCAGGTTCAAGAAGATTGAACAGGGGAAGCTGTTGTACCCCAAAATTTGCCCTCGCATTTTTCATAGAAAATACAACCCTAGGGTTTCCCAGACATTCAAGTTGGCTCAGGAATCGATCAGACAAATTCTCTTCTGTGGCGGTAAACCAGCAATTAGGGTTTTTTTCTTGCAATCCTCAGAAGAAAATGAGTTCTCAGAAATTCAATTGGTTTTCACAGGTCTTCATGCTTTCTCAAGTTTACTGAAAAGACAGTGTTTGTTCTCAGAGCATGGTTTGTTTGGGACAAGAGATTAAGACTGTCATTTGGGCCGACCATAATTTTGATCCAGGTTAACCAGATGATATGCGTCTTTTAAAACATTTGCTTGTTTAGTAAATGGAATATACAATGCATGTTTGTTTGGAATGCAGTTGCAAGATTACAGAATTATTGGAATTTAAATTATCAGATTGGAGCATTTTGTTCCAATTATCTAGATTGGGAATCTTTAAGAATCAGTTAGGATGCGAAGAGAAAATTACAAATTATTGACAGTAAAGGGTTTCAATGGACACCAGAATATTTCATAAGACTTTCTCCAATTTTTCAAACATTGTTACAAAATAATTTGTTCTTTTAAATACTCTATGTTTTACAACTTATTGTATTTAAAAGTTAAATTAGTACAATTGTTGGATACAGTACAAGAATGTTTTTCTCTAAATTACAGAAGAAATCCAAATAAATGTTTGGCCTAGGAGAACTAATCTATGCCTAAGTTTGACTGAAGTTCTTTTGCTATCTCCAAAGACATCCATGCTTGCCATAGAGTTCTTGCCTCCCATGCTTTGTCACATCCAATTGTGCTCACATGAAAACAAAAGAAAGAAAAATAGTTAGTACAAATTATTTGGGCATGAGCAAGAATTTTCAAAAGAAAAAGTGCTATTCATCATTAAAGTTTGCAAATTGGAATCAGAAGGCCATTTTAATTCATCACAATTTATTTCCTCTATTTTTGAAAATCACAAGAAGATTACTCTTCTTGGTTCACAAAAAGAAGCAAACTGTCCAAAATGCAAGCAAGCTGTCCAAACAAACAGAATGCAGCAAACTTATCTAAACAAACAACAAAGTTGGACAAAGCAAATGCAACAAACTTATCCAAACAAACAGAAAAATTGTCCAAACAGAATGGTACAAATTTATCCAAATAGCAGCACAAACTGGACAGCAATATAGCAAACAACAAACAACATCAACAAAAGGCAGAAGTATGGCAACATAAGATGCTAAGTCAAACAAAGAAACTTGTTCAAGAAGCCTAATTCATCATTTTCCATTTTTCATTGCAAACTTTTCAGAATTGGAAAAAAGGCAAAAGAGCAATTGACTTTCTTAGTGTCATTGAGAGAGAAGAGAGGAAAGAAGTCACCTAGATTATTGGGATGCACAGTCCTACTGCCTTGACTGTCACAAGTTACATAGAAGTTGCTAGAAAACAAAACTGTTATCAAAAAGCCAAAAGAACAATGTAGTAAAATATTCAAATTCTTTGTTTTCCCACCATTTTGAATAGGAATTCAACAGAAGCAACACCAATATAACAGTAGACACAACTCTCAAGCAAGAGATATAGAAAAAATTATCAAACTCAGCAAACCAAAAAAAACCTCAAATTTTCAAAACTGTCAAAACTCAAAAACTGTCCAAGTCTAAAACCTCAAAAAACCAACATAAGTCCCAACTGAAAAACCAGTATCCAACCTTAAAACACAGTAATCAACAAGTCACAAGCCTGTTAACTCCTAAAAAACAAAACCTCAAAGTTTACAACTGTCAAAACCATCACAAAACTCATCAAACTTGTAAAACATTTCAAACCCAAAAAACCAGAAAAAGTCTCAAGTCTGAACCATCACCAACCTGTCAAAACCATCATCAACCCAAAACAAAACAAAAAAACAGAAAAAAGTCTCAAACTGTAACCAAAAGCCTCAAACCAAAAATCCCAAACTGTCAACAAGATCCAAAACCAAAAGAACCAAACCTGTAACAAAACCTGTTAACTCCCAAAAACAAAACCTCCAAATCCAAACTGTCAAACACAGTTATCACCTGCTAACCAAAAACCTATTAAATCATCAAATAACAAAAACCTGTTGAAACATCAACAAATCCAAAACCAAAAATCACCAAACCTCCAAAACTAAAAGGCAAACAAGCTTTCAAAACCTCAAAGCCACGAATCCAAAACAACATTAAAAAAAAACTGGAACAAGTCTCAAACTGAGACACCAGAACTAATAGCAAACCGGTAACACCATTAACCAAATCTGTAACAAAGCTTCACCAACTCAAAACACAGTAACATCATCAAAGATCCCAAACAAAATCCCAACAAACCCAAAACCATTAATCATCATCATCATTCAAACACAGGAGACAGAAGAAAGTTACCAGAAAAGCACGCTTTCATCCTCATCTCCTCCCCCCGTCTCCGGCCACCAAGGAGCGCCGCCCTCAAAATCTCGCCGTCACTTTTCATTTCACAGAAAGTCTCCAACAAGTATGAATTTTCCCTCTTTCTCATGAATCCCTAAAAACCATTTCCTGCATTTCAATAGACAATAAGGTAGATTAACAGAAAAACACATAACAAGACAATAGTCTATGAATTCGTAAGCTTCACTAATAATAGAACCTTCACCTTTTCAAGAAAAGTCGCTAGAACTCGTTTAGGGAGGCGAGATTAAGGGGCGCTCCGACAACAGAAAGTTGGGGGGAAGATCAGATAGACAAATTTTGGACCTTTTAGGCTAAAATCCGAACTTAGGGTTTTCAAAACAAAAACGCGAATCATGGTGAGATAAAGATAGAGAGAGCGATTTCGTTCACCAAATTAGGAAGGGACGAGTAGTGAGATGAACAGAGATGAACAAAAAAAGGAAGGGATGAGTGAATGAAGAAGATAAGCGGCGCCACTGTGAACAAAGGGGTTCCAAGAACCCTAATTTATTTTGTCCCCTAATCAAACCATTAAACAGATTTAAGAACATGGGCCTGTTGTGTTTACATTAAGCACATTCGTTTTGCTAGTTCACCCCTCCCATCTGGCTTTGTTTGGTCACAGCAGGGACAACATTTTCATTTGGGCTTCATTTTCAAGTCCTTTAAAGCCCACTGCGTTTTTGTTTGTTTAATTTGTTTTTCCTTTACATTTTTTTATTATTATGCAAATGCTAAGACAACTTAAATATTTTTTTTATTAAAATTGATTTAGGTTTTATAATTTAATTTTTTATCATTTTTATTTTTTTTAATAAATTTGTTTTAGATTTTACACAATAAAATACCAAAAAAATATGATAATAATTTAATTATTTGTTTTCTTTAGATTTTACATAATAAAATACAAAAGATAATGCATACGATTTTAATCAATTATTTCTATTTTTTAGAATAGGTTTTACCTTTCTTTTTTTCATGTAAATACTTAACATTTCATATTTTGTTGATTTTATCTCATGGATTGTCATAGCTTTAATTAAATCGCACAAAATTCGATTTGGTTGTATTGTTTGATATTTGGACTTTGCTATCTCATTTGATTCATCCCCATTTGTAACAATTGTACCCCCATTCCCGAACACTTTGTAATAGCGTAGAATTTCAATTCCCGCAATTTACTATTTTCCATATACCGTATAGTAATTAGGCGTGTATGGCAAGATTCAAAAATCAATTGCTAGATGACCTAATCAAAGGGTAAAATAACTTGAAACCAACACACTTTTCACACGCGCACCTCTAGGGTAACCTCGCTCGTTGCCTCGGAAATACAATCATGTCCCTCAAATATGGGACGCTCTAGCAATGACCCTTCGATAAAAAGATCGTAGTCCCTCGATGACCCTCGATATTTCCTTCGATTAAAACGATCTCGTTCCTTACGAAAATTGCTAAAGCGTCTCACAAGTTGCCTTCAATGATTGTAAAATTGACCCGCGTCTGTCCCTTTACATCCAACGATGGGGCTTCTTACCAAATCGATGGTAAGATAGCACCATTAAAAGGAGGAAGAAAAGAACAATTTAAGACCTTTTGAGTAGATAGATTCGCTCTTAGTTACTCGCTTGCTCACGACAAAAACTCTTTACAGCTACACTCTCATTTCAAAAACATTTTCAAAAAAGAAAAAACGTTTTGTATACGTTTTTATAGAGACGAGAACCATTGCAAAACATCTCTTCAAAATTCTTTTCGAAACACGATTCACAAACACATCTTTGAACCACTTTTCGAAACAAAACTTTGTATACGTTCTTATAGAGACGAGAGCCATTACAAAGAGATTTTTCAAAATACTTTCAAAGCCCACACCACAAGAACACAATCAAATGAAAGCAAGTGATCTAAACGAGTAACTAAGAGCCCATGGAAAACCATGGATGAAAAGGGTGCTATTACCTTCCCTTTTCATAATCTACCCCCGAACCCAAGAATAATCTCGAAAGGTCTTTCCTGTGCTTTTTTACCTTTCCTTTGGGATAAAAGAAAAGTCGGTGGCGACTCTTGCTCACAAGTGCGATCAAAACGCAAAACATCAAGTTAGTTCTCCCACCGCATCACACATAGCAACAAATCAGCATAGGTACAGGGATATAATATCCTTCTCCAGGCTCCACCGGGGAATAACACACAAACTTCAATGGGAAAAAAATGTTTTCACGGTTTAAATTCTACAGGGGATTGCAATATTGATTTCAAATAAGGAAGATGGAAACCATATCGGCAAAACATCAACTGAGGATTTCAAGCTGACTTCATCGGGGAAATATCACAGACTTCACTAGAAGAGATAACGCCTTATCATTGAGACATCAACTGGGGACCTCGTGCTGACTTTATTGGGGAGGACAACACCACATCGAAGAGGGGAAACCAAGATACGTTCTTCAATATTGATAGTAAGTATTGCACCAACTTCTCTGGGGAAAAAGCATGAAACCTCATGGGGATAACAACTTGGAGAGTTAAGAAGTCAAACATAACAACAAGAAATCAAAATTATGGGGATTTTAAATCAAACCCAACACTTAGTGGGTGACAACCCAAAAAGAACTTACAAATGCCTCAACACTTCTTAAATAAAACATTGCCCTTGCTTGATTATCGGGAAATCAAACAAAATGCAAGTACTGCCGAAAGGGAGATGCTTAGTAAATGAGTCCAACTCAGCATGCACGGGGGAGAAAATACTTTTATCAAATAGAGAAGCCTTCACCGAGGAATATTAGATTGAGTCTTCATATCATGCAAACTTATTCCAACAAGAGATGCCCTGGGATATCCTTCCTGGGGAATCAAGAAGTCAACATTATAGAAAAAGGTCAAACTCATGGGGATTTTAAATTAAACCCAACACTTGTTGGGTGAAAACCCAAAAGGTTGACAAATATCTCAACACATCTTAGAAAATATACTGCCTTGGTCCAGTTGCCTGGGAAATAAATACCAACTATAATGCCCATACTGCAGAAAGAGCGACATTTTGCAAATAGTTCCATCTCAACACCATGCAAACCCAAAAATCATAAAAATGAACCAACACTTGACTGGGGACACTGGGATCACAAACCTGATACCGCACCTTACATCAATTGGTATCATCTTCAATATACAAAAATCACACGCATACCAATGAAAACGACCTAAGAAAACCTTCCCGGGGGAAACAAAACTTCCCAAAATTACTGGAGTTCGTCCATCCCTGGGATCACCACTTTTGTTTTCCTCTTGAATCACAAAATCTAAAGTAAAAGTAAGTTGTAAATTCTTTTTTGAAAAACAATTTTGTTATTTAATCTTTTTGCTTGAAAATTATTATCAATAATAAATGGAGTCTTTGTAAGCTGAATAAAATAAGAAATACAAAGAATTGGGTAAAAGCTCAAATTTTATTGATAGAATGGTAGTCTGTGAATGGCGAGACTCCACAGATGATTACAAAATTCGGACAATGGTAATATATAATGGAAAAAATACATTTAAATACAATGACCACTATTCCCTCTAACAACTTTGAAATTCTAAGCAGCAGCTTCTGTTGAAGTATGGTGAGGATCCAAGAAGATTGTTGCTTCAACGATCAAATCTTGTCTGATGCAGTTACTTGCCAAGAAAGTCCCTAACTTTTGCCTAAGCTGCCCTTGCGGGTTTTCAACTTAGCGGGAAATTTTATTCTGTTTATGTCTCTAATTTTTGCCTAGACTGTCCTTTCGGGTTTTCGGCTACCGAGACACTCCTTTTTGCCTAAGCCGCCCTTTCGGGTTTTCAACTTAGCGAGCTATTCTTTTATTTCTTTAGGCGAAGTATTTCTTGACTGCATCAACATTCATAGGACGTGGAAACTCCTCGCCGTCCATAGTTTCAAGAATTAACGCACCGCCAGAGAAGGATTTCTTGACAACATATGGGCATTTAAAGTTGGGAGTCCACTTTCCCCTAGAATCAGCGTTAAAAGACACGATCTTCCTGAGCACGAGGTCGCCTTCTCTGAATTCACGAGGTTTGACCTTCTTATCAAAAGATTTCTTCATTCTCTTCTGATATAACTGCCCATGACACAAAGCCGTCACTCTCTTCTCTTCTATCAAATTCAATTGGTCAAATTGTTCTGGACCCATTCAACCTCTGACAACTTGGTTTCCATTATCACACACAAAGAGGGAATCTCAACCTTGATTGGGAGCACCACTTCCATTACATACACAAGGGAGAACGAGGTTGCTCCTGTTGAAGTGCGGACAAATGTCAGATATCCATCTAAAGCAAAAGGGAGAATTTGACGCCAATCTTTATAAGTAACAACCATCTTCTGGATGATCTTCTTGATATTCTTATTAGCAACTTCAACAACTCCGTTCATCTTTGGTCTGTACGAAGATGAATTGTGATAGACAATCTTGAATTCTTCACAAAGTTCTATCATCATCTTGTTGTTCAGATTCGAGCCATTATCGGTGATAATTCTGCTCGGCACACCATACCGACATATAAGATTATTCTTAATGAAGCGCACTACCACCTGCTTAGTAACATTAGCATATGAAGCAACTTCCACCCATCTGGTGAAGTAATCAATTGCTACCAAGATAAAATGGTGTCCATTTGAAGCTTTGGGTTCTATCATTCCAATCATGTCAATACCCCACATAGAGAAAGGCCATAGGGAAGAAATAACATTTAGAAGTGTCGAAGGCACATGAATCTTGTCAGCATAAATCTGGCATTTATGGCACTTCTTTGCAAATTTGTAACTGTCTGATTCCATTATCAGCCAATAGTAACCCGCCCTTAGCATCTTTTTAGCCATCGAATGTGCATTGGCATGAGTGCCAAATGAACCTTTATGAATCTCATGCATCTCATGCATCAACATGTCTGCTTCGTGTTTATCCATGCATCTGAGCAAGACCATGTCATAATTTCTCTTGTACAACACATTTTCACTGAGGAAGAAGATGCCAGCCAATCTTCTCAGTGTCTTTCTATCTTTATTCGAAGCACCAATCGGGTATTCCTAAGTCTGGAGAAAATGCTTGATATCGTAATACCAAGGTTTCTCATCTTCTACCTCTTATGTTATAAACACATGAGCAGGCCTATCCAGTCGCCAAACTATAATTCGAGGTATATCATTCCAAGTATTCACTTGATACATAGAAGCCAAAGTTTCCAGAGCATCTGCCATTTGATTTTCGTCTCTGGGGATGTGATGGAATTCAACTTTACTAAAGAAGGTAACAATCTTCTAGCATAATCTTTGAAATGGATCAAGCCGGGGTGACGAGTATCCCACTCTCCTTTAATCTGATTTATTACCAAAGCTGAATATCCATACACATCTATAATTTTAATTCTGAGATCAATAGCTTCCTCGAGACCCATGATGCAAGCCTCATATTCTGCCATATTATTAGTACAATCAAATGGCAACCTTTTAGTAAAAGGAATGTGTGATCCATGTGGAGTGACAATCACAACACCAATTCCTTTACCATAAGCATTCACATCTCCATCAAATATCATGCTCCAGCGAGATTCAGGATCAGGACCTTCGTTAGGAAATGATTCATCACAATCATTCACTTTTAGAAACATCACATCCTCATCGGGGAAATCATACTTCACGGAATGATAATCATCAACTGGTTGGCGAGCAAGATAATCTACCAACACGTTGCTTTTAATGGATTTTTGGGTGCGGTATTCGATGTCATATTCAGATAACAACATCTGCCAGCGGGCATTTCTCCCAGTAAGAGCAGGCTTTTCAAAAATGTACTTGATTGGTTCCATTTTGGAGATCAACCAAGTAGTCTGATTCAACATATACTGCCGCAAATGTTTTTCCGCCCAGGCCAGAGCACAACATGTCTTTTCCAGCATAGAATACCGCGATTCACAATCAGTAAACTTTTTACTGAGATAATAAATGGCATACTCTTTCTTCCCTGTTTCATCTTGTTGTCCCATAATACAACCCATGGAATTATCTAACACTGTCAGATACATAATCAATGGTCTTCCTTCAACATGAGGGAGCAAGATAGGCGGTTCAAGCATATATTCTTTAATACTTTCAAATTCCCTTTGGCAGTCATCTGTCCACGCATAACCTTGATCTTTCTTTAACAACTTAAAGATTGGTTCACACATTGCAGTCATATAGGAAATGAATTTGGAAATATAATTCAAATTCCCGAGGAACCCTCTGACTTGCTTTTCAGTTCTCGGTGATGGCATTTCTTGAATTGCTTTGACTTTATCAGGGTCAACTTTAATCCCTCTCTGGCTAACAATGAAACCCAACAATTTCCCTGACCAAACACCGAAGGTACATTTATTTGGATTCAAGCGGAGACGATACTTCCTTAAACGCTAAAACAACTTCAACACATCTTCTACATGCCCTTCTTCAGTCAGGGATTTAGCAATCATATCATCAATATATACCTCAATTTCCTTGTGCATCAGATCATGGAATACAATTGTCATATCCCTCTGGTACGTTGCACCAACGTTCTTCAACCCGAAGGGCATCACTCTGTAACAGAATGTTTCCCAGGGTGTGATAAACGTTGTTTTTTCCATGTCCTCAGGAGCCATCCTTATTTTATTATACGCAGAAAATCTGTCCATGATCGAGAAAACTTTGAATTTTGCTGTGCTATCCACTAACATATCAATGTGTGG
Source organism: Vicia faba (assembly GCA_948472305.1). NCBI lineage: Eukaryota > Viridiplantae > Streptophyta > Magnoliopsida > Fabales > Fabaceae > Vicia > Vicia faba. The sequence goes on along the minus strand of OX451741.1, from coordinate 325,625,279 downwards.
CGATGGGAAATTATCTTTTGGACTAGCTTTATTTAGATCTCTGTAATCTACGCACATGCAAACTTTTCTGTCTTTCTTCGATACTGGGACAATATTGGCAATCCATTGAGGGTACACTAATGTCACAAGAAAACCAACATTAATCTGCTTTAGAACTTCTTCTTTGATCTTCACTGCCATATCTGGGTGAGTTCTTCGTAACTTCTATTTGATTGGAGGGCACTCTGGCTTCAGCGGTAAATGGTGCTCCACAATATCTGTATCTAGACCTGGCATATCTTGGTAAGACCAAGCAAAAATATCCACATACTCTTTCAACATCTCAATCAACCTGCTCTTCACATCAGGATGCAATAATGCTCCAATCTTGACTTCCTTCGGATCTTCTTCTGAACCCAAATTGATTACTTCCAATGGCTCTTTATATGGTTGAATGGAATTCTCCTCGCACTAAAGCAACAATGAGAACTCTTCCATAATCTCATCATAGTCTTCTTCTTCGGCCCCATACACAGGGCATTCAAAGTTGGGAGAGGGTGCAGGGTCATTGTATTCAACGAGTTTTTTAATTAATCTGCACATATGGTTTATGATTGCTTTTAGAAACTGACACATATAACAAGTGATCACGCAGATTGAATTTCAATTATTATTTATTTTGAAAGGTATTTTTTTTTCTGATTACCATTTTCCAAGAAAAAAGCAAAAAATGAAAATACAATTTTGGAAACAAAGACAACTTTTATTATTGATTTTAAAAATCAAAGCAAGCAGATAAGCCCATACAATATTAATACTTTCACCTTGGGCAGAGTGAAAGTTTTTCAAAAATATTAACAAAAAAAAATTACTTTGAAACATGTATGCAAGAGGGAACATCAATAGTGATCCAGTTCTAAACCCTAACTCCGTGCGTCACATAATTTGGCATTTTTGGCTCTGCTTCATCTTCCACAATGACATTAATCCCGAAAATAGTTGGATGAAGATAACCCCCACTACGAAAGATGTCTTGATACTTGCATGCAACAAACTACAGCTTCATGCTCTTACCTTTATCATTCTTCACAGAGAATCCCAAGCCAACTCTATTTTTGTTTACATGTGGATCAACAATTTGTCCCCATACTTCACTATGGCTATTATGCACAACCTGCTGAGCATCCTTAAACGAAGCCATATAATTCTCATTTTCTCTTATATCATCAATGGATAAAGCATGGAACTGGCTTCCAACAACAGCTTCATCCGCCTCCACAATGCTGAAAGAGGACAAATGAGATATCAATAATGCTTGTTCTCCATTTATAATTACCACTTTTCCTTCACGCACAAACTTCAACTTCTGGTGTAAAGTCGAAGTGACAACCCCTTCCTCATGTATCCACGACCGTCCCAACAAGCAAATATAAGCTGGTACAATATCCATGACCTGGAAAGTAATCTGAAACAATTGCGGGCCTATATGAATAGGCAAGTCCACTTCACCAATAACAGATTTCCTTGATCCATCAAACACTTTCATAATAATGCCACATGGGCACATGGGCGTTCCTTGATATTTCAACTTCATAAGTGTGCTCCTTGGTATAACGTTCAATGCAGATCCATTATCAATCATCACATTGGATAATGAATCATTCTTGCAGTTCATAGAGATATGGAGGGACAAATTGTGATTCCTTCCTTCATCGGGCAGTTCATCATCATAGAAACTCAGGTTATTACATGATGTAATGTTCCCTACCACACTGCTGAATTGGTCTACTGGCATATCACTTTCCACAAAAGCTTAGTCCAATACCCTCATCAAAGATTCTCTGTGAGCAGAGGAGTTCATCAATAAGGCCAAGATAGATATTTTTGAAGGATTCTGCAGTAGCTGATCTACAATTCTGTAGTCACTCATTTTGATTATCTTCAAAATATCATCCACCTCTTTTTCTAGAGTAGCTCCACTAGATTCACTTGCAGCCTTCTTGGGTTCCACACTTTCCACAACTTTCTTTCCAATACTAACATCTCCATGAACAACTAGTGCAAATACACGATCACTTCGGGTCACTCTGCTAGTCTCAACAATATTTACAACATCAAGCATTAGCTGGATGGGAACTTCCACACCATCCTTTAAAATTGTAGCGTTATATTTGTAGGGTACAACCTTGTCTGACTTGTAGGGGACAGGACCCGACAAACTAATCACCAATGGAGTAATAGCTGGCTTGCTATGATATTCAACTTCAAAATGGGTAGGTTCACAAAAAAAGGCACAATAACATTTACTCCCTCTTCAACACATTCAGTCATTACAGAGTCATCTCTAGAAAACATATCTTCATCCGAGGAGAAGAACTCATCCGCAAAGGCATACTCATCATCTGACTCCTATTCAGCCAAACAAATCTTAATCTCATTAACCTCATGATAATCATCCCTTTGGATTGTAACTTTGATAGTTCCATTATCTAATAACAACTGAATATCTTTCCTTACAATTGAACATCCTCGAGAATCCCGACAGAAAATTCGGCAAGATCCATACTGATGTTATACCTAACCAGCCATGTGGCAGAAAGTAGCATGCAATTGTACAAGATCCTCATTCATATGTTCCATATCAAAGATTCTAAACTCTCTAGGACATCCAGAAACCATGTTTACCTCCTCTTCATACTCTGCCCTAAGCCTGATTAAAAGGATGAGGCCCTCATCCATCATCTCCTGCAAATCAGCCTTTATCTTGTCACAACCCTGTATATCCATACTGCAAATAGCACAACCAACATGGTCATGTGTATAGTAGCTAAATTCACAGAGGTATGCATGAATTTTTACCAAATATCCTCTAACCAATTTAATATCAAAAATCCGGAAGTCGCTTGGACAACCAGCCACCATGTTCTCAGCATTTGCTCCTCCATGCTTGGGCAAAGGATTATCTTTCACATTAGGGCCAACATCCTTGAAAGATAAGATACCAGACTTCACCAATTTTTGTACTTCAGTTTTCAAAGGATAGCAGTTCTCAACATTGTGCCCTGGTGCTCCCTGATGAAAAGCACATGTTTGGTCTGCTTTGTAATACCAAGACAATGGTGATGGTATAACGGGAGGTGGTCTAGTCTGAGCCAACTTCTTTTGAATTAACGCCGGGAGTAATTCTGTATAGCTCATAGGGATAGGGTCATAACTCTCCCTTCTCTGATTATACCCTTGATTCCCCTTATGGGATGGTCTCTGATAAGCAACGGTAGTTGGAACTACACCAACTATTGGAGTCACTGAGGCGACTTATTGATGACGCTGATAATTTCTTCTAGGAGGATTAACCCTTCTCTCTTGCATAACAACATTTGTATCTCCTTCCTTCTTTTTGGTAAACCCATAGGATGGCTTCTTCGCACTTCCGGAACTTTCACATTTTGTTAAACAGCCCTCTCTTACAGCCTCTTCTAAACGGATACCCATGCCTACCATTTCAATAAAGTCGCTTGGCACACTCGCTACCATCCTTTCATAGTAGAAAGCACCCAGAGTCTTCAGGAAAATCTTAGTCATCTCCTTCTCTTCCATGGGAGGAATCACTTGGGCGGCTACCTTACGCCATCTCTATGCATATTCTTTGAATGATTCCCTGTCCTTCTGGACCATGGCCCTGAGTTGATCACGGTCAGGCGCCATGTCCATGTTGTATTTGTATTGTCGGATAAATTCTTCTCCTAAGTCGTTGAAATTATGGATATTGACGTTGTCCAAACTCATATACCACTTCAACGCAACACCAGTCAAACTATCCTGAAAAAGGTGAATTAACAGACGTTTATCATCAGTATGGGTAGACATTCTTCTTACATACATCACAAGATGAGCACGAGGACAAGTGTTGCCCTTGTACTTCTCGAATTCCAGGACTTTAAACTTTGCACGTATCTTGACATTCGGGACCAAGCATAAATCATTCACATTCTGCCCAAACAATTCCTTCCCCTGAGGGCCTTCATTTCCCTCTGCATCTTGTCAAACTGCTCTTGAAAATCATCCATTTTATCATAGATACTTAAGCCTTCACATGGTGGAGGAAAAGGACGATACATATCATCATTAGCAAATGGAACCATATTCACCGAAGGAGGTGCAGCAGGAGCAACATGCACCATAGGAGGTGCAGGAGTAACAGTAGTCCGAACAACTGGAGTATCTTGAGGACCAATATTGAAACCTTCAGACGCAAAGTTCTCTGGCATTCCTTATGGACAACCTTGAGGCATGCGATTCTGAACAACAGCTGGAGTAGAAGACACAGGAACAGTCGGAGCTTCAGTAGTAACCTTTGTCTGTTGAGGCTGAACACTCAGTGGCTGATTTTGAGCAGCCACCAGAGATTCCATCAGAGCAGTGAGATAGGCCTTGCCGGCCTTCAGAGCACAAACTTCCTCGCGCAGCTCGCGATTCTCTTGTTCTAAGTTGTCATTCTTCCTTCTGAAATTAGCTCGAGTATTGTAGTGGTGAGACAACTTGCTGAACAAAGTAAAGAAGCTTAGTAAGACACTTGTATATGCATAATAAATGTGCAATATGATGCATGATGTGCAATGCACATGATTTATTTTATTATTAATATTTCAAGGGACTTAAAGATTTATAGACACATTGCAAATATCAAAGTAATAACATATTTGAAATACTGAAATTTTTTATTATAATAACTTCAAAATTGATTAAAAGTTTCAATAATCCCAAGTACAAGATGAAAATAAAGTCTAAAACCCTAAGAAGTAAAGCTGATGGAGATCACTTTATACGCTGGCGCTTCCCTGTAAGCCTGTCAATCTGAGCCTTCAACCTCTGGTTTTCTTCCGCATATCTGGTGGTAACCTCCTTCCAATCACCTGAATCAGGAAGTGAGCAACTAGAATCTGACCGAGGTTTAGAGGAAAATAAATCCCCTTGCCTCTCCATCATCTCTACAACCATACTCTCAAGAATCTCCATCAAGTCATCTTTCTCCTTCAAGTCTGCTCTATAGGAAATCTCCATAGTTTAGCACTTATTCTTCCAAGCATCCTTTTCTTGCTGCATCCTGACCAAAGCAAGTTGTAGCTCTTCCACATCATCTAATAAGGGAGGAGTGATCTTCATAAACAAGTCAGGCATAGGTGTTTCCCAGGAATACGACATCTTCAACTGAATAGCTCTTGTTTGGACCCACTGAAGATAAGGCTCCAAAGAAACAGCCCCCTAGGTCCAAGGTCTTTCCTACTCTTCATATGAATTTGACGCCAGGCCTTCGCAATCTGTTCCCTATCTTCCTTATGGTCTTCTCCCTCATTCAGGAAGAAACTACTCAAATGAATAATATTTGGTTTATCCCTCATCGGATAACCAAGTTGTCGTCGTGCAAGAACATGATTATAGTTAATTCCTCCATTTGTACCAAGAAGAGGTACATTGGGGAAACTACCACAACTGTCGACAATATATATATCATGGTAAGCCCAATGATACCAATCAATATCTGAGTGAGTAAGTTCCATGATCTTAGAAGCCCAACGGGGTTCCTTCCTGACATCCCAGAAAGCATCAGACTGAGGCATATGAGAAATAAACCACCAGTACGATAAAGGCGTGTAACAGATAATCATCCCCGCATGATAAGAATTCCGGAGATGAATAGAGTAATAAGCATCACCCAAAAATGTAGGAACTAGGTTTCCAATCATGAAGATCCTGATAGCATTAAGGTCAACAAACTTATCCACATTAGGAAATAAAAACAACTCGTAAGCAAGTAGAGCAAATATGTCCTCAAAAGCGACTGTACTCTTCATCGTGGCAAAGTAACGAGCTTTCTCCAATAAGAACTGGGTTGGTAATCCTCTAATCCCTCCTTTAGTAGTCATATGGGCTTCAACCTCAGACTTCCCTAGATCGATCAAAGCATCAATCTCGTGTGGTTTTGGCTCACCCTCTAAACCAGTAAAAGGAACACGATCGATAATAGGTAAATCCAACATATAAGAATACTCCTCTAGTGTAGGCATAAACTGATAGTCAGGGAAATTAAAGCAATGATACATCAGATCATAGAAATGGACCAAGGTCGAGAGAATACCTTCCTTCATCCTAAGCTTCATGAGAGGAATGATCAATCCATACTTCTTCTGAAAATCTGCAGAACACTCAATCTCGGGAATTAGACTGATCAACTCGTCTATCTTGGGATCTTTGAAACTGTATTTTCCAGTCTTTCTTTTTCCAGAATCCATGGTAAAAAAGGTACATGAGATATTCACCAATGGTCAACTTTCAAGTCCCTTGGGATAAAACTTCTTCAAAAGATGCTTATGAGTGCATGGATGCATGATGCAACAATCACACACAAGATCACAAACATAGGGTTCATAGGTTCAACGAGTATAAGGTCGAAGGTACTACCCATAAGGCATGGTATAAAAGTTATCACCTGCCGAACAAGGTTCTAGCGGTTCCCAGAGTCTACATCCTTCCTCCGGATATTACCAACTTCCCGATTAGCTCAGTAATTAGTAATATTTTCAAGAAAAACTCGTCTGAGCCTAGTATCGCGTGATAACTATTTCTGGATTACTCAGTCATAGCTTCCGCACTACACCTAAAAGGCCAAGATGGGTTAGGTATTCTACGGTCCTCAGCTTCAGCAGGCTCCCAGGTCGAAAGCAGTACATCTTCCCGATTACTCGGTAAATGACACTACAGTCAAAGGGGCCTCCACTTAGTGGGGGATCTCATGCCTCCTTTTTTGAGATTACTCCCTCAAAGTTAACATGACTATATCGCCCGTTCTATCTTAAAGTTTGCCCAAGTCCGGGTACAGGACTTATAAGTAATCACCAAGCACCCTGAAAACTAGGAAAACCCAGGCAAAGATATATACCACAAATAATATAACACATAAAAAACAATAGCACATATACAAATATAAACAAAGATAGGTTTAACCCACTTAGGGATGGACCAGCAAGAGGTCAATCTTTCCTCAATGAAGTCGCCATTTTTCTGTAGCGGTAGAAATGTTTAAGACTAAGCCATTTGATTGACTAGACTTATACAGATCAAAATAAAAATCTCCATCGCGCTTTATTGTTTCCAAAGGAATGGGAAAAGAGCGAGTAACCCAATAAGAGGGGTAAATATTCAAGGTAAGGGGGTTGGTTATGCAAATGGAAGGTATTAACACCCTAAACATCTACGATACTCCGCAGGAACCTCTTTGTGAAATCTGTATATTTTGGCTATAAAATATTGTATAAAAAATAGATGGTGGAGGTGATAAAAGAATTTTTTTTAATGATTTTTGCACCCGCCGCAGTTGCGAACCTTTAGTGCCTACGTACCACCTTCCGTGCAATAGGGGATCAGGGTACACGTAGTTCACCTTTTGAAATTTTTAAAACACAAGTGTGTTGGTTAATTTTATGAGATAAGACATCATTGTCATTGTCCGTGTGGAAAACATACTTTCTACCCACAATTATGAGAAAGGAGAATTTGCACTATCTCAAAGTAAAGGATATGACTTGGATTTTAAAATCAACAATGCCTCACTCAAAACCCAAGTGGAAAATATCTCACTTCACTATATATCATAGAAGTATAGTTGTTTGCGTCACTACAAGGATTGACAAGAGTCTAATCTTTTGAGAAAAGTTTTAAAACAAAAAGCCAAAGTGGCAAAATGATTTGAAATGAGATTGATGGACTTTTAGTCTTCTCACAAAAAAATGTCAAGGTATTATTAAGTTGATTGAAATATATTTATGAAAAGGTTTTGAAAATACATGGACCTAGGTCCAAGTTTATTACGAAAGTGGTTCAAGTTTAAAAAACAAGAAGAATTTTCAAAAGGAGGAAGAAGATTTTTGAAATTAAAGAAGATGGGAGGAGAAGAAGGGACTATCCTAAAGCATAAGGTAAAAGCTAGGGATAAGAACCATCTAACCAACAAGAAGCCAGCTCTTGACATTATGAGTCAAGATAGAATTCCAATTCTTTGGATTTAAACCAAGCAAGCAAAAATACTAGACCTCTCGAGAGAACCAAACTTTAAATATATTAAGTCTTCACAAAAATTGGGCAGAGTAATAGTTGTATACAGGTGAATTCCAGATTACAAACAAAGAATGTAATCATAATAACCTGCACACAAAACAAATAAAAAACCCAATGTCTTGAGGTAAACCTCAAAAACTGCAGACAAAATAGCAATTAAGGTCACAAGGTCTCCAACATAGGCCAAGGTTTCTAATCCTAAGTCCAAGAAGTCCAATACTCCATAATGTCAAGGATAGTAACCAAATAGTCCAAGTATCATTAATGTTTTTTATGGTTCATGTTGATTGTTAGGTGTCTTAAAAAAAGAAAAGAAAAGCTCAAGTAAGCAAGATAAAAATGACAAGACTATAAAGGGGCTCAAGTGAGCAAAGATGAAAAATAGCATGAAATGAAATGCTAAAGCAAATGGTGCATAAAATAAAAGAGCATAAGATTAAAAAAACACAAAATAAAGTCAATTATTAATGGTTAGCTAGATGACCATCTTGAAACTGGCATTTGGAACTCATTAGAGGATTGGTAGAACCAAAGCCTCCACACAACAAGTTACATTTTCTTTTTGTCAAGTATATCATCCATTTTGGAATCCTCAAAAATTCCATTCAATGATCAATGATGTTTAAGTGATCCACATTGACCAAAAGTGATGTAGATCCATTAGAGGATTGGTAGAACCAAAGCCTCAACATAATGAATCTCAAGGTTATTGGATCAAAGAAATCAAATTAACATACTTGAGCTTGCAAACATAGGTTTGGGCCACGAATAATCATTTATTTGAATCAGGACAAAATTTAGGGCTATGTTAAGCAATCGTAAGTGGACTTATATAGAAGTCGCACCTATTTTGAGGCTCGTCAATAGAAATCTATGTACCATTTGTTTTGAGACATGATATAGAGATCATGCTCCAATAACACTTAGTGCAATAAGAAAGGGATGAGATGAAGAGGAGTGGGAAAGAATATACAAACCACATTTGAATTAAATTTAAATCAAACTATTATTAAAATCATTCATCCATTTTTATAGAGTTAGACTCAACACCATGGATCCAATGATTTTAACAAAGTTCATGATCAAAAATTCAACCCAAGATCAGCCAAAAAATAATCACAAAATAATATTGCATTTAATCACAAAGAGTTTTAAAATGTTTTAAAATAGAAATAAAAGAGAAAAATATCAACTATGTTCAAATTAATTAAGAAAAATTAAGTAAGACCATGGAAAAATCAGAAATGAACTAAAATATTTTTATAAAACTTTTGGTAATTTTTTTAAGTCAGAAACTATTTTTAAAAAGAAAAGAGTAAAATAAACCAAAAATGATAAAAAATAGAAAAGTCAGAAATAAAAAATAAATGAGGTCACCAATATTTGTCACAATATCATTAAATCATTCCATATTTTTTTCAAAATTTAAAAATGTATAAAAGTATTTTTAAACATTTAAAACAATTCAAATAAAGTGAAAATTTATAAAAAATATCAAAACACAAAATTAAATTGTGAAAAAATAAAAATCTGAAAGAGAAAAATCAAAAATATTTTTCATAATTTTTTCAGATTTTTTGGACTTAAAATGAATTTTCTATGATTTTTTGAAGTTTAAAACAATTAAAATAAAATTAGAAAATAAAATATCAAACCAAAAATATGGGCCATCTGATCATTATCAAAACGTGTTAGTAAACAGATCAAGTGGACCTGGCGCGCTGTGCATGTTATGGACTTTAATGAATAAAACACTGGATCATTAATTAAATCAGAAATTCAAAAAGAACAAATGGCACGGTTTCATTGGTTTAAGGATGACATGTTGGCCATCTTCAACTTCCAGCCAATCTCAAAACCAGGTCATTCAAACTGTAAAATTAGAGCACGAGACCTATGCCATTCGCTTCGTCTCATCAAGACGAAGACAACCACACCTTCACAAAAAAATTATATAAACTGTAGCTCAAGCAATTTGGAAGGAAAGTTTTGAAAGGGAATTTGAAAATTCATGGCCAAAACGTGTTTCCAGTTAAAAGCAAGTGTTACAACTAGAACCAAGGTAATCAGAGCTTCACAATGATACCAAAGTTTGGAAGAATTGATGGAGAAATCTACCTATTGAAGTTGAGTTGCAGAGCTCTGAAACTGGACTTCTATAGATCAATATAGGTCACAATTCCTGAAGGTAATTGTACGGTTAGCTTCAGGAAAGATCAAGGAAGGTGAATTGATAGAAAAAATGGATTAAAAAAAGGCTTGAACACTGATTTCAAAGTTGCAGAAAAGTGAGTTATGAAATGAGTATGGCAGGGTGATTTTGGTTGTTCAAGCTTGAGGAATGATGAAGTTTGGAGGGAAATCGTGTGAAGTTGCAAACAAGAAAAGTGTGACTTCTATTTTGATTAAAACTCATCCAAAACGCGCGCTTTTCTATGCTAATCACTTCTGGAAGTTCACTAGACATGTTTAGAAGCAAAAATGTGCAGAAAAATGTGTTTAGAAGCTAAATCAAGGATTTCAAATTCTGACTTTTGAAGAAACTTCAGTTTCAGTTACCAAGTTCAAATCAATGGCATTCTCAACTCAAGGGGTCTTAGGGCCTGATTCTTGAAGCTTTAGAAAGATGAGGTTACAAGCTTTGCAATGGGAAAATAATGGAATCAAATGGATGTTTGAGCTGGAAGTTGCAATGAGTCAAAGTTGGGAAAAAGAGGTTGACTTTCCATACTTAGAAATATTTCAAGTTTTTCTTCAAAAGTGACCAATAATGTTTTGCATCCACACATGGTCTTCCTCTTAGAATTTTCTCTTGACTAAAAAATATGGCATGAAATAGACCTCTTTAATGACATTTTGAAACTTGAACCTTTCAAAATATCTAAAAATTGAGAGAGTTATGAATTGTTGAAGTTGGCAAAAAATCATGAAATGACCTATAATATTTTGTATCCTTAGGGCATCTTCCATTCATTTTCTCACTTTGAACATAAAATAAGGAATAAAGTTCACATCATCAAGATCATTATGGAAAAAGAGTGGAATCAAGGTGATAAAAATTGACCAAGTTATGATCATTTGAAGTCACACATGGGAATTTGGGGGTTCATCTGGAGGACTTGTAATCTTTCTTCATCATCAAGTTTCTTCCACATGAAAACTCCTTGAAACTTTTGAAGTGATTTGTTATTAACCCTTTAAAGAGAAGGATGTTTTTGGAATAACTCAAAAATACCAAAAGATGAGAAATATATACTTCTTTGAAGTTCAGAACCCTAGCTCCTATATCAAGAAAATTCTTTGAGGAACTTTTACAATTTTAAACAACCCTCTTGTACCAACACTCTTGCTTTGTAGATAGAAGTTGTTGAGGATGATAATAAGAACTCATAGCAACCAAAACCACTTCCATATATTGAGAATTGAGATAAATATGCACTTGTGACCAATGGGAACAAGGTCTTGTCCAATCATGACAAGTTCTTCAATCAACCCCTTGTACTTTTGAATCAATCTTGATAATTTTGAAATGTGGTGAACCAAAATAAAACTTGCTATGCCATTTCTTCCAAAACAACTTAAATGGTGAGGTTTGAATTTCTAAAACTCTATTGACTAGGGCATGGAAATAAACTCATGAACCCATGGATCAACTTGCCAAACCACATTGCCTTTACCTACATCATTAACAAGTAAGACAAACCAACATTGCATTTTATTAATTAAAAGAAAAGTTAAAACAAAACATGCATAATCACAAAAGAAAAACAAGTCAAGATGCTTGGTGATTCCTCAAAGAGCAAAGCTAAAGATAGGGAGGAGAACCAAAAGCCCTAATGTGATCTTGTTGTGATTGAATCAATATGGTATGATGAAGAGATCTTAGGGGCAAAAATTGGGGTACAACAGATTACACGAAACCTATCACCGTCTTTTGATTTGGAAGGACGTCTATGATTCCATTCATTGTGTATGAAGTGGAAGATTGCGACTAAATGTGCGTCTGAATTGACTGAGAAACTACCCTGCCCCAGGTTATGATTAAGGGTTTTAATTTGTGTGAAAAGAAAAACTCCTACTTCTTAGGCTTAAAGGGGTTGACTAGGGATTATCTTTCTTGTAACTCCACTATTTTGGATTTGAAACAACGCATGTACATCTTCAACATGGTCTGTTCAAAAGCACACTATATGAGATTGTGGTATCATTTTCGTCATCCTCCCTCTAAAGGCTTATAGCTTTTTAACCGAGATTCGAATATCACATAAAGGAAGCAAGAAAACGGTTTAAATAAAATGACAATGAAATCATTCAAGGCAAACATACGCAATGCATTAATGGGAAAACCAAAGTTCGGCATGACAATAATTGTTTGAACAACAAATGAAATTACAAATGAAAAATCAAAAATGAACTGGATGTTCTCAATGATTTGGCCTAGGAGTAGTGATCACTTTGTAAGTCTCAGGAGGATCCAATTCAATCTCTTTGGCGTCAATCATATCATGAATTTTGTTCTTCAGAGCCCAGGAGCCATTTGTATCACGTCCAGGACTATCAGAATGGTAGGAACACCTTGCATCAGGATTGTAGTTAGGAGAAGAAGTCTTAGGGTTTGGATGAGGTCCTATCAATGTAATCAAATTCATCCTTAACATATTTTGTAATGCTTGAGACAGCGGCATGTTGATCTTGATAAACTATCTCTTAGGCTCGTCTTGCCTTCACTAATTACCCTGTTGTTGTGGTCGTTGCACACGTGCCGAATTAGAGACCAGCATTGCCCCTACAGATTGATGGTAGTCTGCCTTATTACGACCCTTCTGGCCATACACAACATTAGCTTCTCTCTTACCAGCAAATGGCTTCTTCTCAACATTAGAAGATGCATACATCGGGATCTTCCCACTCTTGATACCACTTTCGATCCTTTCTCTAGTCAAAACCATCTCTGTGAACTCGGATGAGGAACTCCCAATCAGCTGATTAAAGAACGGGCCTATCAGAGTTCCCATGGACATGTCTATCATTTCCCGATCATTCAGAGGAGGTTGTACCCTGCCAACTAGATCCCTCCATTTCTGGGTATATTCCTTGAAGCCTTCGCTAGAACCCATAGACATGCTTTGAAGTTGTGTACGAGTTGAAGCGAGGTCAGCATTGTATTGGTACTACTTATAGAAAGCAGTAGCCAAGTCTTACCAGGTACGAATGTCTGTTCTTTCTAGATGATAGAACCACTCCAGTTGCGTGCCAACTAAGCTTTCTTGGAAGAAATGACCCATAACTTCTAGTCAGCAGTGTGAGGATGGATCTTTTTGACATATGATCTCAAGTGAAGTTTAGGACAGGAAACCCCATCATATTTGGTGAACGTGGGAACCTTGAATTTTGGTGGGATGATCACGCTAGAAACCAACCCTAATTCTTCAAAGTCCAAACCAAGTATCTGCTGAATCTCCACAGCATTGAGACGATCCTCCATATGTTTGTATTTATCATCAGCAGGAGGATATTGCTCCTCAGAATAATCAGCTTCGTCTTCATCAGTCCATGGGTTGTTATCTTCTTCATGATTATCCCCCTTATTTGATGGAGTTGAAAGATCTAGAGCTCCTTTAACCAGTCCTCTGAGTCTTCTTCCCATATTTAAGATGCCAACCAGTTTCTTTGCCTTCTTCTTCTTCTCTTTGATGATGAGAGCTTTAAGTTCTTCCTGCCCCTGGGCCAAAGCCATGAACATTTTTTGGAACTGAGCGTTTTGAGCCTGAAGGTCTTTTACTCTTTGTTCAAGGGCCATTTCTTTTGCTGAAATAAACAGCGAAAAGATGAGAAACCTGTACTAGAATACCTGTTATGAAATGACATGCATGCAATGTGTTAAAGGATCTCGCAGGGTAAACAAGAAAATGTCAGAAGTTGAAATTTGCAGCTTTGATTGAAGAACTTCGTACCGTTGAGTGTCCTTCTATGAGAGTCAAGCTCACCATATCAAGTGGGTCATAGCCACTGACTTAAGTTGTTGAGTTTTGATCTTTTGACGGTATTGGCTAGAGGAAAATAAATCCCCCTGCCCCTTGCTAGACGTCTGATTTATCATAACCTGCATCACAAACCCTTGAGATCCTTGAAATGGTTAAGGAAATGTTGTGGCATGATGTTATGATGTGTATGCTATGCGTTAAACAAAAGTGTAAGGTGATGAAGACAAGTGAGTCTAAGAAGTCCAGATTACTAGATAATGACTGTAAACAAATCCTGCAAGGAGATTATATTGTTAGATAAAAACCCTGCAAGTAGCTCAAGTTGAAAGCAATCAAATCACACAAGCAACCTTAGGTTTAGGATTGCATGGGGTTTTTAGGTAAGTACCCTCTTGAGATTTAGTTGGCTCAACCTGTCCTAGTAATAGTAACCGGGTTCTAAGGGATCTCAATATCACTGATCTTTCCCACAAGTTTCGTTCCGATCGATAACTGACTTGCCACCAAACAAAACTCGGGAGTCAAATCTCAATGAGTGTAGTATCGAGTATCAAACAACTTAGGACTACACCAAACACAACTATCTCACTACTTCCTAATGGCCAAGTTGGTCAATTAAAGGTTCTAAGGTCAGTTGATGCTTTATGACACCACGCAGCGGCCCCGTATTCTCCTTGATTACTAAAGGGCTACCGGTACCAACCAAAGTGTAACATCAATGCAGCTATCGCTTCAACCGTGTCAGTATACCCCACACAGTCCCCATGATCTATTACTACTTACCTAAAAGGTGCCCCAGATCTGGGTGTAGGATTTACAGTAACAAACCAAACAAACCCTCCAAGGATAAAGCATACACATCAAACAATTAAAATAGTTTTAAAATAAACTAACTCTAAGGTAACCTCACTTTTTATAAGTCCCCGACAGAGTTGTCAGTTCTGTGATACGGTGGCAGAACTGACTATTTAATACTGGTTTGTATTTTGAATTTGCAAATGTCTCGGTAAGCAAGAGTCGCCAGCTACTTTTATTTTATCCAACAAAGGAAAGGGTGAAAAGAACAGAAAAAAGACCTTTCAAGAGTTTTCTGAGTAATGGGGGGTAGATTATGGAAAGGGAAGGTGTTAGCATCCTTTCCATTCGTAGTTATATACGGGCTCTTAGATGCTAGCTCATGTTTCGAAAATTGATTATGCTTTGTGTGTTTTGAAAATTGTTTTGAAAATGTCTTAGTGCGGCGATTCGCTTTGTGATAACTCTTGTATCAGTCCTCAAGAGTGTTGATAAGGTGAATATTTTTTGAAAGTTATTTTTTGAAAGTGTAAGTGTAAAACGTTGTTTTAAGCAAGCATCTAACAACTATCTACTTGGACTCGAAAAGGTTATTCTTTTCCTCCTAACCTTTAGGAAGTGTTATCCTACTATTAGTGAGTAGGTAGCCCTATCTTTGGATGTGTGAGGGACAGGCGCGGGTCATCGTTATGGTCATAGAAGGCAACATATAGGGATACCTTAGCAGTTCAAAGGGACTGCCATCATATATTCGTAGGCAACATCGAGGGACACGATCATTTTTCGTAGGCAACTCGAGGGACATTGAGGGACTATGATCTTTATGATAACTTTAACCGAGGGTCTTTGCTAAGGGTATCCCTACGTTCGAGGGACATAACCATTGTTTTTTCGAAGGCAACAAGTGAGGTTACACTAGAGGTGCGAGTGTGCAAATGATTCAGTTCGGTTATTTATCTTGAAATTAGGGTTTTCCATCATTTATTTTTATCTTTCCATACAATCTTATTAATCTGAGCATTGCATAAAATATAGTAGTTGAAGGTAAAGGCGGAAATGTAAACATAGGCTATTACAGAGCTTTGGGACAGTTACATAATAATGAAGAGTGTGAAAAAGAAATCCTAAAACTATTACATCCCGGAAGCAATTACATGATAATAATAAAAAAATACGGGAAAAATAAAGCTACGCTATTACAGTTGAACGCGCCCTATACACTTTTTCTAGAAAAATAAAAATAAGATGAAAATAGAAAAGAAAATATTTTGGTGATTTTTTATGAAAAAAATGATTTATGATAATTAATTAAATAAACCTAAAAACCTAATTAATTTTAATTAATAAAAAAATATTAATTTTGAAAAAAGTTAATTAAAATACCTAAAACCTAATTAATTTTAATTGATAAAAAAAAGGTTAATTAAAAAACCTAAAACCTAATTAATTTTAATTAATAAAAAAAGGTTTTAAAAAAAAGCTTATGTTTAATGATTAACAAAAAGAATTAAATTTGCCAAAAAAATAGATAGGGGAAGAAGCATCAATGAAAAACAAAGTTAGAAAATAAAATAATGCAAATGCGAGGGGTGGGTGTTGAACTAAAAATTAAATTAAAAACCTAAAATTAATTATTCGAGTTTATTATGAAAAATCAAAGGTTCGTGAAAAATGTTAGGTTTTATGAAAGATGTTTTAAACAGAAAGAATGAAAATAGGTAAAAGGATAAATAGAATGGAAGAAAACCAAAACCAATAGGGATGAGTGTTGAACCCACGCCTTTAACCTCCTCAGGATGCCTACCTTGCCATGACCCATGCATTGGTTGTTGTTCTGTTTTGGCCTCAACATTTTGTAATAAACCTGCATGGGACCATTAGATGGCCTAAACCTGTAGTGTTGAATCTCACGAACACATTAAATAAATTAGTATACCATGAAATACAAAGAAAATAAATATATGAAATTTTGTAATGTTAAAATCGATATGGCATGCATGAATGCTTCTACACCCTTTTGATCATGGAGATCAAATCAGCCTTACCCTTACCGGAGAATGAGATAGCTTATTTGTAGTGAGATGGAGGTTTGTAACAAGGATTTCAAGATTTCTAGGGTTCTTGAAAGGATTTGACATTTTGAAAAAGTTGTGGCAAAAGTTTTTTTCGTCCCCTGTTGGTATGAAAAGAATGAGATTATATAATAGAAATTAAAGCAAAGATATAGGCTTTGAATGTGAAATTTGGCCTCCAATAACCACAAGCAATAGTGCAGATTTTTATTCACTTGAGTCTGACACGTTCCAGGCTAAATCGTGGGGACTTAAGTGCAATTTTCGAAGTTGAAATATAAAAACAAAATGTATCTGACATCGAAAACAAACTCCTGTCCGAAAATGGGCTCAATTGGATAAATGGTGAATTAGTTATAAATTTTTAAAGTTTCGCCCCAGACAAACTTATTTTAGGCTCTAGTGTCAACTCTGACACGTTCTTCAATGAAAAACTGCTATTGATCGGAGCAGAACCCGGTCTCGACTTCGGAAGAAAAGTTGTAGATCTCTGAGTCAGTGACCTTGTGTAAAAGGATGAGCCCGATCTGATAAAAATTGACTGAGTTATGAATTTTCAAAGTTTCGATCCAAATGAAATAATATTAAGCATTCAGGGTTTTCAGCGAGTCATGCACACTCTGGGTAAAAAACGAAGGCCTTTTGGATATCGTTCGAACTCGACACCTCCTGCGAAAATGTAGCCAACTCAATTTGTGAAATTTGGCGCCGGAACCAGCTCAATACCATGAAAATCGACCAAGTTATGATTTTCTGAACATGACGTAAATAAACTTCTGTCACAAATTTTCTGTACGAAAATACTTGATAAATCCGCATTTTTGAAGACCTTCTGGTCGAAATTGGCTTCCATCCGTGAGAGATGAAAATATAGATGACGTCAAGATGGAATTTTGGACACCAAAACGGGTTCAAAACGAGCCACTATCTTCAAGTTATGAATTTTTTAGTGCGTAAAAACTACACTTTCAGCACACTTTTTCACCATATTTCTTCGAGAAAAAACCGCACATTCGAAGACCTTCTTTAAAGAATTGGCTCTCAAGCCGAACCTGAATTTGAGAACATGTCATCAGGGATATCTTGGAGAAAAAACACCTGAATATGACGCTCCGGGTTGGACTTGTGAATCTTTGAACCCCGAATTGTTGCGAAACGGCGAACCAAACTTCAGCATGGAAAATACTAAGAACATCCATTGTCAAAATAAACGTCACTTGTAACCTGAAGAAGTTTGCTAAATATACCTTTATTCCATAATCATAAAACCAATGATATGCGTGTATGTAATAATGAAAATAAAGAGGGTAAATTTTTGGATACAACACTATGCAAGGACTTTGGATCCTGCACAGATAAACTATGCCACTATAGAAAAGGAACTCTTGGCAGTCGTTTTTTCATTACATAAATTCTGTTCCTATCTAATAGGCGCAAAGATTATTATCTACACTGATCATGCAACTATTAGATACCTATTAGCTAAACAGGATGCCAAGTCAAGATTATTAAGATGGATCTTACTCTTACAAGAGTTTGATTTAGAAATCAAAGATAAACCAGGGTCTGAAAATCTTGTTGCCGACCATCTATCTAGGATGGAAAATCTTAAACCTGAAGAGATATCCATCAATGACGATTTTCCCTATGCACCTGGTAGCCCAGATAAGATCTGAAAACTCAGCTGAAGAATGCCCTGAATTTTGCAACAATGATGAGACAACTGAAGTATTGGAAGCAATATCTACTCAAATTTCACTGCCTTGGTATGCTGACTATGTCAACTACTTAACAGCAAAAGTCCTTCCACCTGATTTAACTTATCAGCAGAAGAAGAAATTCTTTCATGATCTCAAACACTATTATTGGGACGAGCCCTTACTATTCAAGCGAGACCCCGATGGTATTTTCCGTTGATGCGTTCCTGAGAGTGAAATAGAGAGCGTAATATCTCATTGTCATGAAGCCCCATATGGTGGACACGCTAGCACCTCAAATACTTGCGCAAAAATCCTACAAGCTGGCCTTTATTGGCCCAGTCTATGGAAATATGTCCATGCTGCAATTACAAAATGCGACCGGTGTCAATGCACTGGTAACATATCTAGGTGCGATGAGATGCCTCAAAAGGGTATCCTAGAAGTAGAGATATTTGACGTATGGGGAATTGACTTTATGGGACCTTTCCCATCGTCTTCTGGCAACAATTACATATTAGTGGCAGTAGATTACGTATCCAAATGGATAGAGGTTGTAGCCTCTCCAACAAATGATGCACAAGTAGTGATTAGGTTATTCAAAAACATAATTTTTCCAAGATTCGGTGTTCCGAGATTAGTCATCAATAATGGTGGCTCTCATTTCATTTCCAAAATTTTCAATAAACTCTTAGTAAAGTATGGAGTCCGACACCGCGTAGAAACACCTTACCACCCACAAAAAAACGGGCAAGTGGAAATCTCTAATAGGGAGATTAAGCAAATACTTGAGAAAACTATTGCCACATCTAGGAAAGATTGGTCGTCTAAACTACATGAAGCATTATGGGCATACAGAACAACGTACAAGACACCCATTGGAACCACACCTTTCAAACTGGTCTATGGTAAATCATGCCATCTACCCGTAGAAGTGTAACACAAAGCCTATTGGGCCATCAAAACCCTAAATCTAAGTTATAAAGCCGCTGGAGAAAAGATAATTCTAGACATCCATGAATTGGAAGACCTTAGGCTAGATGCGTACGAGAATGCCAAAATCTACAAGGAGCAAACTAAGAAATGACACGACAAACGCATCTGTAGGAAAGAATTCAATGAGGGCGATGTAGTACTCTTGTTTAAATCTAGACTTAAACTATTTCCAGGGAAAATTCGCTCTAGATGGTCAAGACCTTTTGAAGTCATTAAAATACTCCCAAGTGGCGTTGTAGAAATCAAAGGAAAAACCAGTGATCCTTTTATTGTAAACGGGCATCATTTAAAGCACTACCACTGCATCGAGAATAGGGACTACTCAACTAGTTTGAGATTTATACATCTGTCGGCTGAGTCACCAAAATAGATTTTCGATTTTCAATATAGGTCGAGCTTCTGACGTTAAACAAAGTGCTTTGTGGGAGGCAACCCACCATTTTTATTAAAATTTTATTTACTAAAAGTTTTATTTTTATTTTTTGTGTTTCTCTTAAAAATTTTATATAGTTTTTCTGTTCTTTTCTTCTTTTCTATTTTTAGGCATTAGGCCGATGCTGGTTTAAAACTATTTTCAGATTAACCAACAAGATTCACATTTCTTTTTCTTCACTGATTTTCGCTATGGACTTTTTTAACACTATGCATGTCACCTTCATGGGTGATGCTCAGCAGAAGCGTTATGAGATGCTTGCTCCGAGAGAGATGTATCCCACCATCTTTGTGCACGACCCCACATTGTCCGCATTGGGCATCAGGGAGAGTGTCCGCTTCATGTTTAAACATATTGGTTGGGATCATTTTATTCATTATTAGCAGCCTACCTACCGCAAACTGACGATGGAGTTCCTCAGTTCGTTGCATTACAACCCTGATATTGGTTTAGGGTTGGCCAGAGGTTTGGTTTCATTCAGATTGTTTGGTTTTACCTACAGGTTCACCATCTGTGAATTTGTTGCTTTATTGGATTTCCTGGTTAGTGCTGATGCTGTCATTGAGATTCCAGGTGACAAGTATGTGGACAACCAGCTTAACCACTTTTGGGGAGAGATATCTGATCTGAGACAGGAGAGCTCTATTCCTAGGAACTCTTCAGAGATTCATAACTCCTTTATTAGGTATTTCCACATGATTCTAGCGTTTACCCTATTTGGAAAACCTCAAAATGATACCTTAGTGTCTAAGGAAGAGCTGTTTATCATGTTCTGTGTGTTTCAGTCTAGACCGGTTGTTGGTGCATCTTTTATGATTTCTCGTCTCCTGAATATAGCCCAGGCTCCTCATGGCCCGATTTGTGTTGGTGGTTTAGTGACTATGATCGCTAAAGCCTTATTTTTGAGTGAGCCACTGGCCCGTCTAACCCCAGCTGGTAACTATACCCCGATAGACCTTACTCTTTATTTTAATATTGGGATGATCATATATTTAGAGCCGAATCAATTTCAGTTGCTGATACATCATGAGCCGGACACCACTTCACACTTCCTGACATTGCATGGTCCAATGTGCATGATAGGAAGAACTGGATTTATGACCTGGAGGGTATAGCTGAGAATGACATGGAAGAAGAAGAGTCTGATCCTTTAACACCGCCCTATGATTATGACCCTCTAGTAGGATTTGGCGAGTCTGATCCTGAGATGGAAGAGACTGATCCTGTGACACCTCCTTTACTTGACCGTCATCCAGCTTGGGACCCACCATAAGCTCTTGTTATCGCCGTTATCCATATTCCTCAGACCGATTACGCTGCTGCTATGGATGCTATCACGACGGAGCTTGCTGATATTCATTCTGATATTACTACCCTCTGCAGAGATTTTTATGGTTTCATGGATCTTGTTACGGCAAATATAGATCACCTGTTTCATTCTAGAGGTGGCCGATTTATGTCTTTAGAACATTGAGGGCACTGTTCTCTCTAAGTGTAGATGAGGAGTGTTTATTCAATCTTTAGTTTTTCATTAGCATCATTATTTTTATTTTCTAGTTAGATTTACTTATTTTGATTTATTTATTTTTTCGGAATTATTCATTTATTTATTTATTTCAGTATTTTCAAATTTACTCCTCATTGTGCTATTATATATTATGATGATGTTATGTTATTGTGTTCTCCCAAAATAAAATGCATGTTGATCTAGTAGACCAAATAATATAATTAAATTATGTATTACACCTAATTGTAACTTCATTGTCTCCTAGCATTTTAAATTTATTATTCCCACTAGACAATAAATTGACACATCATGCCATGCCTCAGTCAACAAGCAAAGTCCCTCATGCATGGCTGACAAACCGACCGTTGCAGGCACGTCATTCTCTTGGGAATCAAGCCCTTGTAATGACTGTTACAAGAGTTCCTGGTAACTTGAATCTGGTGTAACGATCGTTACACCCTCATCTCCTCCCACCTTTTAAACTCTTCCAGCCATTGCATCTTCATTTGATTTTCAATTCATACTTTTTTCAAACTTCCTATCCGTTCCATTTCTATTCCATATAAATAAACAGCCCCCTAAATACCATTCAATATACCCACTAATTTTCTCTTCAGCATTAAAACCTTTCTTCTATATAAACTCTTGAAGAGAATTTTACTATCACACCAACTTTCTTCAACAAATATTCTACCTTATAAACTTTATCATATCTAACGCCTTTCCTAAATGGCCAAAAGACCTCAAGAAGAAATAAAGGAGCCGGACCTCACTGATATGATATTCAGAAATGGAGCCGAAGGACATCGACAAGAGCAACTTTATCGAAGGTTTCATCAGAGAGGTATACTTCCAACAAGGTATATTGATGAAGACTGCTTACGTGACTTGGGATTGCTTGATAGTGTGAAATTTATGCTCCATGAATCTGGTCTACACTACATTGCCTCCATGAATCTTCCAACTTATGAATCTCCCACGTTGGAATTCTTGAGCTCTTTTTCCTACCAAACACCATCCACTCCAGAAGCCAGTCAGTATTTAATCGGTGCAGCCACTTTCAAATTATTCAACACGGAGTACACCATGAATCAAGAGACTCTGAGTCAGATACTCCACTGCAACCATGGTGAAGGTGTGGAATATAGAATTCCGCCTGAAGAAGGTTGGAAGGCAAGATCGTTTGAAATTTGGGAATGTTTAAATAATACTCAGGTCAACGACTGGGCTGAGCTTTTATCCACTCACATACATAACCCATGCATCCGCTATTTCCACCGTGTGTTCTAGCAAATACAGTGTTCGGGTGACCGAACAATAATAAAGTGAACGTTAGGGAAATGTATTTTCTGCACCGCACCCTTGATCCCAATATTAGAATAAATGTTGATCCATTCCTTCTCAACCACATCCGGTCTCTGTTATCAAGGAGCACAAGCACATCACCTTTCTATATAGGAGGTTTAGTCACCGCTATTGCAAACTATCTGAATTTGCAAAATAGGTTGGTTCAACTACCTTTTTGGCAAGCTGAGTTTCTTGATATTGAATATTGCCAGTTTGGTCATCTTGTCAAAGCAAGAAGGGATAGAGGGTACAACCTGATGGTACAGCACAAGGTTGTTCCAAGTATTATTCTGTCAAATCTGGATGTAACAAGAATTGACATCGCCGCAAATTGGATTTATGATTTGCAGGCACCAGCCCCTAGAGCACACGTGCAGGATAATCAAGCAGGTGTAGAAAATGCAGTACTAGAAGTGAATGAACAAGGGCCACAACAAGAACAAGCAGGAAATGATCCTCAGTCGTCCACCATCAAAGCTATCTATGCATCGGTTTTACTACAAGATCAGCGTCAACAAGAACTGATGCAGATGATGCAAGAGCTGCAACGCGATCAACGCGATAACGCTTACTGGAACCATCGCGACATTTCTAACCCGACTGATGAAATGTGGCACTTATCATTCTGTGTTGAAGGTCTGCATGCTTATGTTTACAACACTGGCGAGGAACCTCCTAGACCCAGAAGAGGTGGAGTAAGGACACGAGGAGGAAGAGCACAAGGTGAACCATCCAACAGCAGAAACGTCAAAGACAACAATGAGGAGTGATCTATGTTTTCTCCATTCCTTTCATTTTTATTATTATTTCTTAAGTTTCCTATTCGTTTTCTTTTCTCACTTTATTTGTCGTATTGAGGATAATGCTCAGTTCAAGTGTAGGGGAGGAAACTTATGTTACCTATGTTATGTTTTCTATTTTCCTAGTAAGTTGTTCAAATTTATGTTTTTTCCCTTTCCATTCAATAAAAAATCATTTCCGTAAGTTATTCGTACTTCAAAACTCTTCTTGAACCATAAAAAGTTTTTTTTCCGACGCATTAGCTCGGTACATTTGAAAAGTATATAGGTTGTTCACAATTAGACTGCGTTAGATTTTTTAAAAAAGAGTCGACAAAAATAATACCGCCTTGACACCTAAATCTTCCAGATTATGCAAATTAGTTTGAGTGGTTATGATACCGAAGCCTTAAATTTTAGTTTTGGATCAACCCCGAGTAGTTTATACTAGCAGTCAGCACCGTCTTATCCACAAACTACGTAGGGAGCCGATGAATATAAGTGACTGGTCCTAATCAGAAAAAAATGATAAGAATCAAGATATAATAGGGAATACGCTAATAAAGTTAGGTGACCCTCACCAGGTCATTTAATCCAACAGTTGTGGTACCTACAAAAACTGATGTAACAACCAGTTCTAAGCCTGTTCAGTGGTATCTGGTGGTGAACTTGGTAGGGAGAACTACGGTTCAATCCCCCGAGACTTATAATATGGGAAAGAAAAAGGGTTACCGAGTTGTGTACCAGAAACCCGTGCATAAGAGACCAAAATCGCTAACCGGCTACTCTACTATGTGCGTGCAAAAGATAAAGGGCTTAATGTGATTGCGCTAGAATGAAAGTGGTTGATTTCGAACAAAAAGAATTAGGTTGAGCTATGATAGCATAATTCGTACTAGGTTGCATAGGATGTAGGATTTTGACCATGTCATATGGTTTTGTGTCATTTCTGTATCATTAGTGTCGGAACCTAGTTCCATATTTCTAATGTAACGCCCCTCAACCACATACAATTCGAGTCGTGTCATGTGATTGTGTCAGAAACCGTGCATTAAACGTTTTTTTTGCTCTATTATTTGCTTAAGGATAAGAAAAGATTCAAGTGTAGGGGAGTCTGATAAACCGGAAATGTATCGAATATTTGGATCAACTTACATGAATTTTATCCGCATTTTAATTAATTAAATTACTCTTTATTCGTATTATGCTGTTATTTTCTATGTTTTCAGGAATTTGATGTTTGTAAGGCATGTGCGAAGAAAGTCAAGAAAATTCGAGCTAATCGTATTTAAAATCCTCACAAAGAAAAAACAATTATGTAATTGAGGGGTGTGCGGCAGAATTGGGTGCATTACAAGTAAAAAGCCTTGGAAGAATAAAGAATAAAGAAGTGCCGGGCCCAATCCACCCAAGGGGGGGGGGTGTAACGACTGTTACACGTCACATAACCCAGGTGTAACGGCCGTTACACGTCACCTAACCCAGGTGTAACGACCGTTACACCTTGCCACACTAGCCTCTCCCCAAAAGCAAGAGTGTAACGACTGTTACACGGATTCCTTCAATCCGTAGCGGTCGCTACGGAGGCAAATCCTGAGGAGAAAATATCTCAACTCCTTGCACACCTCCAAGCCTATAAATAGGACCTCAAATCCCTATTTTGGGGCACGTTTTCTTTTCTCTGCTTTTACTGTTACTCTGCCGAATATTTTCTGCATTATTTCTTTTCGTTTATTTTACCGATCTGTGGGAGACACCTGAAGTCAGCCAAATATTCTGCCATAGTATTTTCAAGTTTAATTTAAGTATTTTATTTATTTATGCCAGGATTGTCTAAAATGTTTAGTTTATTTAAATTGTTTGATGGTAGTTATTTTTGTTTCCCTGTTATTGAATTGTATAACATGCTAGGCTAAATTTCTTTATCAGTATGTAAGGTCATATAGCCAACGGGGTTTAGCAACACCAATTGATTAGTTCCTTTTAAAAAAGAATAATTTTCTGGTTTCAATTACTAGTTCTAAATATTAATTTTTTTTTACGAGAGTAAAATACAGATAGAAGTTAGGATCAATAAAACGAGAGTTTGAGATAATAACTGGACAATGGTAATTGTGCATCAACTTAAAATACAGCGAGAGCGCTTTTAAGTTGATTAGGTTTTGTTTGTTTCCAAAAACTATTTTTAAACTCTAATTGAAACAGCGAGAGAACTCACTTAGGTTTGATCGTAGGATCTGAATCAATAAACACGAGAGTGTAAGAAGAGGGTTTTCAAACAAATGCTTCCTACTGAAAATTGTTTTGTTAATCTGAGTTAGGTCAATGAGTTGCTAAATCCCCGAAGTTTGACCATTACATACCAATATTCTCCCTTGAATTTAAACTAGATTATAATTAGTTAGGTTCCCTAAACCCCCTATTAATTACATTATTAGCCTTAGATTTACGTAGTAACCTAAGATAACGGTGGTTCGACATTTAGTCCCTTGGGATTCAATAATATTTAAAGCTACATGGATAGGACTGTATACTTGCCATCTAGATTCTTTAAGACTCACAAAGTCGCGATCACAATTGATCAACGAGTTTAAGTATTTGACGGGTAGAGTGAAATGCAATTACAGAATAAATTCTCTTGGCTATGAATGATTGTTTATTTGCTTTACTTAATTTTCCCGCATTTTACCTTCCGCAAACCCAAATCCAAACTTAGTGAGATTGAAACTCTTGAATGATAGTTTTTCCCTCGCACTAATCCATGTGGAGACAATACGATATAACTTATATCACCCTAAAAATACTTACTTTTCTTGCCGCTTTACCGCTTCAGCAAATTGGTGCCTTTGCCGGGGATTGGTTTTGATATTAACTACATTGCGATAGTTTTTCTTTCTAAGTTTCATAAATAATATCTATATTATATATTTGTACATTTTCTCCATACTTTTCTATTTTGTACATTTACTTGATTTGTACAGTTGTATAGTA
The DNA here is from genome assembly GCA_948472305.1 of Vicia faba. Taxonomy (NCBI): domain Eukaryota; kingdom Viridiplantae; phylum Streptophyta; class Magnoliopsida; order Fabales; family Fabaceae; genus Vicia; species Vicia faba. Next base: position 325,598,587 of record OX451741.1, on the reverse strand, counting down.
TACATGTTTTGGTTCACGTTTGCCAAAAGTGTGGTTAGGTGTATAGTTCTTGTTAGAGCTTGAAGAGATTTAAGAAAAGACGGGAGTGAAATCATTTGGCCCATCTAAATAAATGTGAAATGGTTGTAAATAATAGACGTCGAGCTTACGACGTAAAATAAGCATATTTTTATTATTTTCATTATAGTAGTTTAGGTAGCATGGTGAGTGTTGTTTAAACAAGTTGAAATCGGACCGGTTCTTAAAACTCTCAAATCTTCACTTTTCAACTTATTTATTCATTTTCATCTGGTTTTGTAGTATGTAAATAGTATCCATTTTGTTGTGTTAATTGTGTTTTCCAAAAGCTTATTTTTTATTAGCTTAAGGAAATTTATATGTGTAAACTTTGTGTAGTTGTGTAATTAAGATAATGTAGGTGATTGTGGAGGTTGCATTAGAAATACATGTTGTTGCTGTCATGATTTTCTTCTACTGATATAGTGCACTTAGCGCATATTTTGGCGCTTAGCGCGCTCTGCTGTGATGCGCCAGTGAACTCTTTTTATTTTACTTGGTCGTCCTTTTTCTCACTTTTCCCAAGGCTTTGTATTAGTAAATAACATTAGTATTATTTTTTCTAAAAATTTTTGTTGTTGTTTGGACTCCAATTTTGGTCTAGTAACCCTAAGAATTTCGAGGTGATTTTCCGATTTTGATTGATTAAACTTACGGATGTATGGTAATGATAGTTTTCAAAGTTGGTACATGCCAGATACTCATTTATCGCCTTCTATAGCATAACATGTTTAGGAAACTTTTCATTTGTATAATTACTATACCATTCATTCTTTTTGCATTACTTGCTTTTGATTGAATCACTTTAGCTCCCCTTTTACCCCCAAATGTGAGGAAGTTTTCCATTGTTCATATATGCTGGAGGCTACAATTCTTGTTTTTTAACTAGATTTTATTATGTTTAATCTTTTGTTTGTGTTGATTGTATTAAAGCATGAAAGAGATCAAGGCATTTTGTTTGATTTTAATCACAACTACCTAACCAAATAGTCAATTCACCTTGTGAGTGTGTGAACTTTTGTTAACCCCTTTTGATCCTTTTTTGTCAATGTCCATGTTGTTTTTGAAATTAAGACTTGTCTATGAGTGTTTGGTTTTCCTTTTTGAATGGACATTGATTCTTTGTTTTCTTGAACCCTCAACTATGATTTCTAGTTTGAATTTTTGCTTTGCCTTAGAAAGTAGGGAGTATTCACTTTAATGTTGGTTGAATCAAGTTGGGGAGAGAATTGTTTACTCACTTATGTTGTGATTGATATGAGGTTTTGAAAATGAAAAGAAAAAAATAGAAAGAAAATAAAAAGAAAGAAAAAAGTTGAAAAAGGTTTGAAAAAAAGAAAAACAAAAAAAGTATGGAATAATGTTGTGTTAATAATTATTGTGATTGGTTTGTGAAATTTGGGATTATGGACAAGTTTGATTGAAATTTTGTGTTTGAACTTTTGTGAGTTGATCACTCCCTTAGGTTTAGGCAAGTTTTTGTTTCGATTAGCTTTAGGAATTACCCCTTGTTTATTTACCAAGCCACATTATAACCTTGAAAAGACCTTGTGATTCTTGCCTTCATATTTTCAATATGAGTTTTTGAATGAATGCATAATTTAGTCTATTATTTACAAGATTTTGGATGAGTGTCAATGTTCCCCACTTTTGTGTTTTCTTCATCTACCGTGTTTTGTTTTAGAATATTTAGTATGATTTTTGTACCTAGGATTCAGTTATTTTACATGTTATCATTGTAGGATTGTGGTAAGTATATACCTTGCGTGTGCGTTTTGTTTGAACCATACATTTGTTTTCCGTTTTAAAAACTTATTGATTCATGATTCTTTGGTTAGTTACTTTTGTTCGTTAAGTTGTTTGGCCTTGTTTGAGGACAAACAAGTTTAAGTTGGAGAGAGTTGATAAATGCAAAATGTTGGTATTTTGTGTATGTAATTTGTGGCACTTATCAATTGTTTTGTTAATATTCTTTGAATAATTCCCCTCTTAGTTAGTAAATATGTATAAATTGCATTTAATCGAGTTTTCGTGTAAATATTGTACTGTTTGATAGTTTTGTTCCATTTTTTGTAGGATTTATCGCATGGTTGAAGCTCGGGGAATTCAGGATCAAATAAAGCTTCAAGATGCGAGTTTTGAAGGAAAATAAGGTTCCCAGGCCGCGCTTAGCATGCTCTATGGGCACTTAGCACACCATAGGAGTTGAAACCAGATTTTGGCAGAGATGAGCATGCTCAGTGCGCTCGTAGCATGCTCAACATGTTACCACCATGCTCGGCGTGCTAGCATGATACGATCGCTCTCAATGAGCTCGTATCATGCTCATCAGCATAAGGTAGTTTAGTCCAATAAATGAAAGCGCGCTTAGCGCGGATTTTGGCACTGAGCGCAATCTATGATTTTCAGTTTATGTATAAATAGCTCTGGATACTTTTTTTAGGTTTTTATCATCTCCCCCCTCCATGGGGGAGCTCTGGTCCAATTCTTTGTAGTTTAGAAGTTTAAGCAACACCATTGGGTGCTACATCTTGTCTATTAGCTATGGGTTGTCTCAGATCATGTTGACATCACGAGAAGTTTCCTATTCATTTCTCTCTTCCCTATCTTTCATTCCAATGGTGGGTTTTGTATGTATATCTGTGGTACCCCAATTTTTGCCCCTAAGATCTCTGTATCATTTCATACCATCAATAAACAAGATCGCGCATTAGGGTTTGGATATTTTTTCTATTGTTTCCTATCTTTAAGTTTGTCTCTAAGGGATCACCAATCACCCTGGTTTTGCATCTTGTATATATGTGTTTTATATTCTACTGACCTCTAACCAAAATCCAAAAATATGTTTTGTTTATTTTGTTTCTTGTAAGACAGGTTTTGCAATCAAGAAATTCAGGTGATGGTTCTACGATTAGGGTTGTGGTTTGTTCAGGCCAAAGACTGATTCTCAAAAGTTTATTTTTTCAAAACTATCAAGGTTTCTCATACCTCAAGACATCTCATTTGTCTTGTTGATCCATCAGAAGTTTGAATTTGCACAGATGGTGAGGAGAATCATTGTTCTCTTGATCTTCTCTTGAGATTAGGGTTTAGACTAGTTGAAATGTTTAATGCTTGCGTGGGCCAAATTTATGAGGCAATATCCTCTCATTGTCATATGAGACATCTTTGATTCAAGGAATTTCTCATCATACCCATAAAATTATGGTTTCTAGGTGATTGGGGTCTATTTATCTGCAAGGGTTCGTTGCCACCAAAGTTTTGATGGTTCTTAGAGAGAGTTGAAGCGTTATGGTGTGTATGGAGGCATTCGTTTGAAATGCTATGAAGAGAAGTTCAATTTAGAAAGGGAACTTGAAGATGAATTTAGATTAATGCGATTACAATCCAAGTTTCCATAATTCTAGTTTTCATGTCACTTTGTCACTACATCATTACCATTTCATTCAAACACTCAAGAAGCTTCAAACGAATTTAAGCCCACAATTTGGCAAGTTTGTTTCAAGGTACTATTTTCAAGAATCACAAGTTTACCTTGGTATTGTGGCCATTATCATAAGTTCGGTTGAGATTCCATTGGCTTAGAAAGTGAGAGTTTGGATCTAATTTCAAATATGACAATTTGCAAGAACAAGTTGGAAGAATTCTATGGTATAATCCCAAAGTGCTTTATCATTGTGTTGTATATTTTTCAACGTTACAATAACAATTTAAATTTGGGAGATAAGATTTGGAATTGAATTAGGATCCACTAAAACAATATTTTGGTTTGCTTCAATGTGAAATAAATCCTTTAAAGATCCAAAACCAAGTAAAAAAAAAACTTTCAAGTTACTAGAAGAAACTATTCTATGGCCTAATTCAAAGATTATATCAATGTTACAAGTTTTGTTTCTATAAGCACTAATTCTTGGTTTAATTTAAGACTAAGTTGTATCATTATCTTCTTGAATCCTGCAAAGCTCTACTTTGACCATGGTTTTCACCTTTGTACTTCAAGTTTTCTCCATGCCATGGATTCTCTTTAAGCTTGCCATCAATCACCATTGTATTTATTAGTGAAACAAGAAAACAAGGATATGGTTAGAACAAGAAACAACACTTAAACATAAACAAAAAATTCTAAAAGAAAGGGTTTTGTAATCTCATTATTAGGTTTTTTTGTGTGCAAGGAATCAGAAATTTAAGGGGTATTCAATCATGCTCAAATCCAACAATGGGCCTCATACTTTTGTTTCACAACATGATCAGAATTTCAATACTAAATCATAGGCCTAAATCCATCCTTTGCAAATCACAAACTAATTTTGGTTCACAAAGGAGGTACAAAAAGAAAAAAAAAACTTAGATTTTCATCACCGTTCAAGAAAGTCATAATTGCAATTCCAACCCAATAGCAAAACAGAATTCAGCAAGCCTTTTATCACTTATCAGGAGAATCACAACATAGCAACAAAAAAAACAAAAAACAGAATCATAATTCGAGCCCAAATAAGCAAGTCAGTTCGCGGCAAGCAGATAACAGATATAAAAAAACAAAGGCCCCAATACATATTTCGTTTAAAGTTTGTCAAGCAATGGATCCAAAAAATAGAATATTAGAAATTTACATCTCAGAAATTGAACAGAGCAGAAAGTCAGAAGCCCAACAGAGAATTTCAGCCAAGGCCTGTTATTAATAAAAACTAGACCCTAATAATATCAGTATAAAAGTAGTTATTACACTGAAATCAAGGGGGAGAGTTTAAAAAAATATATCAGAAAAAACCGCACGTTACAGAAAACCCAAAATCCATCATCATCGTTCTTATAGCAATACAAAAATATAACAACCCGAATCATCACCTTCTTCTATCAAATTTTTTTATCACAGAGTCGTTAAAAAGGTTACCAAGCTAAGAAAACCAAAAAGGCCGAGAAAGTACCAAGCCCTAAAAGTTTATATCATCATTTCTCCCATCATAAACCCTTTAGAAAATAACAGAAATCGCAAGTTCCGAAGGTAACAAAGGAGAAAAAGAGAGAATCGAAAAGATCTCACCCAAACAAAGAAGGATCTTCGCAATCAGAGTGCTTATGGTTTCCAAACCCCTTCAAGATCTACGCCTAAGCGTCAGGTTTCTGCAAAATCAAAGGCCAAATTAGTACTCAGAAGAGGAAAACCAAGTGAATAGTGTAAGAAAATTGACGATCGGAGCAAAGCCGCCTCGACCACCATCGTTGCTGCCGCGGGCGATTTTTGGCGAGAGCTGTGTTGAAAGAGAGAACGAGAGAACAAGAACAAGGGATGAGAGAGAGATTTTAATCTTTGCTTTTATTTTTTGATTAACATTACATTTTCTTTATCATTAATTAATTTTTATTTAACATTACTAATCCAACGGTGACACTTGTCGCCGCCCTTGTGGCATATCTTTGTTGATTCCATGCAGTTAACTCCACCGGCCATATATTGCGCCTTATACCTCCTTCCGTGATATCATCATCATTCATCCATCATCAGATCTAGCGCTCCCTACCTGCGCATCCACTATACTCCCCGCCAGAAGCTTCCCACACTGGATCATACGGATCCATCTCCTTCGGCCTAGGCTCATTTTGCTTTTTAGCACCCCCTTCAAATTGTTGATTCCAAGCCAATTCACATTTCTTTTCTTTATCTTTATATTTTATTTTGTATTGTTTTGTTAAATAACTTTCCATATCAAATAAAAAATAAAAATATATATTTTCTTATCTTTAATAAATAATTAAAATGAAAAATTTTATTTTAGTATTATTAATTATTTTGATTAATTAAATTTATTAAATAAAATGGTTTAATATAATTAGCTAGTTAACTAATTTCAATTAAGTTGCATTGTTGATTTTTAATCGTATTATCAATTCGTTACATCGCCTTAGTTGGAGTTTATTTTAGGGACAAATTATTCAATCTCATTGGATCTTGGGTGTTGATAGATTGGAAAACCAAATCCACCAAAATGGATGAATGATATTGACGATATTTAAAACCCTAATTCTTGAATTGTGTTGCATGTTGTTAGAGGATGATATACATATCATCTCTCCAAACATATGGCACATATATTGCTATTTACCGACCTCAAAATAGGTGAGACTTCTATATAAATCTACTTATGAATGCTTAACATAGCGTTAAATTTTGTCCCGATTCGAGAAATGATCATTCGTGGCCCAAACCCATGTTTGCAAGCCCAATGATGTTTAATTTGAAATCTTTGATCCAATAACCTTGAGATTCATTGTTAGGAGGCTTTGATCTTATGAATCCTCTAATTAATTTTCATAAACTTTGGGGATAAGTGGATCACTTAAACATTATTGATCATTTGTTGTTGCCTTAAGAATTTGAAATGAATGATATACTTGACAAAAAGCAAATGAAACTTGTTATTGAGAGGCTTTGATTTTATCAATCCTCTAATAAGTTTCAAATGTAAGTTTCAAGATAGTCATTCAACTAACCTCTAATTACTAATTCATTAACATTTGACCTTTATTTTATGCTTTTATGTTGTTGAGAGGCTTTGATTTTATCAATCCTCTAATAAGTTTCAAATGTAAGTTTCAAGATAGTCATTCAACTAACCTCTAATTACTAATTCATTAACATTTGACCTTTACTTATGCACCATTTTATTTTAGCATTTACATTTCATGCTACTTTCATCTTTTCTCACTTGAGCATTTACTTTTATGCCATTTTTATTGTGCTCATTTGAGCTTTTCATTTCTTTTTGAAGATACTTAATAATCAACTTGAACCATAAAAAACTTTAATGTTACTTGGACTATTTGGTTACTATCCTTGGCATTATAGAGTGATGCACTTCTTAAACTTATGATTAGAGACCTTGACCTACCTTGAGACCTTTTGAATTTTATTGCAATATTATCTGGAGTTCTTGGGGTTTACCCCAAGACATTGGGTTGTTTGTTTTCTTTGTGTGCAGGTTATTCTAATTATATGCTTTGTCTGTGATTGAGAATTCATCTGTATACAGCCGTTACTCTGTAAAATTCTTTGTGAAGACTTAATGCACTTGAAGTTTGGTTTTCTCAATAAGTTTAGTATCTTTGCTTGCTTGGTTTCAATCTAAAGGATGAGAATTCTACATTGGCTCATTGTGCCAAGTGTTGGTTTCTTGATGGTTAGATGATTCTTTTCCCTATCTTTTACCTTATGCTCTAGGATTGTCCCTTCATATCCTCCCCATCTTCTTTAATTTCAAAAATCTTCTCCCTCTTTTCAAAACTCTTCTTGTTTTTAAACTTGAACCGCTTTCATAATAAAGTTGGACTTAGGTCCATGCATTTTCAAAAATATTTTCTTAATTAAACTTTAAACAACTTAATAATACTTTGACATTTTTTTGTGAGAAGACTAAAAGTCAATCAATCTCATTCAAATCATTTGGCCACTTTGGATTTTTACTTCAAAATCTTTCTCAAAAGGTTAGACTCTTGTCAATCTTTGTAGTGATGTGAGCTACTATACTTCCACAATATATAGTGAAGTGAGATATTTTCCACTTGGGTGTTGAGTGAGGCTTTGTTGATTTTAAAATCCAAACTATATCCTCCACTTTGAGATGATGCAAATTCTCCTTTCTCATAATTGTGGGTAGTAAGTATGTTATTCCACTCAGATATGACGATGATGTCTCGTATCTTAAAATCAATCAACACACTTGTGTTTTAAATTTTTTAAAAGGAGAATTACGAGTACCTTGATCCCCTATTGCATGGAAGGTGCCACGTAGGAACTAAAGGTTTGCAACCTCGGCGGGAGCAAAAATTATAAAAAATATATTTCTTTTCTCATCCCCATAATTTTTTCATACAACATTTTTAGCAAAAATACACCGATTTTCAAAGAGGTTCCTGCAGAGTACCCTACATGTTTAGGGTGCTAATACCTTCCCTTGCATAACCAACCCCTGAACTTAGATTCTCTCCCCCTTTTTTGGGTTATTCGCTCTTTTCCCATTCCTTTGGAAACAATAAAGCGTGGTGGCGATTTTTATTTTGATCTGTGCGATTTAAGTCAATTCAATGACTTAGTCTCAACATTTCTACCACTACAATATCTTTACTCTTTATGTATGTACATTTGTTGATCATGGGATTGTATGAAATCTCTTTTACGAATTATTACTAGTGTTTGTTCTTGATTTTTGCTTTATCGCATAATTTTGGTTTGTCATAGACATATGCTTTCCGAATCTCTTTCTTGAATGAACATCTATTAGGTCCTAGATTTTATAAATAGATTTAGGCTTAATATTCATGTGGGTATCGATTATGAAATGCATCTCGGTTGTTTGAGTTGCACGCGAAATCTCCTCCGAGAGTAATACGAGTGATGTCTCACTTTGTGTTAGAAATAGCCTTAGTGTGAGTGATACATGATGGTATTGATGAGTGATTTAGGTTGAGTGTAATTGATCGGCGAGTTTAAGTATTTGACGGGTAGAGTGAAATGCAATTCCAGAATAAATTCTCTTGGCTATGAATGATTATTTATTTACTTTATTTACTTTTCTCGCATTTTACCTTCCGCAAACCCAATTCCAAATTTAGAGAGATTGAAACTGTTGAACAGTAGTTTTTCTGCACTAATACCTGTGGAGACGATACGATATAACTTATATCACTCTAAAAATACTTTCTTTTGCTTGTCGCTTTACCGTTTCAGCAACAACATTACAACTTTTTTCATTGTGATTTTATGAAAATCAACACCCTTTAATAACAATTTCCAAAAGTTAAAAACCCTTGCAACGAAATTCTCTCATCTCCAACCTCTAGTTTGATTTCAGATCTTGATAATAAGAGATTTATAATTGATCTTTTCATGTAGCTTGAAAGATTTAGGTTGTATCCATTGATGCTGACAAATTCCAGTAAAAAGAATGAGGTTCTTCTCTCCAGATTAGCTTGGTGGTGAGTGTGTGGAATGCTATCAGACAAGGTAGAGTTCTTCTAAAATCTATAGATAGTTTATCGCTCAAGGAATCAGTAGGATCAAGGGGTGATTGCTATACATGAAGCATATTGGTGAAGCTGGAAGATTTAAGAATTGTGAATCTAGTAAAGATTATGTAAAAGAGTTTGACATTACGCTGTATACAAGTCAAGATCCAGATAGAAGATTTATTTTTCTCAGCATTATTGTGTATTAGTCTCTGTATGAACTCTTGTAATGTTTGTCAAAATAAAAAGGAACAAAGCAGGTTCCAATGAGAAACCATTGAAGAGTGGAGTAGGCAAAGCGTGTACGAACACTAAACTACTATATATCCTAATGTACTCTCTCTCTATCCCTCTCTCTCTCTCTCTCACTCTTGCATTTATTTTTCGTAGGATATTGCATGCTTAGAATTTCAATTCTTATTGTAGTTTATTGTTTATTCAATTGGTAGAGATTTATTAAGTAAAGTTAGGTTTTGTTAGAATTGGTGCCTAATTGAGCTTTAGTGGTGATTAAATTATGGGAAAATATTGTGGTTAAAATACAATCACAATTGAAAAATCGTATAAGATACATCTCTTGTAATATACAATAGTTCAATAATTCATTATTGAACAATTTGTGAGTTTTGTGAATTGTGTATTTATCGACGTGATCACAACTGCAATAAAAATTAAAATCTTCATATTTTCGTTTTAAACCTTCTGCACGCAATTTCGATAAACCTATGATATTCTATTTCTGAAAAATCAGTCGAAGTTTCTTTTAAAGGGTCTATTCACCCCCCCCCCCCCTTTAGACTATTTTCTTACTCCATATTTTCACCCCACAATTAGCATTAAGAGCTGATCTTTTGATTGTGTCTAATCGACTTCAATTTTTTTGAGAATATGGTGAGCGATGACGATCCAAAGAGAGTGTTTAATAGAGAACATGTTTTTAAAGGCATAAATTATACTTATTGGAAATAAAACATGTATGTACATTTACTATCATTTGACAAAAATCTATGGTGTGATGTCACCGAGGGACCATTTATCCCTAAGGACGATAATGACATTATCAAACACCCAAATTATTGGATAGATAATGAAACCAAAAAGGCTTCATATGATTTGAAAGTGAGGAACCTACTTATCTCTGCTTTAAGCACAAATTTATTCTACTAAATTTCACATCATATGAAGCCAAAGGTATGTGTGACGCTCTCCAAACTCTCTATGAGGGAACAAAAGACATCAAAGATTCTAATATCAACATGTTTATATAGGAGTTCAAACTATTTCGTGTGGAACCCGGAGAATCTGTGAATTCTTTGCAAACTAGATTTCTCCACATAATCAACAAATTAAGCAACTTGGGTAAAACCTTTTCTAACAAAGATTGTACTAAAAATAATGAGATCTCTGTGTATGGAGTGGAAACTAAAGTTTACCGTTATAAAAGAATCTAACGATCTTAATACTTTGGATATTACAAAGTTGTTTGAGAAGTTAGCTGGGCATGAAAATGAATTGAAACTACTCATATATAGCGAAGCAAATAAAAAAATAAAGAGAAAGGGAAAAAAGAGAAAAAGGATCTTTCATTGAAGGCTTTGTCATCCCAAGAGAAGAATTCAAAGGAAGAAAGTGATCGCTCTGACGAATAAGCTTCTAAATAAGAGGTGATGGGTTTATCCGTCAAACGTTACAATAAATACTTAAAAAGAAATAAGCTCAAGAATTACAACAAAGGATTGGTATATTTTATAAATACTCACCCGCCAAAAAGAGAACACGAGAAGAAGGATGATGACATTACGCGTTATGCATGCACAAAACTAGGACATTTTAGAACCACTTGTCCAAGTCTCACCAAACATCATAAAAAGAAAGATAAGAAATTCTACCAGATGAAAGGAAAAAGCTCCAAAGGCCATATAGCCTATATCGCGTGGGAAGAAGATTATGAGAGCTCTTCCTTGGATTCTTGATCAAGTTCAAATAATGAGTGTGCCAACCTAAGTTTGACGGAACATAAGAATGGTGAAACTTCAAAGTGAAGGTGTGAGAAATACAAGAAAGGGGGGTTTGAATTAGGTTTCACCAAATTAAATCTTTTCGTTGGTGACAGAACAAGTTAGCTTATAACATAAAATTCAATGAACACGATGATTTTTATTCTGGTTCAATGTTAACTAAGCTACTCCAGTCCACCTCCTCAAGAATGATTTCTCCTTCAACAAGGACTTAATTCCCTATAACCTAATTAATTATAGAACAACCCACAATAAGTATGTGTTGGCTCCTAAATTTGACACCCTTGTTTGTTATCAATATAGACCATTAATTATGAGTCAGAAGAATTTCCTACATAAGAAGGCTTCGACCAGCTGATCCTGTCGAAGGCTCATCAGAGAATGACAAGGTACTTAGAGAATTTCCTTTAAGTGGGAATCTTGTCGTCTTTGACGTCGAAGGAACCTCTCGACAAAGGTACCTGATGCCCAGGGTCGAACGGTTTGAGATTTGAATGCTTGGAGGGAAAACGGTTCCCAACAGTTACCAAGTGCAACGTGCCGAGATCAGGAGCGTCGAATGCTGTGAGCGTGCCATGTGGCATCATCTCGAAGCGACATAACTGCACAACGGTTACTTAGGATTTGTTTTAGTATAAATACTAGTTGTTCACGTAGTTTTCAGAGGTGTTCATCATTTTATACAAGTCACTCATCTAGATTCAAGTACCCAGTGTGAGCGAAAGAATCGTTGAGAATGTATGTGTGAAACACCATTTAAATTAATCAAAGTCTTTTATATTCAAGCACTTTATTTCTTTTCATTTACTCATCTCCGTCGAAGCCTTTTATTTAACGGTTTTATTTATTCTATCAAGCTTTTCTTCATGCAATTTACTTAAAGTGTCTTTACTTTACCGACATTAATCACCATTAGGATTAGTCAAACTCCAGAAAATCAACCATGTCTTAGGATCAATCTGATCGATCCTGCGAGTCACCAAATAAGTAACCTTTTGGAAGATCAGCGGTTATTTACCAATTTCCACGGTAAACAAATTGGCACACCTGGTGGGACCTTGTGTTGATTTTTAAGTTTAACCGTTTTATACAAAATATCCTCCTTTTTCGAGAGTATTGCATGTTATTGAGAAGTGGTAGAATATACACCAACGATACCAATACTAGGAGAAGAAGTGAAGCGATGGCGAATCCGCCAAACAATGGCGAAATCCCACAAACAAACGTGGGAACAACGGTCATCCCAACCGTAAGTGAAATGGTAACCGCTGGTTCAACACCAGCAGTAACGGTCACACAAACGGGGCCATTACCTCCATTTACTGGCCCCATAATGCCTTTGGGAACTCCCCCACCAAGGGGAAACCAAGGAACTAGGCCTTATGTTCCACCAGGTTTTTCGACAGTCGGTCTAAATCGAGAACCACTCTATGGCATGCCAACTTCTGAATTGGCTAGCCTGACGAATGCTGCGTCCACTTTTTCAGACCCTTTAGTGAGCGCCTCTTCGCCACTCTAAGGTTCTGGAGTTGGTATGGAGAACAGGGGTAGGAACCAACTCTTAGGAGGAACGTCCCAAGTAATGCATGGCCTTACGAATTCCTCGACAGCAGTCTTGAGGCAGCAAATGGACGAAAGCAACCACGATATGGTTCAAATGTTGGCACAAACTTTAAGCACAGTGCTAAATCCTCTAATACAAAATACCACCCAGTTGAATCAGCAAATGACAGTGCAAATGGCGCGTCTGGCCGACTTTGTTGGGGTACCCCAACCTATTCGACAGCCCCAAAGGGCACAGATGAGGGGAAACCAAGGTATACTTCTAGAGGAAGAAACCACTATTAACCAAGTCCAGCAGCCTGTCGAAGAAAACCTTAGGATGCGAATGGAACAACCTGGGGTCGAAGAACCTAGAGTCATAGCCCCGAAAGTAAGGATAGTCAATAAAAACCAAAATGCTGACGAAGTAGTTCAGCAGATCCAATACCAGAATATTGGTTTGGAAAATAACTTGACAGCCATGATCGAAAGAATCAAGATGCAAAATGGGATGAATACGGGCTTCCGTAGGCCCAACTTTACATCCCCACTGTCAGAATATGTGTTACAAACGGACTTACCTCCTAGATGCAAAGTCCCTAAGTTCACTAAATTTTCAGGGGACACGACATAATCCACTGTCGAACATGTGGCGAGATACTTGATCGAAGCAGGAGAGATTTCAAACAATGAAAACCTGAGGATTAAGTATTTCCCAAGTTCCCTAACAAAGAACGCGTTCACTTGGTTCACAACTCTTCCCCCCAATTCGATCCACCATTGGACCCAGTTGGAGAGATTGTTCCATGAGCAATTCTACATGGGACAAACCAAGATAAGCCTGAAAGAACTGCCCAGTGTAAAGAGGCGATTCACTGAACCTATAGACGAATATCTAAATAGGTTTAGGTTGCTCAAAGCAAGATGCTTTACGCAAGTGCCAGAACATGAGTTAGTCGAAATAGCCGCAGGAGGTCTAGATTATTCCATTAGGAAGAAATTAGACACTCAATACCTGAGAGACATGGCCCAATTGGCCGATAGGGTTCGACAGGTAGAACGCCTTAAAGCTGAAAAAGCCAGGGCGACAAAAACTCATAAAAGAGAAAGGATAACATATGTCGAAATGGACGATGAAGATCCAGAAACATTCGACGAACCTATAACCGTCGAAGAAAGTGAGGTCGATTTAGCGGAGTTAAAACAAGGGCCACCATACTCTTGCAAACTACTAGTCCCCTCAAGTGGAAAAAACCCCACTGGTCCTGAAAGGGCCAACGATAGGTTCCCTAAAAAGACCTACAGTTTTGATATTACAAAATGTGATAAAATTTTTGACTTACTTGTAAAAGATGGCCAAATGATAATACCCCCAGGGGTAAAAGTGCCTCCTCTTGATCAAAGAAGGAAAAGAGGATTTTGTAAATATCATAATTTTTTGGGCCATAAAACATCTCAATGTTTTCTTTTCAGGGATCTCGTACAAAATGCTATCGAAGAAGGGAGGTTGAAATTCACTGATAAGACCCCCATGACTGTGGACTCTAACCCTTTGCAGGCTGAAGCCCATTATGCTGAACCTTCAGAGGTGAATGTGATCGAGGCGTCCAGAAGTCAGGTGAAAAGGCCAGGAATAACTATGGTCGAAGTCACCAAGGATCATATCAACATGCCAATCTTTGGCAGTTTTTCTGGGAATCTTTCTAGAAAAACAATCGAAGCAGTCCAAAAAGCTGCTGAAGGCCCAAAACTGGAGACAGGTGGAGCCTCAAAATCTGGAGCTAAACCCAGTTCCTACTTGGCTGCAGTCCAAGGCCAGACAGAAGACCTGGAGGCCCAGATGAAGCAGATGACTCTTGCTACCAAAGACACCATGAATGTCAACATGGTCGAAATCTCTGAATCGAAAGCTTCAGAGGAGGCCATTAGGCAAGAGCAAGCAAACAAAACGGCTTTCCCTCGGGAAAACGAAAATCTGGCAGATTTCCTGCAAAGATGCCAGAAGAAGAAGTCAGAAGTGATGTTGTGTCCTCGATGCAGCTCGATTTTCAACAAGAAAGCTGCTGAACACATCCAAGGTGTAAGAGCAGCAAACAGAAGAAGGGAAGGTGTTAATGTTCGACATGACCCCAGAAGAACCTACCAAAAGGGTTCAAATCAAGAAAAGAGGCTACTGACTTTCAGGCCTCCAACCAATGTGCCAGTTGATACGTGGCATAAAACATCGGGTCGAAAGAGACCGAGCGAAGAAAGGTGGCACTCCTTCGAAGTGCCAAGAGGTTCATCTTTGACACACAAGAAAGAACCTCAGGTTGTTGCCTCCAAAGTGACCCAGATCTCAAGTAACTACAAGGGAAAGAATCCCATGTCTCGATCCCAATGGAGAAGATACCAGAGGCGGCGAAAGGCTGAGAGGGAAGCTATCAACGAACCAAATCCATAATCAAGTTCAAATGTCCCTCAGTGAAAGCAGAGAAAACCTCTGGAGAGGCAACCAGTGACCAATAGACTGGTATGGCCTAACCAGGGCGAAGTTGATGACGAAGATGGCTCTGAGTCTGATGACACCCTAGATATCATGGTGAACATAGTCTCAGTTTTGCCAAGAGAGTTCAACCGCCATATGGAGGTCGAATCGAACGACTGGGAAGTCGAACAAGAAATGGCCAAGCATAGGCCAGTATGCTACTTTGTTATGGATAATGGCCGTACCGAAGAGCAAAATGGTTTCTTCGAACCACCTACTGAGGCGATGAAAAATCACCTCAAGCCTTTATTCATAAGGGCAAAACTCGAAGAAGCCACCGTAAATAAGATCTTGGTGGACTGTGGGGCAACCATCAACATCATCCCTCACTTCATGCTGAGAAAAATAGGCAAGAGTGATGAAAACATCAAGCCTCATAACATGGTCCTGTCGAATTATGAAGGAGGAATAGGGACCACTATGGGTGTGATCCAACTAGACCTCAAAGTAGGATCCATCCTTCGACCAACTATGTTTATGGTCATATCGACCAAACCAAATTATAATCTTTTGTTGGGCCGAGAATGGATACATGGTGTTGGAGCAGTACCATCATTAATGCACCAAAGGTTAATACTATGGCGTCCTGATGGAATGGTCGAAAATATAGAAGCGGATCAGAGCTATTACTTGGGCGAAGTAAATCACCTGGGGAGAGCTGACTTCGACAAAAATTTGGCTCACATTGGGCCATGCCCAGCACCTGACTTCGACATGGCGCCAGTGCCAAATGCTTTTTGTTCCTTGTACCTGCACCCTGAGCATGGTTTTCAATGGGACAGAGAAGACTTGTCCCACATTGATTTCAGTGGGCTAACTGACATCCAGCCAACTGGTTGGGGAAGTGAATTCAGTGATAATGACCGAGTCACAATCACTGCAGTGAATTTCGGCTTATGTAGCCGAAACAAGGATGATAGCGGCTCTCGAAGCCGAAGTAAAATATATGGCCACTCAGGCCAACGATCAAGAGCTATCTTCTGCAGGTCCTGGAAAGGATTTCGACCCAGAACCTCCTGATATCATGACAGAAGGAATGCAGGAGAAAAGGCTCGACGCCATCTATGACGATGAGCCTTTGGGATTCGAAAAGGACCCCCTGGAGAACAACATCAAAATGTTAGCACAGGATCCTTTAGAAGAAATCAACTTGGGCGAAGGGTTAGAGAAAAATCCAACTTACATCAGTGCCAAAATAGACCCAGAGCTCAGGTTTGAAGTGATCCAATTGTTAAAGGAGTTCAAGGACTGCTTTGCATGGGATTACGACAAGATGCCTGGTCTCGACAGAGGATTGGTAGAACTTCAGTTGCCAATCAAACCTGGGAAGAAGCCAGTCAAGCAAAGTCCAAGACGCTTCGCTCCAGAAATACTGTCGAAGATCAAAATAGAAGTCGAAAGACTACTGAAGTGCAAATTCATACGAGCTACGAGGTATGTCAAATGGATTGCAAACATTGTGCCAGTAATTAAGAAAAATGGTACGTTGAGGGTATGCATAGATTTCATAGATTTGAATGCTGCCACACCCAAAGATGAATATCTTATGCCTGTGGTGGAAATGATAGTCGATTCTGCCGCTGGCCATGAGTACCTGAGCATGCTCGATGGTTACTTAGGATATAATCAAATTTTCATTGCTGAAGAAGATGTGTCGAAAACAGCTTTTCGATGCCCCGGGGCTTTAGGCACTTACGAATGGGTAGTGATGCCTTTTGGCCTAAAAAACGCTGGGGCAACATATCAGCGAGCGATGAATTCTATCTTCCATGATTTTATTAACACTTTTATGCAAGTGTATATTGATGATATTGTTGTAAAATCTGTTTCCAGGAAGAACCATATAGACCACCTTCGACAATCATTTGAAAGAATGAGAGAACATGGTCTAAAAATGAACCCTTTGAAGTGT
The DNA here is from genome assembly GCA_948472305.1 of Vicia faba. Lineage (NCBI taxonomy): Eukaryota > Viridiplantae > Streptophyta > Magnoliopsida > Fabales > Fabaceae > Vicia > Vicia faba. The sequence continues at coordinate 325,581,531 of OX451741.1, read as the reverse complement.
GCGTTGTGTGTAAAAGCTGGAGATTTCTTGGGCTTCGTCGTCCACAAGAAAGGAATCGAAATCAACCAGAACAAGACGAAGGAAATCTTGGAAGCGAAAGCGCCAACAAACAAGAAGGAACTGCAATCTCTGTTGGGCAAGATAAATTTCTTAAGGAGATTCATATCTAACCTAGGTGGAAAAGCTCAAGCCTTCTCACCCTTACTTCGATTGAATAAGGAAAGATTCGAGTGGGGGCAAGAGCAACAAGAAGCCTTCAACAAGATCAAAGGGTATCTCACCAAGCCACCTATTTTGGTGCCTCCTTGCAGCAACAGGAGTATGAGATTGTACATAGCTGCATCCGACAGAACTTTGGGAAGCATGTTAGCCCAAGAAGATGGAAATGGAGTCGAAAGACCCATTTACTATCTTAGCAGAGTTTTGAACGATGCAGAAACTAGATATAGCGAAGTTGAAAAATTATGTCTATGTCTTTATTTCTCTTGTACAAAGCTCAAACAATATATAAAACCAGTTGATGTGTATGTTTCGTCTCATTTTGATGTTTTCAAATACATGTTGTCGAAACCCATCTTGCACAGCCGAATTGGCAAGTGGGCGCTAGCATTAACTGAGTATTCATTGACCTTTATGCCTCTTAGGGCAGTAAAAGGGCAAGTGGTAGCAGACTTTATAGTCGAACACTCAATTCAGGTTGAAAATATAAATTACGTGGAGATAGAGCCTTGGAAATTCTACTTCGATGGTTCCAGCCATAAAGATGGAACAGGAGTAGGGGTCTTGATTATTTCTCCATAAAAAATTCCAACAACATTCAAGTACAAGATAGCAGGTACTTGTTCGAACAATGAGGCTGAGTACGAAGCTCTAATTACTGGCCTTGAGATATTGTTGGAATTGGGGGCAACTCGAGTCGAAATAATGGGAGACTCAGAGTTAGTCATTAAGCAAGTCACAAAAGAGTATAAATGCATAAGAGAAAATATTATTATGTACTTTGTGATAGCAAATCGTTTATTGAAAAAATTCGAAGTGGTTAACATTCGACACATACCTAGATTAGAAAATCAAGTAGCCAATGATTTGGCACAGATTGCATCTGGGTACAAAATTTCAAAAACGAGATTACAAAGAGCAATCAAAGTTCGAAAAAAAATAAAAGCAACCAGCCTGTCTCCAACAGATTTGAAATCGACAAGACTAGGGTATGCTGATCAAAGGAACTTTGAAATATCGTTCATAGACAATTTGTCAGAGCAAGATTGGAGGAAACCCATTGTAGATTATCTACAAAATCCAGCAGCTTTGACAGAACGAAAAATAAAATATAGGGCGTTGAGTTACGTACTCATGGGTAATGAGTTATTTAAAAAGACGCCTGAAGGGGTATTGCTAAAGTGCTTAAGCGAAACTGAAGCATACATAGCCCTTTCGACTATGCACGCTGGAGCATGTGGGGCTCACCAAGTAGGCCATAAGATGAAATGGTTGTTGTTTCGACAAGGACTATACTGGCCCACTATCTTGAAAGATTGTGTTGAGTTCGCGAAGGGTTGCCAGGAATGTCAAGCCCATACGGGCATCCAACATGTACCAGCAAGCGAACTTCACTCAATAGTGAAACCTTGGCCTTTTAGAGGATGGTCGTTGGATCTTGTTGGAGAGATTCGACCAGCATCATCAAAGAGCCAGAAGTATATACTGGTAGGCATTGACTATTTCACTAAATGGATCGAAGCTATCCCTTTAGTCAATGCAGACCAAGAAAATGTCATTGAATTTATTCAAAAGAACATTATCTACAGATTTGGAATCCTTGAGACTGTAACAACTGATCAAGGATCAGTGTTTACTGGTCGAAAGATGCAGGAATTCGCTCAAGAAACAGGCTTTAGACTCCTAACATCAACACCTTATTATGCACAGGCAAATGGTCAAGTCGAAGTAGCGAATAAAATAATGATCGGCCTGATAAAAAAGCATGTAGGGAAGAAGCCAAAAAATTGGCATAAGACGTTAGACCAGATCTTGTGGGCCTGTCGAACGTCCCCAAAAGAAGCCACAGGTACAACACCATATCGGCTAACTTTCGGTCATGACGCAGTACTGCCAGCAGAAATTTGTCTTCAATCAGCAAGGGTTCAGAGACATCAAGATATTCCCTCTGAGGTTTATTGGGACATGATGTTAGACGAACTAGTAGATTTAGACGAGGAAAGACTACACGCTCTCGACCTACTGAGAATTCAGAAGAAAAGAGTGGAAGACTCTTACAATAAAAAAGTAAAACCTAAGGCATTTTCGCCTGGAGAATTAGTTTGGAAGGTGATTCTCCCCATGGATCGAAGAGATCGAAGCATGGGAAAATGGTCACCCAAGTGGGAAGGACCGTTCAGAATTATCCAAATTTTTTCTGGTGGAGCTTATGAGGTTGAAGAGTTAGGCGAAGATAAAAGACTCTTGAGAGTAAACGGCAAATATTTGAAAAAATATAAACCTATGCTCCAAGAGATCAAAATAAATAACAGTTAATGACCAAGTTAACCATAAAGAGCCAAAATGGAAAATTATATATTGATTAACCAAAATGGTTGCATTGTATTACAAATATTACAGTACATGGTCAATGAGGTGCTGAGCAAATTAGAAAGGGATGGAAGCTTTAAGTCGAAGATATTTGGCTTGCTGCAACTCCAGCCGTTTGTTACACAAGGCAGTCGCCTGAGAAAGTTTGGCAATCTGGTCGTCAAGGGCTTGGGCCCTTTCAGCGAACTCTAAGCCTCGGGTAACTTCATCTTGGCTCTCTGAGTCCGAAATAGTCGAAAGGAGTTCCTCTTTGCGCTTGGTGTTAGCATTTAACTTGGCCTCCAACTCCTCGATCTGCGCCCTTATAGAGGCGTTATCTTGATCTATGGCGTCGATTTCCTGCTGCTTGGATGTCTTCTGTTTCAACAATTCTGCAATTCGAGAAGTTGATTCAACTACTTCGGTCCAAGCAGAAGAACTCTTGCCATGTAGTGTTTCGAGTTGGCTGTTGAACCCCCTTCGACGTCTATAGTCCGCAGAGACTTGGTCAATGATGGAATATAACTCCAAGATGAAGCTGGAAACTTCTGGAGAAACAACAAGCAAATCAACTGCACCCAGAACAGCTCCCAGACAAGACGGGGCAGTAGGATCCCCCTCCAAAGCCTTCATTAGATCCTTTTTGAAGAACTGAGCCTTGACCTTCTTCAAAACCTCATCAAGAGGAGAAGTCGAAGTGGACTTCCCTGATGCAGTAGAAGCATCATAACTAGGGTCAGATGAATTCTCCCTACTCTCAATGATGGCATTCAGGTAGCCAATTGGATCAGTTTGCTTCAAAAGGGCCAAGTCTTCTTTAGACCTGGCCTTTGTCGAGGTGGTCGTTCCTACAGCAGTGGTGGCTTGGGGCTGAGTTTGTTCAGTAGCGTCAGCATCAACATGACCCTCTTCATCATGTTGCTCCTCTGTCTCATTGACCACTTGAGCTTCCTCTTGCTGGTGTTCCTCTGTTTCAGCAAGGACTTCATCATCCACCAGTTCCTCCTCTCGTTGTCTACTATGGTCAGCAGAGTATTGTGGCTCTGAAGTTTGATTTGTTTCGTTAGAAGAACTGACGAAGGAGGAAGGATGGTGAATGGGTTCCCCCGCGCTGTTTACAAAGGAACCGAAACCCTCTCCAGGATGCCCAGTTGGTGCTGAAGTTCCAGCGGTCTCCTGAAAATAGAAGAGGAAAAATATTCTGGTTTAGAGAGATACATAATCAAATGTGATCGTCGGCACCTAAGTTAAAAGTGGTCGGAGGCACTACCTGTAGAGGAACTTCAGCCCCAGGGCTAGAGTTATCACTCTTAACGGGTTTGCTGAGCAAGACGTTCAACTCATCCTCCGTGGGTTCTTCGATGATCACAGGAGGTGGCCTGGATTTTTTCCCCGCGACCTTGATTTTGATCGTAGGTCGAGGCTCAGGAGCAGGGGAAGCCTTCTTCACCTTTCTCCGTTTGAGAGGAACAGGGGGAGATTCATCCTCGTCGCCACTCGCAGATTCGACCGTTAATGCAGGCCGTTTCTTAGGCGCAAGTTCCTGAAACCCCCAAATGGAGTTGATTTAGAGCGCAACATTGAAAACCAGGATGTTAAAACCAGCAGGAAACAAGAAAAATTTGGTTACCTGTGCTGGAGGTTTTGTAGAGGGACCTCCACCCTGATGGCTGTCTGTGGCTTTCTTTGCCACAGGTTTTTGAACAACTAAAAGAAGACACGTTCACAAGTTATAATTGACAAGTTATAAGTCGAAATGGAAAGACAAATATAATTTGAAGAGTGAACGTACATTTCTTTATTTTGTCGAGAACCAAAACAAAGGACTTCTGGAGTTCATCCGCAAAATCCTTTTCATCAAAGAATTCTTCGACATAATAACTCTTCCACCAGTCTTCAAAAGATGGTGAACAGAGGAAGTTGAGTTGGTAGTCGAACAATGAAAGTACAGTCCGACCAGCGTACCTACCAATGTGCTTGGTAGCAGCATCCTCAGTGTAATCATTACAAAAGTACAACACTGATTTCTCCCTAGGGTAAATGGGAGAAGGAAGCGATTGGATAATGCCAAACTGTCGAGAGACAAGATTTGGCTGATAAGCAATCAGGCTCAGATGATTCTTTGAACTCTTGAAGCGCAATGGCATTATCCTGGGAGTGAGAAATTCTTCCCACAGTGTTGTGTGCTCTTCGAGGTGAGGATCCTCTGATGACTTGGGATGGGGCCTGGTGAACCACCCTGGACCAAACTTTCGACGGGCGAAAGGAGCCATGGTCGAGGTAAATTCCTTCCTCCCTGCAAACATCTGAACGAAGTTTGCAAAGGTCTTTTGGAGTTCCAGCCCATCCTCAGTGGGAGTCAGTAAAGCCAGCCTGGTACCTTCGATACGCCTTCTGGCTATCTCAGGAGCCTGTTCGTTTATTTGAGCCTTCTGGGGTAGAAAAGACTTAAAAGTGGCGTTTAGCCATAGTTGTAGTAGCCAGAAGGGTCCAGCGAGCAGAAAGCTAGCTCTATTTTCTATTACCTTTAATAGAGTTGCCCCACTGCTTATCGACTCATATAGGTTCGCCAGTATTAATTCCGCCAAATAGATGTTTTGACCGTGATGAAGCTGAGTAGCAAGGGTGACCATTTTCTTCGTCACCTGTAGAGATTTCGTGCAGAACACGAAGCGTGACAGCCAAAGGGCTAGAAACGCAATGTGCTCCACGTCCGTCACCACAACCGTCGATTTGTCATGATAGTGGTTGGTGTAGGTGGTGTAAGTAGGTTTGGTGGCTGAAAACCCAATCTGGTCTTCAGACATTTCCTCTGGGTCAAAGTAATCCCTAGTTGGTCGAAGACCAGTAATGGCAGCCACGTCGAAGAGAGTGGGTGTTACCATTCCACAAGGCAGGTGGAAGGTAAAGTGAGTATAGTCCCAAAATAGCAAAGAAGCTACCAGCATTTCAGGAGAATAGTTGAGACCAGTCTTTGATAGCATGACTAGGTCATAAATCCCCATGTTCTTCCAAATCGAAGCCTGGCTTTTCTCCATCTTGTCGAGCCAAGCATTGTATTCTGGTGTAAGGCTAGGGCTAGACCTAAAAGCCCTAACCCCTTTGTTGAAGAAACGAAGATCTATCTTTTCTTTTGCAGGATCTTCGTTATCGTCTGTCGCCTTTTTGGAGCACCCAATGGGCTTGAGTGCCTCATGCACGGGGAAGAAACCCTTGATCTTCGTTGGGTCAGCGATGCATGCAGATAGAGGACCAGACATGGCGAAAACCTGGTTGGAACATCCAACAGGAATCAGCAGTTGAGAAGAGTAAGTCTCACGCTCAGCATCTCCCATGGGTTCGGGAACCCTTCGCATTCCCATGGAGTTAACTGTTGGAGCGGTTGAAAAGATTGTCGGTTGAGCAGTTTTAGAGGGAGTGTTAGAACTGGGAACATTGGAAGAACGAGAACCTGAAGCCATTTTTTTGGTTTGAGATGAAGATGGATGAAGAACAAAGGTTCTTGCAGAAATTTTTGTTCGACTTAAGGCTTGGATGAAGGAAAGCGTAAAGAGTCCCACGAGGGGCACTTAGTGCTATTTATAGTGATTGGAAAATCACAAGACTTGAGGTCATTTAATGTCTCAGACAAGAGTGGGGCACATGGCGCTCATTTGGTGATGTAGCCGTTCTGCAGAACGGAAGCGGTGTAGCATGCGTCCTCGATTTCGGGGAATCGTCATGATGACAATCTGTGAAAGGACATTGGGTGTGCCAAACGCCTTACTGAAGTGACGTCTTAGGAATAGGTGGAATAATGGCTTTTTGAGATTGTCAGTTGGTTGGTAGGAGGCGAAAAGCGCACAAACTAATTTGTGGCTAAGAGTGAAGGACAGGTGTCGAGTGGAATCTCAAAGAATGCCTTTTTCTTTTCAGCGTCGAAATAAGACATTCTTGGGGGGAAATTTGTTGGCTCCTAAATTCGACACCCTTGTTTGTTATCAATATAGACCATTAATTATGAGTCAGAAGAATTTCCTACATAAGAAGGCTTCGACCAGCTGATCCTATCGAAGGCTCATTAGAGAATGACAAGGTACTTAGAGAATTTCCTTTAAGTGGGAATCTTGTCGTCTTCGACGTCGAAGGAACCTCTCGACAAAGGTACCTGATGCCCAGGGTCGAACGGTTTGAGATTTGAATGCTTGGAGGGAAAACGGTTCCCAAAAGTTACCAAGTGCAACGTGCCGAGATCAGGAGCGTCGAATGCTGTGAGCGTGCCATGTGGCGTCATCTCGAAGCGACGTAACTTCCCAACGGTTACTTAGGATTTGTTTTAGTATAAATACTAGTTGTTCACGTAGTTTTCAGAGGTGTTCATCATTTTATACAAGTCACTCATCTAGATTCAAGTACCCAGTGTGAGCGAAAGAATCGTTGAGAATGTATGTGTGAAACACCATTTAAATTAATTAAAGTCTTTTATATTCAAGCACTTTATTGCTTTTCATTTACTCATCTCCGTCGAAGCCTTTTATTTAACGCTTTTATTTATTCTATCAAGCTTTTCTTCATGCAATTTACTTAAAGTGTCTTTACTTTACCGGCATTAATCACCATTAGGATTAGTCAAACTCCAAAAAATCAACCATGTCTTAGGATCAATCTGATCGATCCTGCGAGTCACCAAATAAGTAACCTTTTGGAAGATCAGCGGTTGTTTACCAATTTCCACGGTAAACAGTATGATAAACCTTATTGGCACCTCCAATAAGTCCGTCGATCCTTATTGTATATTCACTCAAGTTCCAGCAGGAGTCTTCTTGAGATTAGACCTTTACTCAGTCTCTCAAGGTATCATCGAACAACAATTGAGTACTTTCAGTGTATTACAAATTTGCTTCTTGTAAGCACATTACACATACTTTTAAGTACAATGAAAAACACCCAAGTGTTCTACAGTAAGATAGGAGAAACGACACCTTTCTTATTTACAAAGCTATACACAGATGATTTCTCTACAGAGTTTTCATAATGCTTTGGTGTAGTTTTGTTGAGCTTGATTTGAACAGATAGATTTGTCGTTGTAGTGTTGTTTCTTACTTTTCTTCAGCTTCTAAGTCTTCCTTTTATATCTTGTAAAAGAGATCTATTGAAAGGGTAGAAAGTTAAATCATAAATCTAGTTGTTGGTTCTCAACGGTTATAATGAGAGTTTTCACAGTCAAGTATAAAAGGGTTGTCCTTGCGCCACTCTAGAAGAGTAGAGATCACTGACACTTTATGTACCTTTTGTACAATATCACACGTTAACAATTTTAAACTTTTCTTCTTATCTTTTGTGGCTTTGGATATTTGAATGTTGAACGTTGAAGCTTGTTGTAGAAGAATCTTTCTTTAAGTCTTAGAACCTAAGTCTTGGAGTCTTCAGAACTTGTCACACAAAACCTTGTCTTCAGAGTCTTCAGCACTTGGTTGTAAGAATTTGCTTTTCTTCAGATCATCAAAACTTGTTGAGTAGAACCTTATATTTATAATCTTCAGAACTTTGTAACATAGAAGTAAAGCTTTAGAAGTCCCCCAAATCTTAACCACAAAGTCACGATCAGAAACTCTTGTACTAATGTTCCTTAGACACATTGCAGAAGATAGATTCAGAACCTTGACTTTAATGAAACACGTAACCACGTGTTTTCTTCTAGAGTGTATTTTCAGAACCTGATGACGTCACACGCCTTGTAACAGAGTCAGAACATTACAGTAGCAACTACGCACTAGAACGAAACCATTAGTGTATACAATTATTCTCTAAGATAACATGTAAAGTTATCATTAAAATCTCAAGGCCAGATGTAGAACCACTTCTTGTTCTTACAATCTCCCCCTTTTTGATGATGACAAAACCATGTATTTTGATAGAAAAACTTATACATGGTAATCACTATAATCGACAAATTCAGAGTTAAGCTCACAGCTCCCCCTGAATCTGTTAAACCCAAAATTTCATTCAAGCTTGTTTAAAGTCTCCTCCTGAGCCCAAGCTCACAAAATAAATTTTGAGTGTTCAGAACATATAATAGAGAAGTAGCACTTCCATACAGCAACTCATCAGAGTCTGACTAGAACACATGGTCTTCATCTCAAAACCTAGTTTCTATCAACACTTGATGAAGAATCAAAACTTATTTGAGCCTAATTAAATAATTCCATGCATCATGTGTCAACGCTTTTGTTCCTTGATTCTTATATCACAACCAAAACATTATTGTTCTCAAGCATCAATGTTTGATTTGATATTTTCCACTATATCAGGTATGGAGACAGTTCACAACTTCTGAATATAGCGTACATTGATGGAGCACATGTATCAGAGCATAGATTCTGAGTGGCATCTCTGTATGAGAGCATGCATCAGAATGTTGACTTGTCTTCCTTTCAGGAGAGCATAACTTCTAAGCTTTAATTTTGAATTTCATACTTTCAGAAAGTTAACAACTTCTGAACACTATGATATTAAGCAAGATTACCTTACTTTCAGTAAGTTTATAACTTCAGAATTGTGTTTGGTACATTTGTTTGAATATACATATATTCACAAAATGTATAACATATGCTGTAAAAAATTAGAGTTGATTTCATCCATAAGGTTTTCAACCTTAGCATTAGAATCTTCATCTTCAATGTGTCTTAGAATAAACTCAGTGAACTTTTTTAGAGTTCTTGGATAGAAAACATCAAACAAACAGTTAGTAGTAACATCATTTTATATGTTTGAGTTTATTATTCTGATAATAAATATTATCAAAATATCATTTTACTTTCTCCCCCTTTGTCAAAAATCAAAAAGGTGATAGAAAAATGAATATTTGAAGATAACATATTCATTCTATAGTCTTTGTTTGGATAAGAAATTAAGTTAAGTTCCGTCTTTTAAACATGAGAAAAATGTTTGGTAAGATTTTATGAAAACATTAATTCAGTACATATATATCCAATAAAATCATACAACAAAACAAAAGTATTTCATTGAATAAACAAGGACAACAAGTATGACACAACACTTGCTTAAATAAAGAAGAAAGACAGAAGAAAAGCAGGAATAACCCCTAAACAACTAAACATAGAGAACTTCACATTGAACTTCCTCAAGGACATCCTATAGACCATTTGGGTGAATTTCTCCAATAATCCTGGCCCTTGTGAAGAGAATGGAGATACCTATAACAAAAGGTATGCAGAGATGGCGCTGAGTTCTAGAAGCAACAATTGAGTCCCTTAGATAGTTAGAGATGGATTGAGGTAAGTTGGCTCTAATGCGATGAACAAGAAAGTAGATGAGAACTCTATCCTTATAGGTTAGGGTGTTTAACATATAAGTTCTATGTCTAAAGTTTTTCAACACAAGCTGAAACCAGACTGAAGCACCTGGAAGAAGATTGGCAACATTGGTGCGACTATATTTATGAGATACATTATTAATTGTGTGGAGTCTCTTAACAAAGGAGTATCTGTTATGAAAAGCTTCTACGGTAACTCCTGCTTGGGAACAACCAATAGTTGTTGCGATAGACGTTGGGGTGATAATGATGGAGTTTCTAAAGATAAATGAATGAATGGAGGTTCCATTTGACCTAACATCGGCATACGGCCAGAAATTCCTGACTAGGTCAAGATAGATTGGTCCAAACAACGCCGCAAAGTAAATGGACCATCCTTTCATGAAAATACTTTGAGTAAGACCCATACTATTTCCGATGGACCTTGGAATATTTGGACGATGTTCACAAATAATTTCAAGAAAATCTTCATCACCGTGAAAGGTTCTTGAAGCCATGAGGTGAGAGAGATTACTAAATAAGAAGAGGTAATCAAGGCTTTAAGTAGGGAAAAGGAAAATGCAACTAGCTGTATAAGAGATACGGTTTAGATACCCCACGAAAAATGAAAGCTCAATAAATGAGAATTTAGAGAGAGAGAGAGAGAGAGAGAGAGAGAGAGAGAGAGAGGTACAATAAAAGTTCCAAGACACAAGATAAACATTTATGATAAAAAATTGAATAAAGAGCTAACAATTTTCATTTCCAGAGAGGTAGTTTACCAAAAATGTCAGATAGTTAAGGTCTAACATTACTTTAAAGAAGTAACTCTTCAGTATCCATAGTGCAGAGATTCCTATAAAGGATATGTCTGACCCGAAATAATTTGACCTTTTCCTTGATAGAATAACTTTTAACTTGTAAAAGTATCTATAAGTAATTTGTCAGAAAGCATATAAATATTAACCTGATGAATTTTGTATGATGTGAGATCTTCTTCATCGTCTTCTTTGTTTATGATCATCCATTTAATTTCAACATAATGTGTTCATTAATGATCAGATACTTTGTTAGAAATGTCCTGCTTGAAGGGTTCTATTTTTATAGGAGTTTAATCAATAGAATCTTCTGATTGAACATCTTTCGATCTTCTTTCTTCTTGTTCTTCTGCAGTAGATCCATTACCTTCAAACTTTGAAATTGTAATCTCTATACCTGCAAGTTTACCAACTAGCTTTGACTCTTCAGAGTAAAGCTTATCATCAAATCTGACATGAGTTGATTCAAAAAATGTTTCAGTGTTATATACTATGTAGCCTTTTGAGCTTTCAAAACATCCTAACATGATGCCACTTTGAGCATTAGAATCAGACAAGTTTAAATTTTCTTTAGAGTCCAGGATAAAACAAGAGCATCCAATTGATGAAGATAGGAAATATTGGTTTCTTGTTTTTCTATAATTCATAGCAAGTGTTTTTAGGAATATGTCATATGGAGACATTGTTCTGAAAATAACATGATGTGCTTACATCCTTTTCCCAGAAGTGCTTTTCTATATTGGCTTGACAAGGTTTGAGACTTTATCTAAAATAGCACTTGAGTACATAAGGTGGTGAATACATAATGTGACACATCCTTGTGTTAGAGAAAATTCACCTAAGTCTACTTGCTGTAGTTATTTAAAACAACTAATCCTTACTTATTTCCATTGATTGATATGGTTTTCACTAAATCAGACAAATCAATGTGCGGAAGTTCCAATAGATTGGAGAAAGAACCAACATAAGTTTTTTGAAAATTTTTCCCTTCTGACATGCTTACAGAAAGCATCTGAAGTAAACTTCAGTTAAGGAAGACCTTTGATAAATTTAAGCTAGTTCAGTTGAGAGATCTTTCTTAAGCTATCGTAACTTAAATATCTGAACCACGTCCACTACTCCTTATTAACAGAAATGAAACCATCTCTTTTTGGTTTTATAAGGTCGAAAGCCTAATCTTATAAGTGTTGTTTCCCTTCCTTTCATTGAAAAAGGATATAGCCATCCTAACAGCTACTGTTCTGGAGCCTGTGATTTATTCCTTTTGATCACCTCCGAAACCCATGATATTTTCAGGCTTAACTTCCAGACTTTGGAACATATGACTTTTTCCCATCACGTGTTACAAGTATTTATAGTCCAGGTGCCAAGGCAGGTGTCTCAGTTGCAGTGCAGAGGATGTTTGCAACATAGATTATCTTATCCTTTGGTACCCTTAATTTCTTGGTTCCTTTCTTGTTAGTCTACCAAAGTTATGAACAACTTTGGTTTTAGAAGAAGAATAATCATATTTGCAAGAGCTAAAACTATTTGGTTTAGCCAATTGATTTTCATCGGATTTAGAATCATATTTCTCCATCTTTCCATCTTCTTTTGGCACAAACCCAGCAGGTACAAAATGAGAGTATAAGGTAGCTGGTATGTTTTCCTTATTAGATTTAGATTTTTCATGAGGATCATAACCAATACCATTAAATCCATTTCTGCTTACACCATAGTCATGGAAGCTAGCACACTTCTCCATATGCTCTTAGCTAGAAATTTCTGGAAGACTTTGCCACATTTCTCAATGACGCCATCAGTACTCTCAGTGGCTTCTAGAAGAGTTCTCGCGCCTTTAAGGGAAGATTTTTCATCTTTCAATAACAAAAATTTCTTCTTTTAAAATAAAAATGTCCTCCTCCAGCTTACTGATTTCAACAGATACAAATTCATGGGTCCTTTTAAGATCCTTGAACTGAATCTTAAGTAACTCATATTTTTCCAGAATTTTAACTAAAGAAAATGTTAATTCAGAATGAGTAAAATCAGAGAATACATTTTTGCAGAATACTTCTTCTTTTTCTGAATCAACTTCATCTTTTGAGTGAAATACTTCACTAGATTCTCCAACATGAGCCGTCAGCGCCATGTTAGCATGTTCTCCATCTAAGTAGAAGTCAGAAGAGTCTGAATCATCCCATGTTGCCAGACCTTTCTTCTTTCCTTTGAGAGCTTCCTTCCTTGGTATGTCCTTTGGAAGATGAGGACAATCATTCTTGTAGTGTCCTAGCTTATTGGATTCATAGCAAATGACTTTGTTGCCACTGAACTTCCTTTAACCAAACATTGATTCGAAGCAACCTGCAGTCCTTCTTGAACTTCTAAACTTGTTGCCTTGATTTCTCTTCTAGAGACGGTTAACCCTCCTGGTTAGCAGAGACATCTCATCTTCTTCATCATCAGAATCTCCTTCTAAATCCGTAATCTCTTCTAATTGAAGAGCTTTGGACTTCTCATATTTTCTGACAGATTTGAGCATAATAAATTTTATCTTCTTCTACAGTTCCTCTTGTTCTAACTCAATCTCATGACTTCTTAGAGAACTTATCATTTCTTATAGAGAAGTGTTGTTCAGATCCTTTGCAAGATCGAGTGAATTTACCATAGGCCTTCATTTTCATGGCAAGCTTCTGATAATCTTCTTCACATGATCTGTTGTTGAGTATCCTTTGTTCAGAAATTTCAGCCCTGCAACTAAGGTTTGAAATATTGAAAACATGACTTCAACACTTTCATCGTCCTCCATTTTGAATTCTTCATATTTTTTAGTCAAGTTCAACGCCTTGGTATGTTTTCGACTTGATCATTTCCTTCATGAGTCATTTTGAGAGAGTCAAATATAGACTTAACAAAGTTTCTATTTGTGATCTTCACATACTTAGTATAAGAAATCGCATCCAGCAAGATGATTCTTGCTTTATAATGATTCTTACAATCTTTCTTTTGTTGATCAGTCATAGCTCTCCTAGCTATCTCTTTTCTAGTAGCATCCGTGGGAGGTACGTAGCCATCGACTACCATATCCCAAATATCAACATCATAACCTAGAAGGAAACTTTCTAGTCCATCTTTCTAGTATTCAAACTTTTCTCCATCAAATATGAGAGGTTTAACATTGTAACTTTTATCGTTTAAAATTGATGCAACAGCAGCTGGTGCAAGTTTAACCTTTATGTTTCTTCAACAAAAAACTCGTCTAGATCTTTATCTAACACAATTAAGTGTTTGATAACTATTAATACCAGAACTAGAGCTCTGATGCCAATTGAAGTTGTGAGAAACACAAGAAAGGGGGGGGGGGAGTTTGAATTGGGTTTCACTAAATAAAATCTTTTCATTGGTGACAGAACAAGTTAGCTTAGAACATAACAATAAATAAACACGGTGATTTTTATCCTAGTTTGTTGTTAACTAAGCTACTCCATCCTACCCCTTCAAGGATGATTTCACCTTCAACAAGGACTTAGTCCATTATAACCAAACTGATTACAGAATAACCCACAATAAGTCTGATCAACCTTATTGGCACCCCAATAAGTATGCCGATTCTTATTGTATATTCACTCAAGTAGTAATAAGAGTCTTCTTGAGACATCATTCAACAATAGTTGAGTACTTTCAGTGTATTACAAATTTTCTTCTTGTAAGCAGATTACACAGACTTTTCAGTATAATGAAAAACACCTAAGTGTTCTACTGCAAGATACGAGCAACAACTCCTTGCTTATTTACAAAACTATACACAAATGATTTCTCCATAGAGTTTGCACAATGCTTTGGTGTAGTTTTATTGAGCTTGATTTGAACCGATATATTTTTCATTGTAGTGTTGTTTCTTACTTTTCTTCAGCTTCTAATTCTTCCTTTTATAGTTTTTAAAAGAGATCTGTTGAAAGGGTAGAAAGGTAAATCATAAATCTAGCTGTTGGTTCTCAACGATTATAATGAGAGTAGTCACAATCAAGTACAAAAGGTCTGTCCTTGTGCCACTCTAGAAGAGTAGAGGTCACAAACACTTTATGTACCTTTTGTACATTATCACACGTTAACCATTTTGAACTTTTCTTCTTATCTTCAGTGGCTTCAGATATTTGAATGTTGAAGGTTGAAGCTTGTTATAGGAGAATATTTCTTTAAGTATTAGAACCTAAGTCTTGGAGTCTTCAGAACTTGTCACATATAACCTTGTCTTCATAGTCTTCATCACTTGGTTGTAAGAATTTGCTTTTCTTCAGATCATTATAACTTTTCATAAGAATCTCATCTTCATAATCTTCAGAACTTTATAACACATAGTAACGCTTTAGAAGACCTCCAAAGCTTAACCACAAAGTCACGACTAAAACCTCTTGTACTAACGTTCCTTAGACACATTGCAGAAGATAGATTCAGAACCTTGACTTCAACGAAACACGTAACCACATGTTTTCTTCTAGAGTGTATATTCAAAACCTAATGACGTTACACGCCTTCTACCAGAGTCAGAACATTATAGCAACAACTAAACACTATAAAGAAACCATTAGTGTATACAATTATTTTCTAAGATAACATATAAAGTTATAACCAAAATATTAAGGCCAGATGTAGAACCACTTCTTGTTCTTACACAAAGGTATATACTTTTAAAACCGACGATGAATATGCATATCATGAATTGTTGAAAGCGCTTAACGATATGTATTCCGATTCTATAAATTCTTTTAATAAAATTTCTCTCCCAAAAGAAATGATTTTAAAACTTGAAGAGGAAATAAATAATCATAATCAAGCTTTAGAAATCTCTTAAGGAAGTGCATACATCTTTAGTTGATGAGCGATATGAAGGTTGAGAAAAACACAAGAAAGGGGGGGGGGGGGGGTTGAATTGGGGTTTTCAAAACTATTTATTTTGCAAATGCTTCTCAGAAACAAACAATAATAACTAATCAAGAAAAAAAGTGACACGTTTGGTTTATACAAGTTCACCTTAGAAAAGGCTACTCTTGTCCACCCGCCGAGGTGATTTCGCCTTAGAAAAGGACTTGATCTAATAATCTAGAAAGATCACAACAACCTCTAAGAGTCTAGAAAGACCACAACAACCTCTAAGAGTCTAGAAAGACACCTTAGCCCTCTCAAGTAATTATGACTATAACTTAGTCACTCGAGGAAATAAATCTCGAAAGATTTACAACAACGTCTAAGTGGTTAGAAAAACCCCTTAGCTCTCTCAAGTAATTCTAACTACAACTTAGTCACTTGAGGAAACAAATCTAGAAAAATTTATAATATGATATTGTTTACAAGAATGCTTCTATATAGCAGATTAAACACCACAATGAAGAACTAATATTTATACACAAATATGAGCAACAATTCTTATGCGTACAACAATGATAAAACTAACACAATAATGAGTAACAACTCTTGTATTCTAGAGAAAGTAAGTTGACACAAATATGAGCAACAACTCGTTGTGTTTTTCCTTTGAATATTTTCTCTCTTTATTTTTCTTATGCTTTTGTTGCTTTGATCGTTAGAATATTTTTCGTGGATGATTCAGTTTCTTATTCTTTGATGATTTCCAAAGAAGTAGTAATCCCTTTATATAGGATGATAAAAGAAGACAGTTTAAAACTGTCACTTTCATAAATCCGCCTACTACAACGGTAGTGTAAGAACATGGGAAACAATGGGCACACACAAGCTTCTTCCGTACACTGCTATGATACGGTGGCAGAATTGACTGTTAATACTGGTTTTGCATTTGTGTTCGCAAATGTCGCGGTAAGCAAGAGTCGCCACCGACTTTTCTTTTATCCAAATTAAGGAAAGGGTGAAAAGAACAGAAAAAGACCTTTTCGAGAGTTTTCTAAGTAAGGGTGGTAGATTATGGAAAGGGAAGGTGTTAGCACCCTTTCCATCCGTAGTTTTCTACGGGCTCTTATATGCTTAGCTCATTTTGAAATACCTTGTGCTTTGTGTGTTTTGAAAAATGTCTTGAAATGCCTTAGTGCGACGATTTACTTCATGATAACTCTTGTATCAGTCCTCAAGAGTGTTAATAAAGCAAATATTTTTGAAAGTTGTTTTTTGAAATGTGTAAGTGTGAAAAGTTTGTTTTATTTGAGCAAGCATCTAACAACTATCTACCAGTACTCGAAAAAGTCGTTCTTTTACTCTTTTCCTTTAGACAATGCTACCCTACTATTAGTGAATAGGTATCCTTATCGTTGGATGTTTGGCGGACAATCGGAGGGACGTTACGGTCACAAAGGCAACTTGGCAAGGAGTTTTAGTAACTGTCCTAAAGTTCTAAGATCACTTTTAACCGAGGCAAAATCGAGAGGGTAATCGAGGGACTTGTAATCTTCTAAACTAGATGACAACCACTAAAACTTCTTACATTTCGAGAATTGTGTTTGGTTTAATTATTTATCTTGTGCATTTAGGATTTACTAACGTTTTCTTTCAGTCTTGCCATACAATCCTATTTACTAACAATTAATATTTTACAGGAAATGTAAAGTGCGGAAAGTGAAAACCTATACTATTACATGGTTTCGGGGATAGAAATTTACAATGTACAAAGCTTGGGGGAAGAAAGATAAGGAAAGGGGTAAAAATCCTAATTAGTCTATTACATCCAGTATACAGGTACAATAATGTAAAAATGCGAAAAATAAATAACGCACGAAAGGTAAAGACGTCTAAAACCTAAGGCAATTCTAAATTAAATAAGAAAATCTTTTTTTGTTTATTTTATTTATTTGAGAAAATAATTAAATTAATTATCCTAAAGTCTATTTAGAAAATAAAGTTAATCAAGAAAAATAGTCTAATTTATTTTTTAAAGTTTTTTTTATTATGAAAAGAAAATAATTAAATATAAACCAAGTCCTAAGTTCTAATTCATTTTAAATTATAGAAAATAGTTAAAATATTTATTTAATTTATTTACAAAATTAGTTTAATTAAAAAATGCTAACTTAATATTTTTTGTGATTTTTCTGATTATTTTTTTAATTAATAAATAAAGAAAACAAAAATAAATGAAACTAAAACAATACAACAAAAATGCTAGATGGGTCTGATAGCAAAAGAAAAATAGGAGGTGTTGTTTGAAATTCGATGGGCCCAAAACTCTGAAGCCCAGACTTCATGCCTGATCCTGCGTGGACAAGTCTTGAAGGCATATGATATACTGCGCGCTTAGATATGCTGGCTTGGACCATATGTATATCTGATGTCCTAGGCCGAGGGTGCACATCTGACCATGCTTTACATGGGATCTGCATGAATATTGTTAGAAAAATGAGAAAATGCTGGACCTGGGACTCGAACCCAGGTCCTCTCCCTTTACACAAACACGCCTTGCCAGTTGAGCTACTTGGTTATTCGTTACATAAAATAAAATAATAATATAATATAAGAAAAATTGGTCAGATATATTAAAAATGAAAAAAACATGCGCTGGGTTTGAATGGGCCAATGGGAAACTGCCACGCCTTGTCTTCTTCCTTGCTCCGTCATTTTAGGTATAGAAACCTATAGTGACAGTTTTTTCTTGTCACTATAGCACCTGCATCTCGAAACATCCAGAATACGCAACATAAATTAAATGTGAGGCCATGGATCAATTGGCCTTGACCTCCTGAGCACGATGGTACCCTTAGTTGGGTATAATTTTGGATGATTCAAAAAACCCCAATTCAGAGGTCCAAACCCTAACCATGGACAAGCATCATACCTGCATCAAAACTTAAATCCAGTTATACAGAAAGCTTGTAAACATTCATATGAATAACTATGCATGGTTGAAACGATCTTATGTCACATGAATCAAATAAATAAATTTGAAAAATAAATGCAAACCATGAGAGCTGGTTAGGATGTCTCGTGATGCTTCAGGGTGTGGTAATGATTGAAAAAGCTTCAGGGGACCTTCAGGAACGTGTTTGAGTCCTTTTTTTGGGCTGAGGATGAATGGAAATGTGTTTTGGAGTTTGACAACTTTTCTAACTTTTTGCAATTTCGTATGACTCTTTCAGGCTGTTTTTTTCCCGTGTTTGAAGCTGGCTAGTGTGCTCCTTATATAGAGGGGATGGAGGGGACAAGAGGGCAAAGGAATAAACATCCATTAAGTTAGTGTTTTAAGGCCATGAATATCACTTTGAAACTTTGCCAAAGACATGGTTTCTTGTCCCTTTTTGAATTTGCTATGAACTTGGACATACTTGCACAGATTTTTGGGCCTCTAAGTTGTCCAAAACATCAGCCCAAATGCTCAAAGCCCATTTCCAATTATTTTATACATTTTATTATATATTTATCTGAATAAAATAAAATAAATATGTACAAAATAGGTAGAAAATTGAAGGTATGGTAATAATAATTTTAGAGGTCCTCTATAAGCTTAGGAAGATGCTTGAAGTCCAAGAAATTAAGCCATTGACCTAAAACTTCAAGTTTGCTCAATGCATAATTCTTGAAATTTCCCAAATTTTCCCAACTTGGGCAAGCCATAACTTTCTCAATTGTTATCTCATGATGATGATCTTTGAATTTTTGGAAAGCCCAAGATGTCTAATTCAATCCCTCTTTTCATCAATTTTGTATTTGAAGATTTTATCTTGAGGTAAAAGGTCTTGGCAAAAAGTGACTTTTGTTGACTTTTTAAAATGACCTGTAATGTATGAGCTTGTATCTTTCAAATGGTGCATTTCTTGGACTTGAGGGCTGAAGAGAACTTGTAGCGAATTGCATCCTCTTCAAAATGAGCTTTGGTTGGAGAAAAATGGATGAAGTATGCGAAAGTTATGCAAGGTCAAAGTTCAGTTGACTTTTCCTATAGAAACCCTAATTTTGCAATTCTTGACTTTTGATAGATTAGGAAAATTTATTGAGGAACCATGACCAAAATTTGATCAAATGATGTATATCACTTCAAAATTTTGATGTTGACAAACAAAATCTTGATGTTTGACTGTATATAGGCCACAATTGACTTTTGACCTAGTACATTTGATTTTCAAACATTTGGGCAATTGACTGAGCAAACTTGTAGTGCAAGGCATGAAATTTGGCATGGACAATCTTGAAGACATATTAGGACCATGGAAAACATTTGAGACCTTTGGAGCTCACACATCTTGATTGAAATTGAAACCCTAATTAGAGGTTCATTGCCTTAAGAGGAGAATTTGCCTGGTCAATTCTTGGTCATCCTTGAGCAATTGGGAACCTCAAGGGGCATGTCTTGAGTAAAATATGGTGGCAAATTTTGGGGTACAACAGTTTCCCCTGTTCAATCTTCTTAAACCCTAAGATGTAGATTGGCTTGTCGGCCTTTCGTGATCTGAAGGTGGAAGATGGTTGAACACTAGAGTGCCCAGAAATTGGCACTCGCCTGAAGTAACACTGTTGATTGATAATATTGAGAATGGGTTTATAGATGCCATTTGGAAAAGATGATAGAGGGCTATCGAAGATGATTTTAAAGGTGCCATCCAATGACGAAGAGTCATTGGAGATGGGCTTAAAGATTCTATCTAGAGTAGACGTTGATTTCATAAGGGATTCCTTTGTGGGGATTCCTATTCCTGTCGTTTGGGGAGGACTCCATTGGGGAATGGTAGCCTCTATTATGGGAAATAGAGTCTAGGAGCTTCAGTTGTCCGTTACTCTGTTGAGGAATTGTCTCTTGACTAGAGAGGTGAAAGCTGACTATTATCTGGTCGGGTCCAGGTTTCATAGCAACTTACTGAGGAATATGAACTTGACCGTTATCTGGTTAGGTCCGGGTTTTACAGTGTTGTGAATTGCTATCCGGAGAAATAAGGGAAGGAACCTATGTAGGGCTACTTCGGCTGGTCTCATAGATAGTCGCACCGTCTTGTTTCGAGAATTGATCTATAATCGGCTCACATAGATAGTTGTCCTGTCTTATTTCAGGTATTAATCCATAATCAGTTGGCGTGCAGATAGATGTCCTGTCTTATTTCAGGTATTAATCTGGAATCAGTTGTTCACATCTAGATGTCATGTGTTGCTTCAGGTATTAAACTAGAATCGATTGGTTTATAGACCGGTGTCCCGTCTTGTTTCAAGTATTAATCTGGAACCCACTTGTTGTTCGTCATGGATATAGTTGCCTCAGCTTGTTTCGGGAGTTAATCTTTGACTAATAAGAAAAGATAGTTTCCCTGTCTTGTTTTAGGAGTTGTTCTTCAATCTGCTCTTCTACTGGTTATTGAGGTAGTTGCCCTGTCTGGTTTCAGGAGTTACTCCTTAACCTGATCTTGTAGATTGGTCGCCCAGTCTAGTTTCGGGAGTTTATCTACGATCAATCATTGACAAATATTGCCCCGTCTGGTTTCGGGAGTTGATCCATGATCAGTCGTTCACATATATTGCCCCGTCTGGTTTCAGGAGTTGATCCATGATCAGTCATTCACAGATATTGCCCCATCTGGTTTCAGGAATTTAACCTGGAACTATTGAAAATTGTTGATGATATTTGTTTGTGGATCTTACCTGAAAAGATAAAGGATTCACGATATGTAATGTCATGAAGTATGAAATGTATTGCGTAATGATGTTCTCAAAATAAATGAGCTTGTGCTGTATGCTTTTGTATGCGCATGCCATGATGTATGAACATGTAATATTGTTGCGAAGTATCTTTGTCTCGGAAAATAAATCCCTGACTGCTGCTGAAGAGTACCAGGAAGCTGAATCCCGGACTGTTGTTGGTGAATGAAGAAAGTGATTCTTCAACTTCCGCTGGGGATGATGAATGGAGATAATTTTTCTGGTGACTCCCTTTCTCTGCCGGGGATCTTTGACTTCTGCTTGAGAATGACTTTGCTGGGGAGAAGCATTATGTTGGAAGATTTCACCAATTTAGAGAAACAAACTCCGCTGGGGGATGAACTTTCGTAGCTAAAAAAATAAACTCTACTGGGGATAAGGCTTTATAAACTACTTGAGATTTATAAAACTCTGTTGTGGAATACTTTGATTTCAGCCCTCTGAGGGAACTTTGCTGGAGAGATTAATTCCTGCTTGGGGAAGAAGAGGTCAAAACTTTGGTTGTTTTTGCTCTGTAGAGGATACTGACATCACTAGACTGTATGCTGAGGATATGGCAGTGACCTTGCAGTAGGACATCCCTGCCTTTTTATTTGCTGGAGAAAGTAACAGCGGGGACCACAAATGGCCTTTAGACATTATCCCGTTTCTTAAAGTCATTCGCAATTGTCTTTCTATTTTTTATGCAAGTATTTGTAAAGAGTAATCATATTTAAATGCATATGTCAAAAATAATCACTGGACGTTTTTGCAAAACAAAACAAATATGAAAACGAATAGTTTTTGAACTTCCAAAGTGATAATCTATATTGATTTGAAGAAGTTTGCCTATAACAAGCGTTTTTGTACAAAGAGACCGACATTCCAGTAAGAGAATTTCGTCGTGAAAACTATGCAAAATAGTGTATGTGATACGGTGGGAGAACTGACTTGAGGTTTCGTGATTGTGTTTGCAAATGTCGCGGTTAGCAAGAGTCGCCACCGACTTTTATTTTATCCAAAAGGAAAGGTAAAAAGCACAGGAAAGACCTTTGAGATTGTTTTTGGGTTCGGGGGGTAGATTATGAAAAGGGAAGGTGCTAGCACCCTTTTCATCCATGGTTTTCCATGGGCTCTTAGTTACTTGTTTAGATCACTTGCTTTGCTTTTGCAATTGTTTGAAATGGTGCTTTGTGTGGTTTTGAAAGTATTTTGAAAAGAGGCCATCGTTTAGGCAATCTTTGTAATGATTCTTGTTTGTAAGAATGTATACAAAGATGTTTGTCTTTTGAAAAATGTTTTAATGTTTGAAAGTTGTTTGGAAATTGTTTTAGAAATGTGTGTGTTTGTTTGAAAATAGCATGGATTGTTTGCAAATTGATCAAGTAACTAGAAGCATCTACCTACTCAAAAGTCTTTATTGTACATTTTTATTCCTTTGACATTGTTGATCTACTATTATTTTAGTAGACAACCCGATCTTTGGATGTTAAACGGGACAGACGTGGGTCATCGTATGACCATGATAGCAATGGTGTCAAGTATCTTAGCAAGTTTTAGGGACCAAGATCATTTGTATAGGCAACCTTTTGATAGCGTCATCGAGAGACTATGATCTTTTGTTTAATTTTGTTTTGCCAAGATACCTAGCATGCATACCATGGCCATTTTGTTTAGGCAACCAAGTGGGTGAAACCCTAGGGGTGCTTGTGTGCAATGTGTGTCATTTTACATGCATTTTTGTCTTGCATTAGGTCATGCTATTTGTTTGATTTTTTGTCTTATCATACAAACCCTAATTTACTAAACATGTATATAATGCGATAAATTGCGTAAAGTAAATCTAAGCTATTACAACAATTATTATGGGAGGGGGGATACAAGTTTTGAATGGGGATATTTACACAAAATAAAACCCTCATTTACTATTACAACCCAATTGAATTATGTACAATAAATAAATAAGCAATTATTTAAATATGCAATAAAATGTAAATATGTAAGAAAATGTTTTTCAATTGATTTTTTGTATGAGAAAATAAAATTATCTAAGTCCTAAAAATAAGAAAAAATAATATTATTATTTTTGAAAGGGGGAAACCCTAATTTTGATTTAATAGAAAATATGTCCTATATCATTTATTTTTATTCATTTATGTACAAGAAAAAAATAATAATTAATATAATACATAAATATTAAAAATTAAATATGTGTGAAAATAATGTTTTGTGTGAAAAATAATAAAATAAAAATGTATAGTATTTTTATTAAAAGTTTTATGAATAAATAAGAAAATAAGCTCTATTTATTAAAATAAAACTATTTTATATGTGAGAAAAAATAATAAAAATAAAATAAAATTGCAAAAAATTAAGAAAATTATTTTTGTGATTTTTAATGTTCAGAAAAATAAATGCAAGTCAAAAATATAAAATATGCAAGAAAATATGCAAAAATATAAAAATAATCAAAGGGGGTGGAGATAGGAATATGAGGGGTGTGAAAAACAACAGGCCCAAGGCGCCAGGCCCAGAACGCCATCTTCATCCCTGTCCTTGGCTTCGCACGCGCATCCCATGTACAAACCTGCAACTCTCACATACATGCACAAAAGCAAAAACCCATAACACAAAACATGTAGCTCATGATCTCACGATTCCAGTGATATAAAAAACATGATCTAACTCTAAAAGACCAAGGAGAATTTCAATGGCCCTAATTCCTGGCCTAATTTTTTCAGCATGTTCAACCATCAAATACTCTTAACTCAGTTAATATAAATGGAAAGATTGCATATGTACAACTTAAGCAAGTTAAGGACTACATTTTTGCTTCACAAACCTAAGCTTAAGGATTCCTAAATAAAGAGATAGAACTTTGAAAAATACCTGGTTCAGCTGAGTTTGGATATGGCAATATGGGGACTTTGAGTGAGGCCTGAAGATCGTGTGAGCTTCCTTGAAGTTCCCTCAAGCTTTTTCCAATGCTCAGCTTGCCTTGAGAATGCTTGAAACTCCTTGTGAAAGTCAACCTGCAACCTTCCAAAATGAAAATGGTGATGTTTGAAATAGGGGTTACAGTTGCAAGACAAGGGCCTGGATAGTTTAGGTAGGATGTATGTAATGTGTTTGAAGTCTTAAAATGAGAAACGCACGAGCCAATATTGATTTGGAAAGGGTTCTGCAGATGATGCCCTGTTTGGGCAGAAAAATTTGATTTTGGTGTTTGAGAGTGTTTGGGATGCTATGGATTCGTGTATTGGCTTGCAACAAGTTTGTGAAGATGTTTCAAATGAAGCTAAGCCTTTCCTTTATCAGATGGACAAGTTATTTTGACTTTTGCAAGTTTGCTTGCTTTTGAAGAAAGTTGACATGACCATGCCAAAGGCCTGTACAGGCTAGCTTGTGGATTGTAGAGGGTTGGTATACTTTTCCTGATGTTTGTGGATCTTGCTTGCAACAAAAGATCAAGTCCATGGCTCAAGAAATGTAAAGTTGGAAAAAGCAAGCTTTATCAAAGTAGTATTGTGAACTTTATGCCATTTTTGGATTAATTCATTGTGCAATGCTTCAAAAGTCAAAACAAGACCATTATCCATTGAGTTTTCATTTAATTTAGGAGTGTAGAAGGGATTTGGGACCTGTAATGCAAGGTACAAGCATGCTAGGACAAATTTGCAACTTGAAGCATTTGTAAACATGACTTGAACAAAAGTGACAAATTGCCATTTTCTCTTCTTCGATTCTCCCTAACCATAAATGATCTTGGAGAGTTCTTGGACATTTTGGAAAGCTTTTAACATGATCTACAATACATATTTGAAATGAATTTTGAGATACCTCTTGGAACTAGGTGAAAAATGTCCATGAAGTTAGGTCAAAATCCTGCCTAAATTAGGGCAAATTTTCACTAAGTTAAAAAGTTTATGGACCCCTATTCATAAAATCATAACTTGAGATCCAAGCATCTTTTGGGAAAACTTTGTGTATCAAAGTTGTAGATTTCATGTAGGACTACAACTTTCATGTTGGAAGTTTTCTTTGAATCCAATTGCATAATGGTGAAAAAGTTGTGGATAGTTGGAAAAAATAAGAAATTTTCCATACTTAGAAATTTTCTAAGTTATGAAAAATTTTCAAATTGAAACCCTAATTTGCAAAATTGATTTTATTGATCAAAAAGTTTCATGTTTTGACATATATTGATGAATTATGACCCTTGTCACTTGATTTTTACCAAAAAGTCAAAGTTTGACTTTTCAGTGTACAGTTGACTTTTGATCGTTGACTGAAAAATTCATCTGTCAATCCTATGCATTTGAGATCTTTTGAACTATGTGATTAGGTCAATATGATTCTATTGAGTACTTGGAATCATGCTTGATCCCAATTGGTCATTGGCTAGGTTAAAAATCATAAATTTCCCTTTCTCAGTCAAAACCCTAATTTTGACCATTTTGCCCTTTTGATGATTTGATCAAATTTCTTGAGGAGTTGTGGTCCAAACTTGATCAAATTGTACATAGGAGCCTAGAATGTTGCTGTGGATCAAAAATTATGAATTTTGACTGTAAATTGGCCATGATTGACTTTTTCCCCAATACAGCTGATTTTTAGGTCAACTGTCCAATTGACTGGGCAAAAATGTGATTCAAGGCTTGAAACTTGGTATGGGAAATCTTAGGGGTCCAAGATGGTGTATGAAAGTCACATGAAGCATTGTCGGTCCAAAAATTCTTGTGTAAACTCAAACCCTAATTTTAGGTCATCAGTGCAAGATGAGGTCCTGAGCTGAGCAAACCCTAATCTTGTCTTGAGTCTAGGAAGTCTAGTAAGGAAAAATCTTGATAATATGAGAGGGAAAATTTTGGGGTACAACAGCTGCCCCTGTTCAATCTTCTTGAACCTGAAGAGTTAGATTGGCGAGCTTTGTCGTTCGTGACTCAAAGGTAAAAGATGATTGGACACTAGAGTGCCCGTAAATTTGCACTCGTCAAAGATGTAGTTGAGGAAATGGGCTTAAAGATGCCATTTGGAAATGTGATAGAATCTTGTTGGAGATGGGCTTGTAGATTCCAACCTAGAATGTTTGTTGAGTTGTAAGTTGTAAGTCAAAAGAATGAGTATTCAGAATGGTGTCCGCGCCTGGAACGTATCTGAACTGTATCTGGAGACTTGTAACGAGAAACATAATAGCATCCGTGTCTGGAGCGTCTCTAAACTATATCTGGTAGTTGAAATCTGAATGAGCAATAGAATAGCATCCGTGTCTGGAGCGTCTCTGAGCTGGGGAAAATCAGAATAGGTGACAGAATGGCAACCGTGTTTGGAGCGTATCTGGACTGTATCTGAAGTTTTGAATCTGAATGAGTAACAGAATAGAATCCGTGTCTGGAGCATATCTAAACTGTATCTGAGATCTGAATCTGATTGAGCAACAGAATGACTTCCATGTCTGGAGTGTATCTGTACTGTATCTGAATCGGAAAATTGAATAAGGGCCAGAATAGCATCTGTGTCTGGAGCGTATCTGAGCTAGAATCTGAATAAGTGACAGAATGACTTCTGCGTCTGGAGTGTATCTGAACTTGAAATGGAATAGGAGATCTGAATAAGTGACAAAATGGATTCCGCGTCTGGAGCGTATCTGAACTGTATCTTGATCTTGAATTCTGAATGAGTAATAGAATGACTTCCACGTCTGGAGTGTATCTTTACTGTATCTGAGATCTGAATCTGAATGAGAAACAAAATGACTTCCGTGTTTGGAGTGTATCTGAGCTGGGGAAATCAGAATAAGTGACAGAATGGCAATCGTGTCTGGAGCGTATCTATACTGTATCTGAATGTTGAGGTCTGAATGAGTATCAGAATGACTTCCGTGTCTGGAGTGTATTTGTACTGTATCTGAAATCTGAATCTGAATAAGTGACAGAATGACTTCCGTGTCTGGAGTGTATCTGAACTTTAAATGGAATAGGTGACAGAATGACTTCCGTATCTAGAGTGTATCTGAGCCGTATCTAGAAGTTTGTTCTGAATGAGAAATAGAATGGCTTCCGTGTCTGGAGCGTATCTAATCTGTATCTGATAGTTGAAATCTGAATAAGTATCAGGATGGCATCCTTATCTGGAGCGTATCTGTATTGTATCATGATTGTATACTGTTAATGGTAGCTTGTCAATCTTATCCTGAAAAGGGTAAAATGTTAGCTGAAACACAAAGTTATGTTGCATGAAATGTATGATGCAATAAATGTATTTTATCAATGTTTATGATATATGGATGTAATATATGCGCATATAAGTTGATTTGCTGTATTACTGAGGAAAATAAATCCTTGACGGATGGGGATAATAAAACTCTTGATTGCTGCCGGGGAAAATAAATCCTTGACTGCTAAGAGTAAGAAAATCTTGGTGACTGTTGGGGGCAAGAAATCCTTGACAACTTCTGTGGGGATATGAGGATCCTTTATGTCTTGAAGTTGGAGTAATGACACAAATTCTGTTGTGAGAGATTCCATATACTGCCTGAGTAATCTGCTTGGGGAATCCAGAGAATTTTGACGACTTCTACTGGGGGTTACACAATGGAAATCCTTGATCTGCTGGAGAATAAGGAAGACTCTGATGACTTCTGCGGGGAAGTAAGAATGAGAATCTTCATTCTGTTGAGGAGCAATAAAACTTTGGTGACTTTACTGGGGAAATAAGAATGAGAATCTTCATTCTGTTGAGGAGTAAAAACTCTATGGGGAAAAAGGTTTACTGCTGGAGAGTATGTTCAAGAGTTTTCGGTTGTCTGCCACTCTACTGGGGAGTCATCCTAGGTTGGGGAGTGACAAAGGTTAACTGTTATCTGGTTGATTTCCAGGCTTCAAGATAACTTGCTGGGGATTGATAGTTTGAAGTTTCGACTCGACTGGGGAAGAAGGTTTCAGCTCCGCTGGGGATCTGTAACTCAAAGTTTTTGCTCCACTGGGGGTTGGGAGCTTGAAGTTTTAACTCTGATGAGGATTAAGAGTTTGAAATTTATCTCTGTTAGGGATATCTATTTCAAGGTTTTGGCTCCGCTGGGGATCTAGATGATGTACTGTAGGGATTGCTCCTGGAATAGCCTAAAGACGTTTTCCTATCCTTTCAGTCTGCCAGTAATTGTTCTTTTCCATCTTGTTTATTTGTAAACAGTAATTATGTTCAGATGCATATGTTCATCAACGAATCATTGGACGTTTTTGCAAATAAAAACACAAGTGTAAAAGAAAAAGACAAATAGTTTTTGTATTTTGAAGGAGACATCTTTGTATTTACTTTGAATAAGTGTTTTGTACAAAAGAGACATGCATCCTAGTAAGAGGATGGTGTCATAAAAGTAAGAAAAATTTATACAAAGATGGCTATGTGTAAAAATCCCATGGGGTTCCCATTCCGCTATAGCCTTCATATCTCTGAATATCTTGTCCATCCGCTGCTTTGTCCGAAGATGATTGGATTGATCAGAAACTCCATAGTTTGTCAGTGAAGAGGTTGTCCTTAAAGTGATCCGACGAGACATAGTCATACGCTTTAATTCCCTAACTTTTTCCTGGACCGCCCTTTCGGGTTTTCAGTCCACCGGGAAATGCTTTTTTGCCCAAGTCACCCTTTCGGGTTTTTAACTTGCCGGGTGTACAAAATTTTTTTTATCCCTAATTTTTTCTTGAACCCCCCTTTCGGGTTTTCGATTCACCGGGATGCCCTTTTTTTGCCTAGGCGTGTTAACCTAGCGGGTCATTTATGCGTAGTATCTTTTGACTATGTCTGTGCTCGCATGGTGTGGCAAGTCGTCGCCGTCCATGGTGGTCAAGATTATTTCCCCACCAGAAAAGATGTTCTTGATCACAAATGGTCCTTCATAGGTAGGAGTCCATTTTCCCCTGGGATCGCTTTGTGGCAAGATGATGCGCTTGATCACAAGATCTCCAACTTGGTATGTCTGGCGTCTGACTTTCTTGTTGAAAGCCTTGATCATCCGTTTTTGGTACGTCTGACCGTGGCAAACAGCAGTAAGTCTCTTCTCGTCAATTAAGTTCAATTGACCAAGTCGGGTTTAGATCCAATCGTCTTCACTCAAACCAGCATCTTTCATGATTCTCAAGGAGGGAATCTGAACCTCGATAGGTAAAACAACCTCCATGCCATATACCAAGGAATAGGGTGTTGCCCCAGTTGATGTGCGTGCCGTGGTACGATACCCGTGGAGAGCAAACAGTAACATCTCATGCCAGTCCTTGTAGGTGACTGTCATCTTTTGTATGATCTTCTTGATATTTTTGTTAGCAGCTTCGACTGCACCATTCATCTTTGGCCGGTAGGGAGATGAATTGTGGTGTTGAATCTTGAACTGCTCGCACAAAGCGGTGATCATAGTATTGTTAAGGTTCATACCGTTATCAGTGATAATCCTTTCGGGGATACCATACCGGCATATAAGGTTCTGCTTGATGAAGCGGGCAACAACATTCTTTGTAACGGATGCGAAAGAGGCTGCTTCGACCCACTTGGTGAAGTAGTCAATGACCACCAGAATGAAACGGTGTCCATTGGATGCTGTAGGCTTGATCTCTCCAATCATGTGGATTCCCCACATAGCGAATGACCAAGGAGCTGTTAATACATTTAGAGGAACATGAGGCACGTGCACCTTGTCTACATAGATTTGACATTTATGGCATGTTCGGGAGTGTTGATAACAGTCAGCTTCCATGGTAGACTAGTAATAGCCTGCCCTTAGAATCTTCTTAGCCATCGTATGCCCGCTAGAGTGAGTGCCGAAGGTACCTTCATGCAATTCAGCCATGATCTTTTTAGCTTCAGCTTTGTCCACACAACGGAGCAGAATAGAATCATGATTGCGCTTGTATAGGATGCCATTACTTAAGAAGAACTTAGCTGAGAATCTCCTTAAGAACTTTTTATCATTGACTTAAGCTCCTTCAGGGTATTCTTGTGCCTCGAGATACCTTTTGACTTCATGAAACCACGGCTGGTCCACTACTTCATCGGTATTAATCTCGTGATAATGTACAGGTTCGTCCATCCGTTCAATGGATATTTGGGGAGCCTCATTGTCCCAATCAAGTTTAAACATGGATGACATTGTAGCTAGAGCATCTGCTAGCTGATTTTCTTCTCGCGGGAAGTGCTCGAAGGTAATCTGCTCGAAATGTGGTAACAATGTCAAGACATGTTCTTTGTAAGGGATGAGGATTGGATGCTTAATATCCCACTCTCCTTTGATCTGACTAATGACCAAAGCTGATTCCCCAAACACAATCAAAGATTTGATTCCCAAGTCTATGGAAGCCTTGAGTCCAAAGATGCAAGCTTCGTACTCTGCCATGTTGTTCGTACAGTTGAAGCAAAGTTAGGCAGTGAAAGGTGTATGGCAACCTTCTGGAGAGATGAGTACCGCGCCGATACGGTTGCCAAGTGCATTGGAAGCCCCATCAAAGTACAGGGTCCATCGGGATCCTTGTTTAGGTCCGTCATATGGTCTGATATCTTCAATGTTGTCCAATGTCATGATGTCTTCGTCAGGGAATTCGAACTTCATTAGTTGGTAATCTTCGACAGCTTGATGAGCTAGATGGTCAGATAGCACACTCCCCTTTATAGATTTTTGGGTCGTGTACTGTATGTCGTATTCCGTTAGGATCATATGCCATCTAGCTATTCTTCCAGACAAAGCAGGCTTCTCAAAGATGTACTTTATCGGATCCATCTTAGATATCAGCAAAGTGGTATGAGTCAACATATACTGCCTTAGCCGGCGAGCAGCCCATACCAAAGTGCAGCAAGTTTTCTCGAGCAGTGAGTATCGGGTCTCACAGTCGGTAAACTTTTTGCTAAGGTAATAAATGGCATGCTCTTTTCGGCCAGACTCGTCATGTTGGCCCAGTACGTACCCCATTGAATTCTCTAAGACAGTCAGATACATGATTAGCGGTCTTCCCTCGACGGGTGGCATCAAGATAGGAGGTTCTAGCAAATAATCCTTGATTTTATCGAAAGCAATCTGACAGTCATCATTCCATCTAACTACCTGATCTTTCTTCAACAGCTTGGAGATTGGCTCACAAGTAGACGTTAGGTGAGAAATGAACCTTGCAATGTAGTTTAGGCGTCCTAAAAAACCTCTAACCTCCTTCTCAGTGCGAGGAGTATGCATTTCTTGTATAGCTTTGACTTTGGCAGGATCAACCTCGATGCATTTGTTGCTGACAATGAAACCTAAGAGTTTACCGGACCGGACTCCGAATTTACACTTGTTGGGATTCAGTCTGAGCTTGTACTCCTTCAACCTGACAAACAGCTTTTGCAAGTGATCAAGGTGTTATTCTTCAGTTTGTGATCGGGATATCATGTCATCTACGTAGACCTCTATCTCATGATGTATCATTTCATGAAACAAAGCTACCATGGCGCGTTGATAGGTTGCCCCGGCATTCTTCAGTCTGAATGGCATCACTTTGTAGCAAAATGTACCCCACTGTGTAACAAAAGTAGTTTTCTCCATGTCCTCAGGTGCCATTTTGATCTAGTTATAGCCTGAGAATCCGTCCATGAAAGAAAATACTTTGTGATGAGCTGTGTTGTCAACCAGGATGTCAATGTGCGGAAGTGGAAAGTCATCTTTAGGGCTGGCCCTGTTTAAATCTCTATAATCCATGCATATTCTCACTTTTCCGTCCTTCTTAGGCACGGGCACAATGTTAGCAACCCATTGAGGATAGGAAATAATAGCCAGAAATCCATAATTGAACTGCTTCATAACTTCTACTTTGATCTTTTCTGACATGTCAGGTCTCATGAGGAAGACCTTTTGTTTCACTGGTGGACAATCTTCTCTTGTGGGTAGACGGTGTACCACGATGTCTGCATGGAGTCCCGACATGTCTTCGTATGACCGGGCGAAGATCTCAACATAATCATGCAACACCTGAATTAGCCGCTCCTTGACACTCGACTCTAGATTGGCACCTATCTTGATTTCCTTTTTATCATCCTCAGTACCCAAGTTGATTGTATCCAATTGCTCCTCATGAGGCTGAATTGCTCTTTCCTCTTGCTGTAGTAATCTGGCCAATTCCCCTGGCACCTCACCATCTTCCTCACCTTCGTATTCGGCTTGGTAGATCAGATTTTCAGAGTCACTGAAGGCTATAGCAGTATCGTTACCCATGGGATCCCGAATGGAAAGGTACCTACATTTGTGAGTGTGGGTGTGTGTAAGGGATAGCCATCTTAAAACAACAAAATGTAAAAGAAAAGCAATGAGCAAAAAGGGTTTAAATATGAAAAGCGTCCATGATTCATTAAATGACATATGAAAATGAAATAAGAACCCTTACAAATAGATCTATGTGCCTCTGGTAAGACACAAGGTTGAAAAAGTACGAATTGTTTGTGAATTATTATAGTCCAACAAAAATGGAAAAGATAAATTACTGCGGTATGAAAGTAATCGGAACAAAGTCTTTTGCTTCCCAGTTGCACAGTCCTCCGTCAACAGTAGGAAAAATCCAGTCTTCCAGGCTGCCCTCTTCTTCACTATCCTCTAGTGCATTAACCCCTCGGTGGCTGATCTTCACAGGTGGCCCTCCGGCACGGGAGCGGCGCACGGCCTTCTAACCAGTCGAAGTAAATCCCATACCGAACTTGTCTGATTTGAAAGGAAAGTCGGGAAGCTTCCCCCAGATTGTGGATCCGCCTTCTTCCACTACTGCTCTAGCGTCCTTGAGAGACAACATCCGAGGCGGAGATCTGGTAACTGTGGGTATAGAGGACACTATCTTGGTCTCTGCTATCTCCTCAGAGAACTCTTCGAAGTGTTAGAAAGGGGTCTCTATGAATTCGCCATCCAATTCTACATAACAGAAAGAATTAAGATGACTGATCATGTATTCCTCTTTGCCATGAACAATTATAATTTTCCCCTGGACAGGGTACTTGAGAATTTGATGCAGAGTAGAAGTGACAGCTCCAGCATGGTGGATCTAAGGTCTTCCCAACAGGAAAGAATAGGAAGGGCGGATGTCCATCACGTAGAATGTTGAATTGAACGTCTGGGTACCCACCTTGATCGGGATGTCCACCTCTCCATGGACCATCCTCTTAGAACCATCAAAGGCTCTGACAATTATATTGCTGGGTTTCTGGGTTAAGCCTTCACATTCCAGTCTATCCAAGGCTTTCTTTGGCAAGACGTTTAAAGACGAACTAGTGTCTACCAGTACGTGTGCTAGGGTTGTCCCTCTGTATTCCACCGAGACATGCAAAGCATCATTATGTTTTCTCCCTTTCGAAGTTAAATCTACATCGGAGAATCCTAGACCATTGTCAACTGTTAAACTAGCCACACATTCCTAGATCTGATACACGGAGGTTTCTTGCGGCACGTGGGCCGTCTTCAAAAACTTGACCAAAGCTTTAGCATGTGCCTCAGAGCACAACAACAAGGCTAACATAGAGATTTTGGAGGGGGTCTGCCCCAGTTGCTCAACAATATCATAATCACTTTTCTTAATGATCCTCAGAATTTCTTCCATCTCTTTCTGGGATGTATCGGGAATAACAAGTGATTGAGCCTTCGTCAAGACAGGCTCCTCTTGAACATTCTTTCCTTTTTTCTCAGTAGCGGAAACAGGGATGGGAATTGCATTGTCATTGTTGGTGGGTACACTTGCAGGTACAATTACTGATATAGGTGTAATCTTCGGAATGGCCGCGGGTCCAAAGACTACTGTTGGAGGAGCAATCTATGGAGAAAAGATTCTTCCACTACGGGTAACTTTGCTTGTTCCGGAAATGTTATTGATGTCGGGATTATCCTCCTCAGAGCTTTCTTCTTCAATGGTCTGTTCAATCTATTTGACACCATGGTAGTAGATTTCTCCACCATAGTTCCATGGTACCATTTTATCGGTTTTGTATGGGGTTGGCCCGAGCATTGTTATCTTCAACGGAGTAGTCACTGGAGCAGATGTAATCCTAACGGGTTTTTTAGGAACCCTGGAAGAATTGGCGTATATGGTTATTATAGAAACTTTTGGAACTGGAATGGGTGAGATAGGAGCTTTCTCAAACAAAATTTCCTTGTTATCAATCAATTGTTGGATTCCTTTCTTCAATAGAGGACAGTGAAATGGGGAGGACAGGCAAGCATGGCAATCTTGGTCACAACCTGGGAACACCCCAGCCTTTGACAAATTCAACTTGATGGTTAGGAGAGGAGTTAAGAGTTCATCCACAGTAGAAACAAACAGATCTTCTTCTACAGCATTGGCATTGTGCCCATTCCTCGGCATTGGGGCGGAGATAACATTCAGCTTTTCAGGAGCTTCAAATTCAACTTCCTTTGCGTCAATTAGATCTTGAATCTTATTCTTCAGGGCCCAACAGTTGTTGGTGTCGTGCCCTGGACTTTCTGAGTGGTACGCACATCTGGCATTGGGATGGTAATATGGAGATGAAGTATTGGGATTTTTAGGGGCCTCTTTTAGCATGGCCAGGTTCAACTTCAAGATATGTGGTAGTACTTGAGCAGGAGTCATGTTTATCTTGGTGAATTGCCTTACAGGCCTTTCCACCCTTTGCTGGTTATTTCTCGGCTGGTCATTTCTCGGCTGGTTGTTTCTCGGTTGCTCTGATGCATACTTCTAAATCATAACGGCCCTCACAGTTGGTTGTCTTTCAATTCTTCCCTGATTCCTTTAGGCATAGACAACAGACACTTCCTTCTTTCCAGTGAAGGGCTTTTTTGCAACAGTTGAGGCAAATGCGTCTTTGTGAATTTTCCCGCTTCTAATACCGGCCTCCACTCTTTCGCCAGTTAGAATCAACTCAGTAAACACTGTAGAAGAGCTCCCTATCAGGTGATTAAAGAAAGGACCTGACAGAGTCCCCAAGAACATATCAACTAGATCTCTTTCTGACAAAGGTTGTTGCACCCTTCCGGCCCAATCCCTCCACTTTTGGGCGTAGTCTTTGAAACCCTCATTGGTAGCCATAGCCATACTTTGTAGCTGAGTATGGGTTGGCGCCAAATCGGCGTTATATTGATACTGTTTATAGAATGCGGCTGCCAAATCCTCCCAATTATGGACATCTGACCTCTCCAACTGGTAGAACCAATCCAGATGCGTCCCCAACAAACTATCCTGGAAAAAGTGGACCCACAGGTCTTTGTCAGAAGAATGTGGTTGAATTTTCCTGACATAAGATCGTAGGTTCATCTTGGGACAAGACACCCCGTCGTACATAGCAAACAGTGGCACTTTAAACTTAGGAGGGATTACAATTCCAGAAACCAACCCTAATTCCTCAAAATCCAACCCCGGTACTCTCTGTATCTCCATAGCAGCTAGACATTCTTCCAAGTTTTTGTATTTGCCATCGGCCGGAGGATACTGTTGTTCAGAGTAATCCTCATCTTCCTCTTCTTCTTCTTCCTCAGAATCAGATGGTACTGCTGTTTATTTTCCCTTTCTTACCCCTTCATCAGATGTTGAGGGGAATTCCAAAGTCCGCCTGGCTTGTCCTTCAAACCTTCTGCCCATGATAACCACACTGGCTCGCTTCTTCTTCTTTTTCTCTTTGTCCTTCTCTAGCAGAGTCTTGAGCTCCTCCTGCCCCTTGGCTAAGGTCAAGAGTAGCTGTTTAAATTGTGAATTCTGAGCTTGCAAATCTTTGATCGTTTGTTCAATATCCATCTTGCTG
Organism: Vicia faba; assembly: GCA_948472305.1. Lineage (NCBI taxonomy): Eukaryota > Viridiplantae > Streptophyta > Magnoliopsida > Fabales > Fabaceae > Vicia > Vicia faba. Next base: position 325,545,492 of record OX451741.1, on the reverse strand, counting down.
AAATAAACAGCAGAGAGATGAGGAAACTTGGTGTGAAGACCTGTTTATGCATATGATGAATGATATGTATTCATGTAATGCTTTTAAGGATTCAGAAATTCAAATTTGTTTTGAAAAAAAAAGAAACACACGTCATATTAATAAGATAGAATTGTTAGTACATCAATTCCCCTCGGGCAAAATAATACAAAATTCTAAGGTAAAAAGACGTTGCGCATCCTCTTTGGTGCAATGTAGGTGTTGAGAGTATGCTCTTCGTGAAGTTGACGAGTGAGCTCCAAAACCTTCTTCTCGCTTGCGTAGAATTGGGCTTCGAAAGTATCGCGCTCTCCCTTGAGCTGTATCCAACTCCTTTGTAAATCTTCGAGTGATGTTGGCATGTCAGGATGTAGGATGGTGTATGGAACCTCTCCTTCCATAACAGGCTCTATAATCACTGGGAGAATGGAGGGGTAAGGCATCGTAAGACTTTGGGCACGGGTTCGTACCCACTTGAGGTAAGGCTCAAGAGGGATGGAATTCTTGTGTCCCAAGGTCTTACTGTCTACCTTGTTGGGTATCCTCCAAGCTCGGATGAATCTTTGTCGGAGTCCTTGGTCGTCGTTGTCGAAGTCGAAAACCAAAACTTGAATCAGCATGTCATGTGGGCCATCCCTTCGGGCATAACCAAACTGTCTCAAAGCCAAGCAAGGGTTGTAGGTGATGCCTCCCCTAATTCCAAGTAGAGGTACATTAGGGAATTCCCCACAACAGTCAATGATGATAACATTCTCTTTTGATCGAGAACACCAATGAATATCTGAATGGGTAAGTGTCATCAATCGTTGTGACCACCTCAAACCTTGCTCATTCTTCAAAACTGATTGGGGAAGATGAGAAATAAACCATCTTTCCAGTAGAGGAGTGCAACACATGAGAACACCTTTTTTCCTCATTGTGCGAGTGTGAAAAGAGTGGAGGATATCCCCAAGCAATGTAGGCACTGGGTTGCGAGTCATGAAGATTTTGACATCACTCACATCTATAAGTTGGTCAGGGTTAGGGAACAAGACCATCCCATAAATGAGAAGAGATACAATCTCCTCAAAAGCTTGCAAGTCTAGATAATTCCAACAACTTTGGGCCTTCTCAAACAGAAACTTTGACAAGAAGCCTTTGACACCACTTCTAGTTTCCCAATATGTTGTGACATCAGATGAGTGCAAGCGTAAGGCTTTAGCAATATATTATGGATTTGGATCTCTTTCCATACCGTTGAAGGGTAGTTGATTGAGAATAGGAATTCTCAGCAGTTGAGAAAATTCCTCCAAAGTGGGCACAAGTTGGTAGTCAGGAAATGTAAAGCAATGATGCAAAGGGTCAGAGACTGGAAGAGAACTTTCAGCATATCCTCCTCAGTGTTGGAAGTGACTAAGTTGAGAAGACGACCATGTCTCTCGGTGAATGGAGAATTCTCAGGAATCCTTGAAGCTAGCTCCTTGAGTTGTGGAGGAATTCTTACAAGGTTGACTTGGATGGTTTTCCTGCGAAGTGAATCCATAACCTACAAAACAGGAACAAAGATGAATCTCCAAATCCTTGAAATGGTTAGTGGATGCATATGATGCTTTATGATGTCCATGATGTTATGCACAAGTATATATATACAAACAAATCACACAAGTTCCTAGTTTAGGCTTGCATGGGGTTTCATAGGTAAGTACCCTCTTGAAGTTTAGTTGGCTCAACCTGTCCTAGAAATAATAACCGGGTTCTAAGGAGCTCAATATCACTGGATTGTTTCCTTGTTCATTGTTTCAATTCAGCCTCTTTACTGGCGACCGAAATATTCCAAGGAACCAACCCTCAATGATTTTAGTATCGAGTATCTACCAACTTCGGACTGCACCAAAGCCGGTCATCTCACTACATCCTAAAAGGCCAAGTTGGTCAAGTAAAGGTTCTAAAAGTCCATTAGTGCTTCATGACATCACTCAACGGCCCCGTATTCTCTTTGATTGACTCAAAGGCTACCGGTACCCACAAATATGTCGCACTAATATAGCTATTGCTTAGACCATGTCGGTATACCCCGCACAGTTTCCACAATGTATTGCTATTTACCTATGAATGTTTCCCAAATCTGGGTAGAGGATTCAAACCCAAACAATAGAACCAAAGTGTAAAGCATACAAGTCAAACAAGATAAGCATGTAAAGGTGATCTAAAACCCTAAGGTAACCCCACTTTTATATATATTTTCCCCCAGCAGAGTCGCCAGTTCTGTGATGCGGTGGGAGAACTGACTTGAGGTTTCGCGTTTGTGTTTGCAAATGTCGCGGTTAGCAAGAGTCGCCACCGACTTTTATTTTATCCAAAAGGAAAGGTAAAAAGCACAGGAAAGACCTTTGAGATCGTTTTTGGGTTCGGGGGGGGGGGGGGGGGGGGTAGATTATGAAAAGGGAAGGTGCTAGCACACTTTTCATCCATGGTTTTCCATGGGCTCTTAGTTACTTGTTTAGATCACTTTCTTTGCTTTTGCAATTGTTTGAAATGGTGCTTTGTGTGGTTTTGAAAGTATTTTGAAAAGAGGCCATCATTTAGGCAATCTTTGTAATGATTCTTGTTTGTAAGAATGTATACAAAGATGTTTGTCTTTTGAAAAATGTTTCAATGTTTGAAAGTTGTTTGGAAATTGTTTTGGAAATGTGTGTGTTTATTTGAAAATAGCAAGGATTGTTTGCAAATTGATCAAGTAACTAGAAGCATCTACCTACTCAAAAGTCTTTCTTGTACATTTTTATTCCTTTGACATTGTTGATCTAATATTGTTTTAGTAGACAAACCTATATTTGGATGTTAAACAGGACGGTCGTGGGTCATCGTATGACCATGATAGCAATGGTGCCAAGTATCTTAGCAAGTTTTAGGGACCAAGATCATTTGTATAGGCAACCTTTTGATAGCGTCATCGAGGGACTATGATCTTTTGTTTTTTTTTTGTTTTGCCAAGATACCTAGCATGCATTTTACATGCATACCATGGCCATTTTGTTTAGGCGACCAAGTGGGTGAAACCCTAGGGGTGCTTGTGTGCAATGTGTGTCATTTTACATGCATTTTTGTCTTGCTTTAGGTTATGCTATTTGTTTGATTTTTTGTCTTATCATACAAACCCTAATTTACTAAACATGTATATAATGCGATAAATTGCGTAAAGTAAATCTAAGCTATTACAACAATTATTATGGGAGGGGGGATACAAGTTTTGAATGGGGATATTTGCACAAAATAAAACCCTAATTTACTATTACAACCCAATTGAATTATGTACAATAAATAAATAAGCAATTATTTAAATATGCAATAAAATGTAAATATGTAAGAAAATGTTTTGCAATTGATTTTTTGTATGAGAAAATAAAATTATCTAAGTCCTAAAAATAAGAAAAAATAATATTATTATTTTTGAAAGGGGGAAACCCTAATTTTGATTTAATAAAAAATATGTCCTATATCATTTATTTTTATTAATTTATGTACAAGAAAAAATAATAATTAATATAATACATAAATATTAAAAATTAAATATGTGTGAAAATAATGTTTTGTGTGAAAAATAATAAAATAAAAATGTATAGTATTTTTATTAAAAGTTTTTATGAATAAATAAGAAAATAAGCTCTATTTATTAAAATAAAACTATTTTATATGTGAGAAAAAATAATAAAAATAAAATAAAATTGCAAAAAATTAAGAAAATTATTTTTGTGATTTTTAATGTTCAGAAAAATAAATGCAAGTCAAAAATATAAAATATGCAAGAAAATATGAAAAAATATAAAAATAATCAAAGGGGGTGCAAATAGGAATATGAGGGGTGTGAAAAACAACAGGCCCAAGGCGCCAGGCCCAGAACACCATCTTCATCCTTGTCCTTGGCTTCGCGCGCACATCCCATGTACAAACCTGCAACTCTCACATACGTGCACAAAAGCAAAAACCCATAACACAAAACATGTAGCTCATGATCTCACGATTCCAGTGATATAAAAAACATGATCTAACTCTAAAAGACCAGGGAGAATTTCAATGGCCCTAATTCCTGACCTAATTTTTTCAGCATGTTCAACCATCTAATACTCTTAACTCAGTTAATATAAATGGAAAGTATGCATATGTACAGCTTAAGCAAGTTAAGGACTACATTTTTGCTTCACAAACCTAAGCTTAAGGATTCCTAAATAAAGAGATAGAACTTTGAAAAATACCTGGTTCAGCTGAGTTTGGATATGGCAATGTGGGGACTTTGAGTGAGGCCTGAAGATCATGTGAGCTTCCTTGAAGTTCCCTTAAGCTTTTCCAATGCTCAGCTTTCCTTGAGAATGCTTGAAACTCCTTGTGGAAGTCAACCTGCAACCTTCCAAAATGAAAATGGTGATGTTTGAAATAGGGGTTACAGTTGCAAGACAAGGGCCTGGACAGTTTAGGTAGGATGTATGTAATGTGTTTGAAGTCTTAAAGTGAGAAACGCACGAGCCAATATTGATTTGGCAAGGGTTCTGCAGATGATGCCCTGTTTGGGCAGAAAAATGTGATTTTGGTGTTTGAGAGTGTTTGGGATGCTATGGATTCGTGTATTGGCTTGCAACAAGTTTGTTAAGATGTTTCAAATGAATCCAAGCCTTGCCTTTATCAGATGGACAAGTTATTTTGACTTTTGCAAGTTTGCTTGCTTTTGAAGAAAGTTGACATGACCATGCCAAAGGCCTGTACAGGATAGCTTTTGGATTACAGAGGGTTGGTATACTTTGCCTGATGTTTGTGGATCTTTCTTGTAACAAAAGATCAGGTCCATGGCTCAAGAAATGTAAAGTTTGAAAAAGCAAGCTTTATCATAGTAGTATTGTGAACTTTATGCCATTTTTGGATTAATTCATTGTGCAATGCTTCAAAAGTCAAAACAAGACCATTATACATTGAGTTTGCATTTAATTATGGAGTGTAGAAGGTATTTGGGACATGTAATGCAACTTACAAGCATGCTAGGACATATTTGCAACTTGAAGCATTTGTAAACATGACTTGAACAAAAGTGACAAATTGCCATTTTCTCTTCTTCGATTCTCCCTAACCATAAATGATCTTGGAGAGTTCCTCGACATTTTGGAAAGCTTGTAACATTATCTATAATCCATATTTGAAATGTATTTTTAGATACCTCTTGGAACTAGGTGAAAAATGTCCATGAAGTTAGGTCAAAATCCTGCCTAAATTAGGGCAAATTTTCACTAAGTTAAAATGTTTATGGACCCCTATTCATAAAATCATAACTTAAGATCCAAGCATCTTTTGGGAAAACTTTGTGAATCAAAGTTGTAGATTGCATGGAGGAATACAACTTTCATGTTGGAAGTTTTCTTTGATTCCAATTGCATCATGGTGAAATAGTTGTGGAAAGTTGGGAAAAAATAAGAAATTTTCCATACTTAGAAATTTTCTATGTTATGATAAATTTTCAAATTGAAACTCTAATTTGCAAAATTGATTTTCTTGATCAAAAAGTTTCATGTTTTGACATATCTTGATGAATTATGACCCTTGGCACTTGATTTTGAACAAAAAGTCAAAGTTTGACTTTTTAGTGTACAGTTGACTTTTGATCAGTTGACTGCAAAATTCATTTGTCAATCCTATGCATTTGAGATATTTTGAACTATGTGATTAGGTCAAGATGATGCTATTGAGTCCTTGGAATCATTATTGATCCCAATTGGTCATTGGCTAGGTTAAAAATCAGAAATTGCCCTTTCTCAGTTAAAACCCTAATTTTGACCATTTTGCCCTTTTGATGATTTGATCAAATTTCTTGAGGAGTTGTGGTCCAAACTTGATCAAATGGTACATAGGAGCCTAGAATGTTGTTTTGGATCAAAAATTATGAAGTTTTACTGTAAATTGGCCATGGTTGACTTTTTCCCCAATACAGTTGATTTTTAGGTCAACTGTCCAATTGACTGGGCAAAAATGTGATTCAAGGTTTGAAACTTGGTATGGGAAATCTTAGGGGTCCAAGATGGTGTATGAAAGTCACATGAAGCATTGATGGTCTAAAAAATCTTGTGCAAACTCAAACCCTAATTTCAGGTCATCGGTGCAAGATGAGGTATTGAGCTGAGCAAATCCTAATCTTGTCTTGTGTCTAGAAAGTCTTGTAAGGAAAAATCTTGATAATATGAGAGGGCAAGTTTTGGGGTACAACAGTGTACAAAGATAAACAACTATGTGAAATGATCCCATTGGGTTCCCATTCTGTTATTTCCTTTATGTCCTTGAGCATCTCATCACTTTGCTACTTGTCCGAAGCTGACTGGATTGATTGGTATCGTTTGAGCTTGATAGTTAATACTGAAGTCTGGCTGCAAGGTGATCCAACGAGACATAGTTGTACGCTTAAAAATCCATAACCGTTGCCTAGACCTCCCTTTCGGGTTTTCAGTCCACCGGGATACCTTTTTTTCCCAAGCCTCCCTTTCAGGTTTTCGACTTGCCAGGTGTACATATTTTTTTAATTATTTTTTTATGTATATCCATAATTTTTTTCCTGAACCCTTTTGGTTCGCCGGGATGCCCTTATTTTTTCCTAGTCAGTCAACCTAGCGAGTCTTTATTCATGCGTAGTATCTTTTAACTATGTCTACATTCACAGGGTGAGGAAGGTCGTCATCGTCCATAGTGGTTAAGATCATGGCTCTACCAGAAAATATGTTCCTGATCACAAATGGCCCTTCGTATGTGGGAGTCCATTTGCCACTGGGATCACCTTGCGGCAGGATGATGTGCTTGATTACTAGGTCGCCAACTTGATATACCTGACGTCTGACTTTCTTGTTAAAAGCCTTGATCATACGCTTTTGGTACATCTGACCATGGCAAACAACAACTAACCTTTTCTCGTCAATCAGGTTCCATTGGTCAAGTCGAGTCTGGATCCAATTATCTTCGTTCAAACATGCATCCTTCATGATTCTCAAAGAAGGTATCTGGACTTCAATAGGTAGGACATCTTCCATACTGTATACCAGAGATAAAGGAGTTGCTCCCGTTGATGTGCATGCTGAAGTGCGGTAACCATGAAGAGCAAATGGTAACATCTCATGCCAGTCTTTATATGTCACTGTCATCTTCTGTATGATCTCTTTAATGTTATTATTAGCATCCTCCACAGTGCCATTCATCTTCATCCGGTAAGGGGAAGAGTTATGATGCTGGATTTTGAATTTCTTATAGAGTTTGGTGATCATAGTATTGTTGAGATTGGCACCATTATATGTAACGATTATTTTAGGGACACCATACCGATAGATAAGGTTATGTCTGATGAATCGAGCCACGACATTCTTGGTAATAGAACCAAAAGAGGTTGCCTCTACCCACTTCGTGAAGTAATCAATGGCAACAAGGATGAAGTGATGCCCGTTAGAAGTCGTAGGTCTGATTTCTCCAATCATGTTGATGCCTCACATTGAAAAGGGCCAGGGAGCAGTCAATACATTCAAAGGTACCGGAGGTACGCGTACTTTATTAGTGTAGATCTGGCATTTGTGACAAGTTCGGGAATGCTGATAACATTCTGCTTCCATAGTGGACCAGTAGTATCCTGTCCTAAAAATCTTCTTAGCCATCATGTGCCCACTAGAATGGGTGCCAAAGGTGCCTTCGTGCATGTCTACCATAATCCTCTCTGCTTCACTCTTGCCTATACATCGAAGCAAAGTAGAGTCGTGGTTGCGCTTGTAGAGGATCCCGTTACTAAGGAAAAACTTAGCAGATAATCTTCTTAGGAACATCTTATCATTAATGGATGCTCCCTCAGGATACTCTTGAGCTTCGAGATACCTTTTCACTTCATGGAACCAAGGTTTGTCCACTACTTCTTCGGTGCCAACTCATAACAGTAAGCTGGTTCATCCAATCTCTTAACGATGATCTGAGGAGCTTAATTGTCCCATCTTACTTTGAACATGAATGACATAGTAGCTAACGCGTCATCTATCTGATTCTCTTCTCGGGGAAAATGCTCAAAGGTAACCTCTTCAAAGTGTGGAATCAATGTCAGCACATGCTCTCAGTAAGGGATGAGATTATGATGTTTCGTGTCCCATTCTCCTTTGATCTTGCTGATTACCAAAGCCAAGTCTCCAAAAACAGTTAAGAACTTTATCCTTAAATCGATTGCATCTTTGAGACCCATGATGCATGCTTCATACTCAGCCATATTGTTGGTACATTTGAAACATAGCCTGACAGTGAAAGGAGTATGACATACCTCGGGAGATATGATCACGGTACCGATGCCATTCCTAAGTGCATTGGAAGCTTCGTCAAAGACCATGGTCCATCAGGATCCTTTTTCATGTCCTTCATTCGGTCCAGGTTCTTCATAATCAGTCACTAACATGATATTCTCATCCAGGAATTCAAAGTTCATGGATTGATAGTCGTCCACAGTCTGATGAGCCAAATGATAAGCTAATACACTTCCCTTGATTGCTTTCTGGGTTGTGTATTGAATATCGTTTTCGGTCAGGACCATTTGCCATCTTGTTATTCTTTCAGAGAGAGAGAGGGCTTCTCAAAGATGTATTTGATAGGGTCCATCTTAGATATCAACAAAGTAGTGTTGATCAACATATACGGTCTCAGTCGGCGAGTAGCCCATGCCAAAGCGCATCAAGTTTTCTCAAGCAGTGAGTATCTTGTTTCACAGTCGGTAAACTTTTTTCTAAGGTAGTATATTGCATGCTCTTTTCTACCAGACTCGTCATACGGCCCCAGCACACACCCTATTGAATTATATAATATTGTTAAGTACATTATCAAAGGTCTTCCTTCAACCAGAGGCATCAGAATTGGAGGCTCTTGAAGGTATTCCTTGATTCTGTCAAAGGCAGTCTAACATTCATCATTCCACTTTAACACTTGATCTTTCTTCAGGAGTTAGAAGATTGGCTCATAAGTAGAAGTTAGATGGGAAATGAACCTGGAAATGTAGTTTAAACGTCCCAAGAAACCTCTAACTTCCTTCTCAGTGCGAGGATCCGACATCTCTTGTATGGCTTTAACCTTTGCAGGGTCTACTTGAATACCTTTGTCATTGACAATGAAACCCAAAAGCTTACCAGATCTTACCCCAAAGGTGCACTTGTTCAGATTCATCCTTAATTTGTACATCTTTAGCCTATCAAATAGTTTTTGCAGATGATCCAGGTGTTCCTCTTCAGTTTGAGACTTGGCTATCATGTCGTCAACATAAACCTCTATCTCATGGTGAATCATATCATGGAACAAAGCTACCATAGCATATTGATATGTTTCCCCAGCGTTCTTCAACCCAAATGGCATAACCTTGTAACAGAAAGTGCCCCACTGTGTGACGAAAGTTTTATCTCCATGTCTTCCGGTGCCATTTTAATCTGATTGTAACCAGAGAAACCGTCCATGAAGGAGAAGATCTTATGTTGTGAGGTGTTGTCAACCAGAACATCAATGTGGGGAAGCGGGAAGTCATCCTTGGGGCTTGCTCTATTCAGGTCTTTTTAGTCCACACACATACGTACCTTATTGTCCTTCTTAGGTACCAGAACGACATTAGCAACCCGTTGTGGATAGGAGGTGACAGCCAAGAATTCGATGTTGAATTGTTTCATAACTTCGGCCTTGATCCTTTCTTACATCTCAGGGCGCATCCGACGAACCTTCTGCTTTACCGGAGGGCAATCTTCTTTAGTTTGTAGACGATGAACCACAATATCAGTGTCCAATCCTGGCATGTCTTTGTATGACCAGGCGAATATCTCAACATAATCATACAACATATGAACTAACCATTGTTTGACACTGGACTCCAAGTTAGCACCTACCTTGACTTCTTTTTTGTCCTCTTCAGTACCCAAGTTCACTGTTTCAAATGGCTCTTCATGAGGCTGGATAGTTCTTTCTTCCTATTGTAACAGTCTAGCAAGTTATCCTGGTACCTCACAATCTTCCTCACCTTCATCCTAGGCTCGGTTGATCAGATTTTCAAAGTCATAATTGGCAATAGCAGAACCGTTATCAATGGGATCCAGAGTGGATATGGATCTGCAGTTTGATATGTGAGTGTGTGTAAGAGCATATCTATTTATTTTTTGATAAAGTAAGAACAGGAAAGAAAAACAGAGAGCGTAAAATTTGCGTGCAAAACGTCCAATGTTTTATTTATGACATATGAAATTGAAAAATGATAACTCTCACAAATAAACCATTGTTCCTCGGGCCAGACACAAGGCTATAAAGTTTGTATGGTTCATTTATTACATATCCAAAAACAAAAAAAGATAATTACTCCTGAATAGAAGTAATCGGCATGAAGTCTTTAGTCTTCCAGTTGGTGAGTCCGCCACTGACAGTTGGGAAGATCCACTGGTCCATGTCACTATCCTCCAAAGCGTTAACCCCATGATTGCTGATGCGTAGGGGTGGTCCTCCGACACGAGCACAACGTACAGCCTTTTGAGCTCCTGATGTAAAACCCAAACCAAACTTGTCAAATTTGTAGGGAATGTCGGGGAGTTGGCCCCAAATGGTATATCCACCTTCTTCAACTACTGCCCTGGAATCCTTGAGAGAAGCCATTTTCAACGGAGGCCTGGTAATCTTATGAACAATGGTAGCAGTCTTGGTTGCAGCAATGGTCTGAGGAACCTCTTCAAAATTCTGACAGGGGGTCTCGATGAACTTTCCGTCCATCTCAACATACCTTAAAGAGTTCAGGTGACTTACCATGTACTCCTCCTCACCATAGACCGTGACAATCCTCCCCTTTACCGGGTATTTCAACATCTGATGTAGAGTAGAGGTAACAACTCCAGTCCCATGGATCCAAGGGAGACCCAATAAACAAGAATAAGATGGTCAGATGTCCATCACGTAGAAAGTGGAGTAAAATGTCTGAGAGCCAACTTTGATAGGGACGTCCACCTCCACGTGCACCATTCTTTTGGAACGATCAAAAGCCCTCACCACAATGTTACTGGGCTTCAGAGTCAATCCTTCGCAATCCAATCTGTCCAGAGAATTCTTGGGTAAGACATTCAACGACGAACCTGTATCCACTAGAACATGGCACAAAGTAGTGCCCATGCACTCAATGGAGACATGCAGGGCATCATTATGCTTCCTTCCCTTGGATGTCAAATCTGCATCAGAGAATCCTAGTCCATTATCAGCAGTCAAACTGGAAACACAGACTTCGAATTGATCAACAGAGGTTTCTTGTGGCACATGAACAATCTTGAGGAATTTCACCAAAGCCTTAGAATGGGCTTTAAAGCATAATAACAGGGCCAACATTGAGATTTTGGAAGGGGTATTCCCCAGTTGTTCAACCATATTGTAGTCACTCTTCTTTATAATCTTTTAAATTTCCTCCATATCTTTCTTGGAGGATCCAGGGATGATTTCTTTGGGTGCCTTCGTCCGGGTAGGCTCAATCAGTACTTCTTTTCCTAGAGTCTCAGCTAACTCAGTAGCAGGGGTGGAAACAGGAGTGGTTGCAGGAGTAGTAGCAGGAGTACTAGTAGGAACAACAGTAGGAATAACAGCAAGAGTGGCAATAGTCTTTGGAGAGATCTCGGGAGAGAAAATCCTTCTGCTTCTAGTAATTTTTCTGGTCCCGACATGTTAGTAATGTCAGGATCAAAGTCTTCATCATCTTTTTCTTTAACAACCAGTAAATCTTTCTTGACGCAATGGTAGTAAACGTCAGCACCATAATTCCAAGGAACAACTTTGTCCGAGGAATATGGTATAGGTCCAGGAAATGTAATTATCAACGGAGCAACTTTTGGAACATATGTAATCCTGACAGGTCTTTTGGAGGAGACCTTGGGAGGATTGGCAGAAATGGTAATGATAGAAACATCTTCACACGAAGCACTTGTAATTGGAGTCTTCTCAAACATAATTTCTTTATCATCCATCAGGCGCTGAACACCTTCCTTCAACAAATGGCAACCATTAGGTAGAGACAAACATAAGTGGCAACCTTCACCACAACCCTAAAATAAACCTACTTACAAGAGATTCTTTTTAACAATCAGAAGTGGAGTAGCTAGTTCATCAACAGAAGCAACAAACATGTAATCATCAATAGCATTAACACCACAGTCGTGCTTGGGCATAAGGGCAGTTATAACATCAGGAGTCTCAGGAGCTTCAAATTCAATCTCTTTTGCCTCAATCAAATCCTGCACCTTGTTCTTCAAAGCCTAACTGTCGTTTGTATCATGGCTTGGACTTTCAGAATGGTAGGCACACCGAGCATTTCAATTGTAGCGAGGAGATACAGTGTTGGGATTTTTGGGAGCCTCTCTCAAGGTAACCAGATTGGATTTCAGCAAATATGGCCAAACTTGAGACAAGGTCATATTAATCCGGGTAAACTGTCTTTCAAGCTTATATGATTTGGACTGATTAATCTGTTGTTGAGTAGCTGTAGGTTTGGATATCATTACAGCTTCCACCGTTGGACAAAATTCGGTTCTGCCCTGACTTCTCTGGTTGTAAGCAGCACTGACCTCTTCCTTTCCTATGAGAGGTTTATTTCATGCACTTGAAGAGGCATCTCTTTGAATCTTACCACTTTTAATACCAACTTTCACTCTTTCTCCTGTCAATATCAGCTCAGTAAACCCAGTTGAAGAGCTTCTAATCAGATGGTTGAAAAATAGACCATATAAAGTACCCAAGAACATGTCTACCAGCTCCCTATCAGACAGAGGAGGCTGGACTCTTCCTGCAAGGTCTCTCCATTTCTGGGCATAATCTTTAAAGCCTTCACTAGAACCCATAGACATGCTCTGAAGTTGTGTACGGGTTAGAGCGAGGTCAGCATTATATTGGTACTGCTTGTAGAAAGCAGTATCCAGATCTTCCCAGTTACGAATGTTGGTTCCCTCCAGCTGATAGAACCACTCTAATTGAGCCCCTGATAGACTGTCTTGAAAGAAATGCACCCACAAATTCCTGTCGGCAGTGTGCGGATGGATCTTCCTTACATAAGATCTGAGATGCACTAAGGACATGAGACCCCATCATATTTAGAAAATGCATGCACTTTGAACTTTTGCGGGATAAATACTCCAGAAACCAACCCTAGCTCTTCGAAATCCAGGCCAGGTACCCTCTAAACTTCCATGGCGTTGAGACGGTCCTCCAGCTGTTTGTACTTATCATCAGCAGGAGGGTATTGTTCCTCGGTGTAATCAGCTTCATCTTCTTCAGACTCCCTTGTACTGTGGTCTTCTTCTCTTGGCTCTCATTCCTGATTGTCTCTCTCTTTTAACGGGGTTGCGAGCTCTAAAACTTACCTCACTGGTCCTTTGAACCTTCTTCCCATATTCAGAACACCCATTTGCCTCTTTTTCTTCTTCTTGTCCTTGAGAAATAGAGCTTTCAAATCTTCTTGTCCCTTAGGCAGATTCAGGAACATTTCTTGGAATTGAGCATTCTGTGCCTGAAGCTCCTTAACTGTTTGTTCAAGAGCCATTGCTGAAATAAACAACAAAGAAGATAAGAAGCCTGTCCTGAAACCTGTTTATGCAATGATATGTATGATATATGTATGCAATGTTTTCAAGGATTTCTAAGACTTAGATTTGCTTAGCCAAAGGGAAAACAAACGTTAATTGCATTAAGAATTTTAAGCGGTTACAATGATGCCTCTTGGGTTTACAAAGGAAGTAACAAAGAAAAAATGAACTCTCAAAGAAAAAAGGGACTCAAGCTTCCCAAGGGAGCATCCTCTTTGTTGTAATGTAGGAATTTATACTCTTCTCTTCGTGAAGTAGCCTGGTGAGCTCTAAAACTTTCTTCTCATTGTCGTAGAATTGGGTTTCAAAGGTATCTCGTTCCTCTTTGAGTTGGATCCAGGATTCTTATAACTCCTCCAAATTAGTCGGCATGTCAGGATGAAGAACAATGTAAGGAGTGTCTCCCTCAGCAACTGGTTCGATAATGATGGATATAATGGCTTCATAAGGCATCCTGAGACTTTGAGCACGGGCTCGTACCAACTTAAGATAAGGATCCAAAAGAATGGAGTTCTTATGCCCTAGTGTTTTGCTAACATCTTTGTTCACCATGCCCAAGCTCTTATGAACCTCTAACGATAACCCTGAACATCATTCTCATAGTCGAATACGATTCCTTGGACAAGTGTATCATGAGGAGCATCCCTCATAGAATAACCAAATGGTTGCAATGCCAAACAAGTATTATAAGTGATTCCTCCCCTAATGCCTAGGAGAGGGACATTAGGGAATTCCCCACAACAGTCAATGATGGTAACATTCTCCAAGGACCAAGGACACCAATGAATGTCCGAATGTGTGAGGGACATAAACCTATTATACCATCTCATGCCCTTCTCATTCTTCAATACAGATCGAGGCAGGTGTGAACTAAACCACCTAGCCAATAGAGGAGTGCAACACAGCAGGGTCCATCTTGTCTTTACAGTGCGAATATGCGGAGAGTGTAGGATGTCACCAAGTAAAGTAGGCACTGGAATATGAGACAGAAAAACCTTGACCGCGTTCACATCTATGAGTTGGTCCAGATTAGGAAATAGTACCATCCCATAGATGAGAAGGGCCAACACTTCTTCAAAATATTGTAAATCTAGGGTATCCTAAAAATGGTGAGCCTTCTCAAATAGAAACTTAGCTAGAAGACCTTTGACGCCTCTTCTTGTTTCCCAATTTTCCACTACATCGGACCGTTGTAAAGACAGAGCATGAGCAATCTCTTCAGGTTTTGGGTCTCTTTCCATACCATTGAAGGGTAACTGATCAAGAATGGGCACCCCCAATAACTGATAAAACTCCTCCATAGTAGGCACAAATTGGTAATCAGGAAAGGTGAAGCAGTGATGTAAAGGGTCGAAGAATTGAAAGAGCACCTTCAACATTTCTTCATTAGGGATTGGGGTGACCGGATTGAGAAGTCGACCATGTGTTTCAGTGAATGGATAGCTCTCAGGAACCCTCGATGTTAATTCCTTAAGTTGAGGAGGTACCTTTATGAGGTTGACTTGGATAGTATTCTTGTGAGTAGATGCCATGTCCTACAAAACAACACAAAGATAAGTCCTAAAAATCCTTGAAATGGTTAGTATCATATGCCATGTTATGATGTTATGATATAATGATTATGCTAAGAAAACACAAATATAGAAAGCACAGGAAAATCACACAAAGACCTTAGGTTTAAATCTTGCATGGGTTTTAAGGTAAGTACCCTCTTGAAGCTTAGTTTGTTCAACCTGTCCTAGAAAGTAATCGGGTTCTAAGGGATCTCAATATCACCGATCTTTCCCACAAGTTTCGTTCCGATCGACAACTGACTTGCCACCAAACAAAACCAGGGAGTCAAATCTCAATGAGTGTAGTATCGAGTATCAAACGACTTCGGGCTACACCAAAGACGGCTATCTCACTACTTCCTAATGGCTAAGTTATTCAATTAAAGGTTCTAAGGTCAGTTCATGCTTCATGACACCACACAGTGGCCCCGTATTCTCCTTGACTACTCAAGGGCTACCGATACCAACCAAAGTGTCACATCAACGTAGCTATCGCTTCAACCGTGTCAGTATACCCCGCACAATTTCCACGATCTATTGCTACTTTCCTAAAAGGTTCCCCAAATCCGGGTGTAGGATCTATAGTAACCCAAACAAAGCCCTCAAAAGTAAAGCAAACAAAGCATAAAAAAACAGTTAAATAATGAACTAACTCTAAGGTAACCCCACTTTCTTAAATCAATACTCCCCAGCAGAGTCGCCAGTTCTGTGAATCGGTGGCAGAACCGACTGTTAATACTGGTTTTGCGGTTGTGTTTGCAAATGTTGCGGTAAGCAAGAGTCGCCACCGACTTTTCTTTTATCCAAATTAAGGAAAGGGTGAAAATAACAAAAAAAGACCTTTTCAAGAGTTTTCTGAGTAAGGGGTAGATTATGGAAAGGGAAGGTGTTAGCACCCTTTCCATCCATAGTTTTCTACGGGCTCTTAGATGCTTAGCTCATTTTGAAATACCTTGTGCTTTGTGTGTTTTGAAAAATGTCTTGAAATGCCTTAGTGCGGAGATTTACTTCATGATAACTCTTGTATCAGTCCTCAAGAATGTTGATAAAGCAAATGTTTTTGAAAGTTGTTTTTTGAAATGTGTAAGTGTGAAAAGTTTGTTTTATTTGAGAAAGCATCTAACAGTTATCTACTGGTACTCGAAAAAGTCGTTCTTTTCCTCTTTTCCTTTAGACAATGCTATCCAACTATTAGTGAATAGGTAGCCCTATTGTTGGATGTTTGGGGGACAATCAAAGGGACGTTACGGTCACGAAGGCAACTTGGAAAGGAATTTTAGTAATTTTCCTAAAGTTCTAAGATCACTTTTGACCAAGGCAACGTCGAGAGAGTCATCGAGGGACTTGTAATCTTCTAAACTAGAGGACAACAAATAAAACTTCTTACGTTTCAAGAATTGTGACCGTTTTCCGAAGGCAGTCGAAGTGGGATACCCTAGAGGTGCGCATGTGCAATTGTGTTTGGTTCAATTATTTATCTTGTGCATTTAGGGTTTGCTAACATTAGCTTTCGGTCTTGCCATACAATCCTATTTACTAACAATTAATATTTTACAGGAAATGTAAAATACGAAAAGTGGAAACCTAGACTATTACATTGCTTCGGGGAGGGGCATTTACAATGTACAAATCTTGGGGGAAGAAAAATAAGGAAAGCGGTAAAAATCCTAATTAGTCTATTACATCCAGTATATAGGTACAATAATGTAAAAATGTAAAAAATAAATAACGCGTGAAAGGTAAAGACGTCTAAAACGTAAGGCAGTTCTAAATGAAATAAGAAAAAAAAATTTTTTGTTAATTTTGTTTATTTGAGAAAATAATTAAATTAATTATCCTAAAGTCTATTTAGAAAATAAAGTTAATCAAGAAAAATAGTTTAAGTTCTTTTTTTTATAGTTTTTTTATTATGAAAAGAAAATAATTAAATCTAAATCAAGTCCTAAGTTCTAATTCATTTTAAATTAAAGAACATAGTTAAAATATTTATTTAATTTATTTACAAAATTAGTTTAATTAAAAAATGCTAACTTAATATTTTTTGTGATTTTTCTGATTATTTGTTTAATTAATAAATAAAGAAAACAAAAATAAATAAAACTAAAACAATACAACAAATATGCTAGATGGGCCTGATAGCAAAAGAAAAATAGGGGGTGTTGTTTGAAATTCGCTAGGCCCAAAGCTATGAAGCCCAAACTTCATGCCTGATCTTGTGTGGATAAGTCTTGGAGGCATATGATATATTGCGCGCTTGGATGTGCTGTCTTGGAGCAAATGTATATCTGATGTCCTAGGCTGAGGGTGCATGGTGCACATCTGACCATGCTTTACATGGAATCTGCATAAATATTGTTAGAAAAATGAGAAAATGCTAGACCTGGGACTCGAACCCAGGTCCTCTCACTTCATGCAAATGAGCCTTGCCAGCTGAGCTACTTGGTTATTTGTTACATAAAATAAAACAATAATATAATATAAGAAAAATTGGTTAGATATATTAAAAATGAAAAAAAGTGCGCGCTGGGTTTGAATGGAACAATGGAAAACTGCCACGCCTTGTCTTCTTCCTTGCTCCGTCGTTTTAGGTATAGAAACCTATAGTGACAGTTTTTGTTTCACACTATAACACCTGCATCTCGAAACATCCAGAATACGCAGCATAAATAAAATGTGAGGCCATGGATCAATTGACCTCGACCTCCTGAGCACGATGGTACCCTTAGTTGGGTCTAATTTTGGATGATTCGAAAAACCCCAATTCAGAGGTCCAAACCCTCACCATTGCCAAGCATCGTACCTGCATAAAAACTTAAATCCAGCTATACAAAAAGCTTCTAAACATTCATATGAACAAATATGCATGGTTAAAACGAGCTTATATCTCATGAATCAAATAAACGAATTTGAAAAAGAAATGCAAACCGTGAGATATGTTAGGACGTCTCGTGATGCTTCAGGGTGTGGTAATGATTGCAAAAGATTCAGGGGACCTTCAGGAACATGTTTGGGTGCTTTGTTTGGGCCGAGGATGGATGGAAATGTGTTTTGGAGTTTGGCAACTTTGCTTACCTTTTTCAATTTTGTATGACTCTTTTAGGCTGTTTTTTCATGTTTGAAGCTTGCTAGTGTGCTCCTTATATAGAGGGGATGGAGGGGACAAGAGTGCAAAGGAATAAACAACCATTAAGTTGGTGCTTTAAGGCCATGAATATCACTTTGAAACTTTGCCAAAGACATGGTTTCTTGTCCATTTTTTAATTTTCTATGAACCTGGACATGCTTGCACGAATTTTTAGGCCTCTAAGCTGTCCAAAACATCAACCCAAATGCTCAAAGCCCATTTCCAATTATTTTATATATTTTATTTTATATTTATTTGAATAAAATAAAATAAATATTTACAAAATAGGTAGAAAATGTAAGGCATGGTAAGAATGATTTTAGAGGTCCTCTATAAGATTAGGAAGATGCTTGAAGTCCAAGAAATTAAGCCATTGACCTAAAACTTCAAGTTTGCTCAATACATAATTCTTGAAATTTCCAAAATTTCCCCAACTTGGTCAAGCCATAACTTACTCAATTTTTATCTCATGATGATGATCTTGGACTTTTTGGAAATCCCAAGATGTCTACTTCAATCCCTATTTTCATCAATTTTGTATTTGAATATTTTATCTTGAGGTAAAAGGTCTTGGGAAAAAGTGACTTTTGTTGACTTTCTGAAATGACCTGTAATGTATGAGCTTGTATCTTTCAAATGGTGCATTTCTTGGACTTGAGGGATGAAGAGAAGTTGTAGGGAATTGGATCCTATTAAAAATGATCTTTTTTTGGAGTAAAATGGATGAAGTATGTGAAATTTATGCCTGGTAAAAGTTCAGTTGACTTTTCCTATAGAAACCCTAATTTTGCAATTCTTGACTTTTGATAGATTAGGAATATTTCTTGAAGAATCATGATCAACATTTGATAAAATGATGGATATAACTTCAAAATGTTGATGTTGACAAAAAAAATCTTGAAGTTTGACTGTATATAGGCCACAATTTGCTTTTTACCTAGTATAGTTGATTTTCAAACATTTGGGCAATTGACTGAGCAAACTTGTAGTGCAAGGCATGAAATTTGGCATGGAAAATCTTGAAGACATTTAGGACCATGGAAAATATTTGAGACCTTTGGAGCTCACACATCTTGATGAAAATTGAAACCCTAATTAGAGGTTCATTGCCTTAGGAGGAGAATTTGCCTGGTCAATTCTTGGTCATCCTTGAGCAATTGGGAACCTCAATGAGCATGTCTTGAGTAAAATGGGAGGGAAAATTTTGGGGTACAACAACTGAATTTTCCATAAATAACGGGAAAGGTAATGTACTACTTTACTTGTTTGCTTCTAGCATATTTTTATGATCTTTTCTTCTTTTTGACATACTTCTGATTCTGAAGTAGTAAGAGAGCGTATAAGAGATAATGTCTTTGTTCTTAAATATTCTGATGGAATGATTTTGATATAAAGAGATGGATATTCCAAATGATATTTCTTTGTTGTGTTCCCAAAGGTATCAGATTCTTCAGAACTAGAACCTAGTCTTCAGATATGTAGCAGTAGCTTATCTGATAAACATTTTCTTAATGCCCGAGCGTTGAAGAAAAAGCTTTATCTAAGAAGCACTTTATCTTGATATCTGATCGTTGAAGAAAAAGCTTGGCATCTGATCGTGAAGCAAAAGTTTGACATCTGATATTCGCTGTTGATTCTTTTCTGGACACACTTGACTTATGAAGCTACAACTTATGTGGAGAAGTACATGTGGTTCCCTTTCTGGCAAACATTGAGTATTCTTTAGAACTACTGATGTTTTTTCAGAATTTAAATGACATTCTTTCTGATGCGAGATAAACACATTTGATTATTCTTCATACAAAAATCCTGAATCAATTTGAATGTTTTATCTGCACACTTAAAGAACTATTAGATACCAAAATTATTACATATAAAATATATGTATTGTTGTCATCAAAAATCAAAGATTGCATGCAGAACCAAATCTTGTTCTAACACGATATAATGTTTTTGACGCTTTAGTTAAAAGGGTAGAAAAAGTATAATGTGTTACGTGTCTAACTTTAAAACTTAAAATTGAAACTCTCAAAGGAAAACTAACTCATGCTACTTCACTATCTTGCACTTGTTCTACCTCTTCAAGTGATAAAGGGATGGTTTTCAAGAAAAACCCTCATGTCACTAGGAGAAATACAAAAAGCATTTCATCTAAAGTTGTTTGTCATTATTGTCGTGATAAGGGACACATTAGGCCTTTTTGTCATATTAGGAACCTTCAAGTTCCTAATGGAAAAATAACATGGGATCCTAAATGTACCTTAACTAACTGATAGGAAAAATAACAAGTTTACTACTTTGCCTCTTGTAATAAAATGGAGATTCCCCGAATTTCAATCTCAAGGATTACATGTAATTATCGAGTTCAATTCACGTTCAATTAAACAAAAACTTTATTAGGGTTTTGGTTTAGGAATTTTTACTTAGCAGAAATAAAAAATAAGAAAAATGTAAATGCTTTTTCACAGATATGGGGAGCATGTTAGGGTATAGTGTATAATTTACCCCTGTAACAACCTTGAATCCTGATATCTTCAACAAGTTCATATCCTTCAATTACCAGCCATTTAGATTATCTTCCCCTAAGTCCTTAGTGTGAAAACCTTTAACCATCCATCCTAAATCCCAAGTCCTTAGAAATATCTGATGGAGTCAAGCTTTTATGTTATCAAGAGTGATCTGGTAACTATAGGGTATCTCTAGTCCTAGGTGATATCTACTATAGCCTAATCGTACAAAAACCTTAACAACCGCGGTCCAGCTGGTTGTTAATCGTAAATCAATCCTAATTGGTCTGATTAAGAAAGCATGAAAACATGGCCCGATTAAATTAAATAAAAAAACAACTTTATTAAAGAACTCATGAATTCATAATTATTACAGATTCAAATCAGGGACACCCTCTAGAATTTGGGGGTTTAGCCGTTCATATTGTTCAAAATAATCACAAGATAAAGATAAGACATTACAATTAATTGGATAGCTTTGAATCTTCAATTACTTCCGCTCATGAGAATCTCCCACTCTCCAAGAACCTTGATCTCCCCAATATTCAACCGTGTAAACTATTCTCCCTGCCCAAAAGTTTTTTTTCATTCCTCTTTCAAACATGGTTAAATAGTGAACAATCCATTTGTCTCGGTCGGAAATTCCCAAAATGCCCCTCTGGGTCCTAAATCATGAAAAATCATAAAAACACTCAAAATCAGCATCCTGGCCGACACGAGCCGTGTCACCTGACACGGGCACCCATGTTGTTCTCTGCCTATTGCACTAACAAATCCTCTCGCCCAGACCTTCTCACATGGGTATCCGTGCCAGCCTCTGCCTCTCAAACCGCCTTCTAAGCATCCTCTCCTGACACAGCCCGTGCCAGGAGACACGGGTGACCGTGTCAAGTACCCTGTAGCTTGGTTTTTGAGACTTCCTTTGAAACTCTAAATTCTTCACTTTTCACACTAATTTTCCTGCTTTTATTCCTCTGAGCCTGAAAACAAAAAATACACAACCAACGCATAAAACATAGAAGAATGAACTAAAACACTTGACAAAATAAAGAAACTATAACTAAAATCAACTGTGAATTGATGACACACAAATATATGATATTTTTGGCTTGCTATACATAAAATATTTCTCATACTTTAGTTTAAATTAAATTATTTTATAGGTATTATGAAGGTATTAATCTATTTTTGCAGATATACATTAAGCTAAACACTTTGGAAGAAATGAAGAAAAAAAGGTGCAAAGATAGCAAAAAGGGCCAAAGGAGAAGAAATCAGCTTAAGCCCATCATAAAGCATGTGAGCACGTGGCCCACCATGCAAAGGCCTTGACGATCGTCAAGGTGTGATGCCGCTCGTCACGGGAGTGATGGACCAAGTGACCATCGTCACTTGGACTTGACGAACCTCACAAGCCCACTTTCTTCCTCTTTGACCACGTATCCAACGGAAGGAAACCAATTCAAATGCAAACCCAACGACCATCCTATTTCTCCGATCCACTCAGTCAATGCATGAAGAACGTAACTAATTTAGTGGTCCTATTATTTCTCAAAGGAACACAAAGTGTTCCTACATTAACGAGAACCAACTTATCACACAGCGGTTATAAATAGAACCTTGGACCCTGCACAGATGAATTACGCAACCACGGAAAAATAACTTTTAGCTGTAGTCTTTGCACTGGACAAATTTCGCTCCTACCTAGTAGGCGCGAAAATAATCATTTATACAGACCATGCAGCTATTAGATACCTCTTAACCAAGCAAGATTCAAAACCGAGACTATTGAGATGGATTCTACTTCTACAAGAGTTTGATTTAGAAATTAAAGACAAGAAAGGTACCGAGAACGTAGTAGCCGACCATTTATCCCGAATGGAGAGGCTGACACTAGAAGAGGTACCCATTAACGATGACTTCCCGTATGAACGTCTGTTAGCTCAGATGGACTTAGGAGATGCCAACGAAGAACCACCTGAACTAAATCCAAACCAATTACTTTTAGAACTTTACATACAAGCTGTTAGCCGTGATTCACAAGAAAGCCAAGACGCAATAAATAATGATATAAACGAAACCGTGGTCTCTATCCGAACTAATCAAACCTTACCATGGTATGCGGATATAGAAAATTACTTGGCGGCCAAAATCCTACCCCCTGATCTGACTTATCAACAGAAGAAAAAATTCTTTCACGATCTGAAACATTACTTTTGGGATGAACCTTTACTATTCAAGAGAAGTGCCGACAGTATTTTCCGACGATGCATCCCAGAAAGCGAAATTGAAAACATTATTTCTCATTGTCATGATGCCCCTTATGGAGGCCATACAAGCACATCAAAGACATGTGCTAAAATTTTGCAGTCTGGTTTCTATTGGCCAAATCTATGGAAAGATGTGCACATAGCCATCCTTAACTGCGATCGATGCCAACACACTGGAAACATATCCAGACGCGATGAGATGCCTCAGACTGGCATTCTACAAGTCGAAGTCTTTGATGTGTGGGGAATAGAATTCATGGGACCATTTCCGTCATCATTCGGTAACAAATATATACTCGTGGTTATAGATTACGTTTTGAAATGGATCGAAGCAATAACTTCTCCAACAAACGACACTCGAGTCGTGATTAAACTCTTCAAGAATATTATCTTCCCAAGATTTGGTGTACCCAAGCAAGTCATAAGCGACGGTGGCTCCCACTTCATATCCAAAATCTTCGATAAACTCCTAACCAAATATGGGGTGAAACACCGCGTAGCAACACCATACCACCCCCAGACAAGCGGACAGGTGGAAGTCTCAAATTGGGAAATAAAACAAATATTGGAAAAAATTGTTGCCACGTCAAGAAAGGACTGGTCGGCTAAGTTACCTGAAGCACTATGGGCTTACAGGACGACGTTCAAGACTCCAATCGGTACCACACCCTTTAAACTCGTCTATGGTAAGTCATGTCACCTGCCAATAGAAATTGAACACAAAGCTTATTGGGCAATTAAAACTCTAAACCTAAGCTACACTGCGGCAGGTGAGAAAAGGATCCTCGACATAAATGAACTGGAAGAGCTAAGATTAGACGCATATAAAAATGCGATGATCTACAAAGAAAGGACAAAAAAGTGGCATGACAAACGAATCTCAAGGAAGGAGTTCAATGAAGGAGATGTAGTTCTCTTATTCATCTTTCGTCTAAAACTCTTTCCCGGGGAACTCTGTTCAAGATGGTATGGACCCTTCGAAGTGACCAAAGTCTTCCCCAGTGGTGCCATCGAGATCAAAGGAAAGTCCACGAACCCGTTCATAGTAAATGTCCAACGTTTAAAACATTATTACAGCGTTGAAAACAAGGACTACGCCGCGAGTTTAACACTATTAGAGCTACCGTCCGAATTAGGAAACTAATTCACGTCTGAAACAATGTCAAGCTAACGACATTAAATAAGCGCTGTGTGGGAGGCAACCCACAAGTTTTTCATTTAATTTCTTTCAATTCTCTTTATATTTTTATTTTGCATTCTGATTATTTTTTCGATTCCCAGATTTTTTTTTGTTTTTTCTTTCTTTCTCTCATTGCATATTTTGTTTATTTGCATTCTTCTTTTACAAATTTTAGTACCAACTCACAGGAACTAACAGGATAAACTCATTTATGGATACTATCACCTTCGCTACGGAGGCCCAGCAGCGGCGGTATGAGATACTGGCTCAGCGCCGGATGAGCATGACTACTTATGTGCATGATCCCATGTTGACAGTTTTAGGCATCAGGGAGAGTGTTTATTTTTTGTTCAACCAGATAGGTTGGGAAGGATTCCTTGCCCATAAATACCCCACATATCGAAACCTCACCTTAGAGTTCTTGAGCTCACTCATTTATCAACCCACCCAAGGGCTAGGGCGTGGTAGGGGACAAATGTCCTTCGGATTATTTGGCTTCACCCACCATTTAACCGTTTGTCGTCTTGCTGAGCTGCTAGGATTCCCTAGTTTTATAGATGCCTACATGGAAACCCAGGAAGATCACTACCTTGATTTTGAACTTAACCACTTTTGGAGGGATATAGCTGGCCAATACACTGAGGACCCTGACCACCTAGATGTGACTGAGATCCATAACCCAACAATTAGGTATTTCCACCACATATTAGCTTTCACCCTTTTTGGAAAACCTATAAATAGACACTCAGTTTCTAGGGATGAGTTATTCATTATTTACTGTGCTTTCCAGTCCAGACCCGTAATTGGTGCATCATTTATGATCGCCAATATGTTTGCTATAGCTCAGTGTACCCATGGACCTATCTGTGTCGGCTGGCTAGTCACTATGATAGCCGAGGCATTATCCCTGCGGTCATCACTATCACGCCTTACGCCATATGGCAGATACTATACCATGGATATCCCATTCTGTTTTAACATATCTCTAATAGGTAACCTCAGCCCACCTCACTTTCAGCTGCTGGTACGAAATGACCCTGTCTACTACTTCCTCTTGCCTAGCCCTGAGAACACAAGTGTCCATACTAAGAAAAACTGTCTATATAACCTAGAGAAGACAGATGAACATGACCCTGAGAGAGAGGAGAGCGACCCGTCCACACCTCCTGGTTACCATGACTATACTCCATCAGAATACCCTACACCTCCCCTAGTTACCAAAGCTGTCGACGTCCCTATGGTTGATCATGCACATGCTATCATGACACTGCAGTTTGATGTTACAATGCTCCGTGGAGAGCTCACCACTGTTAAAGATAATATCAGCACACTTCGGCGTGACTTTTTTCATTTCATGGATGTCATCACAGAGCAGTTCGATCATATCTATTAGCATCTGCACGCTACTGCTCCGCCTCCAGGAGGTCCAAGTGCTCGATAGTTTTGTTTCTGTGCCACCCCAGTGAGGACACTATTTGTTCTCAGCATGGGGAGGGTTTCATTATTATTCTTAATACTCATTATTGTTTTATACTCATATCTTTCAAATACTTTGTTACTCTCGGTTCTAAAAATTTCAAATATCTATTTATCTATTTATTTCAAAGTATTTATTTATTTTCATTTTCATTTCATACTTTGCATTTTCGGTTATTTTTTTATTTATTATTTATTTTAATTAAATTATTTCTTATTTATTTATTTCGATTATCATTCCTCCGATTCTACTATGTGCCACTAAATATTTACACACACACACACACACACACACACACACATATATATATATATATATATATATATATATATATATATATATATATATATATATATATATATATATATATATATATATATATATATATATATATATATATATATATATATATATATATATATATATATATATATATATATATATATATATATATATCCCTTGTAACACTACTCAAACTATATGAATTAGTTAATTAATAAATTTTTGCTTTACTGCACGCAGTCAAACAAAGGCTCAAACACTCTCTGCCCAACACCATGCCGACCCTGACGGACGTCAGGAAGCATGTGACGAGCGTCAGAGCTTGTCTCTTTGACCCTGACGAACGTCAGGGAAAGCATGACGAGCGTCAGAAGCCTGTCTCCCACGATTTTCTTCCCGTGACCGTTGAATCATTGAAACTTGAACGAAATTTTGCTTTAAAACCCCCACTACCCCATTACTCATATTCACCCTTAACTTCCATAACCTCTCATATTCATAATTATCCCATAAACCTCATTCAATTTCCTACTCAATAAAATCCATCTATTTAAACCCTTCTCCCATCCCTTAGTTTTCATCACTACCACCCACCTTCCATCTCTTCATCACAAATACATTTTCTTCTCTATCAAGTTCAAAATCATGGCCGCCCGAAGGAATCCACCAAACCAAGCCGAACCCGACATGCGCCATCTCGTGCTCCGACAAGGAGAAATAGGCGAACTTCCGAGGTTCGACTATTGCATACTGGTAGTTCCGCTCATTGATTATTAAAAATCCAACTTAATTTAGTATTTAGTTTTCCTACAACCCAATCAAACATTCATTAGCTTTAGATTTGCGAAGTAACAATATAAGACGGTAGTTCGATTCATCAGTCTCTGTGGTTCGATATCTTTTAAAACTACACGACAAGACTGTGCACTTGCAGTCTGAATCATTGGATACCTAAGTATAATCCCGATCAAGTTTTTGGCGCCGTTGCCGGGGACTGATTTAAGTCGATATCGCTACTCTTTTGTTACGCAGTAAAGACTAGAGCAAAAACCTCTCTATTTCTTTTATATTTCTTTTCTTATTTGTATGCCAAACACTCGTTCGCAAGGCGAGCCGTTATACATACAAATCAATGATATCGAGCGGTATCTGAGATTTAGACGCTGCATTCAAGAGTATCATCTCTTGCATAACACTCCACCTCGTGAATCACTCGAATCTCCTGCTCCTCGACCAACCAAAGAAATGGCTGCCAATCCTGCTCCACGCCCACTCAAATCCTATGCCATTCCCTCGCAAGATGAACCACACAATAGCATTGCTGCTCCTCTAATCGAGGCTAATAACTTTGAACTAAAACCTTCTTTGTTGTCTGCTGTACAACAGAACCAGTTCTCTAGTGGGTCAATGGAAGACCCCAATCTTCATCTATCAATATTTCTACAGTACGCATACGATTAAGAACAATGGGGTCAGTCAAGAGGCAATAAGACTTCATCTCTTCCCTTTTTCTCTAAGAGACAGAGCCCGAGCTTGGCTCCAATCTCTACCCGCGAACTCAGTCACCACATGGGATGAGCTGGAAAAAAAATTTCTTGCAAGGTATTTCCCGCCAAGCAAAACAACTATGCTAAGATCTCAAATAAGCGATTTTAGACAAAAGGACAACGAGTACCTTTTCGATGCTTGGGAACGATACAAGGATCTAATGAGACTATGCCCACATCATGGCTTGGAAGAATGGTTGGTTATCCATACCTTCTATAATGGTCTCCTTTACAATACAAGATTAACGATAGACACTGCTGCAGGAGGTGTACCTATGGATAAATCCTACACCACTGCCTATGCTCTAATAGAAAGCATGACCCAAAACCACTATCAGTGGGGAAGTGAAAGGGGACAAGTAGACAAAGGTACTATAGAGAAAACACCGATGAAAGGAGGCATGTATGAGATAAGCGATCTAGACAGTGTCCATGCTAAGGTAGATGCCCTCACCCTAAAGATAAATAATTTGACAGCAATACCTCCAGCCACCGTGGCTGCTATAACTCCAAATTATGAAATATGCGGAGTGCCTGGACATGTAGTTACCGAATATAAGATCTTGGTAGGGACTCCAACCGACCAAGTGAGTTATGCTTAAAGAAACCCTTACTCAAACACATACAACCCTGGATGGAAAAATCAGCCAAATTTCTCGTATAAAAACCCCAATGCGTTGTATGCTCCAAACCAAGCACCTGTCGTGCCACCCGGATATCAGAAACTTCCCGCAAATGCTCCTAGTGTGCCTAGAAAATCAAACTTAGAATTGATGATGGAGAACTTCATAGCTACCCAAGCGCAAACAAACAAAGACGTCCAAAATCAAAACATACACACTAACGAGCAGATAAAACAATTAGCAAACAAAATAGATGCTTTGGCCACCCACAACAAAATGTTAGAAACCCAAATCTCTCAAGTGGCTCAACAACAAGCACCTACAGCTTCACCGGATGATACATTTCCTGGTCAACCACAACCTAACCCGAAGGGGCATGCTCATGTCATCATATTAAGAAGTGGAACCGAGTTAGATGGACCGCCTAACCCAAGACTTTCAAATCAAAGTATGTATCAAAGGTCTGAAATACCAACTGAGAAGGAAAATCAACCCGAGAAACCAGAGGAGGATAAAGAAGATAAAGGAGGAGAGGCCAAAGAAAAAGAAAAACCTTATGTGCCTCCACCGTCTTATAAACCAAAAATCCCATTTCCTGGTAGATTAGCTAAGCCTAAGAACGTAGGGCAATTTAAAAAATTCGTAAAACTTCTGAAACAACTCAATATAACAATTCCTTTCACAAAAGCCATAACTCAAATGCCCTCCTATGCCAAATTCATCAAGGAAATCTTATCTAACAAGAAAAATCTAGAAGATAATGAAACAGTCACACTTACTGCAGAATGTAGCGCAATTATCCAAAACAAGATGCCTCATAAGCTGAAAGATCCTGGAAGCTTCTCTATACCATGTCATATAGGTAAGTTTGTCATAGACAAAGCCCTATGTGATTTAGGAGCTAGTATTAGCGTTATGCCTTTATCCATATGCAACAAACTGGAAATGGGTGAACTAAGACCAACAAAGATGTCCGTTCAATTGGCGGATCACTCTGTCAAATACCCAGTAGGAATCTTGGAAAATGTTCCTGTACGAATAGGTCAATTCTACATCCCTACAGTTTTCATAATCATGGACATTAGAGAAGACTAAAGTACACCTATCATTTTAGGAAGACCATTCTTAGCTACCGCTGGAGCTATCATAGATGTAAAAAAGGGCAAACTAACTTTTGAAGTAGGTGAAGAGAAAGTCAAATTTATTCTGACACAATTCTTACAAGTGCCTTCCATAGATGACACATGTTATCTGGTAGACATCATGGACGAATGCGTGAGAGAAATTGAATGGGAACCGATACCTTGTTCTGAAACAATGAAGATTCCCACAACTCTTATATTCGAAGATAACGAATGGTGTCCCGAATACCGAGACGACAACCTAAGCGAATGCTTAGCTATGACACCTGACAACATGCCTTGTCCAAGAAAACCAGCATTGGATCTTAAGCCATTACCTAAGACCCTTAGATATGAATACCTCAACACCGAGTTTAAACAACATGTAATTGTTAACGCAGACTTAGGACAACAAGAAACAGACAAATTATTACGAGTCTTAAGAAAATACCCATCCGCCTTGGGATACAACATTACAGATCTCAAAGGAATAAGTCCTTCCATTTGCATGCATCGTATTATGCTGGAAAACGACTGAAAATCTTCTAGAGAACATCAACAAAGAATTAACCCAATATGGAGCACCGTAGTTAAAGATGAAGTAAAAAACTTCTGAACGCAAGAATCATATACCCAATCTCTGATAGTCAATGGGTAAGTCTAGTCCACTGTGTACCAAAGAAAGGTGGTATAACAGTCACAACAAACAAAGTAGGCGAAGCTGTAGCAGAACGAACTGTAAGCGGAGCTAGGATGTGTATTGACTATAGGAAGCTAAACAAAGCCACTCGTAAAGACCATTTTCCTCTACCGTTCATTGATCAAATGCTTGAGCGATTAGCTAAGCACTCTCATTACTGTTATCTAGACAGTTACTCAGGATTCTTTCAAATTCCTATTCACCCCGATGACCAAGAGAAAACAACATTCACATGTCCTTATGGAACTTTCGCCTACAGACGAATGTCGTTTGGATTATGCAACGCTCACGCCACATTTCAGAGGTGCATGATGGCGATCTTTTCTGATTTCATAGACAATATCATGGAGGTCTTTATGGACGACTTCTCTTTATGTGGACAGAGTTTTGAAGATTGTCTAATAAATTTAGAGAAAGTTTTGGAGAGATGCGTAAAAGTTAACCTCGTTCTGAATTGGGAAAAGTGCCACTTTATGGTCAAACAAGGAATCGTACTAGGACACATTGTGTCTGAGAAGGGGATTGAAGTCGATAAAGCTAAGATCGAAGTCATAGAAAATTTGCAACCCCCTAAAAAATTAAGAGAAATATGCAGTTTCTTAGGACACGCCGGTTTCTACCGACGATTCATAAAAGATTTCTCGCAAATATCAAAACCTCTAACTACCCTCCTTATGAAAGACGTTGAATTCGATTTCGATGACAAATTTCTAAAGGCATTTAACCAATTAAAAATAGCTCTTGTATCCGCACCAATCATGCAACCACCTGATTGGAGACTCCCATTTGAAATCATGCGCGACGCAAGTGATTACGCCGTAGGTGCAGTCCTGGGACAATGAAGAGATAAGAAGCTTCATGCAATATACTATGCAAGTTAGAACCTTGTTACGAGAGATGGGACTACGCCTTTTTGTATCGGAGGCATTGTCACCACAATCTCAGTTCACCTGAACTGGGGGGAAAGGATTCAACTCTTACCTTCACTGCCAGCGGTTTTAATGGATATTGATAACTGCAGAGTTGGCCGCCTGATCAAAGTGCGAGAAGCTGGAGGGTATTATCTAATGGTGAAGAATGCAAAAGTTCGTAGCGTGATCATGCCGAATCACAATCGTACAAATTTGGGCAATCCGGATAATTGGCTTTACAACGTAAATGCCCCAGAACCCGGAGTAAATGAGAAAGGAAATCAAGGTGAGGCCAACAACGCTGCTGCTGATGAAATTGAAGAAGAATTAGAGAAGCAAGAGCCCTAACCACAACACGCCAATAATCCTGCCACCATTGATGCAATTTATGCCGCAATAATGCAGCAAAACCAGTTGTCCACTCAACGCTACCAAATCCTCGAGACACGCCAAATTGAGATGATGAATCTCATGCAACAAATACAGAGAGACCAAAACGACTACACTCGCAGGCATGATCAAAGTATGCTGGAATTCACCGCAGGAATGACGGAAGATATGCGAGCCTTAACACTTCGTGTTGACGACTTGCATAACATTATTTCTCAGAGGAATGGAGGCGAATCTTCCAGAAGCAGTGAGCAGGCACGTAGAAGAGCGAGGACACGTGGCAGATTCTGAAGACAAGAGGAGGAAGAATGATTGTCTAGTTTCCATTTCCCTTTTCCATCTTCTGTCAATACATTGAGGACAATGTATGATTCAAGTACGAGGGAGGAAGTATTTCTCTTTCCTAGTAATTTTTATTTTCTTTGTAATTTCCCTTCCGTTATCTCAAATTCAATAAAAAAATTTTTTTTATCAAGTTATCTATTGAAGCATTTTGTGTTGTTCTTTTATACTCCCCTTTCTTTTTGAGCCCTATAAAATTTTTTCTTTTTAAAGCATAACCTTGACTCACTTGACAAGTACATAGACTGCAAGATCTTTAATTGTCAGTAATTGTGGCAAGATTAAGCGAAATTTCTACCATTTAGACATTCTACAACCGCAGAGTATGATAGATTAGTTCAAGTACCTGTTATTCCAACACCCTGAGTGTTAGTCTTTGTAGTAACCCTGAGTAGTTTATGTTAGCAGTTAGCACTGTCTTAAACACAAACTACGCAAGAAGTCGATGAATATAAGTGGATGATATAATATTTCAACAAAATGTTGCAAGGAAACACACCAATTAAATTGGGCGATCCTTACCCGATCGTTTAATCCAACGGATTTAAACCTTACAAAGTAACATGAAAAATCATTTGGTAGATGGTTCAGGAGCATCTGGTACTGAACTCGGTAGGGCAAATTACGGTCTGATCCCCCGCATCTCGCCATTGAATTGAAAAAGGTTGCCACATTACTGTGCCAGAAACCTCTAAGGTTTAAAAGGATCATAACCACTAACCGACTGTTCTGCTATGTGCGTGCAAAGATAAAGGGCTTAATGTGATTGCGCTAGAATGAAAAGGACAAAACAAGACAAATACTCGAGGTAGGCTATGATAGGACCTGTAACTAGTTTACGTAAAATGGGACTATCTAGTGTCATTACCGTAGTAATGGAGCATGAATCGAGCTTTCAATTTTCTGACAAAAACACAACGCAGCCATATATTAGTTGATTCGAGTCATAATTGTGCATCTCACCATGTTTAGAAAAACATTGTACTGAGCATTTTCTTGAGGACAAGCAAAGTTCAAGTATGGGGGAGTTTGATGACACACAAATATATGATATTTTTGGCTTGATATACATAAAATATTTCTCATACTTTAGTTTAAATTAAATTATTTTATAGGTATTATGTAGGTATTCATCTATTTTTGCAGATATACATTAAGCTAAACACTTTGGAAGAAATGAAGAAAAAAGGTGCAAAGATAGCAAAAAGGGCCAAAGGAGAAGAAATCAGCTTAAGCCCATCATAAATCATGTGAGCACGTGGCCCACCATGCAAAGGCCATGACAATCGTCAAGGTGTGATGCCGCTTGTCATGGGAGTGATGGACCAAGTGACCATCGTCACTTGGACTTAATGAACGTCACAAGCCCACTTTCTTCCTCTTTGACCACGTATCCAACGGAAGGAAACCAATTCAAATGCAAATCCAACGACCATCCTATTTCTCCGATCCACTCAGTCAATGCATGAAGAACGTAACTAATTTAGTGGTCCTATTATTTATCAAAGGTACACAAAGTGTTCCTACATTACCGAGAACCAACTTATCACACAGGGGTTATAAATAGGACCTTGGACACAACGACCAAGGGGAGAGTTTTTCTTTTGGCAGAAACTTTGGAGAATTCATTTTTACTCTAAGCAAATATTCTTTAAGCATTATTCATTTCCCAGCAATTTTTATATTTCCTCTAGCATTTATTTTTTCGTACGATTACATTTGTTCCCGACCAAAGCAAAGCCTACAGTTTGTGCAGGAGTGCTTCCATATCCAGAATTATTACCAGGTTTATGTTTATGAATTTTTATTACTTTTAATCAATATAATCATGTTTATTCTCGTTTGTCTCTGGAATTGTTCCGTGATTTGGTCTGATACTATGTTAGGCTAGAATTTGTATACCGGTATATAAGGTTACCTAACCAAGGGATCGAGTGACTTAGTTGGGACTATTTTTACTACAAAACCTTCTTTTCTGGTCTAAGTTTCTACTTTTAATCATTAAATTGTTTTGTTACGAAAGTAAAGAACAGATAGAGGTTAGGGTCAACAAAGAGGAAGCTTGAGATCTTTTAACTAGACAGTAGTAATTAGGCATTAGCTTAAAATATAGCGGAAGTACTTTAAAGTTAATTAAGATTTTATTTAGTTTTCAAAAGGTGTTTTTAACTCCTGTGGAATGGAGGAAGCGTACGTTAGGACTTAACTGCATAGCCTAGATCAACAAAACGACAGTGTGAGACGAGGGTTTTAAACTAAATAGGTTTTACTGAAAGCTGTTTTGAAAATATAAAGACAACCAACCGGTCGCTAGTTCCCGAGGTTCGACTATTGCATACTGGTAGTTCCGCTCATTGATTATTAAAAATCCAACTTAATTTAGTATTTAGTTTCCCTACAACCCAATCAAACATTCAATAGCTTTAGATTTGCAAAGTAACAATAGAAGACGGTAGTTCGATTCATCAGTCTCTGTGGTTCGATATCTTTTAAAACTACACGACAAGACTGTGCACTTGCAGTCCGAATCATTGGATACCTAAGTATAATTCCGATCATAAATAACGGTGGAAAAACCACTGATCAAACTCCCCCAAACTTAAACTGTTGCTTGACCTCAAGCGACCATTACAAGAACTCATGAAAATCACAGCAGCCTGGTACTCATATGTGAGACATCTGTTCAAATTAATTAAAAATCAATACGTATGATGTTCACATGATGCTAGGAGTTTGTTTAAGAATCTTTAAATCTAGAGCTCCTTGTTCAAATACATCTCTAATTATGCTTTGTACTTAAGTCTCTTTCCAATTTTCTTCCTTTTTCATTCAGAAAATCAAATTAAGGCAATGAGAATTATGATGATCATCACATACACAAGACTAATCAATTTTTTTTCTTAGGCACTAAATAGCAGCATTGGCTACTTTTAATTACCGATTAAATTTTCAAACTTTGTAGTTGTATATTGTCCTTTTGGACGACGTTTGAGGATCAACCACCTTTCGGGTGAATAACCGGACGAGGGCTACCCAACTTAGCGAGCCAGTTTCCTTTTACCAGCTTTTCATCATTTGGTGCCAAAATTTTATATTTCTCTATTAATCATACATGCATGTGAATCTATGTTATGCCAAACTGTGAGGATAAACTACTTGAGGAGTACTTCTCAAGATTCAAGCACTATGGTAAAAATCTACACGTTAGACTCATATCATTGTCATATTATTTTAAACTTCCTACCTCCCATCAACCATCCCTTTGTCTCTATACACTATTCCCGAACTCTTTGAGAAACAAGTTCTTGAATAAAACAAAAATATTCGGAAAAATTTGGGAAGGACTTCAACTCGTCGAATTACATAACACTTAGCATAAAACCAACAAACAGATAAAGTAGAAAAGAAGTAAAAGGAAAAGCAATAAAACCCCCCAAACTTAAACTAAACATTGGCCCCAATGTTTTAGAATAAGCTCGAGGAAGGTGACTCACAGAGGGAAATGCAACACCAACTACTGCCTTCTAGATTTCACCAGTAAGGCTCCCTTTTTATTACATGCAGACAAAACAAAATAAATACAAAAGGAAACTAAGATATTTAAAAGTGTGGGTTGCCTCCCACGAAGCACTTCATTTAATGTCATATAGCTTGACAGTTCTTCCCCTTATGGGGGGTACTTCCTCTTCTAAACTTTGTTGCTTGTCTTTTACGCAACCCAGAGCTTATTCAGATCAAAAGCATTGGCCATTTTGTTCTTCCAGCCACTTCCAACTTCCATCTTCTCAGCTCGGTGTTCCTTCTTCTTTCTCTTCTTTCCTTCTTTACTGAGCTTAGGAATTTTTATTGATGCCACCTGAGAGACTTTTCCTAAGACTTCTTCTGGGATTGATTTTGAACTATTGCTTTCTCCTTTTACTTTGATCATTATGACTGAATATTTATTCTTTTTACTTGCACCTTTCTTATTGATTTCCAACACCTTTAAGGTTATCTCCTCATTAAATGATTTCACTTTCAGATTACCTATCTCGATATCAAAATTGCATTGACTAGTCAACATAAATGGTTGACCAAGAATTATAGGAGTCTCTCCATCTTCAGGTATGTCCATGATCTGAAAATCAACTGGGAAAACAAAATTGTTAATTTCCACTAATACATCTTCAATCATCCCATATGAATTCTTGATGGTGTGATCAACAAATTTAAATTTTTTCCCAGTCCCGCTTATCTTCTTAAAATCGAGCTTCTTGAAAATCAATAATGGTATTATACTCACACTAGAGCCAGAATAAACCAGAACCCTCTTAAAAGTTCTATATTTTATGGTGCATGGTAATGCAACTGACCCCAGATCCTTCTGCTTGATAGTTATTTTCCTCTCGGGTGCAATCACACATAATTTCTTATCACATGGTACCAATCCCTCTCCTATTGATCTCTTCTTTGATAATGCCTCCTTCATGAATTCTTGATACAAAGGCATTTCCTCAAGTACTTCAAGAATGGTATATTGATATCTAGCTTTTTGAACAACTGGACAAGTTTATCAAACTCTTTCTCTTTTGTGTTCTTCTTTACCACTCGAGATGGATACGGTAACTTCATCGCTGGTTTAGTCTTCTCTTCAACCGACTTCAGAGGTGATACCACTCCTTCCTGTTTTTTCCTGTTCTCTCTCACTTCCAACTTTACTTATATGATATTATCATCAAATTTTACCTCATCTTTCTTCTCTCCAAGAGCTTTCTCATTCCTTGTTGTGAGAGCATTAACATTCTTATGATATTTCTGATTTTCTTGTGCTCACAACGCTACTTGTTGTGCAATCTGTCCCATTTGAACTTCCAAAATTTTGATTGCAGCTGTGGTATTCTTATGATTACTCCTTGTCTCTTCTTGAAATTGAGAGGTGTGGGAAGCCATATTTTCAATAGCCACCTCCCACTCTGCCTTATGAGGAGCTTGTTGCTGTTGATCTTTCCAAGAGAAGTTAGGATGATTCTTCCACCCAGGATTATAGGTGTTAGAATATGGGTTATTTTGCCTCAAGAATTTTATCCCCTCAATTTTTTGTGGAGTTTAAAGACATTGCAAAGTAAGGTGTGGTCAACTACAAATTTCACAACTTGTCTTGTGTGCTTGTTGAACCTGAGCTACCTGTTGAGTACCCATGTTCATTACTTTCAGCTTTTTCTCCACTTCTGCAGTAATAAACTCTTCAATTTTTAGTTGCTTAGTCACTTCCAACTTCAAGTCAATCACTCCCTCTGGTTTGTTACATCTATATCATATAGCTTCAGCTGGTCATTTGCTGCAATGACTTCAATAATCTTGTTCACACTAGTGGCTGTTGTAAAGTTGGATGAGCCACCGCAACTGTATCAATAAGCTACTTTGTCTTCATTCAGAGGCCATTCACAAACATCTGCATTTAATCAGTTTGAATCATGTTGTGCATGGTACAGGATACCAATAACCTCTTGAACCTCTTATAAGCATCACCTAGTGACTCTCATTCTTTCTACTTAAAATTCACAATTTCATATCTTTTGCAAATGTAAACAGAAGCAGGAAAATATTCATCAAGAAAAGTCTTCTCCATTTGTTCCCAAGTGGTGATAATTCAAGCAGGCAATGAGTAAAACCACTCTTCAACATCTTCTGACAGTGTGAATGAGAACATCCTTAATTTCTTGACGTCTTCAGAGTGTCCCTTAATCTTCAAAGTAATGCTCATGGTTGAAGGATGTAGTTGAAAATTTATAACATTGACCGGTTAATTCACAATAGTCAACCGACCTGCTAGAGCATTTTATCCTCTGTAATCCCCAAGAAGTCTCTCTGGTGGTAGTGGGTCTTCAACCATTGTTTTTTCCTTTTCAGACTCTGAATTTGAATGATCTGATGAACCTTCTGATTCCTATCTAACTAACCAAGCTTGTTTGTGCCTTGCGTGAAAAGTTCTTTCGATTTCTGCATAAAAAATAAATTCAGCTGAGGGCTTTCCTCGCATGCAAAGGTTATGAAAAATCAGGAATAACCAAAATATAAAAATTACAGAAAAGAAATTTTAGTTGTAGAGCAACAAAATTTTAATTGAACTCAAATTACACTCAATAGCTAGGAAGTCCCCGACAACAGCGCCAAAAACTTGATAGGAAAAAAAACAAGTGTACTATTTTTCCTCTTGTAATAACAGGGATATTCCCCGAATGTCGATCTCAAGGACTGCATGCAATTATCATGTTCAACTCACGTTCAATTAAACAAAAACTTAATTGGGGTTTTGGTTTAGGAATTTTTACTTAGCAGAAATAAAAAATAAGCATAATGTAAATTGAGGCTTTTTCACATATATGAGGAGCATGCTAGGGTATGGTGTATAATTTTCCCTGTAACAACCTTGAATCCTGAGTCCTTAGAGATATCTTCCCCTAAGTCCTTTGTGGTAAAACCTTTAACCATCCATCCTAAATCCTAAGTCCTTAGAGATATCTGATGGAGTCAAGCCTTTATTTTATCAAGAGTGATCTGGTAACTATAGGATATCCATAGTCCTAGGTGATATCTCTTATAACTTAATCGTACAAAAACCTTAACAACCACGATCCAACTGGTTGTTAAGGGTTAATCAATCCTAATTGGTCTGAACAGGAAAGCATGATAACATTGCACGATTAAATTGAATAAGAAAACAACTTTATTAAAGAACTCGGGAGTTCATAATTATTACAGATTCAAATAAGGGACACCCCTAGCATTGGGGGGTTTATGCGTTCATATTGTTCAAATTAATTACAAGATAAAGATTAGACATTACAATTAATTGGATAACTTCGAATCTTCAATTTCTTCTTCACATGAGAATCTTCCACTCTCCAAGAACCTTGATCTCCCCAATCTTCTGTCGTGTAAATTATTCTCCCTGCCCAAATTGATTTTCATTCCTCTTTCAAACATGGTTAAATAGTGAATAATCCATTTGTCTTGGTCGAAAATGCCCAAAATTCCCCTCTGGGTCCAAATCATGAAAAATCATAAAAACACTCAAAATTAGCGTCCTGGCCGACACGGGCACCCATGTCGTTCTCTGCCCATCGCACAAATTAATCTTCTAGCCCAGACCTTCTGGAACAGGCCATGTTAGCTGACATGGGTATATGTGTCAGCCTTTACCTCTTCCTTTCAAACCGCCTACTGAGCATCCTCTCCTGACACGACCCGTGTTAGGCAACACGAGTGACCGTGTCAGGTACCCTATAACTTGGGTTTTTGAGACTTCCTCCGAAACTCCGAATTCTGCACTTTTTGCACTGATTTTATTAGTTTTATTCCTCTAAGCCTGAAAACAACATAATACACAACCAATGCATAAAACATAGAAGAATGAACTAAAGCACTTGACAAAATAAAGAAACTATAACTAAAATCAACTGTAAATAAAGGTAGAAAAACCACTGATGACTAACCCTAAAGGATCCACTAGTTAGGGACCTAAATTGCATATTTGATTGCCAAAAGAAAGTCTTATCTCTGCAAAAATATTATTGTTTCTAGATAGAGGATGTTCAAGACTAATGATGGAAGATGCTTTCATTTTCGTCAAGTTCGATGAGAAAGAAAGCAGCCACGTCACATATGAGAACAACACAAGAGGTAAATTAAATGTGAATGTGTTGTGGAAAATCCCTCCACAATAACCATTGAAAATGTGTTTTTAGTTAAAAGGCTTAAACACAACCTACTTAGCATTAGCCAATTATGCGTCAAAGGGTACACCATGGTTTTTGATACTCTTAGTTGTTTAATGGAGCAT
The DNA here is from genome assembly GCA_948472305.1 of Vicia faba. Taxonomy (NCBI): domain Eukaryota; kingdom Viridiplantae; phylum Streptophyta; class Magnoliopsida; order Fabales; family Fabaceae; genus Vicia; species Vicia faba. Next base: position 325,506,030 of record OX451741.1, on the reverse strand, counting down.
AAGACAAGTAAGGAGCTTGTGTTTAAGGGTCCTAGGAATTATCAAGTCTATATGCTTGATCTAGATGATGTGTTAATGCATGTGTTATACCCCAATTTTTGTCCCTAATATTTCTCATCATCTCACTTTTATCAGTACATTAAGATCACACATTAGGGTTGGTTATCTATTTTTTTTCTTCTTTATCCTATCTTTAAGGTTTCTCTTGAGGGATCACCAAGCATATTGAAATGTGTATCTTGTACATGTTTTATATTAACTAACATAAATATGTGTATATGTGTTTCTTTGAATGTTCATATTGTAGGTGATCACAATTGCATTTATCTCACCATCTAACATAAGGTTTTGAGGGGTGGTTCTCAGTCAAATGTTGCTTCAATGGGTTACAAGAGCTCAAATATTCAAGGTCATGTCTATGGAATAAAAGTTTTATGGTTCAAGGAGCTCTCTCACTTTATTTAGTTCAAGACCTCCGCAAAGTTGGTGGTAGCATTCATCAAGAAAATTCATAGGTTAATATGTTTATTTCCATGTCTTCTTCAACAACCTTCATTGAGACTTAAGCTCCATATTTGAGTGTGCTTTAATACAACATAATTTCAAAGCCTCTTATGATTCATCATGCTTTATTTTTCCAAGAAAGTTCAAAGACATTCAAGGTTAGCTGAACAAGTTTGACCTAATTGAGCAAATGCTTGATTCAGTGATCACAAGTGCACAACTCTCTCAATTTTCAACATTTGGAGTTCGTTATTTTTCCTATGGATTATTATCATCATCAAAAACAACCTCTCTTCACATGACAAGATCCAATTGTGCAAGAAAAATCATCAAAAAATGAAAGGGATTTCAAGTCATTTTGATACTCTGTGAGCTAGGGTTTGTTGACTTCTAAGGACCATATCTTGCTTATTGTTTGAGATTTTTGATTGGTTCCAAATCCATGATTATCTTTAAATTGTCCTTAACAAGATCTCTTCATGAATCTAAGTCTAATTTTGAATGTAAGATCACTAATAGTTGAGAAAGATTACAAGTCTCCTTGAAAGGCCTTTGAATTTTAGGGCTTGACTTCAAATGATCATAACTTGGTCAATTTTTATCTCCTTGAGCCCATTATTTTTCCATAATAATCTTTGGGATGTCTAATATAACTTTGTTTTTATGTGCAAGGTTTGAGGATTCTTGGAAAGTGGTTGAAGATTTGAAAAGATTATAGGTCTTTTGTGAACTTCCCCAAATTTGTTCATTATCTTCCGAATACCACAACTCTTTCAATTTTCATGATTTTGAGTGATCTAAATTCCACAATTCAATTCAAGAGGTATACTTCATGTCATATTTAGATATCAAGACCAAATATTTAGTGAAAGGTCATGTAATTTTGAAGAACATTATAGGTCATTTTGAAGTTCAACACATATAATTTTTCTAAGTACAAAATATCCGTGTGTTTTTCACAAATTCAAATGGACATAACATGCAGCTCAATCATCCAAATGGTGTCTTCCTTGGCACATTGTAAATATTGTGACCTCATCTTCCAAATACTTCAAGAATCATGTCATAAAGCCCCTTGAGTTGTTTGTACCATGGATTCAAAGTTGGCACCATGAAACTGATTTTGTCAAAACAGTCAGATTGCAAATAGGTTAATGTGACCACTAATCACAAAATTATTGCGCATTTTTAGTTCTAATCATGATTAACAATCTTACAGAAGTGATTAGCACCTTGAAACACAAGTTTTGTCTGAGTTTTAAGCAAATATGAGTCACAATTTTTATGCTTGCAACTTCACACGAATTCTCTCAAAATCTCATCATATCACACGCTTGAGCATTCCATTTGCTCAACTATAAATAGAGGAATATATCCCACTTATTTGACAAGCTTTAGAGAGCCAAAAAACCTTTGTTAGACTCCATCCATACCTCTTAATTATGAAACTTCGAGTTTTGTTTTAAAGCATATTTCAATCCAATTTCTTTGCTGATTCTTCATCCTTGAACTTCCCTGAAGCTAACATAAGAAGAACCAAGCCTTGAGGTGTCCTAAATCATGCTAGCTAAGTCCAGTTTCCGAGCAAATTCACCCGACTTTGTCCAGGTAGTTTAAGGAACCATTTCTTCAAACTCAAATTACTGGAATGGTTTATAATGTTCACTGATGCTTGCTATTAACTCAATTTTGGTGAATCAATGCATTTGATGCTTCTGTTTTTTGATTTCAAAACTCTGATTTTTCCAAATCGAGTAAGTTGTGTTTTATATAAATTTTTTGCAAGGGTAAGGTTAGGATCATCTTAAAGAGACGAATCCAGTGATACCTGTTATGGACTAGCCCGACAGCTAGAGTGGGTCTGGTATGACCTCCTCCTTCTGCACGTCCCTGCGACCGCAACCAGGCTCCCTCGCCCTCTTGTCAGGCACCATCGTTCTCTTGCTCTCCTAGGCCACCATCGACCTACAAAAATCAGCAAGCGCCTCTCCATCTTCTCGACATCAAGTCGGCCAGACAACCAGGAACCGACCAGGCCGCTGCCTGTAATCTACCTCCTCCTCGGAACCAATGACTAGTTACGGGCACACTTGCCCCGCTTGACAAAGTCCTAGCAGTTACCTATTTTTGTGGACCCGCATACCTTGGCCCAAAAATAGGAACCAATGGCTAAGCGCCAGGGGAACTATATAAACCCTCACTCATGTAAGGGCCAGGTATCAAATATCCACTATTCATCACTAAAACCATAACATTTTTCTTATATCTCTTTTTCTCCCTCACTTACTTGATCGTTTGAGTGCCTTGCAGGTACAACCCCCTTTTTCCTCCTCAACTTTCCATCCTGTCTGAAGATCATCATCCTACCACCCTGTAGGTTCTGATCAACCGGTAAGATCAATGCACCGTCTTTGGGAATCTATCTTCCCCATTTTCTGTTCTTCAGAATCTGAAGAACAAAGATCCTCCTCATTCAACAATCATGGTTGACCGTGATGATCACCACCTATATGGAAAGATTTCATTTTCCCCAATGCATAAGAACAACGAAAGTCAAGACATCCTCACCTCGAGGATAACATCGGCTTCTGCAACGTCGAGACCGCGTCCTCAGATTTAGTCGATGCCCAGTGTGACGACCATCAGTTCTTGGAAGAACAACATCCCAAGAACCCCACCGAGGAACTATCAGAGATTCTACAACTAGTTCCCATTCCTCATAACACTGGTCTGACCATTGCAGCATCGCTCCCTACCATCAACCAGTCTAACGCCCTTATCCTGCACTAGAACTAGAAGATAGGGGTTTGGGAGAAGAATCAGTCAAAGTCTCCTCCTCAGAAGGGAGAAGCGCGACATTTCTTTCTTCAAGAAATGCAACCGCACACCTCCCAAAAACGACCAAAGCTCTCCATCCTCCAAGAAGAAAAAGAGCGACCGCCAAGTTGACCGTAATCGATCACCGTCGCCCAAACCAAGACAGCATTGAAGGAGCCCTTCCCCTCGACAAGAAAAAGATGCTTGAGAAGGAATGAACTATCACTCCCCGCCTTCATCCTCCAAGGAAAGCGACGACAATGAGCCCCACGACCCGTTATCAAGAGAGATTACAAATACTTAACTCCCAATCGTCCTGGAAAAGCCACACCTGCTGCGAACGTATAATGATACGATCGATCTTAATGAACACATAGAGAATATCGACTCCCTCATCGACTACCGAGGGGTCAGGGACGCCATCAACTGCAGACTGTTCCCGACTACCTTGAGGAAATGAGAAATGTCATGGTACAAAAGCCTCCCAGACGAGTCTATTACATCCTGGAAACAGCTGGGGAGGATGTTCTCGAGGCACTTCACCGCCTCCCATCAACATCCAAAATCAGAAGCATCACTTGAAGCGATTATCCAGGGTAGAGATGAATCTCTGTGAACATATATCGCGAACTTCAATAAAGAAGAATTACAGGTCTCCACGACTGACACCATGAAGAAATACCTTCTTGAACGCGGGCTCAGTCCCCGTAGAGACTTTGCAAAAGCAGTGGGCATCGAATCACCAACCACGCTCGACTCCCTCCTCCTCAAGGCTCAAGCATATATTTAATACGAGGAGAAAGAAGCCGCTAACAATGTCAGGGAGTCAAGGCGCCGAGAAAGTTCCAAGTCCTCAAGAAGTGACGAGCCCTTGACATCCTGTCGAGAGGGAGAAAAGAAGCGGGAAGAAAGATCCCGAGACTCCAAAGATTACAAGGGGCTTGCTGGTCGATTTCATGACTACACCCCTATGACCACTTCGAGGGAACGTATTCTGTCTGAATGTTCCAATTGTGAGTTCAAACAGGCTGGGGTGCGCTTTCCCCGACATACACCTTCCAAACCCGGAACCGACAAGAGCAAATACTGCAGGTTCCATAAAAGCCATGGTCACAACACTGACAATTGCATCCATCTCAAGGATGAGATCGAGATAGTAATCAAAGACGGGCACCTCAAGCAATACAAGAAGAAAGAGGGTGCCCACGAGGAGGCTCCATAAACAAAGAACGTCGAAGAGGGGAAGGAGTCCCCCAACATCAGCGCCATACCGGTCGCCCTGAGTATCTTGCAACCAGAAGATTTATGCTTCCCAGACATGGAGAACGTCCCATTAGACTTCTCCTCTCACAGTCCTTGGGAGTCATTCCCTGTTGCGATGGTCATCTCCAGCGGGGGATTCAACAAGCATACAGTGGGATCCATAAAAAGAAGGTTCAAGCAACTTATCAAAGCCAACTCTGAAATGGATTCCATGTTGGACAAATTCTAAGGAGGCTCTCATCCCCTCGCTTTTTACAGGGAAGAACTGCCAGGAGGAGCCCCTAACTCAACTATCCAATTGCCCGTGAGGGCTTGCATGGCAAACTTTGATGTTCGGTGCATACTAGTAGATCAAGGGAGCTCAGTGGACATTATGTACACCCATCTATTCACTACCCTACAATTGAATGAAAGCCACCTGACCCCGTACGCAGGCTCAGATCTCTAGGGCTTCAACGGGGGCAATACCAAACCCTAGGGGTATATCGAGCTGATCGTCGCCTTCGGAAGAGGGGTAACAACCATAGCCATCAAGACCCAATTTTTGGTAGTAGATTATACGTCTCTCTATCAATGTATCTTCAGGAGGCCAACTCAGGCTGAACTGATCGCAGTGCCCTCCACTGTGCAACTCAAAATGAAGCACTACACTGCAGAGGGTTTAGTCGCCACCCTCCACGTGGATGTCCATGAGGCAAGATGTTTTGAATCCTTAGCCAGGGGTCTGAGTTCCATCAACGCTCAACCCCGAATGACCATTGGGGCCACACTTCCCTCCAGCTCCAAGGAGGCCAAGCCACTGCTAAGGGTCGACATTATCGACCTCAACAACCCCTTCTTCAAGGAAGATCGCGCAGAACAGAGAAAGAAAGGGAAAGAGCCCATGGTCGAAGGCGAAGGTTCATCCCATCTTCAAATAGTGAGGAACTCTCAGATGCCGCACGACTCATCTCGGACGGAGACTTCAAGATCATCCCCCTCGGGAACGATCCCACCAGAAGAGTAAAGATCGGAGCTGACCTCCCCGACTTGGCGAAGAGGCAACTTAAAGCTTGCTTAAGGGAAAATGCTGATTTGTTTGCCTAAAGAGCAATTGAGATGCCCGAATTGGACCCAGAGATTGCATGCCATCATCTGACCATAGACCCTGCCCTCAAGGCGGTCTCCCAGTGCAGAAGAAAAAATTCCCCTGAAAAAATGGAGGCTGCTGAACTAGCTTTAAAAGACCTTCTAGAGGCACACTTTATTTCTGAAGCTTAGTACACAACCTGGATCTCGAATGTAGTTCTTCTACAGAAATATAATGGGAAATGGTTCATGTGCATTGACTATACCGACCTTAATCGGGATTTCCCAAAAGATGCTTATCCCCTCCTCAATATCGACAAACTGGTCGACAACTCGGTCAATTTCAAATTATTATCTTTCATGGATGCATATTTTGGATATAACCAGATTCCAATGGTGGAAGCGGACAAAAAATATACCACTTTCATGACCGAGTCAGACAACTATTACTACAACGTAACTCCCTTCAACCTAAAAAACGTGGGCGCTTCATATCAGCGCATGATGAACTAAGTCTTCCACAACGAAATAGGCGACATGCTCGAACCCTACATGGAAGACATGATCATCAAATCGACGGAATAAATCGACCACGCCCTACACTTGAAAAAAGTGTTTGAGCAGAACATGAAATGCCAAATGCGATTTAACTCAGAAAAATGCACCTTTGGCGTACGAGCGGGCAAATTCCTCAGATTCTACCTCGTAGAATGAGAGATTGAGGCAAACCCCGACAAATGCCGAGCATTTTCCAACGTCCACTTCAAAAAAGTACATTCAAATCCTAAACGGAATGCTCACTTCTCTCTCCCGATTCATGGCAAAATCTTCCCAGCACGCGCTCCCCCTCTTCAAACTCCTCTGCAAAGAGGCTGCCTTCGAATGGACAGTCGAATGCGAGCAAGCCCTCATCCACTTGAAGCAAGCACTATTGCAATTTCCCTTCCTTTCTCGATCAGAGAAGGATGAAATCCTCTATCTCTATCTGGTCATCGCCTCTGAGGCAATAAGCGCAATGCTAAACAGAGAAACCACAAAAGGACATAGATCTATCTACTTTATGAGCAAAGCCCTACAGGGCCCAGAAATGAGATATCAAAAGATTAAAGAGGTTTCCCTAGCCCTCATCAATGAGGAAAGGAGGCTCAGGTACTATTTCCTGGCGCATACCATAGTCGTCCGAACAGATCAAACAATAAAGCAATTGCTCGGTAGGCCTGACATGATGGGCATAATGTTGAAATGGTCGTTAGAACTCTCCGAGTTCGACATCCAGTACGAAGGTAGGAAATCCATCAAAGCTCAAGCATTGGCTAACTTTGTGGCTAAAATGACCTCGCCGGCACCCCCGATGGACAATTTTCATCGACGGCGCCTCCAGCTTGACTGGAAGCGGCGTAAGCATTTTATTGGAAAACGAAGAAAGAACCCTAATTGAGGTTTCCCTTGCATTATCCTTCTCGACCTCGAACAACCAGACCAAATACGAGGCATTCGTAGCAGGTTTACGCCTGGCCAAAGACCTAGGAGCTGAGGAAGTGAAAATATTCACTGACTTTCATCTCATTGTGTCCCAGGTCCGGGGAGAATATCGGGTGAAATACGATCACCTTGCTGAATATTGGGCCCTGGTGTAGGAGAGAAAAATGAAATTCAAACTAGTGGATGTACAACATGTTCCCCGCGAGCATAACACCCAGGAAGATATCCTGTCCAAACTAGCAAGCATAAAGAGGAAAGGGGGGAATAAGTCAGTGTTTCAGGAAATATTTCCTCGACCGAGAACCCAGAGACCCCCCTCGACTTAGGGAGTATTTGCCATAGGGGACAACGACTTTTGGATGACCCTCGTGCACAACTATCTCGCAAAAGGGAAGCTACCCGCCGAATCGAAAGAAGCGGCCGTGGTCAGACGAAGAGCCTGCTCGTGCGTCCTGGTCGAAGGAAAACTATACAAGAGAGGGTTTTCCATTCTCCTCCTCAAATACATTGACTGGAGTGACGCGGATCGCATCCTTCTCGAATCTATGAAGGGATAAATGACCAGCATCTGGGCGGAAGACCCCTCTCCAGGAAATCTCTACGAGCAGGGTATTGCTGGCCCACCATGTATCACGACACAAAAGAGCACACGAAACGATGCGACAAATACCACATCACAGGGACATGCATTAAGGTCCCCCAAATGAACTCAGGTCCCTCTCTTCTCCCTGGCCTTTCGCCTGGTAGGGGTTAGACCTTTTCGGTCCGTTTGTGGTAGGGACCAATAAAAAAAATATATTTGATAGTAGCCGTCGATTACTTCACCAAATGGATAGAGGCTGAAGCGTTGGCCAAAATTACCGCCCAAAACTTCCTTCGCTTCTACAAAAGAAACATCCTTGCTCGGTTCGACATCCAACAAGCAATAGTCACCGACAACGGGACACGGTTCATAGATTGAACCTTTCAGGAATTCATCTCCAAGTTCGACACCACCCAACACTTCGCCTCTGTCGAACATCCCCAGACGAACGACCAGTCCAAGTTCGCAAACAGGGTGGTACTCAAGGGCCTCAAACAAAGGTTAGACGAAACCAAGAAAAGATGGATCGAGAAGCTATATAGCATACTCTGGGGATATTGAACAACAACACACTCATCAACCAAGGAGACTCCTTTCCGACTAACTTACGAAACAGAGGCCTTCATTCCCATAGAGATCGAAGAACCCTCCAGGTGAACCGAAGCTCCCTCAGACGAGGAGATGAACGACGTCGCCCTACGGGAAGAACTAGACCTGGTCAAATAAATCTTAATAGGGGCGGCCCTACGAGAGGCCTCTCTCAAACAAAAATAGCCATGTGCTACGACACCAAAGTCATACGACGAGAGTTCGAGGTTGGAAGCCTTATCTTGAAGAGAAATCACAAAGAATCTCGCAAAGGCAAGTTCGCAGCAAACTGGGAAGGCCCTTATCGCGGCTACGCAAAAAAAGGGATCGGGGCGTACTACTTAGAAAATATACAAGAGGAACAAGTCGCTCGACCATGGAACACTAAAAAGCTAAAACAATATAACAGTTAAAACACTAAGCAGTTGGCGGGTTTCGTCGATAAGACAAACTCATCCAGGCTCGACCATCCGTGCATGCCTAGGTACAAGCATAGCACCCAAAATATTTTGAAGGGGCAAGACTCTGCTCTTTTAACGAGCGTGTCCTCTGCCCTACATGAATAACTCAATCGAGCTCCATCATTCTCGTACCACGGTGATAAACACCGACTCGCAATGGGAATTTCACGCCACCGAGCTCAGGTCCTCGAAACGAGACCTGAGTTTCGGCCCATGCCCAGTATTCACCCTGGCCGCTTGTCCAGTTTCCACACACTGGCGAACAAACAAATCAAAAGAGGAAGTCCACAATATAAACTCTTAGAAAAATAAAATATCTCAAGAAGACAAGCATAACGGCAAACATGCAAACATAAATATTTCGAACAAAGACCGTCATGGCCAGAAAATTAAAGAAACAACCATTAAGGAAACTATTATACGAATTTTACAAAAAGAGAGGCCCTCGGTCCAATAAAATAACTTTGCGGCCACAACGACCACAACTATTCAAGAATTACATAAACGGGAAAAATCCCAGAAAATAAGATTACACAATTTCGGCACGCAGGCCAGAGAAAAATGAGAAAACTATCAAGCATCACTCTTCAGTCCCTTCCTTGACAACAGGCGGCAGTTGAGAGGGTCACTCTGTGGTCTGGGCAGCAAGCTCTTTGAGGTAGTCAGGGACCAGGTTCTTCCCGGCAGCCATATAATAATTAACCCCCATCCCGGAGGTATTAAGCTCGACCCTAGGACTCAACATACGGAGCTGCTTCAACGTGTTCTCGAAGCTCCCCTCGGAGGCGGTATGTGCGTCATCCGTTGCCAGTTGGAAACGAGCGACCAGCTCGGCCCGAGTCTTCAAATCCTTTGTATTCTCCGGCCCGTCTTTAGCAGAGCCTTCTTTTCGAGCAACCAGACTCTGTGCTCCTCAGATAGTTTCCCCAAGTCCTTCTTGGCCAGCTTTCAAGCCTTCTCCTCATCACTCAGCCCCTTCTCAGTCGCGGCCATCTTGGCTCGTAGCTTCTTTAGCTCAGCCTCTTGAGAAGAGCTCCCCTTGATGTAAGCGATCGCCATCTCTAGTATCCTCATTAGGCCAGCAGCATCCTACGCCAACACTGCCCTTTTCTCCTGGCGATCCAACCCTCAATGTGAAGAGACTTGGCCTAGGGAAGTTGAAGAGCAATAATTTCAAAGAAAGTCCTTTCCATTCAATAAGGGGGCATGTTATACTTCTCTTTCCCCGGTCAGATCAGCACTCCCCTCAACGCATGGCCTCTTCGTCTTCAAGGACATAGGAGGGAGAGAAAGGGCGAGAGCAGCTTGACCCGAGGACGAGTTGCCCGACCCTGACGTGGAAGCAGACCCTAAACTAGTTTGAGCATCCTTCAACGCTTTCTTCTCCTTCGCAGAAAAGTTCTTGGCTATCCGTTTCTGAGCAAAATTCAAGCTATCTGCAGAACAAACAGAAAATCAAAGTTAGCAAACGAGGACTTAAAGACGTCAAACACATACAATTATTCAAAAAATAAAACTAAATAACCAAGTATTTAATATAACCCTCGCTCTCGAGAAGCTCCTTAACGACTATCAGATCAGGATTGTACACGATCTCCCCGTTCTTATTAGTGTCTGGCTTTCCTCCTTGGCCCGCATGCTGGACGCAAGGAATCCGTGCAATGAAAGTGGTCAAAACGGTGAAGCTCGTCTAGTCCTCGTCACCAAGCTCCCCCTCCTTCCTGACATAGGAACCCAACTTATTGTCGAAATGCTTCCTCATCCTCTAAAAAGGGAACTTGTAGACCAACTTATTCACGTTCTCTCCCAGCTGGTTCAAGACGGGGCCCCATTCTCATCATATTCTGAAGCAGCCCATCAAATGTTCAGCATCGCTCTACTCGAAAACGGTTGCACAAGAATATACTTATCCTTGAAGTACCGAACAGACTCTAGGTAAGCTTTAAACAAATTCCCGTTGCCCTGCTTCAAGGAGACCCATCCCCACTTGCCATCAACCTTGCTCCTCTAGAGATGGAAATAGTAGAAGAACAAAGGAATGGTGCCCCTTATCTTTAAATAATCATAGACAATCTCGAACGCTCGCAGAAAAGCGACCCCGTTTGGATGCAATTGAGAAGGAGCCAGTCGAAGGTGCCGAAAAACGTCCACCTGAATATCCGAGAAGGGGAGTCGAAGTCCCATCTCCTGGAACACAATGTCATACATGGGGATCCTCCACTTATCATACTTTGAGCATATCCGACTATCTTTCCCAGGGATCCAGAGTGACCGCTCCCCCCGACCTCTGTCATTTTACGCATACACTTTAGTAAAAACCTCATCGCGGTGATAGAATAAGTAGGAAAACCAATCTCAAGGGTCCTCCGTGACCCAGGTCCGCGGGTCCTCGTCATCCTCGGGCGGAAACAGACCACCCTAATCAACGAGTGCCATCTCTAGGTACTCTCCCTCTGTATGTTGATCAGACTAATTCAGCTCATCCCTGGATATCTCCAAGATGTTCAACGTATTGCCACTATCGTCCGTAGAGCTCTGGGAATATCCGGTCCATCCATCCGAAATATCGTCTCCAACATTTTCGGCCATAGTACCTGAAAAGTAGAAGATATAAGTGAGTTCAACATCAATGCCAAAATCACCCTTCCATCACTAATCAAGTGAAAGGGCGCTGATAAACAAGGACTATGTCCCCGACCAGAACCCTCAATAAGGCATCTGAGCGAATAAACACTTTTCTCAATAAGACAAACTCCAGTCAATGAAAACGGCCTAGATCCTCAAGGATCATCTATGGAACATCACAAAAATCCCGGGACAACCCACGGAAGCTCCAGTGTTTCCAAACTACAGAACCAGCATCTTCTACCAACACTCCTCTAAAAATGCCCTAACATACAGGTTCCTAAGCCTAACTGCATGCATTTCTAAGACAAAAATCATGAAAATCAAAGCTACGACAGCCAAATAACAATGAAAGTATAAAATATTACCAATTAAAGAAGAAAGAAGGCTAAAAGAAGCGGTGCGAATAGTAAATCTTCAAGAAACAGCGGTGATCGACATGCAAGCAGTAATGAGCAATGCGGGAGAAGAACGAAAAGTACATAATGCCCTACTCCTCTCGTTTATATCTAAACTTGCCCGCATGTGAGAGACACACGCCTAGGGAACCGTAGGATCATCATCATTGCACCCCAGCCCCTAGGCCATCCTTGCGCCGCTGCGTCAGCACACCACCTAAAACATGCTACCTCTTCAATTTTGGAAGCTCGGATGACCAACCAATCATCTCCCTGCAAGTAAGGTGCAACGAGCGACGCCCACACTCACGCTCCCTGTGAGTAGCGCCCCTTTTCACGAACAGGCGTTAAAGTCATCACTCTTGTGCCCAGAAGCAACAACTTAGGGGGCTAGTATTCTGGACTGGCCCGACAGCTACAGTGGGCCCGACTTGACCTCCTCCTTTGGTGTGGCCCGTGTGTAGCGGTAGAAATGTTGAGACTAAACCATTAGCTTGACTTAACTCGCACAGGTCAAATAAAAATCGTCATTGCGCTTTATTGTTTCCAAAGGAATGGGAAAAGAGCGAATAACCCAAAAAAGAGGGGGAGATAATCTAGGTACGGGGATTAGTTATGCAAAGGGAAGTTATTAGCATCCTAAACATCTATGGTACTCCGCGGGAACCTCTTTGAAATTTTTTGTATTTTGGCTAAAAGTGTTGTATACAAAAAATAGATTATGGGGATGAGAAGAGAAGTACTTTTTATAATTTTTGCACCCTCCGTGGTTGCGAACCTTTAGTGCCTACGTACCACCTTCTGTGTAATAGGGGATCAGGGTACTCATAGTTCACCTTTATAAATTTTAAAACACAAGTGTGTTGGTTAATTTTAAGAGACGAGACATCATCGTCATATCCGAGTGGAAAGCATGCTTACTACCCACGATTATGAGAACGGAGAATTTGCATCATCTCAAAGTAGAGGATATAGCTTAGGTTTTAAAATCAACAAAGTCTCGCTCAACACCTAAGTGGTTAATATATCACTTCACTACATATCATAGAAGTATAATAGCTCACATCACTACAAGGATTTACAAGAGTATAATCTTTTGTGAAGATTTTAAAGTAAAAAGCCAAAGTGACAAAATGGTTTGAATGAGGTCGATTGACTTTTAGTCTTCTCACAAAAATGTTAAAATATGATTAAGTTGGTTAAAGTTTGATTAAGAAAATATTTTTGAAAATGCATGGCCCTAAGTCCAAGTTTATTATGAAAGCGATTCAAGTTATAAAACAAGAAGAGTTTTCAAAAGGAGGGAGAAGATTTTTGAAATTAAAGAAGGTGAGAGGAGACGAAGGGACTATCCTAAACATAAGGTAAAAGCTAGAGAAGAGAACCGTCTAACCAACAAGAAGCCAACACTTGACATATGAAGTCAATGTAGAATTCCCATCCTTTGGGTTAAAACCAAGCAAGTAAAGATACTAAACCTTTGAGAAGCCAAACTTCAGATGAATTAAGTTTTCAAAAATTGGGCAGAGTAACGACTTTATGCAGAGGAATTCTCAATCATAGATAAAGTGTATAATCAGAATAACCTGCATACAAATAAAAAAAACAACCCAATGTCTTGGGGTAAACCCCAAGAGCTCCAGACAAAATAACAACCAGAGTCACATGGTCCTAAGGGGTCAAGGCTGCCAATCCTAAGTCTGAGAGGTCCATAATCTCCATAATGCTAAGGATAGCAACCAAATAGTCTGAGTAACCTTAAGGCTTTTTATTGTTCAAGTTGGTTATTAAGTATCTTCAAAAAAGGAAATGAAAGCTCAAGTGAGCAAAGTGAAATTGACATAAAGATAAATGCTCAAGTGAGCAAAGATGAAAATAGCATGAAATGTAAATGCTAAAATAAATGGTGTGAAAAAGTAAAGGCATAAAATTAAAAAAAAAACATAAAGTAAAAAGAACAAAGTAAAAGTCAATTGTTAGTGAATTAGAAATTAGATGTTAGTTGAATGACCATCTTGAAACCTGCATTTGACAACTCATTAGAAGATTGATAAAATCAAAGCCTCTCAACAACAAGTTTCATTTGCTTTTTGTCAAGTATATCATTCATTTCAAGTTCTCAAAGTGACAACATATGATCAACGATGTTTAAATGATTCACTTAGACCAAATTTTATGAAGATTCATTAGAGGATTGATAAGACCAAAGTCTCCTAACAATGAACCTCAAGGTTATTGGATCAAAGGTTTCAAATTAATTATCCTTGGGCTTGCAAACATAGGTTTGGGCCACGAATGATCATTTCTTGAATCGGGACAAAATTTAGCGCTATGTTAAGCAATCGTAAGTGGACTTATATAGAAGTCGCACCTATTTAGAGGTCGGTCAATAGTAATCTATGTACCGTATGTTTAGAGAAATGATATATAGATCATTCTCCAATAACATGTAGTACAAGTGAGAAGGGGATAAGATGAAGAGGGAGGGGATAAGAATTGAATTCCACATTTGAACCAAAGAATTTAATCAGCCAGAATATATATAAAATAACTTTGCATTTAATTAAAAAAATAGAATGAGAAGGTATTGCAGGGGAATGCCTAGTGTGCACCAATTTCTTCTGAATTAAAGCCGGAAACAACTCTATATAACTCATCGGGATAGGATCAAAAACTTATCTCTTATGACCCTTCCCTTGGTTATTTTGTTGGGGTGCTCTTTGATATGCGACAGCAGTCGAGGCTATGTTAACAATCGGAGTTGCCGAAGCAACCTGTTGGTGGTGCTGATGATGTCTTCTAGGAGGTTTAACCTTTCTCTCTTAAACAACAAGATTTGTATCTCCTTCTTTCTTCCTACCAAACCCGTATAATGGTTTCTTCGTGCCACTAGAACTTTCATCTCTTGTCAAGCGGCCTTCTCTCACAGCTTCTTCTGAGAAAAAACCCATATCCACCATCTTGGTGAAATCGCTTGGTGCACTCGCCACCATTATTTCATAGTAGAAGGAACCCAAAGTCTTTAGGAAGATCTTTGTCATCTCTTTATCTTCCATTGGAGGGATCACCTGGGCGGCTACTTCACACTATCTCTATGCATATTCCTTAAATGACTCCTTATGTTTCTGGACCATTGCCTTGAGTTGATCACGGTCCGGTGCCATGTCCATATTATATGTATTGCCTAACAAATTCTTCACCCAAGTCGTTGAAAGTATGAATATTGGCACTATTCAAGCTCATGTACCACTTCAATGCAGCACCAGACAGACTGTCTTGAAAAAAGAGTATTAGCAGACGTTGATCATCGGTGTGAGTGGACATTCTTGTCACATACATCACAAGGTGAGCACGAGGATAATTATTTCCCTTGTATTTATCGAATTCCGACACTTTGAACTTTGCAGGTACTTTTACATTTGGAACCAAGCGTAGATCGCTTACATTATGTCCAAACAACTCTTTCCCCTGAGGGCCTTCATCTCTTTCTGTATTTTGTCAAACTAATCCTGAAAGTCATCCATTCGGTCATAGAAGCCCAAACATTCACTTGGTGGGGGAACAGGACGATAAACTTCATCATTAATAACAGGGACCGCATTCACCACAAGAGGTGCAGAAACAACAATGGGTTGAACAAGCAGAGCAACTTGAGCAGCAGGGTTGTAAGCTTCCGACATATAATTTCCAGGCATTCCCCATGGGTAACCTTGAGGCATACAGTTTTGAACTGCGGTAACTAGAGTAACATAAATGGGAATTGACAGAACTTTAGAAGCAACCATTTTTTGTTGTAGTTGAGCAGTATGAGAAGATGGAGGAACAAGTTGTGGATGATTCTGAGCTATCACCAATGATTCCATTAAAGCAGTCATATTAGCAATACTGGCCTTAAGAGCAGTAACTTCTTCGCGCATCTTGTGATTCTCTTGTTCAATTTTCTGCATTTTCTTCTGGAATTAACCCGAGTATTATATCAGTGATACAACTTGATGACTGAACGAAGTAGAGAAACACAATAAGACACATGGGTATGAACAGAAATGCAAAAACATATGCAAAATGATGCATGATATGCAATGCATATGATTTATTTATCTTTATTAATATTTCAAGGAACTCAAAGAATTAAGGATATTTTGCCAATATCAAAGTACTAATATATTTTGAAATACTGAAAATTTCATTATAATTATTTCATAATGGATTACAACTTTTAGTACAAGTTTCAATAATCCTAAGTACAAGAGGAATAAGATAAAATCAGAAATCCTAAGGAGCCAAAGTTGATGAAGATCTCTCCACACACTGACACTTTCCAGTGAGCCTTGCAACTTGAGCCTTCAACTACTTGTTCTCTTCTGCATACATGTCAGCAACTTCTTTCCAATCACCAAAGTCAGGAAGTGAACAACTAGGTCCTGGATGAGCTCTAGAGGAAAATAAATCCTCTTGTTTCTCCATTCTCTACACAGCACGAATCTTAAGAATCTCGATCAAGTCATCTTTCTCTTTCAATTATGCTTGGTAGGACATCTCTAAAGTTTTACACTTGTTCTTCCATGCTTCCTTCTCTTGTTGCATCCTATCCAGGGAAAGCTGGAGTTCTTCCACATCATCTAAAAGGGAAGGAGTAGTCTTCACAAACATATCAGGTATAGGTTGTTCACAAGAATATGGCATCTTCAACTAAATTGCCCTTGCTTGTACCCAACTGAGATAAGGCTCCAAAGAAACAGCTCCTCTTGGTCCCAAATCTTTTCTACTTTTCCTATGAATATGGCACCAAGCCTTTGCATTCTCTTCCTTAGCTTCCTTATGATCCTCTCCTTTTTTGAGAAAGAAACCAGTCAGATGAATACTATTTGGCTTGTCTCTCATCGGATATCCAAGTTGATGATGCGCGAGAATGGGATTGTAATTAATTCCTCCCTTTATACCAAGAAGAGGTACATTGAGGAAACTACCATAAATATCAATAATATCCACATCATAATAAGCCTAATGACACCAAACAATGTCAGAATGAGTAAGATCCATAATCTTCGGAGCCCAACGAGGTTCCTTCTTGATATCTCAGAAAGCAACAGACCGAGGTAACTGAGAAATAAACCACTGATATAACAAAGGCATGCAAAAAATGGTCACTCCTCCATGATAAATATACTGAAGATGGATAGAATAATAAGTATCGCCTAATAGTGTAGGGACTGGATTCCCAATCAAAAAGACCCTAATGGTATTAACATCCATAAACTTTTCGATGTTAGGAAATAAGAACAACCCATAGACAAGCAGAGCAAAAATAGCCTAAAAAGCAATTGTACTTTTCATCCTAGCAAAGTAGCGAGCTTTCTCAAATAAAAAATGAGTGGGTAAACCTCGGATCCTTCCTTTGGTAGTCATGTTAGCCTCAATCTCAGACTTCCCTAAATGAATCATGGCAACAATCTCATGAGACTTAGGTTCTCCCTCTAAGCCAGTGAAAGGAACACGATAAATAATAGGTAAACTCAGTAAGTAAGAATACTCCTCCAATGTAGGCATCAACTGATAATCAGAAAAAGTAAAACACCGGCACAAAGGGTCATAGAACTGGACCAAATTAGAAATAATACCCTCCTTCATTTTGAGCTTCATAAGAGTCACGATAGGTCTATACTTCTTCCAAAAATATGTAGAGCTCTCGATCTCGGGAGTTAAACTCATCAATTTCTCTATCTTAGGATCCTTGAAACTGTACTTCCGAGTCTTTCTTTTTCCAGAATCCATGGTCAAAAATTACCTGAGATATTCGCAAAAAAGTCAACTTTAAGTCCCTTGAAATAATTATTTTAAAGGGTGCTCATGGGTGCATGAATGCATGATGCAAGAACCACACACAAGATCATAAACATGGGGGGTTCATAGGTTCGACGTCACGAGAATGAAGTCAAAGGTACCTCCCACAAGGTAAGGACTAATAGTTTATCACCTGCCGAATAAGGTTCTAAAAGGTTCCCATAGTCTACATCCTTCCTTCAGATATTACCAACGTCCCGATTATCCATGGTTTTCGCAAGTATATGAAACACGTTAGAGTAATATAAAAGATTATCGATCCCCCAGAGATTAAACGTTAATCTATCAATTTCTATTGTTACCATGTTTATCTAAGGTAAAACAATTCAGGGGTTTATGAGTGCATAGTGTAAGTAAAGTATGGAAATATAAATTTAGATAAAAACAACAGGCTCGAATGTAATTCTCACAGTCTGATGATATTCCGATGATTCTAAATAGAACTACTTACATGACAATATTTTCTACTTATGAAAAGAACTAATTTAATAGGAACTATCGCTTTCGCGTATTCCGAACCGAGTTTATTCTTTAATCAAACCCTCTTATTGTCACTTATAAAAAGGCGCACATTGCCTTAAAGTAATAAACCTATTTTTTGAAAATTATAGTTTCTTGACTTACTTGAAAAGTAATTTTGACTTGGAACTTCTAACCAAAAGAGGACTAGACATTTAAACCCGTAAACGCGTCCGAAAAGATTTTCTAAATCTTTTTTCTAAAAGTGTTAAAAGATTCCTACTTTATTGAACAAAGCGCTTTCGCTTCCTTTGAACAACTAAGACTACCTAAGTTTAACTAAAGGTTGGACGGTTTTCGATCTTACCCAACAAAAATAAAGTGCAGAAAACTTGTGTTAAAAACCAAAACAGCCCTTTAGGTATTTCTTCAGACACATTATATGGAAAATCACTTTAACTATGATCCTTACATTCTTACCTTAAAAATTTAGCCAGACATGGAAATATAAATAGACATGTTAAAATAGATCATGTTAAAGTAGATTCTTAAAGTAAAAAGGCTTCAAAATACAAGTAAATAAAGCAAGTAGATAAGTGTAGAACAAGGAAATAAACAAAGTAAAGCGAGTGCAAGGAAACAAACAAAGTAAAGCGAGTGTGAGGAAATAAACAAAGTAAAGCGAGTGCGAGGAAATAAACAAAGTAAAGCGAGTCCGAGGAAATAAATAAAGTAAAGCGAGACTTGTAAATAAAAACCTGCTCCAAATTGGAGGCTTTAAATCAGGTACAACTGGAAATAAATGCGACTGGAAATGAAAATGGTGGCAGGATTAACTTCTACCAAAGTGCTCCAAACTCGATTATAAACTCTATCAATGGCGTGATAACTCTTCGATGTGAAGGGATTATCACTTACAAGATCTGATAATATGTGGCTTAAGTTTGTAACTAAGCTTGGATGAAAAGTAAATGAAACTAGAACCTCCTATTTATAGAAAAAATATACTCCATGGAATTACAAAAGTGCCCTCAACTCCTTTTGGGCGGGACACCATTTAACAAAGGTAGAGCCCGCCATGGTCCTATAGCGCCCGCCATGTGAACAAAGGTGGGAAGTTGAGGAGAACATGGAAGTTGAAGGCAGTTGAAAACAATCCATGTCATGGCCTCCCCAATGCGGGCGCCATGCTGGATGCCATGAGTACAATTTGCTCAAAAACTTGATTTCTTGCTCGTTTTTTCTTCATTTCTTCAAGAGGTGCTCTATAAAATCAAAATACCTGAAAACAAAACAGAAACAAGCATAACACAAGAAAATGACAATAAAAACCCTAACAAACATGTGCAATCTGAGCCAAATATGCAGAGTGTTTTAGTGTTATCTAATTTTCCCAAAATTAAACCTTTGCTTGTCCCCAAGCAAAAACTCTGTATTGCTCACGAAAGAAAAACAACATCAACAGACTATTTTGGCTAAGAAGGGTTCTAAGTTCAAAACATGATGTATTTGATAGGTACTAACTGAATGAACCAAGGGTATCATAACAACACTTTCTGCGGACGAACATAAACTTTGTTCCTATATAAATTAATATGTATCATGCCACTATACCTAGCCTAGCTTCTCATCTCTTTCGAACCCTATTTCATTCAGGTGCAATCACATTAAGCCCGTTATCCTTACATACTCATAGTAGAGTGACCGGTTAGTGACTCTGATCTAAAGCATGGGGTTCTGGTACATAAGTTGGTGTAACCCCTTTTTTAGACCCAATTGCAGTTGTGGGGGATTAGATCGTAATCTGCCCTACCAAGTCCAACACCAGATACCTCTGAACTAACCAACAATGGGTAAATTCTTTTCATTATTCTTTTTGAAAGTTTTTAAAACATTTTGGGTTAAATGACTGTGTGAAGGTCACCTAGCCTTGTGATGTAGTTTGTCTTTTCAAAAGCACAAAAAGATCATTCACTTATTTTTCATCGGTCCCCTGTGTAAAGCTTGATTAGGCCGGAGTTGACTGCTAGGATAAACTACTAAAGGACTTGTTCTGGGATGATAATTAAGGCCATGGCATATGAGGTATCGGGATTGATTCCTATAATTGTGAAGCTTAGGGTGTTAAAATGATACAGATGTTTCAAAAAGATTTCCCAAGTCGCCTACATCCTATCTCAAACTATTTTGAAGCCCAAAATTTTCAAAACATACTGTTTTCTTTTGTCAAAGAAAAGTTTTTGGTAAGGCTAAAAGGGACGGGGAATTAAAGATACACCACACAGATGACTCTTCAAGCACATGAATTAAAATATAACTAATAAAATAAGATAGATAAACTAGAAAGCAGAAAAACAAAAGGTAAAACTAAAGAAAAGAAAAGCAATAAAATCTCCTCCCACACCTAAATTGAACATTATCCCTAATGTTTGAAATAAGATCAGGGGAGAGTAACTTGGAGAAACTATGGCCAGCGACTGGTACCCTCGCCTCCCTGGTTTGAATCCCTAGGATGACGTGATCTGTTGTGGCTATGATCATTATCACTTTACAGCTGCAGAAATTGACCTAGAATGGAGCCTTGAGTGGCTTCCATTAAGGTAAAGTGACTCTGGATGTAGGCGCACTGACGTTGCTGCTCAGCAGAGATGGCGTCTTGAGATTCCATGATAGCCTAGATAGAGAAATCAGTCCGCTGCTGTGATATAGGCATGAACTCCATGCCATCGGCCATCTATTGATGCATAACTGAAATAAGGCCATCTCGCCGTTCTTCTTAGGCTAGATGCTCTCGCCACATTTACTCAGTGAAATGGAAACCAGAAGCTGTACCTGCAGGAAATTAAGAAGAAGATGGTGTTGTGTGTGTAGGTGAAACATGGTGTAGGGATGCAGGGTGATCGGGGGACTGGTTTTGTCGATCATATTCTGATTCAGTCTCGTGCCCGTCCCCAAAAGGAACATTAGGAGGCACTGGACCTGTAAGTGGTGGAGCATTTAAATCGTAGGTCCAATTCCTCTCTTCCTGTACATCAGTATGCATAGTGCATGGCAAGACAACATATGGGATAGCTAGTCCATGAACCATGAGATCAAACCCCCCCTCTCCTTGCTTTTCACAATTTCATGTCTTTCAGAAATTTTAAGTTTATTATGTGGGGAGGTAAAGGTGTCAAGGTAGCTATCTCAGAGTCTAGATTTAAAGCCCTAGCAATAGACGTAATCAAACCGCCAAAAGCGATGGTCCCTGTTTTATTTAGAACAATAGTCATGTGAGAAAGCATAAAAGGAACCGAATTAATCCTCCTATTTGTGAGGCACCCATGCAAAAACAAAATTTATTTTGCATTCACTTTGTTCGGATTTTCCCGACCAAAAATGGTACAAGCCAACATATAACGAAAAACTCGAATGACCGGGTTATGGATCATTGAGGCAAGAATTCCTTCAAAATAAGTAATTGTAGAATTTGATAGCCTATGCTAGAAGGAAAATGCCTCAATCGACCAAACAGAATCAAATAGTGCTTCACAAATAGCTCCATCCCCATGAGGTATTCCTAACATACTTGCTAGTTCATCGGTGGTGAATTCATATTCAACATTAAACATCCGAAATTTCACCGTACCAACTGTGCTAGCATTGTTAGGATTTACAAGATAGATTAAGGAACTTAAAAATTATCATGTCAACCTCTCAAAGGTAGGCTCTTTCCTATAAAAAATATCCTGCAAACCTAAAATATCTAATATGTGAAAAATACTATGGTATATTCCTAGAGTAAACAGACAGTCCTCGTCAACATACCTGGTTGAGACAATGTCGCGTCCGCATAATCTCCCGAGGATCTTTTATTGCCTTTCTCCGGGTTTGCCCTTGCGAAGAATGTAACCATCATACTCCATAGTTACTCTTTGAGTTGGAAGAAAGAAAGGAAAAAAATGGGTTTTTATAGAATGGTGAAGAAATGGGATTTAATAGATTTTAATGGAGGATTTGGAAAAAGAAAGTTGGAAAGGTTAGTGGGATGGTGAGTAAATAAGGAATTTATGGAATTGAGTGGGTTTTAATGGAAGCAAAAAATGGGTAAAAATGGAGGTTTAAAGGTTGAAAGAGGCAAAAATGGAGGTTTTGAGCATTCTGCCCTGAGAAATACCCAGACCCCATGGCGGGTGCCATGGCTAGGTGGCGGGCGCCATGTGTGTTAGTTAGGTTGGGCCAAAAAAATTGTCTTGTTTTGTTTGGGCCTCTTACTCATTTTCCTCGGATGGTGCAAATAGTATTTCCCATGTTTTACTCAAAGCGTTGGTGCAAGCATGATATTTTGTTAGATCATAATAAATAAATAAGAAAATATATAAAACAAAATAAACAAATAAATAAAATAACATAAAATGCACGTATATATATATATATATATATATATATATATATATATATATATATATATATATATATATATATGTGTGTGTGTGTGTGTGTGTGTGTGTGTGTGTGTGTGTGTGTGTGTGTGTGTGTGTGTGTGTGTGTGTGTGTGTGTGTGTGTGTGTGTGTGTGTGTGTGTGTGTGTGTGTGTGTGTGTGTGTGTGTGTGTGTGTGTGTGTGTGTGTGTGTGTGTGTGTGTGTGTGTGTATGTGTGTGTGCGTGTGTGTCTGAAAATGAAAATAAATAGTAAGTAAGGCATAAAATGAGAACGCAGACATCAGGGAGCTGGAGGCTCCTTGGTCTGATCAGAACCTCGTGCTGCGTCTAACTCACAACAAATATCTACGATCTTCTGATACAAGCAGTCAGCCTCTGTCGCGTGTGTCAAATTGGATACCTAGATCTGCAAGGCAAGATCAGCAACCTCCTGTCGAAGTCTGGCATTTTCCATACGAAGCTCAGTTAGCTGTGTGTACATGTCTTGGCACTGTAGAGAAATATTATTTGACAAAACTATGATCTTGGGTGAAGGTGGTGAAGGGATATAGTCTGGAACCTGAGGAGGTATGGGCTCATCAACTGTCTCTCTAGAACTCTCCAAAGCGTAAGTACAATTAGCAGGATCATGGACACTAGTCATCATAGGATCAGGAAAAGCGAAGTAATAGATGGTCTCATTGTTGATCAAGAGCCTGAACTGGCTATGGTTGAAGGAAACCCTCCTAATCAGTCCACGGTCTAAGAAGAAGTCGATATCCATTGTGGTATACTCGCAGTAGGAAGTCAGGTGAAGTAGCTTACTAGTAAGCCCTAAGGCAGAAGCAATCTGGGTTACCATTCCTCCTACATGGATGATGCCTTCAGAGGACTTGGTGGTGAGACTAATATTCCAAAGCAGAAAGTTCCCACAAGCCACAGGGAGCGAATGGTTCGCACAGAAAAGGAAGAAGATCTCCTTCTCACTAACATGGACATCAGCATCTGCCTTTCCAAGGAAAGTATGGGCAAGGATCATCTGGAAGTACCTGAGAGTTGGGTTATGGATAATATGGGATAGCTGGGTGGAAGGATCAAGGCCTCCTCCACCTGTAATATCACTCCAGAACTTCTCGATATCTCTACTCATAAAGTAACCCATAGGTAGCTCAGGAATCGCATCAGGGGTAGTCTGGAAGCCTAGCAAATCACCAAACTCCTAATGGGTAAAAGAGTACTTTGTCCCAAACAATCTAAAGATGACACAACCGTCCTGACCGACCTATGGCTCAAACTTAAATGAACTGAGGAATTCGAGGGTGAGATTTATGTAGGTCATATTCAAGTCAACAACATACTCATCCCAATGGAGCTGGCTACACATAAACTTTATACTAGGCTCGAGGCCTAAAGCTTCCATTCAATCTTGCTCAAGGTAACAGGTAAGTTCCACGGGGCATCGAGAAAGGGTCGTATATCGTTGTTTCTGTGCATCATCTCTGAAAGTGACATGCATGTCGTCGAAGCTTTGCATCCTGAAAAGAAATGGTTAAGGGGGAATGCTATTAAGGTGGGACCTGTAAACACAAAAATTTGTAAAAGTTAGTCTAGATAAGTAAAACTAAAATTCAAATTTTAAAAATAAATAAAAAATGCAAGGAAAAATGAAAAGATAAACCCATGGGTTGCCACCCATGCAACACTTGTTTAACGTCTTTAGCTTGACAGGTAGAACTCATATATCTGAAGTAGGTACCGGTGGATCAATCAGAGTATGTCTTGAGTAGTCCATGGGGACGTCACCTCATTCGTAGTGTTTTAACCTCTGCCCATTGACAGTGAATGGATTACACAAGCTATTCTTGATCTCAACTGCTCCATATTTTAGGATTTTAAAAACCTCAAAAGGACCAGTCCATCTTGAACGCACTTTTCCAGGAAACAGTCGCAACCTGAAATTAAAAAGGAGAACAAGATCGCCTATATTAAAGTTTTTCATAACAATTCTTTTGTCATGCCAAGCTTTGGTTCTTTCTTTATATATTATGGCATTTTCATAGGCCGACTGTCGGAGTTCTTCCAGTTTATGAATTTCTAGGATGCGCTTTTCACCAACAGTCAAATAATCAAGGTTTATGGTTTTAATGGCCTAATAGGCTTTGTGTTCTAGCTCAAAGGGTAAGTGACATGACTTTCCATAGACCAATTGGTAAGGAGTTGTTCCAATAGGGGTTTTAAAAGCAGTTTTGTAGGCCCGTAATGCTTCTTGTAGCTTATGAGACCAATCTTTTCTAGATATTGAAACGGTTTTCTCTAAGATCTGTTTAATCTCCATATTAGATACTTCTACTTGGCCATTAGTCTGCGGATGGTAGGGAGTTGCTACTCTATTCTTAACTACATATTTACTTAAAAGCTTGTAAAAATTCCTTGATATGAAGTGTGATCCACCATCGCTTATAACAAGATAGGGTATTCCGAATCTAGGGAATATATAATTCTAAAATAGCTTTATCACTACTCGTGTGTCATTTGTGAGTGAGGCTATAAGTTCAATCCACTTAGACATGTAGTCAATAACTACTAAGATATATTTATTTCTTAGTGAGGATGGAAATGGCCCCATAAAATCAGTACCCCATACATCAAAAAGTTCTACGTCCTGAATGTTCCTTAAAGGCATTTCGTCACGTCTTGAGATGTTTTCAGTTTGTTGGCATCTGTCACATTTGAAAATGTAAGCATGAACATCACGCCATATAGTAGGCCAGAAGAGGCCAACTTGGAGAATTTTAGCGTATGTCTTAGAAGTGCTTGCATGTCCTCCATAGGGTGCAGAGTAACAGTGTTCTATGATATTTCTTACCTCTTCTTCTGGAACACAATGATGAAAAATGCCGTCAATACCTCTTTTGAAAATAAGTGGCTCGTCCCAATAAAAATTTCTTACATCATTGAAGAACTTTTTTTTCTGTTGATAGTTTAGGTCAGGAGGTACTATATCAGCAGCTAGGTAGTTAACGAAGTCATCGTACCAAGGTACATTGCTCACAGTTAAATATTTTTCAGAGTTCTTATAAGGATCCAGGTTATTTTCTCCAATGGTGTATATTTTATCTATTAGTTTTTCATAGGCAAAATCATCATCTATGGGTATTAAATCTGGTTTTAAGTATTCAAGCCTAGAAAGGTGATCAGCAACTATGTTTTCTGTGCATTTCTTGTCTCGAATATCTAGATCAAACTCTTGTAATAAAAGGATCAATTGAAGTAACCTAGGTTTATCGTCCTTTTTGCTTAATAGGTAACGAATGGCTGCATGATCTGTATAAACTATAATTTTAGCTCCTACCAGATAGGATCGAAATTTATCGATGGCAAAAACTATAACTAAGAGATCCTTTTCAGTTGTTGCATAATTAAGTTGGGCAGCATCTAAGGTTCTACTTGCATAATAAATCCCATGTAATTTCTTATCTTTTCTTTGACCAAGAACAACTCCCATAGCGAAATCACTAGCATCGCACCTGATTTCAAAAGGTTTGGTCCAATCTAGGGGCTGCATAATAGGTGCCAAAATTAGTGCTTGTTTCGAAACGTTAAAGGCCTAAATGCACTTTTCATCGAAGATAAATTCAACATCTTTCATCAAAAGACCTGTTAGAGGTTTGGTTATTTTAGAGAAGTCATTGATAAAGCATTGGTAAAAAACGGCATGTCCAAGAAAATTCTGGACTTCCCTAATGGTCTTAGGTAGTTTTAGGTTTTCTATAACTTCTATTTTTGCTCTATCAACTTCAATACCTTTTTCAGAGACTATGTGTCCTAAAACTATACCTTCGGTAACCATGAAATGATACTTCTCCTAGTTTAACACAAGGTTAACTTCTAGACATCTTTCTAGAATCTTCTCAAGATTAGAAAGACAGTTCTTAAAATCGAATCTGCATACTGAGAAGTCATCCATAAATACTTCCATAATCCCATCAAGATAATCCGTGAAGATTGACATCATGCAATGTTGGAAAGTAGTTGGAGCATTACAGAGTCCGAATGGCATTCGTCTATAGGAAAAGGTTCCATAAGGGCATGTAAAGGTTGTATTTTCTTGATCTTCAGGGTGAATAGGAATTTGGAAGAATCCAGAATACCCATCTAGATAAAAAAAGTAAGAATGTCTAGCCAGACATTCCAACATTTGGTCTATAAATGGTAAGGGAAAATGATCCTTCCTAGTTGTCTTGTTTAGCTTTCTGTAATCTATGCACATACGCCAACCTCCTTCTATCTGCTTTGCTACATGTTCTCCTTTCTCTTTTAGCTCGACTGTGATGCCTCCCTTTTTAGGTACTACATGCACAGGGCTCACCCACTTACTATCATAGATTTGATAAATTATACCTGCTTCTAGTAACTTAAGAACTTCTTTCTTAACAACATCACTCATTATTGGATTTATCCTTCTCTGATGTTCTCTAGAGGGTTTTGGATCTTCCTCAAGTAAAATCCTATGCATACATACAAATGGACTTATACCTTTCAGATTAGAGATATTATATCCTAAAGCTGAGGGATATTTTCGTAAAACATCTAAGAGTTGGTTCGATTCTTCTTGGTTTAAGGTAGCACTGAATATAACTGGATGGCTCATTCCTTCATCTAGAAACTCATATCTTAGATTCTTGGGTAGTTATTTAAGTTCTACAGTTGGTTTCTTAGGGCATGGTATAGAATATGGAGTAAGGGCTAAACATTCGTGAAGGTTATCATGAATGTAGGGTTCCATCTTTTCAAATCCATCATCTTCCCTTATGAGGGTTGAAGGTAGCTTGATTGTTGGTTCAAGTCCTTCTTGATTTAGTTCCCTAATGCATTCCTCAATGATGTCTATGGCATAACACGCATCTCCTATTACTGGTGCCATAAGAAATTTCGAGAGAATAAATTCTATCTTTTCATCACCTACTTCAAAAGTCAACTTTCCTCTCTTGACATCTATTATGGCTCCTGCAGTTGATAAGAACGGTCTACCTAAAAGGATTGGGATATCATCATCTTCTTTTATGTCCATGACCATGAAGTCAGTGGGGATATATAATTTGCCGATCCTAACTGGGACGTCTTCTAATATGCCGATTGGATATTTAACAGATCTATCAGCTAGTTGAAGAGACATCTTAGTAGGTTGCAATTCTCCTAAGTTTAATCTCTCACAAACCACCAAAGTAATTAATCTCACACTAGCTCCTATGTCCAGGAATGCTTTGTCAACCATGTGATTTCCTAAAATACAAGGTATGGAAAAATTTCCAAGGTCTTTCTCTTTCTTAGAGAGTTTATTTTTGGAAATATAATTGCATTCCAAGGGTTTGGGATCGTCAAGCCTACATTTGTTGGTTAGGATGTCTTTGAGGAATTTAACATATGATGGTATCTGGGTGATGGCTTCGGTGAAAGGAGTCTCTACATGGAGTTTCTCTATTATTTTTATGAATTTTTGATATTGGTTGTTAATTTTAGTTTTCTTAAGTCTTTGCGGATATGGTATTGGTGGTTTGTATGGTGGGGGTGGTACATAATTTTTATCTATTGCTTCTCCTTTATCTTTCTGTTTTTCAGATTCCACTGGTTCCTTTACTCCGCCCGTAGGCACAACACATTCTTAGAAGATTTGGATTCATTCAATGCTAGGTTAACAGGTTCATCATAAGCAGTCCCACTTTGTAAGGTAATGGCATTGGCTTGTCCTTGAGGCTTTGGTTGAGGTTGTCCAGGTAATTACCCTATAGGTGTAGTTTGGGGGGCTTGTTCGAGAGCTACCTGAGAGATCTGGGTTTTAAGCATTTTGTTATGGGTGACTATTTGGTCAACCTTGGTTCTTAATTGTGTGATTAATTCATTTACATGAATGTTTTGGTTTAGGAATTCTTTGTTTTGCTGGGTTTGGGCCGAAATGAAATTTTCCATAATCTTCTCTAGGTTCGACTTTGGGGGTATAATTTGCATAGGTTAGTTTTTTCTCTGGGCTTGAAAACCTGATGGTCTCGGAGGTGCTGAATTTTGGATAGGATTATTATGTTTATAGGAGAAGTTTGGGTGATTCCTCCATCCAGGGTTGTAGGTATTTGAAAATGGGTTTCCTTGGGCATAGTTGACTTGGTATGTGCTCTTTTCATTCAACAGATTGCATTCAGCTGATTGGTGTCCTTCGATTCCACATATTTCACATTCTGGGTGGACTACCGCTACAGTGGCTGGGTTTGAAGACATATGTTGAACTTTAAGGGATAAAGCATCCATTTTGGTTGCATAATGTCTATAGAACTTATCTCATGTATTCCTTCTTGGGTCTCTTTCTTCTCTGCCGATGCTCGTTCGGTTCCCCATTGATAATGGTTTTGAGCCATATCTTCGATGAGAGCACAAGCTTCTGGGTAGGGTTCGCTCATCAATGCGCTGCCAGTGGCAGCATCAATAGTTATCTTAGTGCTATAAATGAGTCCATTATAGAAGGTATGAATGAATAACCATTGTTCTAGGACATGGTGTGGAAAAGCTCTCAATAGGTCTTCATATCTCTCCCATGCTTCAAAAAGTGATTCACCTTGGTTTTGAGTAAACCTTGTGATCTGATTTTGAAGGACAACAGTCTTACTTAGGGGAAAATATCTGGTAAGGAACACTCTCCTAAGGTCTTCCCAGGTTATTATGGACTTGGCTGGAAGGGAATCTAACCAAGAACGTGCTTTATCTCTGAGGGAGAAAGGGAATAGTCTTAAACGAAACGCCTCAGGTGTAGCTCTACTGGTTTTAAAGGTGTCAGCTAATTGGATAAAGACTTTCAAATGCTGATTTGGGTTCTCTGTAGGGAGACCCACAAATTGGTTTTGTTGTACTAATTATAATAGAGAGGGTTTCAGTTCAAAGTTGTTAGAAGGAATAGCAGGGTTTAATGTACTAGAATTGGGTTCCTCGTCAGAGGGTTGGGCGAACTCCTTAAGGGGTCTTTGTTTACGTTCCTCGGCCATAGTTGTCCTAACTCTTTCGAGTAAGAGACGTGCACGAGCGTAACGTTTGGGTTCCACTAAAGGATGTAATAAACTTCCGGTGCTACGAGTTCTTCGCATTTACCGGCTCAATAAAGGCTTAGTCTAGACGGTGTAACAGAAGGGTAAAATTTTTGACGTGATTGGTCCCCGGCAACGGCACCAAAAACTTGATGCGTGGTTTTCGCAAGTATATTAAACGCGTCAGAGTAATATAAAAGATTATCGATCCCACATAGACCAAACGTCAATCTATCGATTTCTATTGTTATGATGTTTATCTAAGGTAAGACAATTCAGGGGTTTATGAGTGCACAAATTAAGTAAAGTATGAAAATATAAATTTAGATAAAAACAACAGGCTTGAATGTAATTCACACAGTCTGATGATATTTCGATGCTTCTAAATAGAACTACTTATACGACAATATTTTCTACTCATGAAAAGAACTAATTTAATAGGAACTGTTGCTTTCGCATATTCTAAACCAAGTTTATTCTTTAATCAAACCCTCTTATGGTCACTTATAATAAGGCGCTCATTTTTTAGAAATATAGTTTCTTAACTTAGTTGAAAACTAATTTTGACTTGGAACTTCTAACCAAAAGAGGACTAGACCTTTAAACCCGTAAACGCGTCCGAAAAGAGTTTTGAAATTGTTTTTCTAAAAGTGTTAAAAGATTCCAACTTTTTTGAAAAAAGAACTTTCACTTCCTTTGAACAACCAAGACTATCCAAGTTTAACTAAAGGTTGGACGACTTTCAATCTTACCCAACAAAAATAAAGTGTAGAAAACTTGTGTTAAAAACCAAAACAACCCTTTAGGTATTTCTACAGACACATTATATAGAATATCACTTTAACAATGATCCTTACATTCTAACCTTTAAAATTTAGCCAGACATGGAAATGTAAACATACATGTTAAAATAGATCATGTTAAAGTAGATTCTTAAACTAAAAAGTCTTTAAAAGATAAGTAAATAAAGCAAGTAAATAAGTGCAGAACAAGGAAATAAACAAAGTAAAGCGAGTGTGAGGAAATAAACAAAGTAAAGCGAGTGCGAGGAAATAAACAAAGTAAAGCGAGTGCGAGGAAATAAACAAAGTAAATAGAGTGCGAGGAAATAAACAAAGTAAAGCGATTGCGAGGAAATAAACAAGGTAAAGCGAGTGCGAGGAAATAAACAAGGTAAAGCGAGACTTCTAAATAAAAACATGCTCCAAATCGAAGGCTTTAGATCAGGTACAACTGGAAATAAATGCGACTGGAAATTAAAATGGAGGCAGGATTAACTTCTACCAAAGTGCTCCAAACTCGATTACAGACTCTATCAATGGCGTGATAAATATTTGATGTGAATGGATTATCACTTACAAGATCTGATAATATGTGGCTTAAGTTTGTAACTAAGCTTGGATGAAAAGAAAATGAAACTAGAACCTCCTATTTATAGAAAAACTATACTCCATGGAATTACAAAAGTGCCCCCTAACTCCTTTTGGGTGGGACACCATTTAACAAAGGTGGCTCCCTCCATGGCCCTATGGTGCCCTCCATGTGAACAAAGGTGGGAAGTTGAAGAGAACGTGGCAGTTGAAGGTTGTTGAAAACAATCCATGCCATGGCCTATCCTATGGCGGGCGCCATGCTGGATTCCATGAGTACAATTTGCTCAAAAACTTGATTTCTAGCTCATTTTTTCTTCATTTCTTCAAGAGGTGCTCTAGAAAATCAAAATACCTGAAAACCAAATAGAAACAAGCATAACACAAGAAAATGACAATAAAACCCCTAACAAACATGTGCAATCTGAGCCAAATATGCAGTGTGTTTTAGTGTTATCACCCGATTAACTTGGTAATTAGTAATATTCTCAGGAAAAACTCGTCTGAGTGTAGTATCACATGACAACCATTTATGGATTACTCCGTCCTAGTTTCCGCACTACACTTAAAAGGCCAAGATGAGTGACAGGTTCTACGATCCTCAGTTTCAACAGGCACCCAGGTCAAAAGTAGTACGTCTTCTCGAATACTCAGGAAATGATACTACAGTCAAAGGGGCCTCCACGGAGTGGGGAATCTCGTGTATCCTTTTTTGGGATTACTCCCTCAAAGTTAACATGACTATACCGCCCGTCCTATCTTAAGTTTTCCCAAGTCCGGGTAGAGGACTTATGAGAAATCACCAAGCACCATGAAAACCAGGAGAATCCAGACAAACATATATACAACACATAATATACAACAATTAATAGCACATACACAAATAAACAAAGATAAGCTCAACCCACTTGGAGATGGGACAACATTTGGTCGATCTTTCTCCAACAGAGTCTCCATTCTTTCTGTAGTGGTAGAAATGTTGAGACTAAGCCATTGGATTGACTTAACTCGCACGTGTCAAATAAAAAACGCCACCGCGCTTTATTGTTTCCAGAGGAATGGGAAAAGAATGAATAAACCAAAAAAGAGGGGGAGATAATCTAGGTACGGGGGTTGGTTATGCAAAAGGAAGGTATTAGCATCCTAAACAACTACGATACTCCGCAAGAACCTCTTTGAAAATTTGTGTATTTTGAATAAAAATGTTGTATACAAAAAATAGATTGTGGGGATGAGAAGAGAAGTATTTTTTATAATTTTTGCACCCTCCATGATTGCGAACCTTTAGTGCCTACGTACTACCATCTATGCAATATGGGATCATGGTACTCGTAGTTCACCTTAAAAAATTTTAAAACACAAGTATGTTGGTTAATTTTAAGAGATGAGACATCATCGTCATATCCGAGTGGAAAGTATACTTACTACCCACGATTATGAGAAAGGAGAATTTTCATCATCTCAAAGTGGATGATATAGCTTGAATTTTAAAATCAACAAACCCTCGCTCAACACCCAAGTGGAAAATATCTCACTTCACTACATATCATAGAAGTATAGTAGCTCGCATCACTACAAGGATTGACAAGAGTCTAATCTTTTGAGAAGATTTTAAAGTAAAAAACCAAAGTGGAAAAATGGTTTGAATGAGGTTGATTGACTTTTAGTCTTCTCACAAAAATGTTAAAATATGATTAAGTTGGTTAAAGTTTGATAAAGAAAATATTTTTGAAAATGCATGGACCTAAGTCCAAGTTTATCATGAAAGCGATCCAAGTTGTAAAACAATAAGAGTTTTCAAAAGGAGGGAGAAGATTTTTGAAATTAAAAAAGGTGGGAGGAGACGAAGGGACTATCCTAAATCATAACGTAAAAGCTAGAGAAAATAACCGTATAACCAACAAGAAGCCAACACTTGACATATGGAGTCAATGTATAATTCGCATCCTTTAGATTGAAACCAAGCAACTAAAGATACTAAACCTCTGAGAAGCCCAACTCCAGATGAATTAAGTTTTCAAAAATTGGGCAGAGTAACGACTGTATACAGAGGAATTCCCAATCACAGACAAAGCATATAATCAGAATAACCTGCATACAAATAAAAAAACAACTCAATATCTTGGGGTAAACCCCAAGAACTCCATACAAAATAACAATCAGAGTCACATGGTCCCAAGGGGTCAATGCTTCTAATCCTAAGTCCGAGAGGTCCACAATATGCATAGTAACCAAATAGTCTGAGTACCCTTAAGGCTTTTTATTGTTCAAGTTGGTTATTAAGTATCTCCAAAAAAGGAAATGAAAGCTCAAGTGAGCAACGTAAAAATGGCATAATGATAAATGCTCAAGTGAGCAAAGATGAAAATAGCATGAAATATATATGCTAAAATAAATGGTGCGCAAAATTAAATGCATAAAATAAAAAACATAAAGTAAAAAGCACAAAGTAAAAGTCAATTATTAGTAAATTAGAAATTAGATGTTAGTTTAATGACCATCTTGAAACTTGCATTTGAAAACTCATTAGAAGATTGATAAAATCAAAGTCTCTCAACAATAAATTTCATTTTCTTTTTATCAAGTATATCATTCATTTCAAGTTTTCGAAGTGACAACATATGATCAACGATGTTTAAATGATTCACTTAGACGAAATTTTATGAAGATTCACTTAAATGGTTCACTAAGTTATTTGTATAGCACGCATCTCAGGAATCGGGCACTTTGTTTTAAATCATTAGGGTTGTGCCATCCGTATGTCTAATTTTGTTTTGAAGTTTCCTCATCAGGTTAAGGACAAGTTCATTTGGGTCTTGAGCAGTGGATCATAGAATGAAGTTCTGAGGTGTCTTGGGTTTCTTTCTCATCAAGTTACAAGGTTGTTTCTTACTCGAATTCCTCATAGCATTGATTAAGGTTGTTCATCTGGGTTTATTTCCCTATTTGTTTGTCAAGAATCTCTAAGTCACCAAGTCAAGAGTTTGAAGTTTAAACCAATGAATGTGGAATCTGAGCGCAAGAAATTAGGTGGGAGGTTCATGATGATCAAGGCACATCTTTGTTGCTTAAGTTGCAAGCTACTTGTAGTTTGGATATCCAATTTAAAGTTCTTGTTGAGAGTGCAAGTTTGTCTTAGACGTGATATGAAGATTGAGGATTGAAACATAAGGCGCATGGTTACTTGAAATACAAGATACAAAGGTCATGTGTGATTTCTTGAAGTTCAAGTTACAAAGTGAGGTGTATCATTCAAACCATTCAACTGGGAATTTCTATTTTTAATCAAGATTCAAGAGTTTGTTTGATTTCCATACAATAAATTCATCATTCATAAAATTCACTCAAGTTTTATGTTCAAGTTACATTTTTGGACAATTTACAAAAGGGATTACAATGCAAAATGCAAGTTGAATCACAAGTTACAATTGTTTGTTTACAAAAAAAGAAAGAAATGCTTCTTCTTCAAGTCTCTTTGCTTCGTCTCCAAGTAACTCGTCCTCCTTTCCTGCCGTAACTTTTCTTCATATTTCAACCTCGCTTTGGCCGTCCAATCCTTATGCTAATGAAATAGGAAAAAGGAAAATTTTAGCAAACAATCAATATGTGAAATATCCAAGCAAGAATTACTTGTTAAAGAGGATTTTTTATTTCATCATTAGGATTTATATTTTGGAATGATAAATTCAAAAGGGGTTTTCGATCATAGGCTATCTTCTCCCAATTGCAAAATACAATGTTTGAGCTTTGGTTCACAAAAGGAAAACCAATTCAACAAGAACTACTACCAGCAATTTGTTTCATAGAAAAATTTGCATATATACAAAACAGCCAAAACAACAAAGTTAAGACTGCTAAACAGTAGCAGCAAAAGGTAAATCTGTCCAATAGAAGCAAAGCAAGCACAAGCCATAAAAATAATAGCTGGCCAGCAAGTGCACAAAAACAGCAGGCCAACAAGCACAAAAATAGGGCAAAACAAGCCAAACTGCCCAAGGCAGCAAAACAAGCAATGCATAACCCAAGACAACACAAAAACGGCAAAGCTGCCAAACAGCAGGGAAAAATACAGCAGCAACATAGCAAACAAAAACAAACAGGCAGCGCAGCTAAAAACACAAAACAACAGTGTAAGCTAGCACTAGCTCACAAAGCCTTATATATCCTCATTTTCCTAAATATTGCAAACCCTTCAGAATCATGTAAATAAGCAGGATCACTTTACATCATTGAAAGATAAAGAGAAAAAATAAGAGACATGTTTGAAAAGATATCACCTTGCCCATACAATAGTCCAAACAGCCTGCCAAAACCTATACCTCATATGTGCCACACCTGCTCCAAACAGTCTGAAAATGATATCAAAATAGGCAAACAGAACCTGT
The DNA here is from genome assembly GCA_948472305.1 of Vicia faba. Lineage (NCBI taxonomy): Eukaryota > Viridiplantae > Streptophyta > Magnoliopsida > Fabales > Fabaceae > Vicia > Vicia faba. Next base: position 325,470,718 of record OX451741.1, on the reverse strand, counting down.
ACTCAAAAGGCCACCAAGTCAGCATACAATTTTGTTCAAATTCACAAAACCTTCCCTCCAATTTTCACCCTTATCTCATTATAAGAAGGGCCATTGTTTCATTGAGAAAAAAAGACAGAATGACCAAGTAAAAAACACAATATACAGAGCCAGAAAAACCAAAAGGTGAGATTTTTACCAAGCCATAAAACCAGAGAGAGCCAAAAACCAAAAGAGATTTTACCAAGCCAAAAAACCAAAAGAGAGAGCACAACCAACAAACCGAGCGAGAGATTTTTACCAAGTAACAAAATCCAGAAAACCAGTAAAAAGGATAACAACACACAGCCAGAAAACCAATGAACACACTGCAAAAGACACATCATCAAAAAACCGAACACCCCTAATAACCTTCAGAAACAACCTTCAAGCAGGAACCTCAAACCTCTGCACAATCAATACACCAAAACCATTACTCAGAAACATCATCACAGACCCTTAACCATTCTTCAACAAACCTAGAAGAATCATAAAACTCTAGAAAAAAAACACTATGATTCATTTCAAAAAATCACTAGAAATTATCTGAGACTCTCTCTTAAATCGAGTCAGTCGCAACTCTGATCACACTATGTAGCATTCAGCAACTTCAAATCTCGATCTACATAACACAAATCTACAACAATAGCATCGCCATCAGTACTCCTGCAACAATATGTATCAAAACAGAGTCTGATTTCAATAAAAAAGGAGGAAGGAATCACAATCAAAGGGACCAAGAAGCAGCAACCGTACCTGGATTCAAATCAAAATCGTTAAGCGGTAACTTGTAGATTCTTCCCCTTTTCAAGATCTTCAGATCTAATTTTGCGATATAGTATTCTTTTACATGCTTGTTAGAACCGATTGCCTTTCATGAACATAATAAATTTTGGGTTTAGGGTCGTCGAGGGGATTAAGGGTCGAACCGTGAGAAAGGCGAGAGAGCGTTTGAGACATGAATGTTATTAGTAGGAAAAAAGTAGAGAGATGGGCGGAGGAGTTATGTCGTTGCAAATGATGAGAGGATGGAAAGAGAGGGCTACGACGACGAGAGCATAAACATGAGCTTAGATGTAAGTGAGTTTGTTTTTGAAGAAGAACATATGAGGTTGTCATGAAGAACGGAAGGAGTTCCTTTTAGTGAGAGTCTTTGCAGATGAAGGGTCAAAGTTTGTTGTCGTTCGATCGGTGAAGAAGGAGTAGAAACCAGAGGTTGCGATCAATGGGGGTGTTGGAATACAAACTTATGGTTTACCCCCTGGTTATTTCAATTTTCGTTGGACCTTGGATCACCCACAAAGCCCAACTCATTTTTGCACCCCCTTATTATGTTTCATTTTGTTTTGTTGGATTAGTAATCATAGGTCCAGATATTTTAGGCCCAACGAATTTCTATGGGCACCCTGTTTTTTCTATTTTTTACACATAGACTATAAATAGGTTTAGTGGCATTTCTTTTATTGATTTTCTTTATTAATTATCCGTTTAGATTAATTAATCAAATAATTTTTGTTTTCTATTAATTAGACAATTTTAACTTTAATTTTTAGTGTAGTAACTTTGCTTAGATAATCGATCTTAGTTTGTTTGTCGCGTTCCCGTACCTTATAAAAACCACAAAATTCTTTTCTTTATTTAGACTTAGTCTTAATTTGCCATTTTTTATTTTTCTTTCTTTAACTAAAAAAAATCACAAAAATAAGTTTAGTTTTAATTTTCTTTTAAATATCTTCTTTACTAAAAAGTAATAATAATAATAAACATTTTAGAATTAGTTTATTAATTTTTCGTTTAATATTTTCTTTAATTAAAACAAAATACAAAATTTGATTACCTTTTTAAATAACTTGTTAAACTAAGTTATTTTTTTTAGTTATTTAGAATAGATAATTTTTGTAGATAAATTAAGTAGTTTATTTGTTAGTTTTCGATTTGGTTGTATTGCTTGATTAATTGAATTCTTAATCGAACTTTCGATCCGATTCATCCCCATTCATCAAACTTATACCCCCATTCCCATATGGTCTGTAATAATTTAAAATTTTGTTCTTTTGCTATTTTTCTCTGTATGTTTAAATTGCTAATCATTCATATTTTGTACAAAGTAGAACAATTGGCCTCCTCTCGGGCTCATCATCAATGAACAGGTATCCACCGACAAAATACACACCCGCACACATTTCATAGTTTGGTCCTGGGCTATTATACAGTGACAACTATTCGATTGATTGTTTTAATTGTTTGTTTAGAATACTAGCGCCATGCTAGTCCCACTTTTTAGGAGCATGCATATAGCCACCTTGTATAGACTTTTTATCTTATCCATTGAAGCGATTTCTTTCCCCTTGGTATACATGCCAAGCATCTTCTTAAAGGGTCTCATAGTTGAGTTTAGGCATGGCCATTCTCACGAGGTTAATCAAGTTTTACCCTTGGTTAACCATAACCCGATTCATTCCCTTTCACCGAGCATTTCATTCACACCTCTCCTAATACTACACATTTTTCACCACACACAACCACTCTTCATAAACATCGCCTCCTTTTACCTATAACATGCTCCCTTAGAATGATAGTTTCCTCTTCTTTAGGATACAAACTAATTAGACCTTAGGATGAAACCCATGTATGACAATATTATGGCTTTTTTAGTCTCCCTCTTAACCTTTTCTTCTTTTGTAATTAAAACTTAACATTCACAAACCAAAAATCCAAAAACACCTTTAATCATTAATTGAATTTATTTTAAAATTCGCAAAACATTCAACAAATCAAAACTTCCCCCAAAGGGCAAGTTATCTCTGTTCTACCGCGATACTGATCGTGCCTATTGCTAGAATGTGTGCATTAATGCTGCCCACTAAAAAACATAAAAAACCAACATTTTCTAGAGAAACTAAGGTGTTTTGATTCCTTCACTGGATACGTAGGCAAAGGGTCGTGACACCCTCATGAACGTATTAATAAAAAAACATTTCTTTCCCCTTAAGTAAGTATAGTTGTAGATAAACACACCCTTAGAGACAAACATACAAACAAAGTGGATCCCATTGAGTACAACAAATGTGAGGGTTGCTAATACCTTCCCCTTGCATAACAAACTCCCTTACACTTTCTCTTTGTCGCAAGACCATCTTATCCATCGTCTTGTAGTTTTATCGATATTTCCCCTTCCTTTGGGATAAATAAAGTTCGGTGGCGGCTCTGTGTTTTCTGCCGATAGCTTCAGCTAGCGACTCTGTTGGGGACCTTTTATGAGTCTCTCCTAGTTTTGTTTACTTGTCTTTTTGGGTGTTTATTTATTTGTTTTATTTTTATTTACTATTTTATTTTTATTGCTTTATTGTATTTTGTATATATTGCATAAATTGTTGCTACTCACATATTCTGGATACGTTGTGATGTTGGGTTGGGTGATTACATTTGTTAAGTCCTATACCCGGACTTGGGTTACACCTAGGATTAGGACGTGTGGTATAGTCATGCTAACTTTGAGGGAGTAATCCCGAAGAAGGAGGCATGAAAATCCCTCACTCAGTGGAGGTTCCCTTGAAAGTAGTGATGTTTACCGAGTAATTAGGAATACATCATCGCTTTCAACCCGGGAACTTGAGAAGTTGAGAGCCGTAGAACCATTAACCCATCTTGGCCTTTTTAGGTGTAGTGCGGAGACTATAACTGAGTAATCCGGAAGTAGTTGTCACGCGATGCTACACTCAGACGAGTTTTTCCTGCGAATATTATTGATTACCAAGTAATTGGGACATCGATAATATCTAAAGGAACAGCGCAGACTCTGAGATTTCCCTAGAACCTTGTTCGGCAGGTGATAAACCCCTAGTACATACCTTATGGGTGGTTACTTTAACTCCATGCGTGTGAAGTCATAATTTTGATCCTGTTAGTTTCAGCCTATACAAAGGACTACACAATGGTTATCTAGAATATGTGGAGCTGGTAATTTATGCCATAGCATACCATGACATCATATCATCATTTATATATATCTCATATCTAAATAAGTCCAAAGAGAAGTCTCGTTGGTAGGGCTTTTCAAAAATGAAAACAAAATTTTAAAAGATAAACGAGTCTTTGGATTCCCTCAGAAATGAAGATAAAACATTCATTCATACTATCATACATTCATTTTTCACAACAAAAACTCATTGGGGTCCCTTTTCGACCAGACTTCAGCGGAAAAAAAAGACGACTTCTCCACATACCTACCGTACAAGAAGCAACCAACGAAGACTTATGGATCTTTTTAAAGAGAATCAGAATGCTCCCTTTGAGATATGGACACCATGGGCACTCGCATGGATTAACTTATAGAAATCCTTCATGCTGTTATCAAGGGTCAAGAAGAGTTACATCAAAGTGTTGCCAAGCTTGCTACTACTGCTCTCACCACTTATGCTAATGGGAGGAATGACAATGCAAATGTTGATACCCCTACCGAAGTTCCTCGGAATGACGTTGATGATCATCACGAAGTCATTGATCTTGATGAACCCCAAGTGAATCTTTCCGCTGGAGATGCTGAAACTGCAAAAATGTACCATGCTCTCGAAGAACGTCTCAAAGCCATGGAGGGTAGTTATCCCTCCCAAGTTCAAGGTTCCTGATTTTGAGAAATACAAAGGCACTTCTTGCCCAGAGACTCATATTCGTTCCTACTGTTGCAAGATGGCAGCCTTTGCTGAAAATGAACCGTTACTCATGCACTTTTTCCAAGATAGTTTGACCAGGGCACCGTTGGACTGGTATATGCAACTAGAAAGAACTCATGTTGGTACTTGGGGATAAATAGCTGACGCCTTTTTGAAACATTACCATTACAATACTATCATGGCTCCTAGCCGTACTCAACTTCAAGGGATGATACACAAATTTGAAGAGTCATTTGTAATACGGTGGTAGAATTGACTGTTAATATTGGTTTGTGTTTTTTGTTCGCAAATGTTGCGGTAAGCAAGAGTTGCCATCGAATTTTCTTTTATCCAACAAAGGAAAGGGTAAAATGAACAAAAAAAAAGACCTTTTTCGAGATTTTCTGAGTAAGGGGGTAGATTATGGAAAGGGAAGGTGTTAGCACCCTTTCCATCTAAGGTTTTCTATGGGCTCTTAGGTACTTGCTCATTTTTGAAAATTTCTTGTGTTAGTGTGGTTTGAAAAACTTTGAAAAATGCCTTAGTACGATGATTCACTTTATGGCAACTCTTGTATCAATCCTCAAGAGTGTGATAAAGTGTTTTTGAAAACTTTGTTTGAAAAGTGTTTGAAAGTGTGGTGTGAAAATTGGTTTGAGCAAGTACCTAACAATTATCTAAATAATCGAAAAAAGACTTTTCTTTTCCTCATATCCTTTAGACCGTGTTATCCTACTATTAGTGAGTAGGTAACCCTAGTCGTTGGATGTTGAGGGACTATCGAAAGGGACGTAATGGTCATTAAAGGCAACATGTAAGGATACCTTAGCATTCCGAAGGAACTATCATCATAAGATCATTTCTCGTAGGCAACTCGAGGGACATTTAGGGACTATGGTCTTTATGATGACTTTAAACTGAGGGTCTTTACTAAGAGCATCCCTACATTCGAGGAACATGACCATTGTTTCCGAGGCAACCAAGTGAGGTATACCCTACGGGTGGAAGTGTGCAATAGTGTGCTTTTTCAGGTATTTTTATCTTTGATATTAGTGATCTAAGATTGATTGATTAATCATACACGCCTAGGTTATTAGCAACTTATATACAAGCATATAAAATATAAAAGCGAGAAATAAAGGTCCTACGCTACAAGGCTTTGGTGTAGATACATAAAGAATTGACTGAAATTAAAATGCGGAAATAAAACCTTAATTAAGTACAAATCGGGCGTAGTGACATCAATAGTAAAAAATAATCGTACGGAAAAAATAATTACGCGTGAGAATAAAAAATTGAAATAAGTTTGAACCCCTAAAAAACCCTAATTTGATCATTGAAAATGTTTTTTTTTTGGGATTTTGTGAAAAAAGATTTGAAGTTTGACCTAATTTTTCTAATTAATTTTAATTAATGAAATGAATTAAAGTTGATGAAATTAATTAATTTACAAAATTAATTTATTGAAAAAAACTAAATCCTATTTTTTGTGATGTTAATTTTATGATTTTATGAAAAAAAAATTGATTTAAACAAAATAAATAAACTAATTCAAATAAAATAAAAATAAAAAATAAAAAGAGAAATAGAATAAGCCTATGGGGTATGAGCCCAAACTGGGGTTGTATTGCTGAAATTATGCAAAGACCCAATCCTGTGAGCCCAAGGCCACATGAGATCTGGTGAGGCTGCGCTAGGAAGGTCCACCATGAGGAGCTTCATTGGAAGCGTTTAATCTGGGTGATGATTGATCCAAGGATGATGATCTAGAGGCCTATGGTGTGCACGCTTGGAAGGATAGCATGGGATCTGCAAGGGGTTATTAAGAAAAATAACATGTAGGAGGCAGGGATCGAATCCCTAACCTCCTACACACGCGCGCTGAAAAGCCTTCACTTGTACCACTGAGCCAATCGTTAAATCATTAATATAAATAAAAAATGTATATTATATGTAATAATGGTTAATGGCTGTAATAAAAATGCGCAAAAATTCAAATGGTCCACTCAGGTTTGGATACGCAATCGTCTTCCTCGTTGGGACTTTCATTTTAGATTAAGGCCTTTACCTACAGATAAAGTTGTAGCTACAAACCTGCAATTCTCAAAAATCAACACCAGACAATATAAATTAAATCTAATTATACAGATCAACTGGGTTTGATCTCGTGAGTATAATGATACTCATCTTTGCCCTGATTTTGCCTAAAACGAAAGACCCTAAAAAGAACCTTGAAACCCTAACAATGGCATTCAGTCAAATATGCATCAAAACACACAATTAATTATGCAGATATGTTCTAGATGATTATACAAACATGAATATATATTTAAAATTCATTTATCATGAGTGTATAGTCTAAACCAATTTCCAAGAACAAGAGCAAACTGTGATACTTGTATAGGCTGTTTCTGGATGTGTTGACGAGTGAGAGTGGTCCAGATAGCTTCCAAATACGCATGGGAATGGATTGCAGTCTTTGAAACACCTTGAATCTCCCTCTAGAGCAAAACTCGATCACCACTTTTTGTCAAAATTTTGAGCAGTCTTGTGGGTGTTCTACACGGCCAATTCCTCTCTTATGATCATGGTTTGTTATGCATATATAGTAGAATGAATTAGGTCAACAAAACTGAACTAAATCTTGAAGATTGAGTGAGAAAATATTTGATTTGTCTTGTATCTTTTATTTCTAAAATAGGCCCAATCTTTGTGTTTTTTCCAACGCGTTTTCCCTTTGATTTGCTAGCATACTCCATTCTTTATTTGATTGAGAGAAGATTCTTTCGATTGTGAGATTTCTGGATTGTTTTGGAATAAATCCCCTTCCTTCCTTCGAATCTTCCTTCATGGCCAACCTTAAACTCCAATTTGAACCAATCAGGACTTTCCTTATTAGAACCTTGTTCTCCTTAATGGTTCCGAGTAGAATTGTCCCAGCTTCCATACTAGGGTTCCTTCGATTGGACCACCCTTTGCTTAGATTTCCTGTCCTTTTGAAGAGAATTACCTGGTTGAATTAGCTCTTATGGAATTATGAACAAACAAGGCAAGAATCTGGCCTGGACATATTTTCCGTGTGCCCTCTTGATGGCCTCTTTCGAATGGCCTGGAAGGAGTTCTTTGAAGGGCCTTTGTCCAAATACCAATCGAAGGGCTTTGACATAATGCTAAATCGAAGGATCCCTTGCCATGCCAATCGAAAGGCTTTGACACAATGCTAAATCAAAATATCCCTTGCCATGCCAATCGAAAGGATTTAAAACAGTGACCATCGAAAGGCTTTTCATGAGGCCAATCGAAAGGCCTTTTACAGGTGTCAATTGAAGGATTCTATGTAGATATCAATCGAAAAGCACTTTGGAGATGCCAATCGAAAGGAATTTTGGAGATGCCAATTGAAAGTCACTTTGGAGATGCCAGTCGAAGGGCATTTTATAGGTGTCAATCGAAGGGCATTTTGTAGGTGCCAATCGAAGGGCGTTTTGTAGGTGCCAATCGAAGGATACTTAACCATCATTTGAAAAATTTCCCTTTCTTTAGGCAAAGGTTTGTAACCACCTATGCAAGAGGAAAATCTTGGAAAAACGTGAGAGGGCAAATTTTGGGGTACAACAACTTCCCCTATTAAATCATCTTAATCTTGAGGATGTAGATTGGTTGGTTTGCCTTTTGTGATCGGAAGGTGGAAGATGATTGAACACTAAAGTGCCCAGAAATTTGCACTCGTCTGAGATGATACTTGACTGTGTAGATAGTATAGGGAACGAGTTTATAGATGCCATTTGGAAAAGATGACGGAAGATCGTCGGAGATGGGCTTAAAGATGCCATCAGAACATGACGGAGAGTCGTCAGAGACAGGCTTAAAGATGCCATCCAGAATAATGATGATTTCAGGAGATATCCCTTTGTTGGAATTCCTGCTCTTGCTGTTATAGAGGACACCACTGAGGAATGTTGGTCTTTGTCTTAGAATATAGAGTTTTAGGAGCTTTAGTTGTCCGTTACTCTACTGGGGAGTCATCACTTTATTGAAGAGACATAAGTAAACTGCTATCTGGTCATGCTCCAAGCTTTACAGTGTCTTGTTGAGGATAATAAGGCTAACTGTTATCTGGTCATGCTCCAGGCTTCACAACGACTTACTGGGGAAATGAGATTAAACTGTTATGTTGTCGGGATCCAGGCTTCACCGTAATTGTTTACATTGAACTATTATCTTGTCGTATCCAAGCTTCAGCGGTTTAAAGAAGTTAAGCTGTTATCTGGTCGGGTCCAGGCTTCAACTTAAATATGAGGTGTACCGTTATCTGGTCGTATCCAAGCTTCGGTGATTTGAAGAAATTAAGTTGTTATCTGGTCTGGTCCAGACTTCAACTTGAATCTGAGGTATACTACTATTCCGTCGAGTCCAGGCTTCATAGTAACTAACATTGTAAATTGCTATCTAGTCGGATTCCATGCTTTGTAGTGCTTTATACTGTTATCTGGTTGAAATCTAGGCTTCACAATGTCTTTGAATAAGTGAACTACTATCTGGTCGGATTCCAGGCTTCACAGCACCTTATACCATTATTTGGTCGAAAATCCAGGCTTCACAGTGTCTTTGAAGAAGTGAACTACTATCTGGTCGAATTTCAGGCTTTGCAACACCTTATACTATTATTTGGTTGAAATCCAGGCTTCACAGTGTCTTTGAAGAAGTGAACTACTATCTGGTCGGATTCCAGGCTTCGCAGCACCTTATACCATTATCTGGTCGAAATCCAGGCTTCACAGTGTCTTTTAAGAAGTGAACTACTATCTAGTCGGATTCCAGGCTTTGCAACACTTTATATTGTTATCTGGTCGAAATCCAGGCTTCATAGTGTCTTTGAAGAAGTGAACTACTATCTGGTCGGATTCCAGGCTTCGTAGTTTCTTCAACTGGAATGGAAATTAGAGAGATCTTAGTGTCGACCTGCCTGACCCAGGGAAAATCTTGGGTTAACTTTGACTGACATAGTAATCAGGAGAATCTTAGTAGCGATTCAACTACCCAGACGAAAGTCTTGGAACATCTTCCACTAGAATGGTAATCAGAGAGACCTTAGTGTCGACCTGTCTAACCCAGGGAAAATCTTAGGTTAACTTTGACTGGCATAGTAATCAGGAGAATCTTAGTAGCGATTCAACTAACCTAGACGAAATTCTTGGAACATATTCAATTGGAATGGTAATCAGAGAGACCTTAGTGTCGACCTGTCTGACCCAGGGAAAATCTTACGTTAACTTTGACTGGCATAGTAATTAGGAGAATCTTAGTAGCGATTCAACTGACCCAAACAAAAGTCTTGAAACATCTTCAACTGGAATGGTAATCAGAGAGACCTTAGTGTCGACCTGTCTGACCCAGGGAAAACCTTAGGTTAACTTTGACTAGCATTGTAATCAGGAGAATATTAGTAGCGATTCAACTGACCCAGACAAAAGTCTTGGAACATCTTCAACTGGCATAGTAATCAGAGAGATCTTAGTATCGATCTGGCTGACCCAGAGAAGATCATGTGAGGACATCCTTCTGAGGAAAATCCTGGAATAGCCCTTGGTTGGACGTAGCTTGTTGCTTTGATCTTTTCCCTGAAAGGTAAAGAGTTAGTCATATGCAATGTCATGATGTATGAAATGCATTATGATCATGTTCTCAACATAAATGATATTGTGCTATATGCAATATGCATGTCATGCCATGATGTATGAATATGAGATGCTATTACGGTATTTCTTAGTCGGGGAAAATAAATCTCGGACTATTGATGAAGAGTATTGGGAAGTTGAATTCTTCATTTCCGCTGGGGATGGTGAATGGAGATGACTATGCTGGGGATTTACTCCTTTTTGTTTGCGAATATCCTGTCGAGAGAGACTCTTCCAGAGAATAACTCTGCGGGGGAATAGCTTTGTTTGCGAGAGGAGATGCCTTGCTGGAATATTTTTCCGATCTGGAGAAATAAACTTCGCTGGGGGATCAACTTCCTTAGCTGGGGGAATAAAATCTTTTAGGGATTGAGATTCCATATTCAGAGAATTAAACCCTGCTTGGGAGGAGATTCTGTAGTCAGAGAAATAAACTCTGCTCGGGAGAAATCTTTATAAATCATTTGCAATTATAAAACTCGGCTGGGGAATATAGATATCGGCTCTCTGAAGGATTTTTACTGCGGAAAGTAACTCCTGTTTGGGGAGGCAGAGATCAAAACTTTTAGTTTCCTCTACTCTGTGGGGAGTGTAGATGTCACAGGGTTGTATGCTGAGGATACGACAATGACTTTGCACCAAGACGTTTCTGCCCCTGTACATGTTGGAGAAAGTACATGTGGAGGCTTTGTGGATGAATCTGAACTGTTGCTAGAAAATAGTCTGGTATAAGTATCAGGATGACATCCGCCTTGGATCATACCTGCACCGTTTCTGGATGAGGATCTGGAGTAAGCGTTAGGATAACATCCGTCTTTGGATCGTACCTGAATTGTTTCTAGATGATGATCTACTTTATTCAGAATGTTTTCGTTGGGGAAGGGAAACTATGTAATCCTCTTGGTGAATCCCAAGAAGCTTGGCGACTTCATTGGGGAATTTTCATTGGAGCAGTAATTTGGAGATTTTGCTCTGCCGAGGGTATGAGAATACCTGACATCAATAGGTTGTAAGCTGAGAACATGGCAGTGACCTTATTGTAGAATTCCCCTTTCTTGATACTTGTTGCAGAAAATAACAATCGGGGATTTTGTATATGGTTTAACTATTATCCCAACTCTTGGATTCCTTGGTGATTGCAGATCAGGGTAATAAAACTTCTACTGATTAGACAATTGACGAGATGACGGGACATAGTCGTACGCTTTAATTCCTAACTTTTCCTGGACTGTCTTTTCAGATTTTCAGTTCACCAGGATACCCTTTTTTGCCCAAGCTGCCCTTTTAGGTTTTCGACTTGCCGGGTGTATAGATTTTTTCGTTTTTATCCCTAATTTTTTCCCTAACCCTTTTGGTTCGTCGGGGTGCCCTTATTTTTTCCTAGGCCAGTCAACCTAGCGAGTCTTTGTTCATGTGTAGTATTTTCCGACTATGTCCACGTTCACCGGATGCGGAGAATTGTCACTGTCCATAGTAGTAAGTGTTGCCACACTGCCAGAAGATGTTTGTTTGGTTGAAAAAGATTCATTGTTGGAATTCATGTCCAATGCCCCAAGTGATTCAGATGGAGATCTTCCCCTGGCTATTCGGCATCTTTGAGAGATTCCTTGAATCTTGACTTGACTGCCCTAGATGATTGATAATGATCATGCCGTGCTCCTTGGTTGGAAGTGTTTTTCCACTTGAGGTGATCCTTTACATTGAGATGGTTTTTGTTCACTAGATATTCGTCATGCGAATTTCTCTATTGTTGAACAGATAGTCATATGCAAATAATGTCATTTAAAGAATGCAAAGCCTACGTCTGTCTTGAATTTTTTTTTTTGAAAATGCGTTTTTTGTAGTAAAACAAAATTTGAAAGAATGTGATATCAACTCATGATTTATAGTAAACCTTACAGAAGTCAGGATACCTTTTGTAACAGTATGCTTTTGAACTAACCCATGCTTCAGCTAGGACTTTTAAGGGTTATAACGTGGCCTGGTTCACGGTTTAAGAAACAAAGGATAAAGACTCAAAATTTATTTGTACCCACCCGTTCTTCGTGATGTTCTTCAGTCCTATGGTCAGTTAATTGTGCGTTTAGATCCCAATTGAGTCTAGCATCTTGTCTTTGATGTTTCGGTGATGGTTCAGATACTGAAAGTTTATTTTGAAGAGGCAGTCATTTTTGTAATCTATTTTTTTTGTCGAGGATTTGCAGTAACCTTTTTTCCGGTTTTCGTTATCCCTTCTTTTGCCTGAACTGTTTCCTTTGTAATTACAGTCAGCGGGATGCCCCTGTTTTTTATCTTAAGTCTCCTTCATAGGTTTTGAATTAACGGGCTTTTCGTTTGAAAAATAATGACTTCCTGTTCTTAATGATTATGTGGAACCATCACCGTCTTTTGATTTGGAAGGACTTCTTCGATGTCATTCATTGTGTACGAAGCGGAAGATTACGACTGAATACACACCTGAATTAACTGAGAAAACTACCCTGCCTCGGGTTATGATTAAGGGTTTTAATTTGTGTGAAAAGAAAACTCCTACTTCTTAGGCTCAAAGGGGTTGACTAGAGATTATCTTCCTTATAACTCCACTGTTTAGGATTTGAAACAACGCTTGTACATAGTCAGCAAGGTCTGTTCAAAAGCACACTATGTGAGATTGTGGTATCATTTTTGTCATCCTCCCTCTAAAGGCTTACAACTTTTTAATTGAGAGTTGAATATCACAAAAAAGGAAAGAAGTTTAAATATAGTGAACACAAATGAATTGATTCAAAACAGACATATGCGATGCATTGATAAAGTAACAAAGTTTGTTATGAATAAATGTTCGAACAATCAAAAGAAAGTTATAAATTGAAAATTATAATGAAAAAAAGCTTCTTTGTCTGATCTTGTCACTTCAGATAGCGTTCCTTGGAGGGATGGCAGAAGAACTCAGCCTGACCATCTTGTTTAAACTCCATTACTCCTTCATCGATAAGGTTTTGAATTTTGTATTTCAACGTCCAACAACTATCAGTGTCATGCCCCGCACTGTTGGAGTTATATGCATATATTGTATCAGGATTTTAAGTAGGAGCGGAAGTATTGGGATTCCGAGGAGGATCCTTCAATGTGACAAAATTCAACTTCAACATGTGTTGTAAGACTTGCGACAGCGGCTTGTTGAGTTTGGTAAGCTGCCTCTTGGGTGTACCCGACTTACTTTGATTAACCCATTGTTTTTGGCGAGGTTGTCGTTGGACCCGTGAGGTAGTAGAAATTTGGAAAGGTTAACTCTTCACCAAACCAACCCCTTGTCTTCTCAGAGGTTGATCAATGACTTAGTCCCCCAGCCTCAATTGCTTGCTTCATATGGTTGTATCTGTCTTGATGAAGTTTGTTGATAAGGGCTCTCAGCTCTTCTTATCCCCGGGCTAGGCCTTGGATAAAAGCCATCTACTCTAGCATCTGGGTTCTCATTGCTTCTACCTCAGCTTGCAGTTGTTCCAACCGTTCGTCCTTATTGTCTTCAGGACTTTTCTTGGCTAGGTCCCCAGTGAGGAGTGCTTTCAACTCTTCCTGCCCCTTGGATAGGTTTAGGAACATTTCCATGAGCTGAGCCTCTTGAATTTGGAGATCTCTGTTGTCTTTTTTGAGAGCCATAGTTGAAATAAACAGCGAGAACATGAGAGATCTGTACTGGAGACTACCTGTTATGCAATGACATGTATGATATGTAAATGTTTTCAAGGATCTCACGGGGTAAACAAGAAAATGTCAGAAGTTGAAATTTGTAGCTTTGATTGAAGAACTTTGTATCGTTGAGTGTCCTTCTACAAGAGTCAAGCTCACCATATCAAGTGGGTCATAGCCCATAACTCAAGTTGTTGTGTTTTGATCTTTTGACGACATTAGCTAGAGGAAAATAAATCCTCTTGCCCCTTGCTAGACGTCTGGTTCATCATAACCTGCATCACAAACCCTTGAGATCCTTGAAATGGTTAAGGAGATGCTATGGGATGATGTTATGATGTGTATGCTATGCGTTAAGCAAAAGTGTAAGGTGATGTAAGCAAGTAAACCCTGCAATAAATTCAAGTTATTGGATAATGACTGTAAATAAATCCTGCAAGGAAATCATGTTGTCAGATAAAAACCCTAGAAGTAGTTCAAGTTGAAAGCAAACAAATCACACAAGCAGCCTTAGGTTTAGGCTTGCATGAGGTTTGTAGGTAAGTACCCTCTTGAATGTTCAGTTGGCTCAACCTGTACTATTAATAGTAACTGGGTTCTAAGGAGCCTCAATATCATTGACCTTCCCTTCAGAAATTGTTTCAGCTCCGCACCAAAGTATTGCGGCCAAAAAATCCTGAAAGTCTAGCCTCAATGAGTGTAGTATCGAGTATCAACCAATCTTTGGTCGGAACCAAAGCCGGTAATCTCACTACTTCCTAATGGCTAGGATGAGTCAATTAAAGGTTCTAAAGGCCAGTTAGCGCTTAGTGACACTATGAGGAAGCCTAATGTTATCCTTAACTTACTCAAGGAACATTAGTACAATCCAAAGTATCGCGCTAACGTAGCCAACACTTCGTCCATATCGGTCTATGTCGTACAACCTCCATGATTTATTGATACTTACCTAATAAGGTGCCACAGATTCGGGTATAGGATCTTTACAAGAATACCCCAACAAACCCTCAAAGATAAAGCAGTCAAAGCAAATAGAGAAACTAATTTAAAATGACCTAGACGCTAAGGTAAACCCCACTTTATAACAATCCCCAACAGAGTTGCCAGTTCTGTGATACGGTGGAAGAACCGACTATTAATACTGGTTTACGTTTTTTGTTTGCTAATGTTGCAGTAAGCAAGAGTCGCCACCGACTTTTCTTTTATCCAACAAAGGAAAGGGTAAAAAAACAGAAAAAGACCTTTTTCGAGATTTTATGAGTAAGGGGGTAGATTATGGAAAGGGAAGGTGTTAGCACCCTTTTCATCCATGGTATTCCATGGGCCCTTAGGTACTTGCTCATTTTTAAAAATTTCTTGTGTTAGTGTGGTTTGAAAATCTTGGAAAAATACCTTAGTACGGCGATTCACTTTATGGTAACTCTTGTATCAGTCCTCAAGAGTCTGATAAAGTGTTTTTGAAAACTTTGTTTGAAAAGTGTTTGAAAGTGTGGTGTGAAAATTGGTTTGAGAAAGTATCTAACAGTTATCTACCTACTCGAAAAAATCTTGTTCTTTTCCTCCTATCCTTTAGACCGTGTTATCCTACTATTAGTGAGTAGGTAACCCTAGTCGTTGGATGTTGAGGGACTATCGAAAGGGACGTAATGGTTATTGAAGGCAACATGTAAGGATACCTTAGCATTTCAAATGGACTATCATCATAAGATCATTTCTCGTAGGCAACTCGAGAGACATTTAGGAAATATGATCTTTATGATGACTTTAAACTGAGGGTCTTTGCTAAGAGCATTCCTACGTTCGAGGGACATGATCATTATTTCTGAGGAAACCAAGGGAGGTATACCCTAGAGGTGCAAGTTTGTAATAGTGTACTTTTTCAGGTATTTTTATCTTTGATATTAGTGATATAATATTGATTGATTAATCATACACGCCTAGGTTATTAGCAATTTATATACAAGCATATAAAATATAAAAGTGAAAAAAAAGGTCCTACGTTATTACAAGGCTTTGGTGTAGATACATAAAGAATTGACTGAAAGTAAAATGAGGAAATTAAACCTTAATTAAGCTATTACAAACCGGACGCAGTTACATCAATAGTAAAAATTAATCGTACGGCAAAAATAATTACGCATGAGAATAAAAAATTGAAATAAGTTTGAAACCCTAAAAAACCCTAATTTGATCATTGAAAATGTTTTTTTTTTGGGATTTTCTGGAAAAAAAAGATTTGAAGTGTGACCTAATTTTTCTAATTAAATTTAATTAATGAAACGAATTAAAGTTGATGAAATTAATTAATTTACAAAAATTAATTTATTGAAAAAAACTAAATCCTATTTTTTGTGATGTTGATTTTATGATTTTATGAAACAAATTGATTTAAACAAAATAAATAAACTAATTCAAATAAAATAAAAATAACAAAATTAAAAGGGAAATAGAATAAGCCTGAGGGGGTATGAGCCCAAACTGGGGTTGTATTGCTGAAATTATGCAATGGCCCAATCCTGTGAGCCCAAGGCCACATGAGATCTGGTGAGGTTGTGCTAGGAAGGTCCATTATGAGGAGCTTCATTGGAAGCGTTTGATCTGGGCGCTGATTGATCCAAGGATGATGATCTGGAGGCCTATGGTGTGCGCGCTTGGAAGGATAGCATGGGATCTCCAAGGGGTTATTAAGAAAAATAACATGTAGGAGGCAGTGATCGAACCCCTGACCTCCTACACACGCGTGCTGAAAAGCCTTCACTTGTACCACTGAGCCAATCGTTCAATCATTAATATAAACAAACAATGTATATTATATGTAATAATGGTTAGTGGCTATAATAAAAATGCACAAAAATTCAAATGGGCCACTAAGGTTTGGACACGTAACCATCTTCCTTGTTGGGCCAGTCGTTTTAGATTAAGGCCTTTACCTACAGAAAATGTTGTAGCTATAAACCTGCAATTCTCAAAAATCAACACTAGAAAATATAAATTAAATCTAATTATACAGATCAACTGGGTTTGATCTCGTGAGTACAATGATACTCATCTTTTTCCCTGATTTTTCCTGAAATGAAAGACCCTAAAAAGAACTTTGAAGCCCTAACAATGGCATTCAGTCAAATATGCATCAAAACACACAATTAATTATGCAGATATTTTCTAGAAGATTATACAAACATGAATATATATTTAGAATTCATTTATCATGAGTGTATAGTCTAAAATAATTTCCAAGAACAAGAGCAAACCATGATACCTGTATAGGCTGTTTCTGAATGTGTTGACGAGTGAGAGTGGTCCAGATAGCTTCCAAATACGCCTAGGAATGGATTGCAGTCTTTGAAATGCCTTGAATCTCCCTCTAGAGAAAAAATCGATCACCACTTTTTGTCAAAATTTTGAGCAGTCTTGTGGGTGTTCTACACGGCCAATTCCTCTCTTATGATCAGGGTTTGTTATGCATATATAGTAGAATGAATTAGGTTAACAAAACTGAACTGAATCTTGAATATTGAGTGAGAAAATATTTGATTTGTCTTGTATCTTTTGTTTCTAAAATAGGCCCAATCTTTGTGTTTTTTCCAACGCGTTTTCCCTTTGATTTCCCAGCATACTTCATTCTTTATTTGATTGAGAGAAAATTATTTCGATTGTGAGATTTCTGGCTTGTTTTGGAACAAATCCCCTTCCTTCCTCCGAATATGCCTTCCTGACCAGCCTTAATCTCCAAAACGAACCAATCAGGACTTTCCTTATTATAACCTTGTTCTCCTTAATGGTTCTGAGTAGAAATGTCTCAGCTTCCATACTAGGGATCCTTCGATTGGACCACCCTTTGCTTCGATTTCCTGTTCTTTTGAAGAGAATTCCCTGTTCAAATCAGCTCTTGTGGAATTGTGAACAAACAAGGCAATAATCTGGCCTGGACATATTTTCCGAGTGCCCTCTTGATGGCCTCTTTCGAATGGCCTGGAAGGATTTCTTTGAAGGGCCCTTGTCCAAATACCAATCGAAGGGCTTTGACACAATGCTAAATCAAAGGATCAATTGCCATGCCAATCAAAAGGCTTTGACACAATGTTAAATCGAAGGATCCCTTGCCATGCCAATCGAAAGGCTTTGATACAATGCCCATCGAAAGGCTTGTCATGAGGCCAACCGAAAGGCCTTTTGCAGATGTCAATCGAAGGACGCTATGTAGATGTCAATCGAAAAGAACTTTGGAGATGCCAATAGAAATGCATTTTGGAGATGCCAATCGAAAGGCACTTTGGAAATGCCAATCGAAGGGCATTTTGTAGGTGCCAATCGAAGGGCATTTTGTAGGTGCCAATCGAAGGAAATTTTATAGGTGCCAATCGAAGGATACTTAACCATTATTTGAAAAATTTCCCTGTCTTTAGGCAAAGGTTTGTAACCACCTATGCAAGAGGAAAATCTTGGAAAAACATGAGAGGGAAAATTTTGGGGTACAACATCATTCAAAGAGTACGCTCAGAGGTTGTGTGAACTGTCTGCAAGGGTCCAAACTCCTCTCTTGGATCGTGAATTGATTGATTTGTTTATAGTTACTCTATGAGGTCATTATCTCTAACACATGTTCAACAGTAACTCTACTTCTTTCTCTGATATGGTCATTATTGGAGAACATATTGAAACTTGTATTAAGGCTGGAACGGTCCAAGGTATCCCTAACAATAACAACAACAGTACTGGTATTGGTAGAAAGCCATTTTCTGGTTTCGTCAAGAAGAAAGAGGGTGAGACTAGTGATGTCACCATCAACCAAGGGAAAGCTCCTGCATATCCTCAAGTTCGATTTCCTTATTTTTCAACACCTGCTACTATTCCTAATCAATTTGTTCCTCAAGTGTATGCTGCTACAACTCCAGCACCCTGGATGGCCCAACAACGACCTTTCACTCCTCAACCACAGTATCTTCCACAACAACCATTTGCACCACCTCCAACTTATCAACAACATAATCAACAACCTGAAGGTCCGAAAGCTCCTCAAAGACAAAGAGCGCCTGAAATAAGATTTGATCTCATTCCTATGTCCTATGCTCAACTTCTCCCTCAGTTACTTGCCAATCAGTTGGTTCAACTACGTGAACTTGGTCCACCACCAAATCCTCTCCCTAGGGGATATGGAATTAATGCTCACTATGAATTTCATTTGGGTACCCCAGGCCACACAATTGAGAATTGTAGAGCATTTAAATGTAAAGTTCAAGACCTCCTCGATGAAAAGGCCATAAATTTCAATCCTGTTGGTCCCAATATTCAGAATAATCCCATGCCTCCTCACCCAGGGGCAGTGGTCAATGCTATTGAAGAAAGTAGTGAACAGGCTCTGGTAACCAAGGTTGAAGAGATCAAGATATCATTAGGAACTATTAGAGAGGATTTGTTGGAGCACGAGGTTCTGCAAGAACTCCATGATTTTTTCTTAACACGTTCCTCTAAACCTGAAGAGTGTACTGGTTTGAAGACGGTTATCCAACAACTAATGGATGAAGGTGTCCTAAAAATAGAGAAGATATTCTGAGAAGAAGAGATTGATGTCTTGGAAATTTCTTATTATCCAAGAATCTTTTCAACAACACCAGGTATCCCATTTACAATTCAGGCTTCTACTACCCTAGTAATGATTCAAGCTCCCGCTACCCCCGCTATAATTCAAGCTCTTATTCCTCCTCTGTGCAATAATTCGAAGGCAATTCCGTGGGAGTATAATGTGGTCTATATTCATGGGAATAAGTACGAGTGTCCCCCAGTGGTTGACAATAATATTACCAACATTGAAGGAACCAGTAACATGACTCGTAGTGATAGGATCTTTTCTCCTCCAGCACCTCCTCCCAAGGAAACTAACAGTGATGCTCTCGCTAAGGCTAGGGGAAAGCAAGTGATTGATAGGCAGCTTGAACCTTCTGTAGGACAAGAAGTGGAGAAAATTTTGAGGATTCTTAAGCGAAGTGATTACAAAGTGGTGGACCAACTGAACCAGACACCGTCCAAGATCTCCATATTGTCTCTCCTTTTGTGTTCGGAGACTCACCGCAATGCTTTAATGAAGATTTTGTGTTCTGCCCATGTTACCCAAGACATCTCTGTGGCCCAGTTTGAAGGGATCGTCACCAATATTTCTGAGGGAAATTGTTTAGGTTTTTGTGATGATGAGCTACTAATTGAAGACAGAGCCCACAACAAAGTGCTGCACGTTTCTATGAAATGTTTGGATACGTTTTTATCTCAAGTTTTGGTAGATACGGGTTATTCACTCAATGTGATGCCTAAGGCTACTCCGTTTAAGCTGAATATGGAAGGGGTAATGATGAGGCCTTCCACCCTAAGTGTTTGAGCATTTGACGGTTCAAGGAGATCTGTAAATGGAGAAGTGGACTTGCTTGTCAAGATTGGACCCACACTTTCTATTTGTCATTCTATGTTATGGACATTCGTCCATCCTACACTTTCCTTTTGGGTTGCCCATGGATCCATGTGGCAGGAGTTGTGACATCTACTCTTCATCAACGCCTGAAGTTCATTGTAAATGACCAAGTTGTCGTTGTTTGTGGAGAAGAAGATATAGTGATTAACAATCTGACAACCTACCGTTATATGGAAGTTGAAGGTGAGGTGCAGGAGTTACCCTTTCAAGCTCTAGAAATTGTTACTGTTGACAAGTTCCCCGTCATGGAAGATAAGAAGTCTGAAGCACCCATGGCCTCTTTGAAGAATTCCAAAGCCCTCATAGAAGCTAGGTCTCCCTATGATAGTTGGGGGAAATTGATTGAAGTACCGGAGAAGAAAGACCGCTATGGTCTTGGGTATCAGTCTTCGTCCTTCATGCAAGCTGGTTGGGTTCCTCTCAAAGGGAGGCATGTTCCCCTAATTTCTAAAGTGTTCGTCAATGTTGGTACAAGCAAAGAAGGACAAGTGCTCTTGACAAATGATGAAGGTGCCGATGAAGATGTTTCTAGATTTATCTATCAGTTTACGCCAGACCAGGAGCTCACCAATTGGACTTCCGTGGACATCCCTGAAGTTGTTTTCCTTGATGTGTAATTTTCTGTTTCCATTTAAGTCATATGTCCTGCCCAAGGCATAGTGACAACTTGTAGAAGGGGCCCCTAATTGAATGAAAAATCGCACTTTCGCATACAATTGTGTTCCCTATCTTTTCTTTTACTTTTACTTTTTCAAAAAAATAAAAATGGCAATGCTTTTAATTTCACATTCTAAATATTTTCTTGCACTTTCTAAAATAAAACATAAAATCATCAATCATGCAGATCTGTCTCAAACTCTGTAAAAAATGATAGTGATATGGTTCCTTATATCCTCTAGAATTCAGTTGACCATGCTAACAAAGATAGTGGGGAAGATTGTGAAGTCCCTGAAGAACTAGAAAGACTCTTGAGACAAGAAGAGAAGGTCATCCATCCATATCAGGAGGAAACATAAGTTATCAATCTCGGTACTGAAGAGGTAAAGAGAGAAGTCAAGATAGGTGCTGCTTTGCAAAGTGATGAAAAGAAGGGGTTGATTGAGTTGCTTCAAGAGTATGTTGACATCTTCGCATGGTCGTATAAAGACATGCCCGATTTAGATACTGATATAGTGATGCACATATTGCCACTCAAGCCACAATGTCCTCCTGTAAAGCAGAATTTGTGAAGGACCAGACCCGACATGGCTTTGAAGATCAAAGAAGAAGTTCAGAAACAGCTTGATGAAGGCTTCCTATCCGTGATAAATTATCCTCTTTCGATTGCTAACATTGTGCCTATACCTAAGAAAGATGGTAAGGTACGTATGTGTGTTGACTAGTGAGACTTGAATAGAGAGAGCCTAAAAGATGATTTCTTGTTGCCTCATATTGACGCATTGGTTGATAATACTGCCCAGTCTTCAGTGTTCTCCTTCATGGATGGGTTCTCGGGTTACAATTAGATAAAGATGGCTCCCAAAGACATGGATAAGACAGTTTCACAAATCCCTGGGGTACCTTTTTCTATAGAGTCATGCCTTTTGGTCTCAAAAATGCTGGTGCGACATATCAGCATGCTATGGTGACTCTCTTTCACGACATGATTCATAAGGAGATCGAGGTGTATGTGGATGACATGATTGCAAAATCACAAATTGAGGAAGAACATTTGGTCCATTTGCATAAGTTATTTGATCGTCTATGAAATTTCAAGTTAAGGCTTAATCCCAACAAGTGCACCTTCGGGGTTCGATCAGGAAAGTTGCTTGGTTTTATTGTAAGTCAGCGAGGGATTGAAGTAGATCCAGACAAAGTAAGAGCAATACAGGATATGCCAACACTGAAAAATGAAAAGAAAGTGCGAGGTTTTCTTGGAAGGTTGAATTACATAGCCAGGTTCATCACTCATCTTACTACTACCTGTGAACTCATCTTTAAGCTGCTACGCAAGAACCAAGATGTCCACTGGGATGAAAGTTGTCAAGAGGATTTCAAAAGGATTAAGCAGTACCTTCAGGAACCACCAATACTCATACCTCTGGTTCCAGGGAGACCTCTCATCATGTATTTGACTGTGCTTGAAGGATCTATAGGTTGTGTGCTCAGACAACATGAGGATACTAGACGCAAAGAACATGCCATCTATTACTCGAGCAAGAAGTTCATTGATTGTGAGTCAAGGTATTCCTTACTTGAGAATACTTGTTGCGCTCTTACGTGGGCAGCTCGACATTTAAGGAAGTACATGTTGACACATTCTACACTTCTGATATCTAAGATGGATCCGATAAAGTACATCTTCGAGAAACCAACACTTACAGGCAGATTGGCTTGATGGAAAATGCTTTTGTCTCAGCATGACATCTAGTATGTCACACAAAAGGCTATCAAAGGTAGCATTCTTGCTGATTATCTCACTCACTAGCCATTGGAAGAGCATTAGTCAATGAAGTTCAATTTTCCAGATGAGGACGTTATGAAACTTGATGATAAAGAAGGACCTGAACCAGGGGAGCAATGAACTCTCACATTCGATGGTGTGTAAAATTCTATGGGACATGGCATTGAGGCAATTCTGACCTCTCCATGCAACACTCACATACCTTTCACAACCAGTTTATGTTTTGATTATACGAATAATGTAGTCAAATACGAAGCTTGTATGATGGGTCTTGAAGCAGCCATTGATTTGAAGATCAAGATTCTTGAAGTCCATGGGGACTCTGCCTTAGTGATACATCAAGTACAAGGTGATTGGGATACACGACACCCTAATTTAGTCTCATACTGGGATTACATATTAGAGTTGTTTCCCGCTTTCGAAGAGATCACCTTCGAGCACATTCCTAGAGAAGCAAATCAATTGGCAGATGCTTTGGCCACTTTAGCAGCAATGTTCAAAGTCAACTATCAGAATCATGCACCTAATATAATAATCTTTCATTACAAAGAGCCATCACACATTTTCCATGCTCATTGTCTCACAACTAAAGATGTGTCGGGCGAAAAGCCGTGGTATTTCGACATAAAAAGATATCTTGAGAAGCAAGAGTACCCCGAGGGTGCTACAATTTGTGATAAGCGAACTCTCAGAAGGTTGGCATCCAAGTTTTTACTGTCAGGAGACGTTCTTTACAAGAGAAACTATGATTCGATTCTGCTCAGATGTATGGATAGACACGAAGCAGAATCCATTATACGAGAAATACACGAGGGCTCTTTTGGGACTCATGCCAGTGGATATTCCATCACCAAGAAAATGCTACGAGCAGGTTATTTCTGGATGATGATGGAAAGCAACTGTTGCGTATATGCGAAGATGAGCCACAAATGTCAGGTTTACACGAATAGGATATGTGTTCCTCCCACTCCTTTGAATATGATGACTTCATCATGGCCCTTTGCAATGTGGGGCATTGATATGATTGGATGCATCGAGCCGAGCGCTTCAAATGGACACAGGTTCATTCTTGTTTCTATTGACTACTTCACCCAGTGGGTGGAAGCAGTTCGTACAAGAATGTGACCAAGCAAGTTGTTACCCGCTTCATCAAGAAAGAACTCATATGATATTATTGAACTCCTAACAAGATCATCATTGATAACGGGTTGAATCTCAACAACAAGATGATGAAGGAAATGTGTGAAGAATTCAAGATTGAGCACCATAATTCATCACCTTATCGGCCGAAGATGAATGGGGAAGTCGAAGCAGCTAACAAGAACATAAATAAGATCGTTCAGAAAATGGTGAGAACATACAAAGATTTGCATGAGATGTTGCCATTTTTCCTGCACGGCTATCGAACTTCGGTGCGTACTTCCACTGGGGAAACTCCTTTTTAACTAGTCTATGGTATGGATGTGGTGCTCCCAGTCAAAGTGGAGATTCCTTCCTTAAGGGTTCTGATGGATACTAAACTTGATGAAGCTGAATGGATTCAAACAAGGCTCGACCAACTCAATCTCATTGAAGAAAAGCGCCTAGAATCCATTTGTCACGGTCAGTTATATCAATAACGTCTCAAGAGAGCATTTGACAAGAAGATTCGACCTCGAGAGTTCCACACAGGTGACCTGGTCTTAAGGAAGATTCTCCCAATCCACATTGATCCAAGAGGCAAGTGGACTCCCAACTATGAGGGGCCGTACATCGTGAAGAAAGCTTTCTCAGGAGGTGCTCTAATCCTGACAAACATGGATGGGAAAGACGTTCCACTTCCAGTCAATTCAGACTCAGTCAAAAATACTATGCATAAAAAGACCCGCTAAGTCGAAAACCCGAAAGGGCGGCTTAGGAAAAATTTAGGGCTAAAAAAGAAGAAAAAAAAGAGAATAACCCGCTAAGTTGAAAACCCGAAAGGGAGGCTTAGGAAAAAATGGGTGTCCCGGTGGATTGAAAATCAGAAAGGGTGATCCAGGCAAAAATTAGGGAAAAAAGCGAGAGACTGCAGTCTGAAGACTCTTCACGAATAACAAGTACACCTTCCTAGAACGGGATAGATCAATTCAACTATTATCCTTCAGAAGCACAACACTAGGATATCCAGGAAATGGGAATTATATCAGTACCAGTTTTGATGGAAGTTCGATATTTTCTTATTGCCATTTTACTCATTGTATTTTGTCTTTTCTTTGCAACTTTCTCATTTAGGAGTTGTCTCCATGTACGAATGCCTATTCACAGGCCAAACTCATTAATAAAAATTTCCCCTTCCACCAAAATGTTTTGGTTATGTCCTTTTACTTTATTTTTGTATGCGAATCGTGATTTAAATTCTTTGTTAAGCATTGCATTGAAAACAATAAGGCAATAATAATCACAAGCTAAGATGAGAAACATGACATTACATGGATATGAAGGCATCTCAAGGGAATGCCATGGTGTTCAAGTGTCTGTTTTCTGTGCAGGTAGCAAGACATAACAGTCACCTTGACCAAGCTTTCATCCTCGTCACCTCCTTACAATCGGTCGAGCACCCGATTCTCCAACATTGAGAAACTTGGGGAATTTGATGAGATCCACGTCTTTGCTCATTCATCCACAAGAAGTCTGGTATATGAATAATGTCAAATTAAGCTACTCCTCCTCAGCAAGATTTAATCCCCAGCGAACTCGATAAGGCCATAATTCAATTCTCAAAGTCTTCAAGCATCAATCTGTATTGGTATCTTAATACAACGGGCAACAGACCCCAACAAGCCTAAAATTTTGACACTCTTCATACAATAATCACCATTGCATATTACATTTTATCCTCAAACGCATAGCATATCCATGAATCATCATGTCACACTTCAAAATGCATATGAAGCATGAGCCAGATTTGGTACCTTGCCTGAAAGCCCCAAATCAATCCCAAATCAACAAAACATCCCCATAAAGAGTATCATCCTTATGATTCCCAGTTAAGATTTGCCATTGCACTAACAACTAAAATAAGCCATGGTTCCAGTACCTTATACTCCCAAACTCTCAATACTTTTGTTATCTTTCTAGGGTCGTAGGTCGTCTGTAGACATTGCCCTCACTTTATCTTTTCTAGGGTCTAAGGTCGTCCGTAGACTTTATCCACTCTTTATCTTTTCTAAGGCTATAGGTCATCCGTAGATCTTACCTTCACGTTATCTTTTTTAAGGTCGTAGGTCGCTCGTAGATCTTACCTTCGCGTTATCATTCCTAGGGTTGTAGGTCATCCGTAGACTTTACCCTCGTGTTTTCTTCATCTTAAGGTCGTAGGTCACCTGTAGATCTTACCTTCAAATTATCTTTTTAGGGTCGCATGTCGTCTATAGACGTTACCCTTATGTTATCTCTTCTAAGGTCGTAGGTCTTCCGTAGATCTTGCCTTCACGTCATCACTTCTAAGGTCGTAGGTCGCCCGTAGATCTTACCTTTGATTTATCCTACTTCAGGTCGTAGGTCGTCCGTAGATCTTACCTTCGCATTATCCTTTTAGGGTCGTAGGTCACTCATAGATCTTACCCTCATGTCATATTTTTTAAGGTCATGTATCATCCGTAGATCTTACCTTCGCTTTATCCTATTTTGGGTCATAGGTCGTCCGTAGATCTTACCCTCGAGCTATCTTTTCTAGGGTTTTAGGTCGTCCGTAGATCTTACCCTTGTGTCGTCTTTTCTTGGGTCACACGTTGCTCACCGGTCTTACCCTCATGACCTTGTTTCTCTTGAGTCTTCAATCATACGTCAATTCTTACTCGTTGTTTGTACCTTCTCTTTTGGGTCGTGAATCCCACACGATAAATTCTCTACGGTCGTCGAGTTCAACCCATCGTCTTTAAATCATCATGTTGTCAATAGTCCTCTTTTTAGTCACCACGAAATCATCAATTATATCTTTTGAGTCACTTTAACACCTTCTTTCTCATCCCCAACAGACATCACAAATAAATAACACTCACACCATCTCTCCAGGGAAAATTTCAGGTCCTGGTATTTAATTATCTCCTACCTTGAACTTTCGAAAGGCCGACGCCAATCTCACCTTCAGGTTTAAGACAATTAAAAATGGGCAGTTGTCGTACCCTAAATTTGCCATGCCTTTTTTTACTTTTGTCTGGCTTAGACTTTGCATCCAATTTGCATCATGTTCACTAAGTTATTTTCATAGCACACATCTCAGGAATCAGACACTTTGGTTTAAAGCATTAGGGTTGTGCCATCCTTATGTCTAATTTTGTTTTGAAGTTTCCTCATTAGGTTAAGGACAAGTTCATCTGGGTCTTGAGCAGTGGATCATGGAATGAAGTTCTGAGGTGTCTTGGGTTTCTTTCTCATCAAGTTACAAGGTTGTTTCTTACTCGAATTCCTCAGAGCATGGATTAGGGTTTATTTACCTATTTGTTTATCAAGAATCTCTAAGTCACCAAGTCAAGAGTTTGAAGTTTAAACCGATGAATGTGGAATTCGGGCGCAAGAAATAAGGTGGGAGGTTCATGATGATCAAGGCATGTCTCTGTTGCTTAAGTTACAAGCTACTTGTGGTTTGGATATCCAAGTTAAAGTTCTTATTGAGAGTGCAAGTTTGGCTTATACATGATATGAAGATTGAGGATTGAAAGATAAGGCGCATGGTTACTTGAAATACAAGATACAAATGTCATGTATGATTTCTTGAAGTTCAAGTTACAAAGTGAGGTGTATCATTCAAACCATTCAAGTGGGAATTTCTATTTTTAATCAAGATTCAAGAGTTTGTTTGATTCCATACAATAAATTCATCATTCATAAAATTCACTCAAGTTTTGTGTTCAAGTTACTTTTTTGGACAATTTACAAATGGGATTACAATGCAAAATACAAGTTGAATCACAAGTTAAAATTGTTTGTTTATAAAAAAAAAGAAATGCTTCTTCTTCTTCAAGTATATTTGCTTCGTCTCCAAGTAACTCGTCCTCCTTTCCCGCCGTGACTTTTCTTCATCTTTCAACCTCGCTTTGGCCGTCCAATGCTTATGCTCATGAAATAGGAAAAAGGAAAAAGTTAGCAAACAATTAACATGTGAAAAATCCAAGCAAAAATTAATTGTTAAAGAGGATTTTTTATTTTATCATTAGGATTTGCATTTTGGAATCAGAAATTCAAAAGGGGTTTTCGGTTATAGGCTACCTTCTCCCAATTAAAAATCATAAAGTTTGAGCTTTGGTTCACAAAAGGAAAACCAATTCAACAAGCACTACTACCAGCAATTTGTTTCACAGAAAAATTTGCACATATACAAAATTGCTAAAACAACAAAGTCAAGGCTGCTAAACAGCAGTAGCAAAAGGAAAAAATGTCCAATAAAAGCAAAGCAAGCGCAAGCCACAAAAACAACAGCAGGCCAGCAAGCGCACACAAACAGTAGGCCAACAAGCACAAAAACAGGGCAAAATAAGCCAAATTGCCCAAGGCAGCAAAACAAGCAACGCACAGCCCAAGACAACACAAAAACGGCAAAGCTGCCAAACAGCAGGACAAAAGACAACAACATCATAGCAAACAAAAACAAACAGGTCGCACAGCTAAAAACACAACAATAGTGTAAGCTAGCACTAGCTCACATAGCCCTATATATCCTTATTTTCCTAAAATTTGCAAACCCTTCAGAATTATGTAAAAAAGTAGGATCACTTTACATCATTGAAAGATAAAGAGAAAATAAGAGAGACATGTTTGAAAAGATATCACCTAGCCCATATAACAGTTCAAACATCCTGTCAAAACTTGTACCTCATCTGTGCCACACCTGCTACAAATAGCCTGAAAATGATATCAAAATAGGCAAACAGAACCTATACTCAAAAGTCCACCAAGTCAACATACAATTTCGTTCAAATTCACAAAACCTTCCCTCCAATTTTCACCATTATCTCGTTATAAGAAGGGCCACTGTTTCATTGAGAAAAAAAGAGAGAATGACCAAGTAAAAAACACAATACACAGAGCCAGAAAAAACAAAAGGGGGGATTTTTACCAAGCCAGAAAACCAGAGAGAGCCAAAAACCAAAAGAGATTTTACCAAGCCAAAAAACCAAAAGAGAGAGCACAACCAACAAATCGAGGGAGACATTTTTACCAAGTAACAAAAGCTAGAAAACCAGAAAAAAGGATAACAACACACGGCCAGAAAACTGAGGAACACACTGCAAAAGACACAACATCAAAGAACCGAACACCCCTAATAACCTTCAGAAACAACCTTCAAGCAGGACCCTCAAACCTCTACGTAATCAATACACCAAAACCATTACTCAGAAACATCATCACAAACTCTTAACCATTCTTCAACAAACCTAGAAGAATCATAAAACTCTGGAAAAAACACTATGATTCATCTCAAAAACTCACTAGAAATTCTATGAGACTCTCTCTCTGAAATATCTTCAGTCGCAACTCTGCTCAAACTATACAGCATTCAACAACTTTAAATCTCGATCTGCATAGCACAAATCTACAACAATAGTGTCGCATCGGTACTCCTGCAACATTAACTATAAAAATAGAGCTTAATTTCAATAAAAAAATAAAGAAGGAATCACAATCAAAGGGACCAAGAAGCAGCAACCGTACCTGGATTCAAATCAAAATCGTTAAGCGGTAACTGATAGATTCTTCCCCTTTTCAATATCTTTGGCTCTAATTTTTCGATATAGTATTCTTTTGCATGCTTGTTAGAAATGATTCCCTTTCATGAACATAATAAATTTGGGGTTTAGGGTTGTTGAGGGGATTTAGGGTCTAACCGTGATAAAGGCGAGAGAACGTTTGAGACAAGAATGTTAGTATGAGGAACAAAGTAGAGAGATGGGCGGAGGAGTTGTGTCGTTGCAAATGATAAGAGGTGGAAAGATAGGGATACAATGACGAGAGCTTAAACATGAGCTTAGATGTAAGTGAGTTCGTTTCTGAAGAAGCATAAATGAGGTTGTCATGAAGAACAGAAGGAGTTCCTTTTAGTGAGAGTCTTTGCAGATGAAGGGTCATAGTTTGTTGTTGTTCGATTGGTGAAGGAGGAGTAGAAACCAGAGGCTGCGATCAGTGGGGGTGTTGGAATACAAACTTAGGGTTTACCCCCTGGTTATTTCAATTTTGCACGCCCTTATTGTGTTTCATTTTGTTTTGCTGGATTAGTAATTATAGGTCAACATATTTTAGGCCCAACGAATTTCTATGGGCACCCCGTTTTTTCTGTTTTTTACACATAGACTATAATTAGGTTTAGTGGTATTTCTTTTATTGTTTTTCTTTATTAATTATCCATTTAGTTTAACTAATCAAATAATTTTTGTTTTATATTAATTAGACAATTTTAACTTTAATTTTTAATATAGTAACTTTGCTTAGATAATCGATCTTAGTTTGTTTGTCGCGTTCCTTTACCTTATAAAAACCACAAAATTCTTTTCTATTTCTTTAGACTTAGTCTTAATTTACCCTTTTTTATTTTTCTTTCTTTAACTAAAAAAAATCACAAAAATAAGTTTAGTATTAATTTTCTTTTAAATATCTTCTTTACTAAAAAGTCATAATAATAAATTAGTTTATTAATTTTTCGTTTAATATTTTCTTTAATTAAAAAAAATACAAAATTTGATTACCTTTTTAAATAACTTATTAAACTAAGTTCCTTTTTTTTAGTTATTTAGAATAGATAATTTTTGTAGATAAATTAAGTAGTTTATTTGTTAGTTTTATATTTGGTTGTATTGCTCGATTAATTGAATTCTTAATCTAACTTTCGATCTAATTCATCCCCATTCATCAAACTTGTACCCCCATTCCCATATGGCCTGTAATAATTTAAAATTTTGTTCTTTTTCTATTTTTCTCTGTATGTTTAAATTGCTAATCATTCATATTTTGTCCAAAGTAGAACACTTGGCCTCCTATTGGGCTCATCATCGATGAACAGGTATCCACCGAAAAAATGCACACCCGCATACATTTCATAGTTTGGTCCTGGGATTTTCTACAGTGACAACTATTCGATTGATTGTTTCAATTGGTCGTTCAGAATACTAGCGTCATGTTAGTCTCACCTTTTAGGAGCATGCATATAACCACCTTGTACGAGCTTTTTATCTTATCCATTGAAGCGATTTCTTTCCCCTTGGTATACATGCCAAGCATCTTCTTAAAGGGTCTCATAGTTGAGTTTGGGCATGGCCATTCTCACGAGGTTAATCAAGTTTTGCCCTTGGTTAACCATAACCCGAATCAATCACTTTGGTCTATATACCAAGTGTCTCCATGCACAAAGGGTCTCATGGTTGAAGGTAGGAGCATATACTCTCACGAAATTAATCAAGTACACCCCTTGGTTAATCATAACCCGATTCATTCTCTTACACCGAGCATTTCATTCACACCTCTCCTAATACTACACATTTTGTCACTTGTGCCATGATCACCACACACGACCACTCTTCACAAACACCACCTCCTTTTACCTATAACATGCTCCCTTAGGATGATAGTTTCCTCTTCTTTAGGATATAGACTAATTAGACCTTAGGATGAAACCCATGTATGACAACATTAGGGATTTTTTTAGTCTCCCTCTTAACCTTTTCTTCTTTTGTAATTAAAACTTAACATTCAGAAATCAAAAATATAAAAACACATTTAATCATTTCTTGAATTTATTTTATAACTCGCAAAACACTCAACAAATCGAAACTTCCCCCAAAGGGCATGTTAACTCTGTTCTACCGCGATACTGGACATGCCTATTGCTAGAATGTTTGTGTTAACGTAGCCCACTAAAAAACACCAACAAACCAACATGTTTTAGAGGAACTACGGTGTTCTGATTCCTTCACTGAATACGTAGGCAAAGGGTCACGACAACCTCACGAACACACTAATAAAAAACCATTTCTTTCCCCTTAAGCAAGTATAGTTATAGATAAACACACCCTTAGAGACAAACAAACAAAATGGATCCCGTTTAGTACAAGGATGTGAGGGGGAGCTAATACCTTCCCCTCACATAACCTAATCCCTTACCATTTCTCTTTGTTGCAAGACCATCTTATCCATCCTCTTGTGGTTTGATCGATATTTCCCCTTCCTTAGGGATAAATAAAGTTCAGTGGTGACTCTGCATTTTCTGCCGGTAGCTTCAACAGGATGATAAAATTCATCATTAATAATAGGGACCACATTCACCATGGGAGGTGCAGAAACAAAAACGGTTTGAACAAGCGGAGCAACTTGAGAAGTAGGGTTGTAACCTTCCGACATATGATTTTCAAGCATTCCCCACGGGTAACCTTGAGGAATACAGTTTTGACTTGCAGTAACTGGATTAACAGAAATGGGAGTTAAATGAACTTTGGAAGCAACCGTTGTTTGTTGTGACTGAGTAGTATGAGGAGACGGAGGAACAAGTGGTGGCTGATTCTGAGCACTCACCAACGATTCCATCAAAGAAGTCAGATTATCCATACCATCCTTAAGAGTAGTAACTTCTTTGCATAACTCTCGATTCTCATGTGCGAAATTCTCCATTTTCTTCCTGGAATTAGCCCGAGTATTGTATCGGTGATACAAATTGATGACTGAACGAAGTAGAGAAACACAGTAAGATACTTGGGTACGAACAAAAATGCAAAAATATGTGCAAAATTATGCATGATATGCAATGCATGTGATTTTTTTTATCTTTATTGATATTTCAAGGAACTCAAAGAATTATGAACATTTTGCCAATATCAAAGTACTAACATATTTTGAAATACTGAAAATTTCATTATAATTATTTCAGAATGGATTACAACTTTTAATACAAGTTTCAATAATCCTAAGTACAATAGGAATGAGATAAAATCTGAAATCCTAAGGAGCCAAAGTTGATGAAGATCTCTCCACACATTGACGCTTTCCGGTGAGCCTTACAACTCGAGCCTTCAACTGGTTGTTCTCTTTTGCATACCTGTCAACAACTTCTTTCCAACCACCAGAGCCAGGAAGTGAGCAACTAGGTCCTGGATGAGCTCTAGAGGAAAATGAATCCTCTTGTTTCTCCAATGTCTCCACAACATAACTCTCAAAAATCTCGATCAAGTCATCCTTCTCTTTCAATTCTTCTCGGTAGGACATCTCTAAAATTTGACACTTGTTCTTCCATGTTTCTTTCTCTTGCTGCATCCTAACCAGGGCAAGCTGAAGTTCTTCCACAACATCTAAAAGGGAAGGAGTAGTCTTCACAAACATATCAGGTATAAGTTTTTCACAAGAATATGGCATCTTCAACTGAGTTGCCCTTGCTTGTACCCAACGGAGATAAGGCTCCAAAGAAACAACTCCTCTTGGTCCCAAATCTTTTGTACTTTTCCTATGAATATGGCGCCAAGCCTTTGCAATCTCTTCCTCATCTTCCTTATGATCCTCTCCTTTTTTGAGAAAGAAACCACTCAGATTGATAATATTTGGCTTATCTCTCATCAGATATCCAAGTTGACGATGAGCGAGAACGGGATTGTAATTGATTCCTCCCTTTATACCAAAAAGAGGTACATTGGGAAAACTACCACATCTATCAATAATATCCACATCATAATAAGCCTGATGATACCAAAAAATGTTGGAATGAGTAAGATCCATAATCTTCAGAGCCCAACAAGGTTCCTTCTTGATATCCCAGCAAGCAACAGACTGAGGTAAGCGAGAAATAAACCATTGATATAATAAAGGCGTGCAACAAATGATCATTCCTGTATGATAAATATCCCGAAGATGGATAGAATAATAAGTATCACCTAATAGTGTAGGGACTGGATTCCCAATCAAAAAGATCCTAACGGCGTTGACATCCACAAATTTGTCGACATTAGGAAATAAGAACAACCCGTAGGCAAGCAGAGAAAAGATAGCCTCAAAAGCAATTGTACTCTTCATCCTAACAAAGTAGCGATCTTTCTCCAATAAAAATTGAGCGGGTAAACCTCTGATCCCTCCTTTGGTATTCATGTTAGCCTCAATCTCAGACTTCCCTAAATGAATCATGGCAACAATCTCATGAGACTTAGGTTCTCCCTCCAAGCCAGTGAAAGGAACACGATCAACAATAGGTAAACTTAGTAAGTAAGAATACTCTTATAATGTAGGCATCACCTGATAATTAGGAAAAGTAAAACACTGG
Organism: Vicia faba; assembly: GCA_948472305.1. Lineage (NCBI taxonomy): Eukaryota > Viridiplantae > Streptophyta > Magnoliopsida > Fabales > Fabaceae > Vicia > Vicia faba. Next base: position 325,436,550 of record OX451741.1, on the reverse strand, counting down.
CACAAAGGGTGTTAGAACTGGACCAAAGTAGAAATAATACCCTCCTTCATCTCGAGATCCATAAGAGACACGATGGATCCATACTTCTTCCAAAAATCTATAGAGCTCTCGATCTCGGGAATCAAACTCATCAATTCCTCTATCTTAGGATCCTTGAAACTGTACTTCCGAGTCTTTCTTTTTCCAGAATCCATTGTCAAAAAGTACCTGAGATATTCTCAAAAATAGTCAACTTTAAGTCCATTGAAACAACTGTTTTAAAGGGTGCTTATGGATGCATGAATGCATGATGCAACAACCACACACAAGATCACAAACATGGAGGGTTCATAGGTTCGACGTCACGAGCATAAAGTCAAAGGTGTAACACACCATTTCTACCCGACGAGTTAAATAAAATCAGAGTTATAAAAATTTCCAACAAACAAATGGAATGCTACACTTTCAACTTAAAATTACGACATTTAATCGTCTATAGTTCAGATACATAACACATGAAATTCGGATGAACCGATAACAACCTGCTTAGTCTTTAAAAATAAAAACAACTTTCATTACTACGTAGCGGATTCATAAAATTCAACTGAAAACACGATAACATCTTATCCAACTCAAAACAAATTTAAGACAACAAGTCTTTAATGAAAACAACTTAAAAATTCAGCAACATAATAAAAATCAACAATAAAGAAGACATGCGTTCATCCCCTCGAGTGCTACGTATCAGAGCGACAACACCGACTCGAACTAACGAGGGCAACAACTAACCTTCTTGATTACCTGCATGTTACCAACAGAGGGCAAGATTCGAACAGAAGGAGTGAGATATCAAACCATATAATTGGATATACAATAAATAATATATTAGTATTAGATTATACAATTCACCACTTCACAGCTTTTTATCAATATTTAACATAATTAATTCATCCACACGATAACTCAGGATGCAACATGAAATGCGACTTGTTTTTATGCACATGCATGTGGTACCAATGGAGCAGAACTCCCAACTTAGAAATCTGCCAATAAATAGAGGCATCAACAAGGCATAAGCCTTAAACTTTATATTTGCCAATCCATGCCAACTTAACGAGCATCAGCTCCAACATGATATGTTATGTATGCACTACCAACATGAACGTAATAACAACAACAACAATAATTCAACTTAATTCAACATTGATCATAAGCCTACAACTTAATATTTTTCCCATAAATAGAGACAATAAAATCACCTGGTAAATCACATTTTTCAACAAAAACATCACCCAACAAATCATCCAAAAATTACTACAAATAAACCACATAATTATTCGAACTACTTCGACTAAAATCGATTAATAAATTATCGGCTAAAAGTTCTATTATTTCTACTTACAAAACTTCTACTATATTATTATACTAATAATACTAAATTATATTTATTATTATTATTATTATTATTATTATTATTATTATTATTATTATTATTATTATTATTATTATTATTATTATTATTATGAAATATTTTATATTTGTAAACCGAGACATGACATTTAATTTTAAGCATGAGTGCATCTATAGCCAATTTGCAGTACCAACTTGATATATCTATTATTTGTTCTATAACAATTTGTTATTGTATCAGAACATAGTGGCTACAGTATTATGCTAACTTGATTCCAATTGTTAACATATGGCTGCTACAGTAATAATCCTTATGCTACACCTTTTAACTTGTTTACCAAAGTGTTAAATGTCCACTACAATATACAAACAATATATGCATATGGAATTTAAACAAATAGCACTAAGTTACTTATATATAAATTAAATTAGATTCTAATTCATCTCCTAATTTTCACAATATATCAATTTCAAACACAAAAAAAAAAATTTCTAATCCAATTTCACATACCATTAATCACATACCCTATCATAGAGTCAGAACCCCACCCTTACATTGGATTTAGTGCAGCTCTAAGAAACTTCAACCGAATTTCTGGTGAATATGGCACTAGAAGAAATACCCTTGTTCTTCTTCTCCTCTTACAAAACCCTTGTTCCTCTTTTCTTCTTTCCTGATAACTCTATTTCTTCTCTTTCTCCTCTAATTCATTTATTCTATATAATACTACTATTTTATTTAATCATTAATAAACTCAAATGGGCCTAAGTGATATACCCCCTCTAATACTACACAACACCACCAATTAAAGCCCAATATCATAATTAAGCTTAATATTAAAATAATATTTCAACTTAATTCCACCAAATTAATCGATTAATTACTATTCCAACTTAATAAAATAATTCCGACTTCGACGATAAAAATTCGAATTAATATAAAATATTAAAAAATATTTAATTAAATAAATAATTAAATATCAGGGTGTTATAACTCTTCCCCACTTAAAATCTTTGTGTCCTTGAAAATAAAAGTTTACCTGGTTCAAATAACTCGGGATAGGAGTCTCGCATCTTGCTCTCCAACTCCTAGGCCATGCTCTCTCCAGTAGCTCCTAACCAGACAACCTCCACCAATGAAATCTCTTTTCCTTTTAGAATCTTCATCTCGCGATCCACGATTCACACATGCATTGTCTCCACCGTGAGATTATCTGTTACTTGCACATCGTCCATCTGAATCACATGAGACGGATCGAGAATATACTTCCGAAGTTGTGACACATGAAACACATCATGCAAATTCGAAATATTAGGCGGTAAACTCACTCTATAAGCAACATTTCCCACTCTTTCGGAAATATTATACGGACCAATAAAACGAGGAGTGAGCTTCTTAGACTTCAGAGCTCGCCCAACACCAATCACAGGTGTGACTCTCAAAAACACATGATCACCTGCTTGCAATTCCAAATCTTTCCTTCTCTTGTCATGGTAACTTTTTTGTCTACTTTGAGAAGCTTTCATCTTCTCACGGATAAGCTTCACTTTCTCAATAGTCTCTCGAACAATTTCAGGTCCAAGTACCATACTTTCACCAGATTTATGCCAACACAACGAAGTCCTACACCTCCGACCATACAACGCCTCAAAAGGTGCCATCGCAATACTAGAATGGTAACTGTTATTGTAAGTGAACTCAATCAACGGAAGATAAGTATCCCACGAACCTCCCTGCTCAAGAACACATGCTCTCAACAGATCCTCCAATAACTGAATAGTCCTCTCGGTCTGACCATCCGTCTGAGGATGATACGCCAAACTCAACCTCAACTTGGATCCCAACGCCTCTTGTAAACTTTTCCAGAAATCAGAAGTAAACCTCGAATCTCTGTCCGACACAATACACAAAGGAACACTATGCAACTTCAGAATTACTCTGGTGTAAATCTCTGCCAACTTCAAAATCGGATATGTGATTTTAATAGGTATAAAGTGTGCCGAATTTGTAAGCCTATCAACAATCACCCAAATCGAATCATGTCCTCTCAAGGTACAAGGTAATCCCGTTACAAAATCCATTGAAATGCTATCCCATTTCCATTCTAGAATATCTAACGGTTGCATCAACCCTACAGGCTTCTGATGTTCAACTTTCGACTTCTGACAAGTTAAATATGCATACACAAACCAAGCCACATCACTCTTCATCCCAGGACACCAAAATAAATTCTTTAAATCCTGATACATCTTCGTAGCTCCTGGATGAATACTCAACTTGCTTCTGTGGCTCTCTTCAAGAATCAATTTCTTCATCTCTGCATCATCAGGAATACAAATTCGATTACAAAATCTTAACACACCTTGCACATCTAACTTAAAGTCACTGTTCTCAGACTGATCGATCCCAACCATCGAATCTACCAACTTCACATCTAAATTCTGAGCTTCTCAGATACTATCCCGAAATTCATTATTAATCTTCAACATTCCCAACATAACACTTTGCGGTGTCACTTCACAAACCAAACTTAAATTTCAGAATTGCTCGATCAACTCATATTCTTTAACCATCATTGCCGACATGTGCAAAGTCTTTCGACTTAAAGCATCAGCCATAACATTAGCTTTTCCTGGATGATAATTCAAACTGAACTCATAATCCTTCAACAATTCTAACCACCTTCGCTGCCTCATATTCAACTTTTTCTGATCAAAAAGATACTTCAAACTCTTATGGTCACTAAACACTTCAAATCTAGAACCATAAAGATAATGCCTCCAGATTTTCAACACAAAGACAACTACAGCTAATTCTAAATCATGCGTGGGATAATTCTTTTCACGAGTCCTCAATTGCCTCGACGCATAAGCAACCACCTTACTATTCTGCATGAGCACACCACCTAACCCCATCAGACAAGCATCACAATACATAACAAAAGGCTCTTCTGGATTAGGCAAAGTCAAAACTAGAGCCGACGTCAATCTCTTCTTCAACTAGGTAAAACTTTCTTCATATCAAATATCCCACACAAAAGCTTAACCCTTACAAGTCAACTTAGTCAATGGAAGTTCCAACTTAGAAAAACCTTCGATAAACCGTCTATAGTAACCGGCTAATCCCAAGAAGCTTCTAATCTCGGTAACTGACTTTAGAGCTTCCCATTGCAACACAACATCGACTTTAGAAGTATCCACGGTAATGCCACCACCAGAAATGACATGACCAAAGAAACTAACCTCTTGCAACCAGAATTCACACTTGGACAACTTCACATACAACTTCGTCTCTTTTAAAACTTGCAATAAAACTCTTAGGTGCTCTTCATGTTCTTCTTCCGATTTAGAGTAAATCAGAATGTCATCAATGAATACCACAACAAACTGATCCAAATAAGTATGAAGATACGATTCAAGTACTCCATGAATACTCCTGGCGCATTGGTCACACCAAAAGGCATCACCGAATACTCGTAGTGTCCATACCGAGTTCTGAACGTGACCTTCTGAATATCATCTTCTTTCACTCTAATCTGGTGATATCCTGACCTCAAATTAATCTTAGAAAACACACTTGCACCCACCAATTGATCCATCAAGTCATCAATTCTCGGAAGCGGATACTTGTTCTTAATCATCACTTTATTCAACTGTCTATAATCAACACAAAGTCTCATACTTCCATCTTTCTTCTTTACCAATAACACAGGCGCTCCCCACGGTGATACACTTGGTCTTACAAAGTTTTTCTCAAGCAACTCTTCTAACTGCTTCTTCAATTCAGACAATTCAGATGCAGACATCCTATATGGTGCCATAGAAATAGGTCTGGTACCAGGTACAAGATCAATCATAAGTTCAACTTCTCTTTCTGGCGGTACACCAGGAATTTCATCCGGAAACACTTCAGTAAATTCGTGCACCACCTGCAACTCCTCAATTCTAACTTGGTTCTCCATTGATAATGACGAAATCAACAAGAACATATGCGCTTTGTCTTGCATCAATTGCCGCAACTGTTTACCAGTCAACAAACCGACTCCTTCCTCTTCAGAAGAAGAAAACCTCACAGACTTGTTATAGAAATTGATATGAACATAGTTATACTCTAACCAGTTCATATCCAAGATCACATCCAATCCTCTTAATGGAAAAAAAATCAAGTCAACAACAAAGTCTTTGCCGAAGATCAACAAAGGGAAATTCAAACACACACGAGAAGTAGTCACCGGTCCCTTAGCCAAAATCTCGACGACCATTTCTCCATTCATAGAAGACAAAGTAAGACCCAATCTTTCAACACAATCAGCAGCAATAAAACAATGAGTAGCACAGGTATCAATAATAATAATTAAAGGCGTACTATTAATGAAACATGTACCTCTAATGAGTCTGTCCTCACTAGCTAACGGAGTCCCAGCCAAAGAAAACACCTTTCCACTGGTTTGCACCTTCTTTGGTTTCCGACACTGACTACCAATGTGTCCTTCTTCACCACAGTTGAAACAAATCATCTCTTTATGCTTGCATTCAGATACAACATGTCCAGTCTTACCACAACGGAAACACCTCAGCAGTGTACACATTACTCTTATGACCAGGTTTTCAACATTTGAAGCACACCACAATAGCTGTAGCATCTTCCCCACTAGTCCTTTGACTCTGAGCAAATTTCTGTTTACCTTTTCTAGTTGGGGCATCATAAGGCTTACCACGATTCTGTTGGTGCTTACCCTTCTTCTCATTGATAATCTTATAGTGAGCATTATTATCCTCTTCATAAATCCTGCAACTATCAATCAAATCAGTAAAGACACGAATCTTTTGGTATCCTACTGCCTTCTTGATCTCAGGGCGCAAACCGTTCTCAAACTTGATGCACTTTGAAAACTCAGCATGTGCCTCACTATAGTGCGAATAAAACTTAGCCAACTCAAAACTTTGTAGCATACACAACAACCGACATACTCCCTTGCTTCAGCTCAAGAAACTCAATTTTCTTCTTACCACGAACATCTTCAGGAAAATACTTCCTCATAAATTCTCTATGAAACACAGCCCAAGTGACATTCTCACCTACAGCTTCCAATCTTTGACGAGTCTCTAGCCACCAGTCATCAGTCTCGACCGCTAGCATATGAGTACCATAACGAACCTTTTGTGCTGGAGTGCAGTCCATCACACGAAATATTCTCTCAATCTCTTTCAGCCAATCCAACGCTCCGTCAGGATCATACTTACCCTTGAAGGTAGGAGGATTCTCCCTTTGGAAAGTCTCCAAACTACAAGATCTAGCATTCTCGTCAGCATTCGGCTGATCCTGCATAGCCTGAGCCATCGCTTGCAGAGCAGCAGCAAGTGCAACATCATTCCTTCCAGCCATCTCAACTTATCTCTACAACATAAACAACAATTATGATTCAGATTAACAATACTCAATTGTTAGACAAAACTACGACTCAATAACTTGACCGGACGAACCGACCTGCTCTAATACCACTATTATAACACCCCATTTCTACCCGACGAGTTAAATAAAATCAGAGTTATAAAAATTTCCATCAAACAAATGGAATGCCACACTTTCAACTTAAAACTACGACATTCAGTCGTCTATAGTTCAGATGCATAACATATGAAATTCGGATGAACCGATAACAACCTGCTTAGTCTTTAAAAATAAAACAACTTTCATTACTACGCAGCGGATTCACAAAATTCAACTGAAAATACCATAACATCTTATCTAACTCAAAACAACTTTAAGATAACAAGTCTTTAATGAAAACAACTTAAAAATTCAGCAACATAATGAAAATCAACAATAAAGAAGACATGTGTTCATCTCTACGAGTGCTACGTATCAGAGCGACAACACCGACTCGAACTAACGAGGGTAACAGCTAACCTTCTTGATTACCTGCACATTACCAATAGAGGGCAACATTCGAACAGAAGGGGTGAGATATCAAACCATATAATCGGATATACAATAAATAATATATTAGTATTAGATCATAAAATTCACCATTTCACAGCTTTTTATCAACATTTAACATAATTAATCCATCCACACGACAACTCAGGATGCAACATGAAATGCGACTCGCTTTTATGCACATGCATGTGGTACCAATGGAGCAGAACTCCCAACTTAGAAATCTGCCAATAAATAGAGGCATCAACAAGGCATAAGCCTTCATCTTTATATTTTCCAATACAGACCAACTTAACGAGCATCAGCTCCAACATTATATGCTATGTATACACTACCAACATGAACATAATAACAACAACAACAATAATTCAACTTAATTCAACATTAGTCATAAGCCTACAACTTAATATTTTGCTCATAAATAGAGGCAATAAAATCACCTGCTAATTCATATTTTTCAACAAAAACACCACCCAACAAATCAACCAAAAATTACTACAAATAAACCACATAAGTATTCAAACTATTTCGATTAAAATCGATTAATTAATTATCGGCTAAAAGTTCTATTATTTCTACTTACAAAACTTCTATTATATTATTATACTAATAATACTAAATTATTATTATTGTTATTATTATTATTATTAATATTATGAAATAATTTATATTTGTAAACCGATACATGACATCTAATTTTAAACATGAGTGCAACTACAGCCAATTTGCAGTACCAACTTGATATATCTATTATTTGTTCTATACCAATTTGTTATTGTATCAGAACATAGTGGTTACAATATTATGCTAACTTGATTCCAATTGTTAACATATGGCCGCTACAGTAATAATCCTTATGTTACACCTTTTAACTTGTTTACCAAAGTGTTAAATGTCCACTACAGTATACAAACAATATATGCATATGGAATTGAAACAAATAGCACTAAGTTACTTATATACAAATTAAATTGGATTCTCAATCATCTCCCAATTTCCATAATATATCAATTTCAAACACAAACAAAAATAATTTTATAATCCAATTTCACATACCATTAATCACATACCCTATCATAGAGTCAGAACCCCACCCTTACCTTAGATTTAGTGCAGCTCTAAGAAACTTCAACCGAATTTCTGGTGAATATGGCACTAGAAGCAATATCCTTGTTCTTCTTCTCCTCTCACAAAACCCTTGTTTCTCTTTTCTTCTTTCCTGATAACTCTATTTCTTCTCTTTCTCCTCTAATTCATTTATTCTGTATAATACTACTATTTTATGTAATCATTAGTAAACTCAAATGGGCCTAAGTGACATACCCTCCCCCCCCCCCCTAATACTACACAACACCACCAATTAAAGCCCAATATAATAATTAATCTTAATAGTAAAATAATACTTCAACTTAATTCCACCAAATTAATTCGATTAATTACTATTCCAACTTAATAAAATAATTCCGACTTCGACGATAAAAATTCGAACTAATATAAAATATTCAAAAATATTTAATTAAATAAATAATTAAATATCGGGGCGTTACAAAAGGTACTACCTACAAGGTAAGGACTAATAGTTAATCACATATCGAACAAGGTTATAAAAGGTTCCCATAGTCTACATTATTCCTTCGGATATTACCAACGTCCCGATTAACTCGGTAATGAGTAATATTCTCAGAAAAAACTCTTCTGAGTGTAGTATCGCATGACAACCATTTTCGCATTACTCCGTCATAGTTTCTGCACTACACCTTAAAGGCCAAGACGGGTTAAAGGTTCTATGGTCCTCAGTTTCAGTAGGCTCCCAGGTCGAAAGTAGTACACCTTCCCGATTACTCCGTAAATAATACTACAGTCAAAGGGGACTCCACTGAGTGAGGGATCTCATTTCTCCTTTTTTAGGATTACTCCCTCAAAGTTAACATGACTATACCGCCCGTCTTATATTAAGTTTGCTCAAGTCCGGGTAGAGGACTTATGAGAAATCACCAAGCACCCTGAAAACCAGGAAAGTCCAGACAAACATATATACAACACATAATTTACAACAAATAATTGCACATACACAAATAAACAAAGATAGGCTCAACCCACTTAGAGATGGATCAGCATTTGGTCGATCTTCCCCAACAGAGTCGCCATTGTTCTGTAGCGGTAGAAATATTGAGACTAAGACATTGGATTGACTTAACTCTCATAAATCAAATAAAAATCTCCACTGTGTTTTATTGTTTCCAGAGGAATGGTAAAAGAGCGAATAAACCAAAAAAGAGAGGGAGATAATCTAGGTACGGGGGTTGGTTATTTAAAGGGAAGGTATTAGCACCCTAAACATCTACGGTACTCCATAGGAACCTCTTTAAAAATTTGTGTATTTTGGCTAAAAGTGTTGTATACAAAAAATAGATTGTGGGGATGAGAGGAGAAGTATTTTTTTATAATTTTTGCATCCATCGCGGTTGCGAACCTTTAGTGTCTACGTACCATCTTCCGTGCAATAGGGGATCAGGGTACTCGTAGTTCACCTTTAAAATTTTTAAAACACAAGTGTATTGGTTAATTTTAAGAGACGAGACATCATCTTCATATCCGAGTGGAAAGCATACTTACTACCCACGATTATGAGAAAGGAGAAATTGCATCATCTCAAAGTGGAGGATATAGCTTGGATTTTAAAATCAAAAAAGCCCCGCATCACTACAAGGATTGACAAGAGTCTAATCTTTCGAGAAGATTTTAAATTAAAAAGCCAAAGTGGCAAAATGGTTTGAATGAGGTTGATTGACTTTTAGTCTTCTTACAAAAATGTTAAAATATAATTAAGTTGGTTAAAGTTTGATTAAGAAAATATTTTTGAAAATTCATGGACCTAATTCCAAGTTTATTATGAAAGCGATTCAAGTTGTAAAACAAGATGGTTTTCAAAAGGAGGCAAAATATTTTTGAAATTATAGAAGGTGGGAGGATACGAAGGGACTATCCTAAAGCATAAGTTAAAATCTAGGGAAAAGAACCGTCTAACCAACAAGAAGCCAATACTTGACATATGGAGTCAATGTAGAATTCCTATCCTTTGGATTGAAACCAAGCAAGTAAAGATACTAAACCTCTGAGAAGCCAAACTTTAGATGAATTAAGTTTTCAAAAATTGGACAGAGTAATGGCTGTATACCGAGAAATTCTCAATCACAGACAAAGCATATAATTAGAATAACTTGCATACAAAGAAAAAAACAATCAAATGTCTTGGGGGTAAACCCCAAAAGTTCCAAATAAATAACAATCAGAGTCACATGGTCCCAAGGGGTCAAGGCTTCTAATCCTATGTCCGAGAGATCCATAATCTCCATAATGCTAAGGATAGTAACCAAATAGTCCGAGTAACCTTAAGGCTTTTTATTGTTCAAGTTAGTTATTAAGTATCTTCAAAAAAGGAAATGAAAGCTCAAGTGAGCAAAGTGAAAATGGCATAAAGATAAATGCTCAAGTGAGCAAAGATGGAAATAGCATGAAATGTAAATTCTAAAATAAATGGTGCGCAAAAGTAAAGGCATAAAATAAAATATAAACATAAAGTAAAAAGCACAAAGTAAAAGTCAATTGCTAGTGAATTATAAATTAGATGTTAGTTGAATGACCATCTTCAAACTTGCATTTGAAAACTCATTAGAAGATTGATAGAATCAAATCCTCCCAACAATAAGTTTCATTTACTTTTTGTCAAGTATATCATTCATTTCAAGTTCTCGAAGTAACAATATATGATCAACGATGTTTAAATGATTCACTTAGACCAAATTTTATGAAGATTCATTAGAGGATTGATAAGACTAAAGCCTCCTAACAATGAAACTCAAGGTTATTGGATAAAAGGTTTCAAATTAAACATCCTTGGGCTTGCAAATATAGGTTTGGGCCACAAATGATCATTTCTTGAATCGGGAAAAAATTTAGCGCTATGTTAAGCAATCGTAAGTGAACTTATATAGAAGTCACACCTATTTCGAAGTCGGTCAATAACAATATATGTACCATATGTTTAGAGAATTGATATATAAATTATTCTCCAATAACATGTAGTACACGTGAGAAGGAGATAAGATGAAGAGGGAGGGGATAAGAATTGAATTCCGCATTTGAACCAAAGAATTTAATCAAGCTATCATTAAAATCATTCATCCATTTTGATGGAGTTAACCTCAACACCCAAGATCCAATGATGTTAATGAATCTCGTGATTAAAATTCTCCTAGTTCAAGACCAGGAAGAATATATATATAAAAATAACATTGCATTTAATAAATAAAATAGAATGAGAAAAATATTTTTAAATTGTTTTAAAAAAGAAATAAAAGTAAAAATAGAAAACTATATTCAAAATATCAAAGAAATATTAAAAAATACCATAGAGAAGTCAAAAGTGATCTCAAATATGTTTACAAATTTTTTGGTAATTTTTTAAAACAGAAAAGTATTTTTAAACTATTTAAAACCAATCAAGTAAGCAAAAAATAAAAATAAAATAGCAAAAAGTGAATTTTTTGAATTTTTTCGAAATTTTCGAACCAGAAATGAATTTTTTATGAATTTTAGAAGTTTAATGTAAAAAACGGAAAATAAAATAAAGTTTAAAAAAATGTGGACCATTGGGTGAAAGTTAAAACGCGCCAGCAAACAAATCCAAAGGATCAGACACGTTGTGCATATCATTGTCAGCTTTGAAAATCACGCCAAATCATTTTTTAATAATTAAAAACAACTAAAAATCTAGCGCATTGGATGGAGTCTGACTAATGGAAGTAATCAGATCCAAGGGCTCTAAAAAAGCGCGTATGATAAAGGAAGCACACTGGATAAAATTCAAAAAAATTACATGTCACGCCATCATGGGTTGAAGCGCGACACGTAGGTCATCTTCAATATTCGAACGCCCTAGATTGGAGTTCCACAAACTGTAAAATTAGCCAACCAGACCGGTACTATTAGTTTCCTCTCTTCAAGATGATTTTAATGGTACTCTCACGCCAAATTTATATAAACTGAGCAAGGCTTGATTTGAAAAAAAGTAGAAATAATAGCGAGCATGAAGTTCTGGAATATCTCACTCAAATCTCAATGAAATCACAAATTATAAGAAGCATAAGAATCAGAAGGATGGGGAGAGTAGATTAGTCTTTTATTTGGATTTATTTGACTAAGAAATATACCTGAATGAAGTAGAATAAAGTTGCTCTGAAACATGAATTATGTAGCTCAAAACAAGTCACAATTCTTGAAGGTAAGAGAGTGGTTTGCTTCAGAGAAGTTCAATGGAGCTATCTGAATGGAGTTTTTAGTGTTTTGAAGTGAGAATGAAAGAAATCAGAAATTCAAATTCAGAGGTCGTGTGGGATCTAAATAGCGTAATTTTGGATTTTAAAGCTTGTCTAAATGAGAGGAGTGAGGTCCTCTATTTATATGGAATTGAATAGGATCGAAAATTTGAAGGAATGGTGAGGTTTGGAGGGAAAACGAGTGGAGCCCGATGGTGAGGAAAATATGACTCTAACACCACTAAAACTCATCTTATACATGCGTTTTAATGCTTAAACAAGTTTGAGTAAGTTGGTTAATCATGTTTAGATCAAAAACATGTGCGAAACTGGTGATTAGAAGGAAAAATATGGATTTCAAATTCTGACTTTGAAGAAAAATTCAATTTCAAGTAGCTGACTTTGAATTCATGGTGTGCACAATTAAAGAGGCTTTATGAGATGATTCTTGATGAGTTTGAAAGACAACATCACACTCTTCACAATGTGCAAAGAAGGTATTCATTTGGTGATCTGAGTTGAAAGTTATAATCAATTGAAATCAGCAAAAACAAACTGGTTCGTGGACTTAGAAATTTTTTCAAGTTTTGAGTTAAAAATGACTCATAATCTCTTGACTTTAAATATGGAATTCCACTCAAAACTAGGTCTTGGTCAATGAATATGGCATGAATTAGACATATTAAAGAGCATTGTGAAACTTAAATAATTCAAAAACTCTAAAAAATGAGATAGTTATGACGTTGTGAAGTTGATGAAAATCCATGAAGTGGCCTATAATCTTTTGATCTCTTAAGGCTTCTTCTATCCATTTTCAAGCTTTGCACATAAAAGAAGAGTTGAAGTTAAAATTCTTGAGATCATTTTGGAAAAATAATGGGCTCAAGGAGATAAAAATTGACCAAGTTGTGATTATTTGAAGTCAAAGCCTAAAGTTCAAAGGCTTCTCAAGGAGACTTGTAATCTTTCTCAATCATTAGTGATATTCCATGCAAAATTTGCATTATATTTATGAAGAGATCTTGGTAAGGACTCTTTAAAGATAATCATGGCTTTTGAGCCACTAAAAAATCTCAAAAAGTGAATAAGATATGGTCTTTAGAAGTCAATAACCCTAGTTCAGAGAGTGTCAAAATGGCTTGAAGTCCCTTTTCAACTTTTGATGATTTTTCATGCACAAATGGATCTTGTCATATGAAAATAGATTGTGGTAGATCATGATAAGAATCTATAGAAAAAAGAACCAAATAAAAATGTTGAAAATTGATAGAGTTATGCACTTGTGATTACTGAATCATGCATTTGCTCCATTAATTTAAACTTGTGGAACCAACCTTGAAGCTTTTGATCTTTCTTGGAAATATAAAGCATGATGAATCATAATAGGTCTTGAAATGATAATATCTTAAAGAACAATCAAAGATGGGTCTTAAGTCTCAATGAAGTTTGTTGAAGAAGGCGTGAAAATAAACACATGAACCTATCTCTTTGATGAATATCAACACCAACTTTGAGGAAAGTTTGACCTAAATAAGGTGAGAGCAGTCCTTGAACCAACAAATCTTTGATATCATGAACAAAGTCTTGAAACTTGAACTTTTGCAATCCATTGAAAAGTCATTTAATGGAAAACCAACCCTCAAACTTTAGGTTAGATGATGAGATAAATGCAGTTGTACCACCACCTACAATATGGGAATTCAAGGAAACATATATACATATTGATGTTAATCTAAAAGAAAAATGCATGAGATATACACTTAAAGGTGCTTGGTGATCCCTCAAAAGGGAAAACTTAAAGATAGGGGATAGTAGAAAGAGATAACCAACCCTTATTGTGTGATCATGACATATTGATTATGTAAGATGATGAGAGATCTTAGGGGCAAAAATTGGGGTATAACACCATGCAACCACGACCCAGACTCTCCCTCCCTCCTGTCAGGCACCACCGGTTGCTTGCCCTCTTGGGCCAGCATCGACCTACGACAGTCAATGAGTGCCTCTCAGTCTATCCGACATTAAGTCAGCTAGAAAACCAAGAACCGACCAGGCCGCTGCCTGTAATCTACCTCCTCCTCAGAACCAACGGCTAGTTACGGGCACACGTACCCGATTTGACCAAGTCATGGCAGTTACCTATTTTTATGGACCCGCATATCTAGGCCCAAAAATAGGAAGCAATGCCAAGCGCCAGGGGAACTATATAAACCCCCACTCATGTCAGGGCCAGGTATCGAATATCCACTATTCATCACTAAAACCCTAACATTTTTCTTGTATCTCTTTTGCTCCTTCACTTACTTGATCACTGGAGTGCCATGCAGATACAACCCCCCTTTTCCTCCTCGACTTTCCAATTCGTCTGAAGATCATCATTCGGTCACCCTGCAGGTTCTGATCAGCCGGTAAGATCAATACCACTATGAGTTTCTGATTTTTCCATTTGAAGAAACTCACAAAAAGCCAACACGCAAGGGTCTGGAGGTTGAATACGACCTACGTGTCGTTCTTCAACCAATGATGGTGTGACATTTATTTTAATTTCATTGGCCCACTTTTAATTTATTGTGTGTGTTTCTCACTAAGGTCCATATCAAGCACAATGCGCCAGGTCCTTTGGATCTGTTTACTAATGTGTTTTGACTATGATCAGATGGTCCACATTATTTTGACATTATTTTTATTTTCTGATTTTTGATTTAATTGTTTAAAACTTCAAAAATTCATAAAAAAATTCATTTCAATTTCTAAAATTCTGAAAAAATTCTCAAAAATAATTTTGATTTTCTCTTTCAGATTCTTATTTTTTCATAATTTTATTTTATGAATTGGTATTTTTTTAAATGATTTTTCACTTTATTTGAATTGTTTTAATTGTTTAAAAATACTTTTCTTAATTTTTAAATTATGGAAAAATATGGAAGGATCCAATGACCTCTTGGCAAATATTGGTGACCTCATTTTATTTTTATTTCAGAATTTACTATTTTTTTTAGAATATTTAATTTATTTTGCTTATTTCTTTTACTTTTAAAAAATAGTTTCTGACTTTAAAAAATTCTGAAAATTTTTTGTCAACCTTTATTGACTCATGTTTGACCTTTGACTATTTTTTTTAGGATTTTTATTTGGTGTTTTAATATACTTTGTGTATTTTATCAATTATTTCTCTTTTATTGATCATTTAAATATTTTTTATTGAATATTATTTTGTTATTTTTGTTTGAGCCTGATTTGGGTGTTATTTTGGGACAAGTTCCTCAACCTCATTAGATCTTGGGTGTTGATAGATTGAAAAAACCAAATCCACCAAAATGGATGAATTATGTTGATGATATTTGAAACCTTAATTTCATCTGATACATCCCATCCCTCTTAATATTATCCCTTTCTTACTTGTGCTACATGTTGTTGGAGAATGATCTACATATAATTTCTCTAACATGTGGTTTATTTCTCACGTACCTCGGACTGTTTCTTTTTAGGATATCAAGAAGAAACCTCGTTGGGCCTCAAAGATTATGGCTCTCACTCATTCTGACATTGATTTGTATCATCAAGCATATTTTGATGTGGATATTATTGACAGTTGTGGTAGTTTCTCCAATGTGCCTCTTCTTGGTACAAAGGGAGGAACTAACTACAATTATGTTCTTGTGCATCTTCAGCTTGGATACCCGATGAGAGATAAGCCAAACATAATTCATCTGAGTTGTTTCTTTCTCAAAGAAGGAGAAGATCACAAGGCAGCCAAAGAAGAGATTGAAAAGGCCTGGTGCCATATTTGAAATTATGCTATCAGATATGTGATGTCGAAAGATATGTCACGACACAAATATCTATTTGCAAGTAAGGTGTAGTAAAATCAAAAGCAGTAAAAACACGAGATTTTTCACCCAGTTCAGTGTACAACAACACCTACTCTAGGGGCTACCAAGCTAGGGACAAGTTCGCTAAATAGTATCAATTCAAAGACCCTCATTAAACAACCAATTTACGATCTAATCTCTTAATCACTACCCAAGTTAAACTTCTACCTAAGACTCACCTAGGTATCAGGCCATCCTCAAATCCCTTCAATCACTTACAAAATTAATAAGTTTGAAACACTTCAATCATTCAATGCTTAAAAGCTTATGAATGATACACAATTAACAACCCAAATAACAACTCAAGTACTTAAACTAATACTTAGAGTGTATTAAAAACAAAAAGTCTAAACTTCTAATCATAAATAAAGTATTATTCTTCAAAAATTGCTTGACTTTGAATAAGGTAATGAGTCCTTATATATGCGCAACTTTGGGTTTGGGCTTGAAAACAAATATTCAAATATTTTGAATATTTCCATAAAAACAGTCTAAGATATAATTATGCAATTTGAAAAATATTCCTCCATATTTTTCGCAACTTGTAGTTCACAAATCCTGAGTTATAAAGTGCTGGAAATAAGGAAACAAAATACTTAACTGATTTTGGGCTGAGATCAGTTCAGTAGGTAGATGTCAAGACATCTGATTTGACATCATTCAAAACAGTTTTGCTCCAAATGTTAATACATTTAGCAAAACATTAACAAGTCTTTTTTTTACCAAAAAATTCTGCCAATAAACACTTACAAACTCCCTCTTTGGCAAATTTTGGATAAAACATTGTTAGAGTATATTATCAGAGAAGCAACACAATTATCAGAGCAGTAACAAGAAAGGCAATCAAAACATACATTTAGTTAGCTATTAACACAAGGATATGTCTAAACATCTTCTAGGACATGAGTCTCCCCCTCAAGTATTGAGCTCCCCCTCAATCATTAGTCAGTGGTCAGTCAGTGGTTAGAGGTTAGTCAATTACTCACTCGTTTTCTTTTTCTCCCCCTTTTTAGACATAATATGCCAAATAAAAGATGCAATCAAAGGAATATCAGTATTAGGTTACAAGCCATAAAATTCAAATGTCAAGCACATGTAAGTTCCAAAAAAAAAGAAACAAAGTGTTCAAAGAAACATCAAATAGTCTAACTGTCATCCTGACCAATTGACTTGGTTGAACCAGAACTTCTTTCCTTACTAGAATCTTCACTTTCATAGCTCACTGCATCATCAAGGTTGCTATCCTTTTGCAGTTCCTTGATCATATTTTCAAAGACTAGCTTCCTAGCTGAGCTCACTCTGATCACATCATATAATTCCTTGCAAGCTTCCTTTAGTTCATTGATCATTTCATCCTTAGCGGAGGTCTTGTCAGTAGGAGCAGATGTTAAAACAATGTCTGGGACATGTTTTCCTGAAAAGAGCTTAAAGTGGAGGGTCAAGGAAGACTCCCTCTTACACACAACATTATTTCCACTTAGGATTCCAGGGTGTTGATTTAGCATGATTCCATAGAGAAGGGAAGGAAAAGCAATTGGCATCTTAATGGCACAAGTTCTTGCATGTTTGATGGTCTGATCCAAGATATAAGTTCCATAATAAAAAAGTTTTTGGTTTCCAATAGCATAAATGAACATTCCTAACCCAATGGAGATGGTTGAGGTGTGATTAGTGGGAACCCAATTTTCAGCTCCAATCCTATGTAAAATTTCATATTTCACACCCAGTAGGCTGACAGGGAGTTTGTTTTTCATTGGCCACTCACTTACTTGATTGGCAGTAATGGGTCTACACACTTGATTGTCTGTAACTTCTAGCTCACAACATACATCTTTAGACCTATCTAGAAATTTGTTTATAATGGTGGGAGAAAATTCAACACACTTTCCTCTAACAAAAACCTTTCTATATTCCTTACTCTTATGGTCAGCACAGTCAACAGGAATATTAACAATAAACTCCTTAACAAGAGTTTCATAGCAATTTGCAAACATGGTAACTGTTTTCATCAGTCCAGCATAGGAGATCAGTTCCATGATTTCTTTACACTCCAAGGCACCAACTCCTAGCTCTCTCTCCAGGGAAATCCTTCTTTGATACACATACTTCCACTTTTCAACATTCCCAACAGAGTGAAAAGAGATGTTGTCAAGTGGGGCATCAGGAACCCTAACAAATAGTTTCTTAGTTGCAGACTTTTTGATAGGATAGATTGTTGTACCCCAAAATTTGCCCTCCCATTTCCTCAACATTTTCTCATCACAAGACCTTTGAAGATCAAGATACAGCTAGGGTTTCCTCTACTCAAGACTTCTCCTTGCACTGTGGACTCAAATTAGGGTTTGTGTTTGCCTAAGGATGTTTTGACCTAAAAAGCCTAAGATGACTTTCATGCTTCATATTGGACTCCCAAGTTTACCCATACCAAGTTTCAAGTCTTGATTCCAAGTTTTACCCAGTCAATTGGACAGTTGACCTAAAAATCAGTTGTATTGGGGAAAAAGTCAACTGTGGCCAATTGACAGTCAAACCTCATGAAATTTGATCCACATCAACATCATGAACTCATATGGACCATTTGATCAAGTTTGGATCACAATTCCACAAGAAATTTGATCAGATCACCAAAAGGGCAAAATGGTCATTTTTAGGGTTTTGACTGCACAAAGGCAATTTTTGACTGTTTGACCTAGCCAATGGAAAACCAAGCTCACATATGGACTCAAGGACCCCATGGAATTATCTTGACATGCTCAACAAACTCAAAAGATCCCAAGTACACAAGATTGACAGTTGAATTTCCCAGTCAATTGATCAATTTTGACTGTATACTGAAAAGTCAAACTTTGACTTTTTGGTCAAAATCAAGAGTCAAGATTCATTTTTCATCAAAACATGCCAAATCATGAAACTTGTTCATCAAGAAATCACAAAATGCAAATTAGGGTTAGAAAATGGAATTTTTCATAACTTAGAATTTTTCTAAGTTATGAAAAACCCTAATTTTTTCCCAACTTTGCCCCATCTTTTCACCATGATCCATTTGGATTCAAACAAAAGTCAAAACATGAAAGTTGTAGCTTGTTTCATAATATACAACTTTGATTCACAAAGTTTTCTCATTTGAAGCTTGTATCTCAAGTTATAATTTTTTGAATAAGGGCACTAAACCATTTTTAACTTAGTGAAATTTAATCTATTTTGACAAGGTTTTCTACCCCACTTCAAGGCCACTTTTCATACCCTTCCACTTGGAATTTTGATTTGCATTTCAAAGATGGATTGTAGTACACATTCCAACCTTTCCAAAATGTCCAAGAACTAATCAAACAACCTCATAACTTGAGAGATTCGAATTTCACAAGTTGGCAAAAATTCACTTTTGTTCTTCATCAAGACATGTTCATAAACTTGGCAAATTTGAACTCAGCATAGTTTGTGCTACTTTGCAGGTCCTTAAACCAAATTACACTCCTTAATTTAATGCAAAACCATTGAACCAAGTTGTTATTCTAAGCCTTTGGTCATTACACAAGGAATTAAGCCTAAACTAGAAAAAGCATTATTTCCATTCTTGAAAAGAAGAACTTTATGTCAAGTTTGCAATCCAAGTGGTACAATCAAGATCTTCTTGGCACAAGTTTGTGAGCAAATTGCACTGATCAAGGCAAGGGATAGCAGCATAGTGGGAGGGCCTGTACTGACCTAGAGAGCCAAGTTGCACTTTGTAGCTTAAGTGTGAAGAAAGGTCCATAACTTATGACAACTCTCATCTCAGCTTAGAAACAGAAGAACAAAGTTATCAAACACATTCCATAGACCAAATCCAAGCTAACACACGAGCCCTTGCCATCTGAAACACTCCCATTGCTCTAATCACCTTGAAACTGCACAAACAGGGGAGCCCCTGCAGATTGAGTGCAAACTCCCACTTCCCTCGAGCATTTTCACCAAAATCAATTCACACACCTTCCTTACAACATATGCAAGCTAACCATGGCCTAAAACCCAACCTGTAATCACTCTAACAGTTTCCACCATTTTCATTTTTTCCTTTTGCAGTTGAAGTTCTACAGCTTGAAATAAGAAGGTTCAAAACAAAGTGAGCATTGAAAAAGCATCCCTGGACCTCAAGGAAGCTTTTCCAATCATTACCTTGCACTAGAAGTTCCTCATTCTCCAGATTGAAGTTCAACTGCACAGGTAAAACATTGAACTCGTATCTCTCTCATCATGCATCTTTAGCCTTAAGTTTGTGAAGAAACAAGGTCCTACTCATAGCTCTGAACATGTACATATCCTTACATTTCATTTCTTTTGCCTGAGTAGAGAGAATTTGGAGTTTGAAAATGGTAGAAAAATTAGGTTAGGATTTGGGGGAGGAGAAATTCTCCCTCATCTTAGAGAGATAGGTCAAGTTCTTTATATGGTTAGAACCGTCTCTTCATGCTGAACATTTCTTGTGTTATGAGTTTTTGCTGAAAAGCCAAGAATCAGGAGTTAGACATTGAAGAACAGGGGCGCGCGTTTTTTTTCAAATGTTTGAAGCTGGAGGTTGAAGACAATGGTCAGTGGGCTGGGCCTGTGTTATTTCACTTTTCACACCACTTAATTGCTATTACACCCCCTGAGCCCATTTGTCTTATTTTTAATCTTTTTTGACTTTTTCCTTTTTGGTTGACTTTGTTTATTTTTCCTCATGACATTAAAATTTTTAAAATATTTTTTTCCATCATTTTTGTATTTATTGCATATTTATTTGTTTATTTCCTTTGTTTATATATAAAATATACACATGCTATTATTTAGAATAAATATAAAAATAGTAAAAATACAATTTTTATTTTTATTTACTTTCTGAAAATATTTCACACAAAAAAAAAAAACTCTTTTATTTATTTTATTAAAATATTAAATAAATACTTATTTTTTTGTATAATACATATTTAGGGTTTAAAATATATATATATGTGATTATTAATATCTTTAAGATAAAAATATAAAAAAATACTTGATTTTTTTTATTTTATTAATATTTGATACAAAAATACTTTTCTCCATAATACATTTCATTTTATTTTATTTTTATAAATAATGAATAAATAGTTGTATTAAATTAGAAAATAATACCTTTTTTTCTTTAAAATTAGGGTTTTACCCTAAGTTCAAAATACTCCAAAAATAATACATTTTTTTTATTTTCTTTTCTCTTTTACATAAATAATATTTTTTCATACATATACAAAACATTTTTGTGCATCTTGCATCTTTATCTAATTTTTGTACATTATTTAAATTGCAAATATTCAATTGATGTAATAATTTAGATTTAAATTCTTGTCAATATCCCCATTTGAACATTTGTACCCCCTTTCCCATATTTGGTTTTGTAATAGCTTAGTAATTTTAATTTCGCACTTTATTGCTTTCTAATGATAACATGTTAGAATTAGGGTTTGTATGCGAAAAACGATAAAAAATAGTTTGACCTAATACAAGATAAACAAGCATGAAAATGGACACACAAATCACACTTGCACCCCCTAGGGTTTTCCACTTGTTGCCTTCAAATAAATGGGCCATATTGCATGTTAAACTTCTTTGGGCAAAGCAAACAGTTTGAATGATCATAGTCCCTCGACAAAACTTTTCAAAATAAACAAAAACAAATGATCAAGTCCCTTAGAGAAATTGCTCAAAGACATTTAACGCCGTTGCGATTATGGTCTAAAACGATGACCCGCGCCTGTCCCATTCACATCCTAACACAAGGTTGCCCACCAAATATAATGGTGGAGCAAACTTGTTAAAAGGGTTAAAGTATAGCAATAATCTTTTGAGAAATTTAGGAGTAGATAACATCTTAGTTACTTGAATCAACTTGCAAAACAAAACACTTGCCTAATTTCAAAATCACACATCACTCCACCTTCAAAACAATTTTCAAAAACAAATGAAAACCTTTTCAAAAGACATACATCTTTGTATACATCCCCACATGGATCATTACAAAGGTTGCCACCACATTGGCCTCTTTTCAAAACATTTTTCAAACCCACACACTCAAGCACCATTTAAAACAATTGAAAACAAAAGGCAAGTGATCTAAGCAAGTAACTAAGAGCCCATGGATAACCATGGATAGAAAGGGTGCTAATACCTTCCCTTTCTATAATCTACTCCCCGAACCCAAGAAAACATCTCAAAAGGGTTTTGCTGTGCTTTTTAACCTTTCCTTAGGATAAAATAAAAAGTCGGTGGCGACTCTTGCTAACCGCAACATTTGCGAATACAAACGCAAAACCTCAAGTCAGTTCTCCCACCGTATAACAGAACTGGCGACTCTGCTGGGGAATTCTTTTAAAGTGGAGTAACCTTAGGGTTTAGATCACCTTTGTTTTCAATTGCTTGCTTTGTTTGCTTTTACATCTTGTGGGCTTTGTATCGGAGTTTTATAGATCCTAACCCAGATCTGGGGATACCTTCTTAGAAAGTAGCAACAAGGCTGTGAGGGAACTGTGCGGGGTATACCGACATGGTTGAAACAGTCTGCTACGTTGATGTGGCACTTTGGTGTGTATCGGTAACCCTTGAGTTCAGTCAAGGAGAGTACGGGGCCGCCGCGTGGTGTCGTGAAGCATCAACTGACCTTAGGAACCTTAATTGAACCATCTTGGCCTTTTTAGGGTAGTGAGATAACTGACTTTGGTGCAGTCCGAGGTTGGTTGATACTCGATACTACACTCAATTGAGGGTTGCTTTCCTGGAATATTTCGGTCGCCAGTTCAGTGGCTAAATCGAAACGATGAACAATGAAAGCAATCCAGTGATATTGGGACCTTTAGAACCCGGTTACTTTTGATAGGACATGTTGAGCCCACCAAACTTCAAGAGGGTAATACCCAGACCCCATGCAGGCCTAAACTCTAAGGGCTTGTGTGACTTGTGTGCCTTACCATGTTTGCCTTTGTGAATATTTATAGTGTATTTAATCATCACATCATTACATCATACAAACATCATGAGCATTGACTAACCATTTCAAGGGTTTCGAATCTTCATCTTTGTTCTTGTTTTATAGGACATGGAAACTGCTCGCAGAAAGACAATTCAGATTAGCCTTGTAAAGATCCCTCCTCAGCTTAAGGAACTTCTGTCCAGGATTCCCGAGGGCTCTTAATTCAGTGAGAGACATGGAAGACTCATCAGCTTGGTTAACACCAACATTGAGGAGGACTTGATAAAGGTCCTGTTCCAATTCTTTGACCCTCTGCATCACTGCTTCACTTTTCCGGATTATCAGTTGGTGCCTACATTGGAAGAATTCTCCCGACTTCTGAAGGTCCCTATCCTTGATCAACTACCCTACAACGGTACGGAAGAGGAACCCAGGCTTGAAGAGATTGCTAAAGCCTTGCACCTACAAGCATCTGACCTCAAGGGACATTGGGAAGTTAGAAGTGGTATCAAAGGGTTCTTAGCCAGATTTCTGTTTGAAAAGGCTCAAGAATGTTGGAACTCTCTTGACCTACGAGCTTTTGAAGAAGTTATGGCCCTCCTTGTCTATGGTTTGGTGTTGTTCCCTAACCCAGACCAACTTATTGATATCAGTGCCGTCCAGATCTTCATGACCAAGAATCCTATACCTACGTTGCTGGGGGACATCCTTCACTCATGTTACACTCGAACCATGAGAAGAAGGGGTGTCCTTATGTGTTGCACTCCTCTCCTGGGAAGGTGGTTTATTTCGCACCTTCCACAAACAGTTTTAAAGAACGAGCGGGGTTTGAGATGGTCACAACGATTAATGACTCTCACGCATGCAGATATACATTGGTGTCCTAGGTCCAGGGAGGACGTCACTATCATTGATCGTTGCGGGGAGTACCCTAATGTTCCTTTATTTGGAATCAAAGGAGGTATTACCTACAACCCATGCCTGGCTTGGAGACAGTTTGGTTACGCTCGGAGGGATGGCCCTCATGACATGTTAATTCCTGACATAGTTTTTGACTTCGACAACGATACTCAAGGACTTCGTCAGAAATTTATCAGAGCTTGGAGGATGCCAAGTAGGATAGACAGCAAGACATTGGGGCACCGGAACTCCATCCCGCTGGAACCTTACCTCAAGTGGGTACGAGCCCGCTCCCAGAAGTTAGTGATGCCTTATCCTCATATGCTCCCTGTGATCAAAGAACCAGTCTTGGAAGGAGAGGAGTCCTACATCATTCAACATCCTGACATGCCCACCTCCTGGGAAGAAATGCAGAAGAGCTGGGTCCAGCTTAAGGAAGAACGGAATTCTCTTGAGACTAGTCTACATGCTAGTGAAAAGAAGGTCCTGGAACTCACCCGCCTATTGCACGAGGAAAGGAATCTCAACACCTACATCGCGCCAAAGAGGATGCGCAATGTCTTTTTACCTTAAGGAGTCATTTTGTAGTATTTGGCCCATGGGGCATTTATGTATTAACAAATTTCTCCTTATTAATATAATGTGCGTTCCTTTTTGTCTACAACAAATTTTGAATATTCTAAATCCTTGAATGCATTGCATACATACGCATTCCATTGCACCATATGCATAGCAGGTACCCTATTTCGCAGGTTGCTTAATTTTCTTCGCTGTTTGTGTGCACAGTCATCATGAATCCAGAATCCTCCAGTGAGCAAGCAATCAAGGCCCTTCAGGCCCAAAGTGCACAGTTTCAAGAGATGGTCCTAAGCCTAGCCCAAGGTCAGCAAGAGTTGAAGACTCTACTCATGAAGAAGAAGAAGAAAAAGAGGACTGCATTGTTCAACACCGGACGCCGATTTGGGAACACATTCCACAACGAAGCTGATCCAACCACTTCTTCTGCTGAGAAAAACAGTCCCCAAGGGGGAGGAGTTCCTAGTCCCGCAGTCTCCGACAACGAGACGGACTATAACGACGAACAATACCCACCTGCTGCTGACAGATACAAACAATCGGAGGACCGCTTGAGCGCCATGGAAATTCAGAATGTGCCAGGACTGGATTTCGGAGATTTGGGGTTATCTTATGGGGTAGTCATTCCACACAAGTTTAAGGCGCCTGCCTTCGCCAAGTATGATGGAGTCTCCTGCCCGAAGCTGCATCTAAGGTCGTACGTAAGGAAAATCCAACCTTACACGGCGGATAAGAACCTCTGGATTCACTTCTTCCAAGATAGCCTCTCGGGGTCACAGCTTGAATGGTTCTACCAATTGGATGGAGCTAGCATCCGACACTGGGAGGATTTGGCAACCGCATTCTACAGACAATACCAATACAATTCTGATCTCGCTCCCACGCGTACCCAACTTCAGGGTATGTCTCTAGGAACGGGTGAAGGGTTCAAAGAGTACGCTCAAAAATGGAGAGATTTGGCTGGCAGGGTGCAGCCTCCATTAACTGATCGAGAGCTGGTTGATATGTTTCTGGGGACGTTGTCTGGTCCGTTTTTCAATCATTTGGTTGGTAACTCCTCCGCTGGATTTACAGATTTGATATTAACGGGAGAAAGAATTGAAGCTGGCATCAGGTCAGGCAAGATACAGAAGGCTGCCTCTACAAGTGCTGAGAAGAGGCCGTTTAAGAAAGAAGCAAGTGCCGTCTATGGTCCTAGAAGACAAGTCAAGCCCGAAAGTCGCCAAGCCGTCAATGCTTTGGTCATCTCCAAACCTGTTGCTGCTCCTCAGCAGTACAATCAACAAAGAAGCGAAAGGCCCAAGAGGCAGTATACCCGACTGAGTATGACATTATCTCAAATTTTACCCCAACTGTTATCCACCAACCTGGTGACCCTCAAAGAAGCTCCTAAGGTCGTCAACACTGCGTCTCCTAAATATAACCCAAATGCCCGGTGTGCTTATCATTCTGATAGTCCCGGGCACACTACTGATGATTGCTGGGCCTTGAGAAACAAAGTGCAAGATCTGATCGACGCAAAGGAAATTCAATTTGAAGCGCCGGAGAGACCAAATGCTGTAACGGCTCCTATGCCCCAGCATAGGGTAAATGCCATTGAGGAAGAAGTGTACGCTGTTTCGGTAGATGAAGTTGTTACCCCTCTGAAGACTGTCAAGAAGAACCTACTGCGGGCCGGTTTATTTCCGGGTTGCGGTGAAGGTTGCCTGTTCTGTGCTATTTCCCTATCTGATTGTCCCTTGCTGAGGTTAGGCATCCAAGGCCTAATGGATAGCAAGGAAATTCTATTCAAAAAGACTGATGTTCAATTGGTTCCGATGAAAGAAGTTTCTGTGATTACCATCTTCAAAAATCCAATCAAGGCTCCCCCGAAGAAGCCTATTCAAATCATGACTATTGCACCTGTGATCATTACTGTTCCGGGGCCCCTCTCCTACGTGTCTGATAAAGCTGTCCCCTGGCATTATGGGGCAGACGTGTATGTAAATGGAATCAAACAAGAATTTGACACTAGCGCCAGTATCTGCGATATCACTGGTCCAGCCAAAGTTACCCGCAGTGGCAGGCTCTTCTCGCCTGACATTGCGCCGCCCGCTATTCGAAAACCCCTCCTCATAAAACCTACAAGTTTACCTGGTCCTGTTGCTGATCAAATTGTTTCCCCTGCTGCCGAGTCATCAAATGCTCGGGGCAAAAGGGATTGAAGAAGAGCCTGCCCGGATGGAGGCACCAATACCCATAAATGCTGAGGCCTCCCGACAAGAAATGGAGGAGATTCTGAAAATAATAAAGAAGAGTGATTTTAATGTTGTCGAGCAGTTGGGGCATACGCCCTCCAAGATCTCCCTGCTCTCCTTATTGCTATGCTCCGAGGCTCATGCTAAGGCCTTGATCTCATTTCTCAAAACGGCCCATGTGCCGCAGGAGACGTCTGCAGTCCAGTTCACTGATTGCATAGCAAATCTGACAGCAGACAATGGCTTGGGATTTTCAGATGCTGACCTGACCGCGAAGGGAAGAGACCACAATGATGCCCTGCATGTCTCTATTGAATGCAGGGGCACTACTCTGGCACATGTATTGGTGGATACTGGTTCTTCCTTGAATGTTCTACCGAAAAAGGCTTTGGATCGTCTGGATTATGAAGGCCTGGAGTTGAAACCCAGCAATATCATCGTCAGGGCCTTTGACGGTTCCAAAAGGATGGTTCATGGAGAGGTTAACATCCCTATTCGTGTGGGCTCTCAAGTGTTTGACTCTACCTTTTATGTGATGGATATACGTCCATCGTACTCTTGTCTGTTGGGTCGACCTTGGATCCATAAAGCTGGGGCAGTGACCTCCACCTTGCACCAGAAGCTGAAGTATCCCGTCAGGGGAAAGATCGTCACTGTGCAAGGAGAAGAGGAGTATATGGTGAGCCATTTGAATTCCTTCAGGTACATTGAGATGGACGGAGAGTTCATTGAAACCCCCTTCCAGCATTTCGAGGAGGTGCATCCAATTTCAGCCGCTGCAGAGACAATGGCCGAAGAGAATGATTCCTTGAAGATGGCTTCCCTAAGGGATGCCTGGGCTGTGGTTCAGAAAGGCAATTGTGCACACTGGGGTCAGCTTCCTGACTTCACTCAGAAGAACGACAAGTTTGGGCTAGGCTTTACTGCAGAGGCTCAGAAGGCGGTGCGCAAAGAGAAGATCGGAAAGGCTCCGGTGTTTATTTCCAGCTCAAGGGTGAATGCTATCGAGGAGGATGTGGAGGAAGCTGAGTTTGACAGTTGGATCTACCCGACTGCCAGCGACGGACCGAGCAACTGGACGGCAAAGGATTTTACCCCTATCACATTTGTCACGCAGTAATTAATTTCTTTTGATTTCCAAATTTGTAACAAACAATATGTTAAAACTTTGTTGGCTCGGTGTCCTACCCGGGGCATCGTAGCTCCATTTGTGAGGGCTTTTTGTATGACATTTTCATATATCATCAATCAAAACATTGGACGTTTGTTGCATTTCAAATCTTTTGCTCTTTTCCTTTCTGTGTTATATATATTACAAAACAGCTGTATTTACACACACTCACTTATACAGGTTTCAATCCACTCTGGATCTCACTGGTAACAGCTCCGCTACCGCCAGTTATGACTTCGAAAATCCGATCAACTTGGCCGAAGACGAAGGTGAAGATGATTGCGAAGTGCCTGGTGAACTCGCAAGACTGCAACTCCAGGAAGAGAGGGCTATTCAACCACATGAAGAGCCTGTGGAAACAATTAACTTGGGTACTGAGACAGATAGGAAAGAGGTCAAGATTGGTGCCAATCTAGAGCTCAGCGTGAAGCAACGATTGATCCAGATGCTACAAGACTACATGGAGATTTTTGCTTGGTCCTATGAAGATATGCCTGGTTTGGATGCCGACATTGTAGTTCACCACCTGCCAACCAAGGAAGATTGCCCTCCGGTAAAGCAGAAAGTTCGACGGATGCGTCCAGAGATGTCTGAAAAGATCAAGGCCGAGGTTATGAAGCAGTTTGATGCCGGGTTCCTCGCAGTGACTTCTTACCCTCAGTGGGTTGCCAATGTGGTGCCAGTACCGAAGAAGGACGGTAAAGTCAGAATGTGTGTCGACTACAGGGATTTGAACAGGGCCAGCCCCAAGGATGACTTCCCCCTACCTCACATTGATGTCCTTGTTGACAATACAGCTCAACACAAGGTGTTCTCCTTCATGGATGGTTTTTCAGGGTATAATCAGATCAAGATGGCTCCTGAAGATATGGAGAAGACTACATTTGTGACTCAGTGGGGGACCTTCTGTTATAAGGTCATGCCATTCGGATTGAAAAATGCTGGGGCAACCTATCAACGTGCCATGGTTGCTTTATTCCATGATATGATCCATCATGAGATCGAAGTATACGTTGATGACATGATAGCGAGGTCTCAAACTGAGGAGGAGCACCTTGACCATCTGAGGAAGTTGTTTGATCGACTCAAGTTATACAAGCTGAGGTTGAATCCCAACAAATGCACCTTTGGGGTAAGATCCGGAAAGTTGCTAGGTTTCATTGTAAGTGATAAAGGTATTCAGGTGGATCCTGCCAAGGTAAAAGCCATACAAGAGATGCCGACTCCAAAAACAGAGAAAGAAGTCAGAGGTTTCCTAGGACGACTGAATTACATTGCTCGATTCATCTCGCATCTAACTGCTACTTGTGAGCCAATCTTCAAATTGCTGAAGAAAGATCAAGTAGTACGCTGGAATGATGAATGTCAGGCCGCCTTTGAAAGGATAAAGGAATATCTCCAAGAGCCACCCTTCTTATGCCACCGGTGGAAGGAAGACCTCTGATACTTTACTTGACAGTGCTTGATAATTCAATGGGGTGTGTGCTGGGGAAGCATGACGAGTCTGGCCGAAAAGAGCACGCTATTTATTACTTGAGCAAAAAGTTTACCGACTGTGAGTCTCGTTACTCACTGCTTGAGAAAACTTGCTGCGCTCTTGTATGGGCTGCTCGCCGGCTGAGACAGTATATGCTGACTCACACTACCTTATTGATTTCGAAGATGGATCCCATCAAGTACATATTTGAAAAGCCCGCTCTGTCTGGAAGAATAGCGAGATGGCAAATGATCTTGACAGAATATGATATCCAGTATACAACTCAGAAAGCAATTAAGGGAAGTATACTGGCAGATCATTTGGCACACCAACCTGTGGATGATTACCAATCATTGAACTTTGATTTTCCGGACGAAGACATCATGGTAGTAACTGACTGTGAAGTACCTGGACCGGATGAAGGACCTGAGGAAGGATCCCGATGGTCTATGCATTTTGATGGAGCCTTCAATGCTTTGGGTAACGGCGTCGGCGCTGTAATCATATCTCCCAAAGGAACTCATACTCCCCTCACCGCCCGATTATGTTTCAGCTGCACCAACAATATGGCAGAATATGAGGCATGTATCATGGGTTTACAAGCTGCAATCGACTTAAGGATAAAATTCCTAAGTGTCTTCGGAGATTCCGCTCTCGTGATCAATCAGATCAAAGGCGAGTGGGATACGAAACACCCGAATCTTATTCCTTACAAGGAGTATGTGTCGACCTTGCTCCCCCACTTTGAAGAGATAACTTTTGAGCATTTCCCCAGAGAGGAGAATCAGCTAGCGGACGCCCTAGCCACGATGTCTTCAATGTTCAAAGTTAAATGGGACAATGAGGCTCCCCGAATCATAATCTGGAAGTTGGATGAACCGGCATACTGTTGCGAGCTCGAGGCTGAGAAAGTTGTTGAAAAACCTTGGTATCATGAGGTGAAGAGGTATTTGGAAGCTCAGGAATACCCTGAAGGTGCATCCGTCAATGATAAGAAGTTCATGAGAAGGTTTGCTGCAAAAGTCTTCCTCAGTAACGGCATTCTCTACAAACGGAATCATGATTCGACTCTGCTACGTTGTGTGGATAAGGCTGAAGCGGAGAAAATCATGATGGAACTGCATGAAGGTACCTTTGGAACACATTCCAGTGGACACACCATGGCTAATAAAATCCTCCGGGCAGGATATTTCTGGTCCACAATGGAAGCCGATTGTTACCAACACTCCCGCACTTGTCATAAATGCCAGATCTATGCTGACAAGGTGCATATCCCTCCGGTTCCTTTGAATGTCCTGACGGCACCTTGGCCTTTCGCAATGTGGGGCATCGATATGATCGGTGAGATCCGACCGACGGCATCCAACGGGCATCGCTTCATCTTGGTGGCGATCGATTACTTCACGAAGTGGGTTGAGGCAGCTTCCTATGCCACAGTAACCAAGAGCGTCGTGGCACGTTTCATCCGGCACAATCTGATCTGTCGGTACGGAGTCCCGGAAAGAATCATTACGGACAATGGTACCAATCTCAATAACAAAATGATCACTGAACTCTGTGAACAATTCAAGATACAGCACCACAATTCTTCTCCCTACCGGCCGAAGATGAATGGGGCTGTAGAGGCAGCCAATAAAAATATCAAGAAAATTGTGCAGAAGATGACAGTGACCTATAAAGATTGGCACGAGATGTTACCGTTCGCTCTTCATGGGTACCGCACCTCAGCAAGGACATCAACCGGGGCAACTCCTTTCTCCTTGGTCTATGGCATGGAGGCAGTCTTGCCAATCGAGATCCAGATACCCTTTCTCCGGATAATGAAGGATGCAGACTTGAATGAAGATGATTGGATCTAGACTCGACTTGATCAATTAAATCTGATTGACGAAAAGAGGCTCACTGCTATCTGCCACGGTCAAACGTATCAGAAACGGATGATCAGGGCATTTAACAAGAAAGTCAGACCGCAAGAGTATCAAGTTGGGGACCTGGTAATCAAACGCATCATCCTTCCTCAAAGTGATCCCCGGGGCAAATGGACCCCTACACACGAAGGGCCATTTGTGGTTAAACGTGTGTTCTCGGGAGGAGCCATGATCCTAACCACCATGGATGGTGACGACCTTCCTCACCCCGCCAATGCAGACATAGTGAAAAAATACTACGCATAAATAAAAGACCCGCTAGGTTGACATACCTAGGCAAAGATAAGGGCTTCCCGGCAAACCAAAAGGGTTCGGGCAAAAATAAGGGATGAAATTAATAAAAAAATCTGTACACCCGGCAAGTCGAAAACCTGAAAGGGCGGCTTGGGCAAAAATGGGTATCCCGGTGGACTGAAAACCCGAAAGGGCGGTCCAGGCAAAAGTTAGGGATAAAAGCGTAACACTATGTCTCATTGGATCACTTCGCATCCGGAATTCGGCATCAACTATCTGGCTCCAGATTTCGGCATTGACCAATCAGCTTCATCTTCAAATTAGGCAGCAAAGCGATGAGACGTTCGAAGACATAAAGGCGATAGCAGAGTTGGAACCCAGTGGGATTGTTCACATAGCTGTTTTGTTTCCTTTTTCAAATTGTAAACTCTATACTATTTGGCGATGTCCTCTTACTAGGATGTCAGCCTCTTGTACAAAAACGCCTATTCACAGGCAAAGTTTAAATCAATACAAATTCACTTGTTCATACAAATTACCATTGTTTTCCTCTTTTTGTTTTGTCTTGTGAAGAACGTCCAATGTTCGTTTTTGATATATGCATTTGACATTAAATTGCTGATTCATAAATGTTTGCATATGAAACAAGAGATTAATTACAAGTGACATCAAAGACAGGGGCAATGTGGAGTTGTCTAATGCAGTCTGGTTGTTTTGTCCGCCAAGGCACCAAGGTAGGTTCAACTGAAGAATGTGGCCAAATCATCTCCATTCCCCGCAGAGTAAAACAGGATGCGACAAATACTTTCTCCAAGCGGAGTTGATTCCCCGTCGATCCTGAAAGGGCACAACATTCCCCGGCAGGTCTTAAAACTCATCCCCAGTAGATTCTGCAAGCTTATCCCCTGCGAAGCACGGACGTCTCACCCGAGTTTTATTTAGATTTATTTCCTCATAAGGACTTATAACTGGGTTATCCTCAGCTAAAAAGCCACGGAAGATCGCTCTCGGCAAAGTTCCTTCAGTCCCCAGCGGAGTCTATCTTTGGTATTCCCAAGCAGAGTTTATCTTTGGAGTTCCCCAGCGGAGTTTATCATCATTATCCTCAGCGGAATCCGTTGTTAAAGTCCTCAGCAGGCCTCTCATCAAAACTTCGGCCAAATATCTCTTCCACAGAGCAATTCTCCGGCCGTTCGTCAAGGATTTATTTTCCCCAAGACAAAATTACATTCATAAACATTTTACATTTTCATACATCTTGCTTACATACATAATGAAACGCATACAACATCTCATGTTGAACATCATGATATCATGCACATCATACATCATGACATCGCATACAACTTACGTTTTTGCCTTTTCAGGAAAAAGACAATCTCAAAAGCGACTACCTTCAACTGTCACAATTCCAGATTCGATTCCTGTATCCAGCCAGGGCACATCTGAGAGTGATCAGTTTCTAGACTCGATTCCTGTATCTAGCCAGGGCACGTCTGAAGAGTTCGAAGATTCGATTCCTGTATCCAGCCAGGGCACATCTATCAACTACAACATCTCCAGATTCGATTCCTGTATCCAGCCAGGGCATATCTGTTGACGACTATTTCCAGACTCGATTCCTGTATCTAGCCAGGGCACGTCTGAAGAGTTCGAAGATTCGATTCCTGTATCCATCCAGGGCACATCTATCAACTACAACATCTCCAGATTCGATTCCTGTATCCAGCCAGGGCATATCTGTTGACGACTATTTCCAGACTCGATTCCTGTATCTAGCCAGGGCACGTCTGAAGAGTTCGAAGATTCGATTCCTGTATCCATCCAGGGCACATCTATCAACTACAACATCTCCAGATTCGATTCCTGTATCCAGCCAGGGCATATCTGTTGACGACTATTTCCAGACTCGATTCCTGTATCTAGCCAGGGCACGTCTGAAGAGTTCGAAGATTCGATTCCTGTATCCAGCCAGGGCACATCTATCAACTACAACATCTCCAGATTCGACTCCTGTATCCAGCCAGGGCACATCTATTAAACGACTATTTCCAGATTCGACTCCTGTATCCAGCCAGGGCACATCTGTGAGCAACTGATTGAAGATTCGATACCTGTATCTAGCCAGGGCATATCTGCATAAGGAGACTGAAGATCAAACACCTGTAACAAGCCAGGAAAACATCCTCCTTCCTCAAATACACAAGTTTCTCGCAAAGGAATCTCTTATGCGACCGACACTTCCAAATGGCATCTATAAGCCCATTCCCGACAAGGTTCCGTCATCTCTCCAAATGGCATCTATAAGCCCATTCCCGACACCACATTGTTGAGACTCCAGCATGCGAGTGCAAATTTCCGGGCACTCTAGTGTCCAATCTCCTTTTACCCTCGAGTCACGAAAGGCAAACTTGCCAATCTAACTCTTCAGGTCCAAGAAGATTGAACAGGGGCAACTGTTGTACCCCAAAATTTGCCCTCCCATTTCCTCAACATTTTCTCATCACAAGACCTTTGAAGATCAAGATACAGCTAGGGTTTCCTCTGCTCAAGACTTCTCCTTGCACTGTGGACTCAAATTAGGGTTTGTGTTTGCCTAAGGATGTTTTGACCTAAAAAGCCTAAGATGACTTTCATGCTTCATATTGGACTCCCAAGTTTACCCATACCAAGTTTCAAGTCTTGATTCCAAGTTTTACCCAGTCAATTGGACAGTTGACCTAGAAATCAGTTGTATTGGGGAAAAAGTCAACTGTGGCCAATTGACAGTCAAACCTCATGAAATTTGATCCACATCAACATCATGAACTCATATGGACCATTTGATCAAGTTTGGATCACAATTCCACAAGAAATTTGATCAGATCACCAAAAGAGCAAAATGGTCATTTTTAGGGTTTTGACTGCACAAAGGCAATTTTTGACTGTTTGACCTAGCCAATGGCAAACCAAGCTCACATATGGACTCAAGGACCCCATGGAATTATCTTGACATGCTCAACAAACTCAAAAGATCCCAAGTACACAAGATTGACAGTTGAATTTCCCAGTCAATTGATCAATTTTGACTGTATACTGAAAAGTCAAACTTTGACTTTTTGGTCAAAATCAAGAGTCAAGATTCATTTTTCATCAAAACATGCCAAATCATGAAACTTGTTCATCAAGAAATCACAAAATGCAAATTAGGGTTAGAAAATGGAATTTTTCATAACTTAGAATTTTTCTAAGTTATGAAAAACCCTAATTTTTTCCCAACTTTGCCCCATCTTTTCACCATGATCCATTTGGATTCAAACAAAAGTCAAAACATGAAAGTTGTAGCTTGTTGCATAATATACAACTTTGATTCACAAAGTTTTCTCATTTGAAGCTTGTATCTCAAGTTATAATTTTTTGAATAAGGGCACTAAACCATTTTTAACTTAGTGAAATTTAATCTATTTTGACAAGGTTTTCTACCCCACTTCAAGGCCACTTTTCATACCCTTCCACTTGGAATTTTGATTTGCATTTCAAAGATGGATTGTATTACACATTCCAACCTTTCCAAAATGTCCAAGAACTCATCAAACAACCTCATAACTTGAGAGATTCGAATTTCACAAGTTGGCAAAAATTCACTTTTGTTCTTCATCAAGACATGTTCATAAACTTGGCAAATTTGAACTCAGCATAGTTTGTGCTACTTTGCAGGTCCTTAAACCAAATTACACTCCTTAATTTAATGCAAAACCATTGAACCAAGTTGTTATTCTAAGCCTTTGGTCATTACACAAGGAATTAAGCCTAAACTAGAAAAAGCATTATTTCCATTCTTGAAAAGAAGAACTTTATGTCAAGTTTGCAATCCAAGTGGTACAATCAAGATCTTCTTGGCACAAGTTTGTGAGCAAATTGCACTGATCAAGGCAAGGGATAGCAGCATAGTGGGAGGGCCTGTACTGACCTAGAGAGCCAAGTTGCACTTTGTAGCTTAAGTGTGAAGAAAGGTCCATAACTTATGACAACTCTCATCTCAGCTTAGAAACAGAAGAACAAAGTTATCAAACACATTCCATAGACCAAATCCAAGCTAACACACGAGCCCTTGCCATCTGAAACACTCCCATTGCTCTAATCACCTTGAAACTGCACAAACAGGGGAGCCCCTGCAGATTGAGTGCAAACTCCCACTTCCCTCGAGCATTTTCACCAAAATCAATTCACACACCTTCCTTACAACATATGCAAGCTAACCATGGCCTAAAACCCAACCTGTAATCACTCTAACAGTTTCCACCATTTTCATTTTTTCCTTTTGCAGTTGAAGTTCTACAGCTTGAAATAAGAAGGTTCAAAACAAAGTGAGCATTGAAAAAGCATCCCTGGACCTCAAGGAAGCTTTTCCAATCATTACCTTGCACTAGAAGTTCCTCATTCTCCAGATTGAAGTTCAACTGCACAGGTAAAACATTGAACTCGTATCTCTCTCATCATGCATCTTTAGCCTTAAGTTTGTGAAGAAACAAGGTCCTACTCATAGCTCTGAACATGTACATATCCTTACATTTCATTTCTTTTGCCTGAGTAGAGAGAATTTGGAGTTTGAAAATGGTAGAAAAATTAGGTTAGGATTTGGGGGAGGAGAAATTCTCCCTCATCTTAGAGAGATAGGTCAAGTTCTTTATATGGTTAGAACCGTCTCTTCATGCTGAACATTTCTTGTGTTATGAGTTTTTGCTGAAAAGCCAAGAATCAGGAGTTAGACATTGAAGAACAGGGGCGCGCGTTTTTTTTCAAATGTTTGAAGCTGGAGGTTGAAGACAATGGTCAGTGGGCTGGGCCTGTGTTATTTCACTTTTCACACCACTTAATTGCTATTACACCCCCTGAGCCCATTTGTCTTATTTTTAATCTTTTTTGACTTTTTCCTTTTTGGTTGACTTTGTTTATTTTTCCTCATGACATTAAAATTTTTAAAATATTTTTTTCCATCATTTTTGTATTTATTGCATATTTATTTGTTTATTTCCTTTGTTTATATATAAAATATACACATGCTATTATTTAGAATAAATATAAAAATAGTAAAAATACAATTTTTATTTTTATTTACTTTCTGAAAATATTTCACACAAAAAAAATACTCTTTTATTTATTTTATTAAAATATTAAATAAATACTTATTTTTTTGTATAATACATATTTAGGGTTTAAAATATATATATATGTGATTATTAATATCTTTAAGATAAAAATATAAAAAAATACTTGATTTTTTTTATTTTATTAATATTTGATACAAAAATACTTTTCTCCGTAATACATTTCATTTTATTTTATTTTTATAAATAATGAATAAATAGTTGTATTAAATTAGAAAATAATACCTTTTTTTCTTTAAAATTAGGGTTTTACCCTAAGTTCAAAATACTCCAAAAATAATACATTTTTTTTATTTTCTTTTCTCTTTTACATAAATAATATTTTTTCATACATATACAAAACATTTTTGTGCATCTTGCATCTTTATCTAATTTTTGTACATTATTTAAATTGCAAATATTCAATTGATGTAATAATTTAGATTTAAATTCTTGTCAATATCCCCATTTGAACATTTGTACCCCCTTTCCCATATTTGGTTTTGTAATAGCTTAGTAATTTTAATTTCGCACTTTATTGCTTTCTAATGATAACATGTTAGAATTAGGGTTTGTATGCGAAAAACGATAAAAAATAGTTTGACCTAATACAAGATAAACAAGCATGAAAATGGACACACAAATCACACTTGCACCCCCTAGGGTTTTCCACTTGTTGCCTTCAAATAAATGGGCCATATTGCATGTTAAACTTCTTTGGGCAAAGCAAACAGTTTGAATGATCATAGTCCCTCGACAAAACTTTTCAAAACAAACAAAAACAAATGATCAAGTCCCTTAGAGAAATTGCTCAAAGACATTTAACGCCGTTGCGATTATGGTCTAAAACGATGACCCGCGCCTGTCCCATTCACATCCTAACACAAGGTTGCCCACCAAATATAATGGTGGAGCAAACTTGTTAAAAGGGTTAAAGTATAGCAATAATCTTTTGAGAAATTTAGGAGTAGATAACCTCTTAGTTACTTGAATCAACTTGCAAAACAAAACACTTGCCTAATTTCAAAATCACACATCACTCCACCTTCAAAACAATTTTCAAAAACAAATGAAAACCTTTTCAAAAGACATACATCTTTGTATACATCCCCACATGGATCATTACAAAGGTTGCCACCACATTGGCCTCTTTTCAAAACATTTTTCAAACCCACACACTCAAGCACCATTTAAAACAATTGAAAACAAAAGGCAAGTGATCTAAGCAAGTAACTAAGAGCCCATGGATAACCATGGATAGAAAGGGTGCTAATACCTTCCCTTTCTATAATCTACTCCCCGAACCCAAGAAAACATCTCAAAAGGTTTTTGCTGTGCTTTTTAACCTTTCCTTAGGATAAAATAAAAACTCGGTGGCGACTCTTGCTAACCGCAACATTTGCGAATACAAACGCAAAACCTCAAGTCAGTTCTCCCACCGTATCACATAGATGTCCTGGGAATCTTGCTCGACATCATACTCAGAGTCAATCTCTTCAACTAGAACAACTTTCTTCTTACTCTTGGACCTTTTTACAGCATCCTCATCATCATCAGTAGAGGTAACAAGTCTAGCTTTTCTCTTGATAGAAGGAGGGACCACTTTACTTCTTGCTTTTGGGGGTCCATACATGGTTTTCTTCTTGATAGTCTTGGGAGGGGGTGTGATGCTTGCATCTTTCACTATCCTAGACTTTAGCCTTCTAGCAATACCAGGTACGACAATAGTGATAAGATCATTTTCAGAGAGCTCTTCAACATTGACAACATCTAAAACATTGTGACGTTCTCCATCCTTAGAGGTAGCAGCATTTTCTTCAACATTTTGATCATCTTGATCAATATTTTCTTCTTCCACATCTTTTAGGCCAGAGGTAGCAAGCTTCTCAAGTTTGCTATCGGTATCATCATTCTTGCTTGATTTAGCAGCATCATTTTTTGACGATTCAGCAGCATCATTCTTAGGGTTACATGTTTGTCAGTTGGAGGGGGTATGCGAGCAAGGGGAGTAGAAATCACAGGCAAAGCAAATTCTTCATTTAAAACTATGTCCACAAGTCTTCTGATGCTTCTATCAATATTGGCAACTTTTTCTTCAGTTCAATTGTCAAAAGCAGAAGAGGAGTTTCCTTTATCATCTTTATATTTCTTATCTGGTGGTGATCTAGGTTTCTTGACCTTTTTATCAAGCGGGGGGATCGTTGATAGAGGAGTAACATCTAGTACTCTATCAAGAGAAAGATTTTCATTTCCAGATTTTAAGGAAGATAATGTGTGATGTTGAGACATGTTTGAAAAATTTCTGGCACGAAGATGAGGAATGGAAAGGGTTCTTCTTCTGTTGAGGAGAATGAAGAGTTTGTGAAAGTAGATAGGAGAGATGTAGTAGCGTGTGGGAAACAATTTTAGGCAGTCTTGTAATGATTGTTTTCTAAAATTTATTTGTTGAAAACACAAACAATATAATATCACTTTAATGATATTCCCACACACTTTTAATTGCTACAAACCCTCATATAAACATATCCCTAATTTTATTCTTAAATTCTCAAATTGATTAGCATCCAAAGCCTTTGTGAAGATGACAACCAGTTGCAATTCAGTGACTACATGTTTTAAGGCCACAATCTTTTCTTCAACAAGCTCTCTTATGAAGTGATGACGGATGTCAATGTGCTTGGTCCTGCTATGTTGAATAGGAATCTTTGAAATGTTTATTACACTTAAATTGTCACAAAATAATGTCATGACATCTTGTTTGTCATTGTATTCCTTAACATTTGTTTCATCCAAACCAATTGAGAACAACTGCTTCCTGCAGCAATGTACTCAACCTCAGTAGTGGATAGAGACACATAATTTTGCTTCTTGATGAACCAAGATACGAGGTTAATTCCAAGAAAGAATCATCCTCCTAATGTACTCTTTCTATCATCAGCACCCACTGCCCAATCAACATCACAAAAACCAGTTAAGGCAAAATTTGATCCATGAGAGTACAACATACCATAGTGTGATACGGTGGGAGAACAAACTTGGTTGTTTTGAGTTTTATCGCAAATGTTGCAATTAGCAAGAGTCGCCACCGACTTTTCTTTTATCCAAAAGGAAATGCTGAAAAGAATAGGAAAGATCTTTGAGATTATTTCTTGAGTTTGGGGGGTAGATTATGAAAAGTGAAGGTATTAGAACCCTTTCCATCCATAGTCATCTATGGTCTCTTAGTTGCTTGCTAGATCACTTGCTTATTTTTTGTTTGAAAATGTGCTTTGTATGGTTTTTGAAAGTATTTTGAAAAGGCGTCTTCGGTTAGGAAAACTTTGTAATAGTTCTCGTTCGTAAGAACGTATACAAAGTGTTGTGCTTTTAAAAATATTTCATGTTTGGAAAATGTTTTGAAAAGTGTTTGGTGTTTGTTTTGAAAATAAGCAAGAGTGTTTGATTTAAAATTGAGCAAGCAACTAGGAACAATCTACCTACTCAAAAGTCTTAGTTCATTTCTTCCTTTCCTTTGATATTTCTATCTTACCATTGATTGGTAAGAAGCCTTATCTTTGGATGTAAAGGGATGGGTGTGAGTCATTGTATAGCCATGATAGAAATTTTGTGAGATATCTTACCATTTCTCTTTGAGGGACTAAGATCATTTTGAAAGGCAACATTGATAGCGTCATCGAGGGACTATGATCTTATATTTTTTATTTCTTTTTTCTAAGATATCCCACATGCATAACATGGCCATTTTTGTAAGCCAACAAAGTGGAATTACCGTAAGGGTGCAAGTGTGCAAATGCGTTTGATTTACATGCATTGTTTATCTTGAATTAGGGTTTACTACTTGTTGGTTTTAGTCTTGCCATTCAAACCCTAATTACTAGCATTTATATAAAGAGATAAATTGCAGAAAGTAAAAATACTAAGCTATTACATCATTAGGGGAGTGGGGTATACAAATTTACAAATGGGGATTTTGCAAAAAAATTAAACCTAATTATCTATTACAACCATATTGAATATTGTACAAGAATTAGATAAATGAAAATAATACAAGTATGTAAATGAAAAAAGAAATGATTTTGTTTGGTTTTTAAGGGTTTTGACTTAATTAAAGAAGATGATTAATTAAAAATTAAGAAAAGTTAAACTTAAACTAATTAACAAAGAAATTAAATTAAAAATGATTTTTAGGGTTTTTATGAAAAAGGTTTTAAGTTAATAAAAATAAAATGAAAATTAATTAATTAAAATAAACCTAAATTCTAAATTGATTTTAAATAAAAAATAAAATAATATAATAATTAAACCTAAGTCTAAATATTAATTATTAAAAAAAGAAATTAATTTGTTAAAAGAAAATCTTTTTGGTCTTTTTGTTATATGAAGAAAAATAAAATATAAATGAGCATTTATAAATATGTAAATAAATAAATAAAATATTTTTGGATTTTTTATTAGTAAAAATAATAATGATAATAATAATAATAATAATAATAATAATAATAATAATAGTAATAGTAATAAAAATAATAAAACATAAAATAAAAATCAAATAAGAAAAAGGAAATAAATAAAAAAATAAAAGTATAAAAGGATTGGGCCAGTATACAATAGTAAACAGGGGGTGGGAAGTTAGCAAAAAACAAGGAAATCCCAATATGGAGGCCCAGGTGCCTAGCTGCAAACAAAAAAAGAAACAAAAAATATGAAAAAATAGCTAAGCGCATGTTGGGGCTCGAACCCAGGTCCTAAAGGTCAAAAGGCGCGTGCTTTAACCACTGGGGTGGTGATACATATGTTGATATAAGCAAAACAATAAATATACAATCTAAGTTATGCCCTGAATACAACTTCATCTTCAACCTCCAGTCATGGATCCTGTAACTTCACCATTTCTCAACAAAAATAAAATATGCAAACTTGAAAGTTGCTCCATTTTCCATACGCATCCAACCAATTAAATATCATAAGCTATAAATCAAAGATGAATGAGAATTTTTGAAAGTACCAAATTCTGACCTAAATATTTCATAAAGTTCAAACTCAAAATTCTCCTAGCTCAATCAAAATAAATGAAATCTATGGACATGTATAGTTTCAGGGCAATGATGTCTACATTTTATCTTCACAAATGCAAGCCTAACAATGCCTAAATAATGGGATGAAAAGTCAGAAAATGTACCTCAAAAATGGAAATCGTGAAGTGAGTTTGAGCTTGATTCAAGGTGCTGCAATGATTAGGTTAGCTTCCTTGAGTCTCTAGGAAGCTAATGAAATGCTTAGATTGAGCAATGGATGGCTGGAATGGCTTGGAGAAGTCAATATGCAATGCTCTGTTTTTTGTTATGGAAGTTGATGAAGATGATGTTACAGTCGTGTAACAGGGTTTGGGATGGTTTGTATTTGATGTTAGGAAGCTTTAGGAACTAAAAGGCCAAAGAACGCACGAGGGAAATATGACTTTGGAGTTCAAGGTCAGAAACTATGCCACAATGGAGTTTTTGGAAAATTTCTGATTTGAGGGAGTTTAGGAGTGTTTCAAGGTCTTAATGCTTGTGTTCTAGCTCACAAATAGTTACTCTGTTTATAAGCAACAAGTTTGGAGACTTGTTGTTGATCAGAATTCAAAATCACAAGTTTAAGCATAACATGTGATTTTTGTGAAATCCAAGTTTCAAAGTCTTGTGTACTTGTTAAGATAGAGTGGTTATACTTTAAACACAATTGCTTCTAACTTTGTAGATGGAGTGTGATCAGTGGGAACAAGTTAGAGGCTCAAGAATTGACTTTGTGCATAAAGCTTTCTTTTCAAGAATGGCATTATTCACTTTCTTCCTTAAATGGCAATGTGAATTGGATAAAGCTTAAACCACTTGGATTATAGCTCAAAAGTTTGTGTAATCCATTAATGATGGACAAATACACAAGTTAGAAGGCCTGCAAAGCAAGATTATGCAGAATAACATTGAAATTCAATTATGTGTTCATCAAGAAATGACTTGTAATTCAATAATGAAACCCTAACTTCTTGCCTTCGATTCTCCTTTCTCAAATATGATCTCAATGAGTTCTTGGACATTTTAGAAATCTTGTAAAATCCTCTACAACCTCTATGTTGGACATTTTTTAAAATTAATCTTGGAAATATGTGAAAAATTGCCATGAAGTTAGGTTAAAATCCTGCCTAAACTAAGGAAAAATTTCACTAAGTTTCCAAGTTTCATGAACATGTATTCTTAAAATCATAACTTAAAATCCATGCTTTTCTAGATGAAGTTGTGTTCTAAAATGTTTTATATCTCATTGAGATCTACAACTTTCATGTTGGAAGTTTCCTTTGAATCATCTTGCATCATGGTGTAAATTTGACTTTTGATTTCTTGATGAACAAGTTTCATATTTGGACATGTCTTGATGAATCGTGATCTTTGATACTTGATTTTGACCAAAAACTCAAAGTTTGACTTTTCAGTATATAGTTGACTTTTGATCAGTTGACTGAAAATCAACTATCAGTCAATTGATCTTGAGGAATGTTTTGAGACATGCCATTAAGTCAAAATGAAGCATTTTAATCCTTAATATAATAACTTAAACCAATCAAACATTTGCTAGGTTAAAAATCTGAAATTGCATCTTCTCAGTCAAAACCATAATTTTGACCATTTTGCCCTTTTGATGATATGATCAAATTTCTTGTGGAATTATGGTACAAACTTGACCAAATGACATATATGAGTTCATGATGTTGATATGGACCAAAAATTATGA
Organism: Vicia faba; assembly: GCA_948472305.1. NCBI lineage: Eukaryota > Viridiplantae > Streptophyta > Magnoliopsida > Fabales > Fabaceae > Vicia > Vicia faba. Next base: position 325,392,655 of record OX451741.1, on the reverse strand, counting down.
AGTTTGACTGTAAATTGACCATAATTGACTTTTTCCCTAATACAGTTGTTTTTAGGTCATCTGATCATTTGACTAAGCAAAAATGTGATCCAAGACTTGAAACTTGACATGAGCAATCTTGAGGGTCCAAAATTATCCATGAAAGTAATATGGGGCATTAAAAGTCCATCTATCCTTGTGCAATCTCAAACCCTAATTTTCAATCATCAGTGCTTGAGGAGGTGTCTTGAGATGATCATCCCTTGTGCAGTATTGAACCAAAGGAGATCTTGTGAGAAATTACTTGAGAAATGAGAGGGAAAATTTTGGGGTACAACAGCTTCCCCTTTTCAATCTTCTTAGACCTGAAGAGTTAGATTGGCGGATCCTCCATTCGTGACTTGAAGGTGGAAGATGATTGAACACTAAAGTGTCCAGAAATTTACACTCGAAGATGGATTGGGAATGGGCTCATAGATGCCATTTGGAGGAATGGTGGTAAATACTGGAAGAAGTATAAGCACAAATATTTGGTCGATTCATACTAAAACATGATGTTTCACCTGTGGGAAAAGGGTTAGTAAAGTTCAGATGTATGCATGATATTCACAAGATAAATGAGATCATGCTAAATGCATTTTGTATGTATATGATTGTGAGATGTATGTTCCGGAAAATAAATCCCTGACTGCTGCTGAGGAATTTTGGGAAGCTGAATCTCGGATTTCTGTTGGGGATGAATAGTATACATATCTTCAAACTTGGTTGAAAATATGCTTCCACTGGGGAATATCTCTTGAATGTCAGTTGTTATCTGGTCGGATCCAAGCTTCACAACTTGCTGAGGATGATGAAGTCAACTACTATCTGGTCGGATCCAGGCTTCATGGTAACTTTCTAGGGAAGGATAAATTAACTGTTATCTGGTCGGATCCAGGATTTGCAGAAAATTTCTTGGGGAGAGTGAAGTTAGTTTGTTATCTGGTCGGATTCCAGGTTTCACAACAACTTGCTCGGGGTAAGGAAGTCATCTGTTATCTGGTTGGTTTCCAGGCTTCGCAATAACTTGCTAGAAAGGATAAAGTTGAAATGACATCTGGTTGGGTCCAGGCTTCATAGTAACTTGAAGTGGTAACTACTATCTGGTCGGGTCCAGGCTTCATAGTTTTTGAGAAGTTATACTACTATCTGGTCGGGTCCAGGCTTCACGATGTCTTGGTGGGGATTGTAGCTAGTTGTTATCTGGTCGGGTCTAGGCTTCACCATAACTTGCTTGAATAGACGAATTTGAACTGATATCTAGTCGAATCCAGGCTTCAAATATCTTGAGTTGGATGAAGTTAATTGTTATCTGGTCTGATCCAGGCCGCACAATAAACTTGTCTAAAGAGATAGAGTTGAACTGATATCTAGTCGGATTCAGGCTTTACAGTAACTCGCTCGGGGAACTTAGTTGTTATCTGGTCGGATACCAGGTTTCACAATGAACATCTGAGGGGAATTGCTATCTGGTCAAATCCAGGCTTAATAATTACTTTCTTGAGATGATGAAGTTGAAAACTAATATCTGGTCGGATCCAGGCTTTACAGTAACTTGCTGGGGTATAGGCAAGCTCTACTGGGGAAGAGAAGTTAAACCTTGGTCTGGTTGAGTACATGTTCTTCTATATCTTTGGAGAATTAAACTATTATATGGTCGGGTCTAGATTTCATAGTATTCTAAAAGTAGTACTATTATCTGGTTGGGTCCATGCTTCATAGTATCTGAAAGGCTTTCACTATCATCTGGTCAGGTCCAAGCTCCATAATGACTTGAGAAGTTGACTATTATCTGTTCGGGTCCAGGCTTCATAGTAACTTGAAAATTGTACTAATATTTGGTCGGGTCCAGGCTTTATAGTATCTTTTGGAGATAGAAAGGTTTTGTTGACGACTTTACTAGGGATTATGGGTTGTGGCCCTATGATTTGCAATAGTATGAAAGACAAACTCAAACTGGAGAGGATAAACTCAGTTGGGGAAGACAGGCTCAACTGGGGAGGATAAACCATGTTTGGGGATACCAGCCTCAGTTGGGGAGGATATACTCAGCTGGGGGAAATAGACTATGCTGGGGAAATTTGAACTCGGCTGGAGAGTTATGCTATCTCGTTGTTTGTTGGGGAAATAAACCCTGTTGGGGAAATAAACCCTATTGATAAACTGCTGAAGAGGTGAGTTCTTTTTCTTGTAAGATCAACTTAGCTGTGAGAGAAAGCTGCCAATAGATTAGGACTTTGGCTGGAGATCAATCTGGGCAAAGAAACTTTGTGGGTAACTCTGTTGACAATTGGTTTATTGTAGCCGTCTTGTGGGGATAATGCTAATGAAATAACTATGTGGGGATATTCCATATACATTAAAGAGATGCTTGTTTCTTCTTAGCAGGACACATGTGCCAAATAGTTTTAATTTCATATGCATATGTTCATTCAATTTTAGTCATTGGACAAGTTTGCATTCAAAACAAAAAACAAAAATTATGCACTTCAAGGTATATTTGTATTGATATTTTGCCCATGAATAGGCGTTTTTTGTACAAAGAGACAGAAATCCTAGTAAGAGGAAATCGTCGGAAGGAAAAACAAAGATTGAAAACAAAAACAAATAGCCATGTGAAATGATCTCATTGTACTCTAACTCTAATATTGCTCCAATGTCTTCGAATTCCCCTTTTCGTTGACAGAAGTTGATTGGATTGACCTTGGCCCGTTTGAACTTGGACCTTGGTGATAAAGTTGACTGTGGTGATTCCACGGGACATAGTCATATGCTTTCAATCCTTAACTTTTGCCTGGACCGTCCTTTCGGGTTTTCATCCCATCAGGATACCCATTTTTGCCCAAGTCTCCGTTTCAGGTTTTCAACTTGTCGGGTGTATAATCTTTTGCATATATCCCTAATTTTTTCCCAAACCTTTTGGTTTGCCGGGATGCCCTTATTTTTCCTAGGGTGTGTCAACCTAGCGGGTCTCTTATACGTAGTATTTTTTAACTATGTTCGTGTTTATAGGATGTGGGAAGTCTTCACCATCCATGGTAGTCAGCATCATGGCACCACCAGAGAACACTCTTTTGACAACAAATGGCCCTTCGTAGGTGGGAGTCCATTTTCCTCTGGGGTCGCCTTGTGGCAGAATAATGCGCTTTATCACCAAGTCACCAGCTTGATATACTCGAGGCTTGATCTTTTTGTTGAAAGCCTTGATTATACGTTTTTGGTACGTCTGACCATGACAAACAGTAGCCAATCACTTTTTGTCGATCAAGTTCAGATGATCTAATCTTATCTGAATCCACTCGACTTCGCCTAAGCCTGCCTCATTCATAATCCTTAGTGAGGGAATCTGAACTTCCACTGGCAGAACAACTTCTATGCCATAGACCAAAGAAAAGGGAGTTGCCCCAGTTGATGTCCTAGATGAAGTACGGTAGCCATGAAGAGAAAACGGTAACATCTCATGTCAGTCCTTATAGTTTACTACCATCTTTTGCACAATCTTCTTGATGTTTTTAATGGCCGCTTCGACCGCGCCATTCATTTTAGGTCTATATGGAGAAGAATTGTGATGCTTGATCTTGAACTGAGTGCAAAGTGCAATAATCATGGCATTGTTGAGGTTAGTCCCATTGTCGGTGATGATCCTTTCGGGGATACCATAGCGGCATATGAGATTGTGTTTAATGAATCTGGCTACCACGTTCTTTGTGACTGAGGCAAAAGAGGCAGCTTCGACCCATTTTGTGAAATAGTCGATTGCGACAAGAATGAAGCGATGTCCGTTGGAAGCGGTGGGCTTTATTTCTCCAATCATGTCAATGCCCCACATTGTAAATAGCCACAGAGCGGTCATGACGTTCAGAGGGATAGAAGGCACATAGACCTTGTCAGCATATATTTTACATTTGTGACAAGTCTTAGAGTGTTGATGGCAATAAATCTCCATTGTTGACCAATAGTAGCCAACTCTTAGGATTTTCTTAGCCATCATATGTCCGCTTGAGTGAGTTCCAAAGAGACCATCGTGCATGTCTTCCATAATTTCCTCTACCTCCTTCTTGTCCACACATCGGAGTAGTGTAGAGTCATGGTTGCGTTTATACAATATTTCGTTACTTAGGAAGAATTTGGCTGCAAATATTCGTAAGAATTTTCTTTCATTGATGGATGCTCCCTCGGGATACTCTTGTGCCTCAAGGTATCTCATCACCTCATGGTAACATGGCTTTTCTGCATCAGTGTCAAGCTCACAGCAGTGCGCAGGTTCGTCGAATCTTTCAATCGTAATCATAGGAGCTTCGTTGTCCCATTTGACCTTGAACATTGAAGTCATGGTTGCCAAGGCGTCAGCCAACTGATTTTCTTCCCTAGGGAAGTGTTCAAATGTGATCTCTACGAAGTAGGGAATCAGGGATAGCACAAGTTCCTTGTAAGGGATTAGATTAGGATGTTTAGTGTCCCAATCTCCTTTTACTTGGCTAATCACTAGAGCCGAATACCCAAACACATTCAAATGCTTGATCCTTAAGTCAATGGCAGCTTTCAGACCCAAAATGCACGCTTTGTATTCAACCATGTTGTTCGTGCAATCGAAGCAAAGTATGGTAGTGAAAGGAGTGTGGCAACCTTCAGGAGAGATGATCATAACACCAATTCTGTTACCCAAGGCGTTGGAAGCCCCATCAAAGACCATAGTCCATCGGGATCCTTGTTCAGGTCCGTTATACAGTCCAGGTTTCGCACAGTAGATTACTAGCATGATGTTCTCATTAGGGAAGTCAAAGTTCACGGACTGATAATCATCAATAGCTTGATGGGCCAAATGATCTGCTAGTACACTTCCTTTGATTGCCTTTTGAGTCGTGTATTGAATGGCGTGCTCAGTCAAGATCATTTTCCATCAGGTTATCCGTCCGGAAAGGGCAGGTTTCTCGAAGATGTACTTGATTTGGTCCATCTTAGAAATCAACAGAGTGGTATGAGTCAACATATACTGTCTTAGCCGGCGAGAAGCCCATGCCAGAATGCAGCAAGTTTTCTCGAGCAGTGAATATCTGGTTTCACAATCGGTAAACCTTTTGCTCAGGTAATAAATAGCATGCTATTTTTGGCCAGACTTGTCATGTTGGCCCAAAACACACCCCATAGAGTTCTCTAGTACTGTCAAATACATGATCAAGGGTCTTCCTTCAACTGGAGGCATGAGAATAGGAGGTTCTTTTATATATTATTTGATTTTGTTGAAGGCAACTTGGCATTCATCATTCCATCTGACTACCTGATCTTTCTTCAAGAGTTTGAAGATTGGCTCACAAGTAGCAGTCAAGTGAGATATGAAGCGGGCGATGTAATTGAGACGACCCAAGAATCGTCTAACTTCCTTTTCAGGGCTGGGGACTGGAATTTATTGGATGGCCTTTACCTTGGCAGGATCAACTTCAATGCCTTTATTGTTGACAACAAAACCTAGAAGCTTTCCAAATCGTACTCCAAATGTGCACTTGTTAGGGTTCAACCTCAACTTGTACTTTTTCAGCCTCTCGAACAGTTTGTACAGGTGATCAAGATGTTCCTCTTCAGTTTGATATCTGGAAATCAAATCATCCACATATACTTCTATTTCATGATGAATCATGTCATGTAACAAAGCTATCATAGCTCTTTGATATGTCGCCCCTGCATTCTTCAATCCGAACTGCATGACCTTGTAGCAAAAGGTGCCCCATTACGTAACAAAAGTGGTCTTCTCCATGTCTTCGGGAGCCATCCTTATCTGATTATAGCAAGAGAAACCGTCCATGAAAGAGAAGACTTTATGCTGAGAAGTGTTGTCGACCAAGACGTCAATGTGAGGTAGAGGGAAGTCATCCTTGGGGCTTGCCCTATTCAGATCCCTATAATCTACGCACATGCGAACTTTTCCGTCTTTCTTTGGCACTGGTACCACATTGGCAACCCATTCGGGATAGGATGTCAGAGCTAGGAACCCTGCATCAAATTGTTTCATCACTTCAGCTTTTATCTTTTCAGACATATCAGGCCTCGTGCGATGAACCTTTTATTTGACAGGAGGACAGTCTTCTTTTATCGGCAGACAATGAACTACGATGTCGGTATCCAACCCTGGCATATCTTTATAAGACCAAGCAAATACTTCCACATACTCATGCAACATCTGAACCAACCTGCTCTTGACACTACTTTCCAAGTTAGCGCCGATCTTGATTTCTTTCTTGTCTGCCTCACTACATAGATTGATGAATTCAACTGACTCTTCATGCGGCTGAATAGATTTTTCCTCTTGTAATAGAAGTCTGGCTAGTTCTCCCGGTATTTCACAATCTTCCTCGCCTTCTTCTTTAACTTGGTTTATTGGATATTCAAAGTCATAATCGTAAATAGTAGAGTCATTGGAAATGAGATCCAGAGTGGATGAGGACCTGCAAGAGTGTGTGTGTGTGTGCATGTAAGATACATGGCTATTTTGAAAAATGTATTTGTAAGAAAAGAAAGACAATGAACATAAAGATTTGAATGCAAAAGAGTCTAATGATTTGTATTGAATGATCATATTATTAGATGAACATAAATAAAACCCTTGACAGATAGACCAAAGTGCCTCGTGCCAGGCACACGACTTAAAAGTCATTGTTAAATATTACAGACAAAATGTTCTTGAATTCAATAAAAAAATAAACAAGTAGATTACTCCTCAATGAAGGAGATATGCACGAAGTCCTTTACATGCCAATTCTTCAGCTCACGCCTCACTTCCTTCTGAGCTTTGACGGTGAAACCCAAACCAAACTTGTCTGCTTTGAATGGGATATCGAGATGTTGCCTCCAAGTATAACAGCTTTCTTCTTCAATTGCAGCACGGGCATCTTTGACTGAAATCATCTTTGGCACGACTTTAACAGCTTTGGACTCATCAGAGGAACATTTGGTAGTAGAAACCATCGGTGGCACGACTTCAAAGGCTTGACACGGGGTCTCAATGAATTCTCCATCCATCTCTACGTATTTGAACGAGTTGAGGTGGCTCACCATAAACTCTTCCTCACCACAGACGGTGACAATTCTTCCCTTGACAGGATATTTAAGTTTCTGATGAAGAGTTGAGGTTACTGCCCCCAGCTTTATGGATCCAAGGGTGACCCAACAGACAAGAATAGGCAGGACAGATACCTATGATGTAGAAGGTGGAGTTGAAGATTTGTGATCCCACCTTGATTGGAAGATCTACTTCTCCATAGACAGTCCTTTTTTATCCATTGAAGGCCCTCACAATGATATCACTAGGTTTCAAGACTAAACCTTCACAGTCTAGACGGTCTAATTCCCCTTTGGGTAGCATGTTTAGAGAAGAACCGGTTTCGACTAGAACATGTGCTAAGGTGGTCCCCTTGCACTCGACAGAAACATGTAGAGCTTTATTGTGGTTCTTCCCAAGCGGTGTTAGGTTAGCATCTGAAAATCCCAAGCCATTATCAGTCGTTAAGCTAGCCACGCAATTCTCAAATTGGTCTGTTGTGGTCTCATGGGGGACATGAGCCTTTTTCAAGAATTTGATTAATGTCCGAGCATGGGCATCAGAACAGAGCAGCAATGGCAACATTGAAATCTTAGAAGGGGTTTGGCCCAACTGTTCCACAATCTTGAAGTCACTCCTTTTTATTATCTTCAAGATCTCGTCCATCTCACAAGTGGAAGGTTCTCCATCAGCAACATCCTTTGCGGGTATTTCAGTCACGACAGGCTCAACAACCTTCTTTTTCCCTCTTGTATCAGTACTTGGTTTGGCAGTAGTAATGCGGACGGGTTCCTTTGTAATAATTGGCAGCGAGATATTGGGTGAAAATATTATCCCCGTTCGAGTTACTTTACTTGAGCCAGCTATGTTACCAACATCATCAGCCTTTTCTTCTTCGATCCAAGCATCTTGTTTTATCCCGTGGTAAAACACCTCAGCACCATAGTTCCATGGCACTGCCTTGTTTTAAGAGTAGGGAATTGGTTCGAGATTGGTAATTATTAAGGGAGAAACAATTGGTTCGTTTGAAATCCTGATAGGACCTCTGGAGGAGATCCTAAGAGGCTTGTTTGAGACTGTGATAATGGAGAGATCTTCACATTTATTAGTCAAACTTTTGACAAGCGGAGTTTTCTCAAATAGAATCTCGTGGTTGTCCATTAGGCGTTGAATTCCTTCCTTCAGCCCTTCGTATCCATTTATTGTCTTGTACAACACACACAGTGTTTTATACAACCAGGGAAGATCCCAACTTTCAATAGATTATTTTTTAGGATATTTAGCGGAGTAGTCAAGTCTTTAACAGAGGCAACAAAAATTGTATCTTCAACAGCATTAACACCCTTTTCATGCTTTGCCATAGGAGCGGTGATTACATTCGAAGTTGGAGAAGGATCAAATTCAATAGTCTTGTTATCGATCAAATCCTGAATTTTATTTTTCAAGGCCCAGCATTGGTCAGTCTCATGCCCGGGGCTGGTTGAGTGGTAAGCACATTTAGCGTTCGGATTATACTTTGGTGAAGAGGTATCAGGGTTGGCAGGTGGATCGCGCAATGTCACCAAATTAGCCTTGAGCAAGTGTTGTAAGGCTTGATATAATGACATGCCTAACCTCATAATTTGTCTTCTCGGAGTTTCAAAACGTCGATGATTAGAAGATGGTCTTGGAGTAGGAGTTGGATTGGAGATTCAGACAGCGTTAACAGATAGATGATCATTCTTCTTGGTACTTGCCCTTGCCCTGTACACAACATTGATTTCCTTCTTTGCAGCAAACGTTTTCTTTACAGGATTTGATGTGGAAGTAGATTCCATGTAAATCTTCCCACTTTTGATGCCGCTTTCAATTCTTTCACCGGTTAAGATTAGCTCAGTGAAACCAAAAGAAGAGAAACCAACCAATAAGTTAAAGAACAGACCTGAGAAAGTGCCCATAAACATGTCAATGTGCTCCCTATCAGTCAAAGGTGGTTGAACCCTACTGGCGAGGTCTCTCCACTTTTGTGCGTATTCCATGAATCCTTCATTATTCCACATGGTCATATCTTACAACTGGACTCTTATTGGCGCCAAGTCGATGTTATACTGGTACTGATGGTAGAAGGCAGTAGCTAAGTCTTCCCAAGTATTGATGTGGGAACCATCCAACTGGTAGAACCATTCTAACTGCTTCCCGGTCAAGTTCTCTTGGAAAAAGTGAACCCAGAGTTTCTTATCATCAGTGTGCGGCTGTATCTTGTGCACATAACATTTCAGGTGAAGTTTTGGACAAGAAACTCCATCGTATTTTGCAAAGACTGGTATTTTGAATTTGTGGGGAATGACAACCCCAGAGATCAAACCCAAATCATCAAAATCTAAACCGAGGACGACTTAGATTTCAACAGACTTTAATCTGTCTTCTAACTTCTTGTACTTGACATCGGCGGGTGGATACTGCTCGTCAAAATAATCATCATCGGACGCTTGATCATTAACACAGTCATCCTGGGTACTCTTAACCTCACCAATCTGGTTCTCGACGTTGGTCAGTCTCATGCCCGGGGCTGCTTGAGTGGTAAGCACATTTAGCGTTCGGATTATACTTTGGTGAAGAGGTATCAGGGTTGGCAGGTGGATCGCGCAATGTCACCAAATTAGCCTTGAGTAAGTGTTGTAAGGCTTGATATAATGACATGCCTAACCTCATAATTTGTCTTCTCGGAGTTTCAAAACGTCGATGATTAGAAGATGGTCTTGGAGTAGAAGTTGTGCCTGAAGATCCTTCACAGTTTTCTATAGATCCATCTTGCTGAAATAAATAGCAGAAAGATAAGGAAACCTGTTATGTGAAAACCTGTCATGTTATGATGCATGGAAGATGTATATTCAAATGATTTCAAGGATTCATGAGATTTAAATTTGTATAGACAAGAATGAACAAACGTCAATTTTCGTTAATTAGTTCAAAATGACTACAACATGCCTCTTGGGCTTACAAAATAACTCTTTAAGATAAAAAGACTGAACGCATCCTCTTTGGTACAAGGTAGGCGTTCACACTTTTCTCTTCTTATAGCTGTTTTGTAAGCTCCAAGACCCTCTTCTCACTAGCGTAGAGTTGAGCTTCGAGAGTATATCTTTCTTCCTTTAGCTGAATCTAACCCTTTTGCAAGTCTTCAAGAGAGGTAGGCATGTCTGGATAGAGGACAGCGTACGGGACATCTCCTTCAACCACAGGTTCCATGATGACTGGTAAGATGGAAGGATAAGGCATCACAAGTTTCTGAGCATGAGCTCGTACCCACTTAAGGTAAGGCTCAAGGGGAATGGAATTCTTGTGTCCCAGCGTCTTGCTATCCACTTTGCTTACCATCCTCCAAGCTCGTATAAACCTCTGGCGGTAACCTTAATTGTCGCTCTCGTAGACTAATACCACTCCTTGGGTGAGCATCTCATGTGGACCATCCCTTCGGGCATAACCAAATTGTCGTAAGGCTAAGAAAGGGTTGTAAGTGATACCTATTCTAGTGCCAAGCAAAGGGACATTAGGGAATTCCCCAAAACGGTCGATGATAGTAACGTTCTCCAAAGATCGAGAACACCAATGGATATCTGAATGTCCGAGCGTTATCAACCTATGGGACCACCTCAAACCTTACTCGTTATTCAACACATATCAGGGAAGATGCGAAATAAACCATCTTGCCAAGAGAGGAGTGCAACACACGAGGGCTCCTCTCCTACTCATAGTGCGAGTGTGGAGAGAATGTAGGATATCTCCCAACAAAGTAGGCACTAGATTGCGAGACATGGAGATTTTGACAGCACTGACATCTATGAGTTGATCAGGGTTTGGGAACAAAACCATCCCATAGATGAGAAGGGCCAATATTTCCTCAAAAGCTTGTAAGTCCAAAGAGTTCCAACAATCTTGAGCTTTCTCAAACTAGAACTTGGCTAAGAAACATTTGAAACCACTCCTTGTTTCCCAATTAGTTGCGATATCAGATTGTTGCAAGTATAGTGCTCAGGCAATCTCTTTAGGTCTTGGATCTCTTTCCATACCATTGAAAGGTAGTTGATTGAGAATAAGAATCCTCAAGAGTTGGGAGAATTCTTCCATAGTAGGCATAAGTTGATAATCAGGAAAGGTGAAGCAATGGTGTAGAGGATCAAATAACTGGAACAACACTTTCATCATATCTTCATTTGTGCTAGAGGTAACTAAGTTTATGAGGAAACCATGTCTTTTGGTGAATGAAGAGTTCTCAGGGACCCTTGATGCTAGCTCTTTGAGTTGAGAATGAATTCTTACAAGATTGACTTGAACGGTTTTCCTGCGAATAGAATCCATGTCCTACAAAACAGAACAGAGATAAATCCCAAAAATCCTTGAAATGGTTAGTGAGAATGAGTATGATGTTATGATGTTTATGATGTTATGTACAAGTAAGCATATACACACAAGACAAACAAGTCCTTAGGTTTAGGCTTGCATGGAGTCTTATAGGTAAGTACCCTCTTGAAGTTTAGTTGGCTCAAAACCTGTCCAAGAAATAGTAACTGAGATCTATGGGATCTCAATATCACCGAACTTTATTGTTGGGCATGGTTTCAGCGTGAGCCTCTTTAATGACGACCGAAATATCCCAAGAAGTCCAATCTCAATGAGTGTCTTATCGAGTATCAACCAACTTCAGACTGCACCAAATCTGGTTATCTCACTACTTCCTAATGGCCAAAGTTGGTCAAGTAAAGGTTCTAAAGTCAGTTAGGGCTTCATGACACCACACAGCAGCCTCGTATTCTCCTTGACTATTCAAGGGCTATCGGTACCCACAAATGTGTCAAACTAACGTAGCTATTGCTTAGACCATATTGGTATACCCCGCAAAGTTTCCACAACGTATTACTACTTACCTATAAGGTATCCCAAATCTGGGTAGAGGATTTAAACAAGCCCAAACAAGGGACCAAAATGTAAAGCAAGCAAGTCCAACAATGAAAGCAAGTAAAGGTGATATAGCCCTATGGTAACCCCACTTTTAAGTTTTTCCCCAGCAGAGTCGCCAGTTTTGTGATACGGTGGGAGAACTGACTTGGTTATTTTGCATTTTATCGCTAATGTTGCGGTTAGCAAGAGTCGCCACCAACTTTTCTTTTATCCAAAGGGAAAGGCTGAAAAGAACAAGAAAGACCTTTGGGATATTTTCTTGAGTTCAGGGGGTAGATTATGAAAAGGGAAGGTATTAGCACCCTTTTCATCCATAGTCATTTATGGGTTCTTAGTTGCTTGCTAGATCACTTGCTTTTTTGTTTGAAAATGTGCTTTGTGTGGTTTTTGAAAGTATTTTGAAAAGGCGCCTTCGTTTAGGAAAACTTTGTAATAGTTCTCGTTCGTAAGAATGTATACAAAGAGTTGAGCTTTTGCAAATATTTCATGTTTTGAAAATGTTTTGAAAAGTGTTTGGTGTTTGTTTTAAAAAGAAGCAAGAGTGTTTGATTTGAAATTGAGCAAGCAACTAGGAACAATCTACCTACTCAAAAGTCTTAGTTCATTTATTCCTTTCCTTTGATATTTCCATCTTACCATTGATTGGCAAGAAGCCTTGTCTTTGGATGTAAAGGTACAGGCGTGGGTCATGGTATAGCCATGATAGGAATGTTGTGAGATATCTTAGCATTTCTCTTTGAGGGACTAAGATCATTTTGAAAGGCAACATTGATAGCATCATCGAGGGACTATGATCTTGTATTTTTTATTGCTTTTTTTTAAGATATCCCACATGCATAACATGGCCATTTTTGTAAGGCAAAAAAGTGGAATTACCCGAAGGGTGCAAGTGTGCAAATGCATTTGATTTATATGCATTGTTTATCTTGAATTAGGGTTTACTACTTGTTGGTTTTAGTCTTGCCATACAAACCCTAATTACTAGCATTTATATAAAGAGATAAATTGCGGAAAGTAAAAATACTAAGCTATTACATCATTAGGGAAAGGGGTATACAAATTTACAAATGAGGATTTTGCAAGAAAATTAAACCTAATTATCTATTACAACCATATTTAATATTGTACAAGAATTGGATAAATGAAAATAATACAAGTATGTAAATTAAAAAATAAATGATTTTTGTTTGGTTTTTAAGGGTTTTGGCCTAATTAAAGAAGATGATTAATTAAAAATTAACAAAATTAAACTTAAACTAATTAACAGAGAAATTATATTAAAAATGATTTTTAGGGTTTTTATGAAAAAGGTTTTAAGTTAATAAAAATAAAATGAAAATTAATTAATTAAAAGAAACCTAAATTCTAAATTGATTTTAAATAAAAAATAAAACAATATAATAATAAACCTAAGTCTAAATATTAATTATTAAAAAAAGAAATTAATTTGTTAAAAGAAAATGTTTTTGGTCTTTTTGTTATATGAAGAAAAATAAAATATAAATGAGCATTTTTAAATATGTAAATAAATAAATAAAATATTTTTGGATTTTTTATTAGTAAAAATAATGATGATAATAATAATAATAGTAATAAAAATAATAAAACTGAAAATAAAAATCAAATAAGAAAAAGGAAATAAATAAAAAAATAAAAGTATAAAAGGATTGGGCCAGTATACAATAGTAAACAGGGGGTGGCAAGTTAGCAAAAAACAAGGAAAGCCCAATATGGAGGCCCAGGCGCCTAGCTACAAACGAAAAAAGAAACAAAAAATATGAAAGAATAGCAAGACGGATGTTGGGGCTCGATCCCAGGTCCTAAAGGTGAAAGGCACATGCTTTAACCACTGGAGTGGTGATACATCTGTTGATATAAGTAAAACAATAAATATATAATCTAAGTTATGCCCTGAATACAACTTCATCTTTAACCTCAAGCCATGGATCCTGTAACTTCACCATTTCTCAACAAAAATGAAATATGCAAACATGAAAGTTACTCCATTTTTCCATACGAATCCAACCATATAAATATCATAAGCTATAAATCAAAGATGAATGAGAATTTTTGAAAGTACCAAATTTTGACCTAAATATTTCAGAAAGTTCAAACTCAAAATTCTCCTAGCTCAATCAAAATAAATGAAATCTATGGACATGTATAGTTTCAGGGAAATGATGTCTACATTTTATCTACACAAATGCAAGCCTAACAATGCCTAAATAATGAGATGAAAAGTCAAAATATACCTCAAAAATGGAAATCGTGAAGTGAGTTTGAGCTTTATTCATGTGCTGCAATGATCAGGTTAGCTTCTTTGAGTCTCTAGGAAGCTAATGCAATGCTTAGCTTGAGCAATGTATGGCTGGAATGGCTTGGAGAAGTCAATGTGCAATGCTCTGTTTTTGGTTATGGAATTTGATGAAGATGGTGTTACATTCGTGTAACAAGGTGTGGGATGGTTTGTATTTGATGTAAGGAAGCTTTAGGAGCTAAAAGGCCAAAGAACGCACGAGGGAAATATGAGTTTGGAGTTCAAGGTCAGAAACTGTGCAACAATGGAGTTTTTGGGGAATTTCTGATTTGAGGGAGTTTGGGAGTGTTTCAAGGTATTAATACTAGTGTTATAGCTCACAAATAGTGACTCTATTTATAAGCAACAAGTTTGGATACTTGTTGTTGATCAGAATTGAAAATCACAAGTTTAAGCATAACATGTGATTTTTGAGAAATCCAAGTTTCAAAGTCTTGTGTACTTATTAAGATAGAGTGGTTATGCTTTAAACACACTTGCTTATGACTTTATAGGTGGACTGTGATCAGAGGGAACAAGTTAGAGGCTCAAGAATTGACTTTGTGCATAAAGCTTGCTTTTCAAGAATGGCATTCTTCACTTTCTTCCTTAAATGCCAATGTGAATTAGATAAAGCTTAAAACACTTGGATTATAGCTCAAAATCTTTTGTAATCCATTAATGATGGACAAATACAGAAGTTAGAAGGCCTGCAAAGCAAGATTATGCAGCCTAACATTGAAATTCAATTATGTGTTCATCAAGAAATGACTTGTAATTCAAGAATGAAACCCTAAATTCTTCCCTCAAATTCTCCTTGCTCAAATATGATCTCAATGAGTTCTTGGAAATTTTGGAAATCTTGTAACATCCTCTATAACCTCTATGTTGGACATTTTTGAAAATTAATCTTTGAACTATGTAAAAAATTTCCATGAAGTTAGGTCAAAATCCAGCCTAAACTAAGGCAAAATTTCACTAAGTTTCCATGTTTCATGAACATGTATTCTTAAAATCATAAATTGAAATCCATGAATTTCTAGAAGAAGTTGTGTTATACAATTTTTTAGATCTCATTGAGATCTACAACTTTCATTTTGGAAGTTTTCTATGAATCATGTTGCATCATGGTGTAAATTTGGCTCAAAGTTGTGAAAAATATGAATTTTCCAACACTTTGAAAACTTTCTAAGTTTAGAAATTTTGACTTGAATATTTGATTTCTTGATGAAGAAGTTTCATATTTTGACATGTCTTGATGAATTGCTATCTTTGATACTTGATTTTGACAAAAAACTCAAAGTTTGACTTTTCAGTATACAATTGACTTTTTATCAGTTGACTGAAAATCAACTATCAATCAGTTGATCTTGAGGAATGTTTTGAGCCATGCCATTAAGTAAAAATGTAGCATTTGAATCCTTGAGATCATAACTTAAACCAATCAAACATTTGCTAGGTCAAAAATATGAAATTGCACCTTCTCAATCAAAACCCTAATTTTTACCATTTTGCCCTTTTGACGATCTAATCAAATTTCTTGTGGAATTATAGTCTAAACTTGATAAAATGACATATATGAGTTTATGATGTTGATATGGACCAAAAATTATGAAGTTTGACTGTAAATTGACCATAGTTGACTTTTTCCCCAATACAACTATTTTTAGGTCATTTTATCAATTGACTGAGCAAAAATGTGATCCAAGACTTGAAACTTCACATGAGAAATATTGAGGGTCCAAAATGAACCATGAAAGTCATATGTGGCATTAAAAGTCCATTTGTCCTTGTGCAATCTCAAACCCTAATTTTCAGTCATCGGTGCTTGAGGAGGTGTCTTGAGCTGATTAACCCTTGTGCAGTCTTGAACCAAAGGAGATCTTGTGAGAAATTACTTGAGAAATGAGAGGGCAATTTTTTGGGTACAACACATAGTCACTTGTCCCATTCATATATTTGAGAATCCTCTTTACATGGTTGGCATGGCTAACTTTAGGATCGGCCTGATATCTTGCACACACTCCTACAGCAAAGGCAATGTCTGGTCTGCTAGCAGTAAGATATAAAAGACTTCTTATCATGCTTCTGTAGAGACTTTGATCTACACTCACTAATTTTTCATCTTTAGTCAACTTCAGATGTGTGTGAGCAGGGGTTCTTTTGTGAATTGCATTCTCCATCCCAAACTTCTTTACTATATTCTTGGCATATTTGCTCTGAGATGAAAATATGGAGTCTTCCATTTGATTTCAACAAACACTTCTTCATTCAGGTATCCATTCAAGAAGGCACTTTTTACATCCATTTGAAACAATTTAAATTTCAAAATTCATGCAACTCCTAACAGAAGTCTGATTGATTCAGGTCTAACCACGGGAGCAAAGATTTCATCAAAGTCCACTCCTTCAATTTGAGTGTATCCTTGAGCAACTAACCTTGCCTTATTTCTAGTGACTACCCCTTTTTCATCAGATTTATTCTTGTATACCCATTTAGTGCTAATCACATTTTTCCCTTCAAGTCTTGGGACCACATCCCAAACTTCATTCCTACTGAATTGTTCCGGCTCCTTTTGCATAGAATTTATGCAGAACTCATCAGTTAAGGCCTCTTTGACATTCTTAGGATCAATTTTTATACAATGCAAGAGTTATAAATTCCTTCTCTTGAACTTGTAGTAACTCCCTTGTTTGGATCTCCTATGATGAACTCCTTAGGATGATCTTTCTGAGTTTTGATTGGAGGTCCTTTATCGAGCTGACTAGGTTGGGGATCTTCTTGAGGAGGATTAGAATCAATACTTAAGTCATTTGATTTAGTTTGACTATCGGGAAAATATGTTCCAACATCTTCTGAGACATCTTCTTCAACATTTCATCCTCTATCATCAATAGTGACATTTATTGACTCCATCATTACTTTGGTTCTGGAGTTAAACACTATGTATGCTCTGCTGTTTGTAGAGTATCCCAGGAATATTCCTTCATCACTCTTGGGATCCATCTTCCTTCTTTGTTTGTGATCAGCTAAGATGCAACATTTACTTCCAAAAACATGAAAGTATTTTACAGTTGGTTTTCTTCCCATCCATATTTTATACAGAGTAGCTGAAGTTCCTTTCCTTAGAGTGACTCTGTTATGAATATAGCATGCAATATTCATAGCTTTAGCCTAAAAATGGTATGGTATCTTCTTAGCATGAATCATGGTTTTGGCAGATTCTTGAAGAGTCCTATTCTTGCATTCTACAATCCCATTCTGTTGAGGAGTAATGGGAGAAGAGAATTCATGGTTGATTCCTTCAGAGGAGCAAAACTCAGCAAATTTGTTGTTCTCAAATTCTTTTCCATGATCACTCTTGATTATTATGACATGACTTTCCTTTTCCCTTTGAAGTTTTTGACAAAGATCTTTGAACACTTCAAAATTTTCTGATTCTTCTCTAATAAAGCTTATCCATGTGTATCTAGAAAAGTCATCTACAACAACATAGGCATACTTCTTACCACCAATACTTCCAACTTGTATAGGACCCATCAAGTCCATGTGAAGAAGTTCCAATACTTTTGATGTAGTAAGATGTTGAATCTTCTGATGTGACATCTTAGTCTGCTTCCCAATTTGACAGTCACCACATACCCTTCCTTCTTCTATCTTGAGCTTATGAATCCCTTTCACTTCTTCTTCAGATATAATTCTCTTCATACCTTTCAGATGCAAGTGCCCCAATTTTTGATTCCATAGTTTAACCTCATTCTCTTTGGCTGAAACACACGTTAAGGAGAGGTTTAATTCTTGAGGGACCCATAGATAACAATTTCCTTTAGATCTGATTCCTTTCATGACAACTTCATTCTTTTTATTTCATACTAGAAATTCTTCTTTAGAGAAGTTAACTTTGAATCCTTAATCACATAGTTGGCTTATACTTATCAGGTTAGCTGTTAACCCTTTTACAAGTAACACATTATCAAGTTTAGGAACTCCTGAATAGTCAAGCTTGCCAACACCTTTTATTTCTCCTTTTGCTCCATCACCAAAAGTCACATAACTGTTGGAATGAGATTTAACATCCACCAACATATTCTTGACACCTGTCATGTGTCTAGAACAACCACTGTCAAAGTACCAATCATCTTTGGTTGATACTCTGAGAGAGGTTTGAGCAATAAGACTTCTAACATTAGACTTGGGAACCCACTGTTTCTTCTTTTTGTTGTTTTGGGGAATCTTATCGTTTTTGGGAGGAGGAGAATTCTTAGGATACCCATACAGCTTGAAGCAGAAGTGCCTTATATGTCCAAGCCTTCCACAATGTTGACATTTCCAAGGATGTGGATTCTCTCTGGTGTGATTAATCTTTTTCTTCCCATGACGTCCTTTCTTCGCATGAGGTTTCCCAAGATGTTCTTTCTTATCATGATGTTTTCCCACATGTTGAGACATCTGATTCAACATCTTTGGTTTAGCCTTGGCATGTGTGAAAATAGATGCAGGCTGTTTGCCACGATGTTCATTCTTTATATGGTGTATGAAAGGATGTCCTTTCTTACCGTGATGTTGAGACATTTGATTCGACATGTTTGGTTTAGGCTTGGCATGAGTGGGAACAGATGAAGGATTTTATGAGTTAGGTTCCTTTTTCTCATTGAAGCCTAAACCGCTCTTATCTCCTGTCACTCTTCCTGCTTGGAGAATTTCTTCTAATGTGTCAGACCCATTATTCAACATCTTGAGAGATTTGACCATTCTATCAAGATTTAAATTTAGAGAGGACACTTCACTTTCCAGATCAGAAACAGTTTTAAGATGCTCTTCCCTTTCCTCGTTTAGCTGAGTTATAAGGGATTTCTGTTTCTCCCCTTCAAGATATACTTTTGCACTTCTGAGACATGATTCTTTGTATGAAGCAACTAACTCATCAAAGCTTAGTTCCCCATCACTAGACTCTTCATCAGATACATATTTTCCTGTCAATGCTTTAACATATTCGGAAGATTCTTCAAGATCACTCTCTGAGTCCTCTTCAGACCAAGTAATAGATAGATTCTTCTTCTATTTCTTTAGATATGTAGGACATTCATCTCTAATGTGACCAAAGCCTTCATATTCATGAAATTGTATTCCCTTCCCTTGAGAAGTTTTTTCTTCAGCCCTTTTTCTTCCCATGTCAGATGATATGTTCTTGACATTTGACCTTTGGTTCCTGTCCATTCTTTTTATCACTTTATTAAATTGTCTTCCAAGCATAGCTAAGGAATTTGATATTCCACCATCTGAATCCAGATCACAGTCCTCTTCTTCATCTTCAGTATTGGATACAAAAGCTATGCTTTTGTTTTTCTTCTCATATATTTCATGTATGATCAATTCAAATGTTAGAAGGGATCCAACAAGTTCATCCACTTTCATTTTTTCAATGTCTTGGGCTTCTTCTATAGCAGTTACCTTCATATCAAATCTCTTGGGAAGAGACTTGAGCATCTTTCTCACCAATTTGTCTTCAGATATTTTCTCTCCTAAAGCACTTGACGCATTAGCAATTTCAAGGATGTTCATATGGAAGTCATTTATACTTTCATCATATTTCATCCTTAAGTTCTCAAATTTCGTGGTAAGTAGCTGAAGTCTTGACATCTTAACTATGGATGTGCCTTCATGAGTAGATTGAAGAATTCCCCATGCATCCTTAGCAACTTCACAAGTATTCACCAATCTGAAAAATATTCTTGTCAATTCCATTGAATATAGCATTCAAGGCTTTAGAATTTCCAAGAGAAATCTCATCTTCTTCCTTACACCAATCTTCTTCTGGTTTTAATTCAGAAGTAGGTTCTCCATTTTTTCCCAATTTGACAGGGTGTTTCCATCCTCTTAAAACAGCTTTCCAAGCTCTGCTGTCTAAGGACTTTAGAAAGGAAACCATATGTGGTTTCCAGTAGTCATAATTGCTTCCATCTAGAATGGGTGGTCTGTTCATAAATCCTCCTTCCTTGTCCATAGTATTAGAAAGTATCTTCCCTGGATCTCACCGAGATAAATAGCAGGATTCCTGCTCTAATACCAATTGAAATTCTGGTATCAGATATGTGATGTCGAAAGAGATGTCACGACACAAATATTTGTTTGCAAGTATGGTGCAGTAAAATCAAAAGCAGTAAAAATACAAGAGATTATTCACCCAGTTCAGTGTACAACAACACCTATTCTGAGGGCTACCAAGCCAGGGACAAGTTCACGAAATAGTATCAATTCATAGACCCTCAGTAAACAACCAGTTTACGATCTAATCTCTTAATCACTACCCAAGCTAAACTTCTACCTAAGACTCACCTAGGTATGAGTCCATCCTAAAATTACTTCAATCACTTACATAATTAATAAGTTTGAAACACTTCAATCATTCAATGCTTAAAAGCTTATGAATGATACACAATTAACAACCCAAATAACAACTTAAGTACTTAAACTAATACTTAGAGTGTATTACAAATAACAAGCCTAAACTTCTAATAAAAAAGAAAGTATTCTTCTTCAAATATTTCTTGACTTTGAAAAGAGGAACGAGTCCTTACATATGCGCAGCTTTGGGCTTGGGCTTGAAAACAAATATTCAAATCTTTTTAATATTTCCATAAAAACAGGCTAAGATATAATTATGCAATTTGAAAAATATTCCTCCATATTTTTTGCAACCTGTAGTTCACAAATCCTGAGTTATAGAGTGCTGGAAATCAGGAAACAAAAGACTTAACTGATTTTGGGCTGAGATCAGTTCAGTAGGCAGATGTCAAGACATCTGCTTTGACATCATTCAAAATAGTTTTGCTCCAAATGTTAATATATTTAGCAAAACATTAACATGTCTTTGTTTTGCCAAAATTGCTGCCAAGAAACACTTACAATATTCATAGAAAAGGTAGAAAAAATTTGGGACCAAGAGGAGCTGTTTCCTTATAGCCTCATCTCCGATGGGTACTGTTGCATGATGGCAGAACCGACTGTTTATATGCTAGATTTACATTTTTTGTTTGAAAATATGCGGTAATCAAGAGTCGCCATTGTCTTTTCTTTTATCCAAATTAAGGAAAGGGTGAAAAGAACTGAAAAAGACCTTTTCGAGATTTTGAGTAAGGGGGTAGATTATGGAAAGGGAAGGTGTTAGCACCATTTCCGTCTGTGGTTTTCCACGGGCTCTTAGAGGTTTGCTCATTTTGAAAATGCTTTTGTGCTTTTTGTTTGAAAATGTTTTCGAAAATGCCTTAGTGCAGCGATTTGCTTTGTGTTTAACTCTTGCATCGGTCCTCAAGAGTGTTAACAAAGAAATTTTTTTAAAATGTCTTTTGAAGAGTAGTTTTTTATGTGTAAGTGCAAAAAGTAGTTTGAGCAAACTTCTAACATATATCTACTTGGTTATACTCGAAAAGGTAGTTCTTTTCCTCTTTTCCTTTAGACAGTGATATCTTACTATTAGTGAATAGGTAGCCTTATCGTTGGATGTTGAGGGACAACCGAAGGGATGTTACAGTCACGAAGGTAATTATGGAGATGCTTTAGCAATTCTATTTTTGGGGACTAGATAATTTATCGAGAAGGAAACTGTAGGTCATCAAGGGACTATGATCTTTTGATTTTTACGGGTCTTTGCTAAAGCATTCCTGCCTCATGACTGTTTTTTAAAGGAAACCAAAATGGGCGTACCTTAAAAGTGCTTGTGTGCAATTGTATTGTGTTTTAGTTATTTTTTTCTTTTTATTAAGTTTTCTAGCGTTTGATTATTAGTCTTATCATACAAGCCTAATTACTAATAGTTAATATGAAAGGCAGTAAAAAATGAGAAAATAGAGGTCTTACGCTATTATTACAGTGCTTCAGGGAGGGGATTTACATTATACAAGAATAAAGGTGATAAAGCAGTAAAAATATCCTAATTTATCTATTACATCTGGTAGGCAGATACAATAGTAATAAAAAATACGAAATTAAATAACCACGCGTGAAAATAGAAAAAAAAACGTCTAAAAAATCCTAAAGAAAAGAAATTCTTTTTTTTGTTTTTTAGTATAAAAGAAAATAAACCTAGGTCTACTTAATTTTATTTTTAAGAAAAAAAATGTTAAAATAATTAATTAATTTATTTACAAAAATTAATTTAATTGGAAAAAACAACTAGCCTAATATTTTTGATTTTAATGTTAATTTAAAAAAGATAAAAAAAATAGAGAAAAGAACCAAAGAGTAAAAATACAAATGGGGCACCCTTCGATTGTAGGAAAAAGGGGGGGGGGGTTCGATCCCAGGAAAATTATGCTCTTCGATTGGGCTAAGGAAACAAGCATGACTAGCCTTCGATCCAGGAAGGAGGTTGTCTTTCGATTCTGGAGGTCATGACTTTCGATCCAGGGAGGAGATGCCTCCTTCGATATGGCATGCTACACTTGTAGAAGTACGTTAGCAAAATGAAATGCAGGGCCTAGGTATCAAAACCCAGGTCCTTCGATCCTCGTTTACTGGGTCTTCTTAGGCCATGTCTGCAGCAAATGTTAGCAAACGAAGAACATGACCTGAGTGCCAAACCCAGGCCTTTTGATATTGTCTAGGATGGCAAATCAAAAGTAGCAACAAGTTATGGTGTTCTATGCAAATGCAAAGCTGGACAGTTTACCCTTTCTTACCAACAAATTGAGTCTTCAATTTGGGTGCTTACTGGAGATGAGCACCTTCGATCTGGGGCTTCTGGACGTGGCTGCTGCTTGGAGAATTCTGGCAACTCTTGATGGATTTTGAGGGCATCCTCTCTCTAAGGTTTATTCGTCCTTCCCTTTTTGCAACATTTATGACCTCTTTATATAGAGGGGGTAGGGGGGACAAGAAGGCAAAGATTTAAAAATCCTTGATTGTGTTTGAAATCCATGAATGCAAATTTGTAACGTTGGCGAAACACATGAGATCTTGTCTCCATTTTTGATTTTTGAATGATATGTAATTGTCCTTCAAATGGTTCTTCTGAAGCTCCTTCGAATGGCTCTACTGAAGCTCCTTCAAATGTCTCTTTTGGAATGTCAATGGAAGGGCCTTTGCTATGATGCCCCAATCGAAGGAAGCTCTGATGCTTCAATCGAAGGAATCTCCAATGCTCTAATCGAAGGAAGCTCTGATGCTCCAATCGAAGGAAGCTCTGATGATCCCATCGAAGAAAGCTCTGATGCTCCAATCGAAGGAAGCTCTGATGCTCCAATAGAAGGAAGCTCTGATGCTCCAATCGAAGGAAGCTTTAATGCTCCAATTGAAGGAAGCTTTGATGCTCCAATCGAAGGAAGCTCTGATGCTCCCATCAAAGGAAGCTCTGATGCTCCAATTGAAGGAAGCTCTAATGTTCCAATCGAATGAAGCTCTGATGCTCCAATCAAAGGAAGCTTTGATGCTCCAATCGAAGGAAGCTTCAATGCTCCAATCGAAGGAAGCTCTGATGCTCCAATCGAAGGAACCTCTGATACTTTAATCAAAGGAACTTTTAGGAATGCCAATCGAAGGATTCCGTTGCAAGGATAATCAAAAGGCTTTATTGTCATGCCAATCGAAGGATCCTTGAAAACACTACTCACAAATTTTCCTTTTCCTTAGGCAAGGGTTTTTGACCAACCATGTAGGGGAAGATCTTGGAAAACATGAGAGGGAAAATTTTGGGGTACAAAAGTTGCCCTTGTTCAATCTTCTTAAACCTGAGGATGTATATTGGCTTGCCTGCCTTTCATGATCTAAGGGTGGAAGATGATTGAACACTAGAGTGCCCAGAAATTTGCACTCGTCTGAAGTGAACTATTGGTGAATAATATTGGGAATGGGCTTACAAATGCCATTTGGAAAAGGTGAAAGGATACTGTCGGAGATGGGCTTAAAGATGCCATCCATAGAACATGATGGAGAGTCGTCAGAGATGGGCTTAAAGATGCCATCCAGAAGACTGTTGATTTCATGAGATACTCCTTTGCGGGGATTCCTATTCCTGCTGTCTGAGGAGGACTCCGCTGGGGAACGTTTTTCATGGGAATAGAGTCTAGGAGCTTCGGTTGTCCATTACCCTACTGTGGAATAATCTCTTGACTGAAGATATTAAAGTGAGTTGCTATCTGGTCAGGATCCAGGCTTTGTAGTGACTTACTGAGGATGATAAAGCTGACTGCTATCTGGTTGTATTCCAGTCTTCACAGTGACATACTAGGGAAATGAGATTAAAATGTTATCTGGTCGTGTCCAGGCTTTAGTGATTTGAAGGAATTAAGCTGTTATCTGGTCATATCCAGGCTTCAGATTGAATATGGGGTGTATCATTATCTGGTCGTATCCAAGCTTCGGTAATTTGAAGAAATTAAGCTGTTATCTGGTCGGGTCCAGGCTTCAACTTGAATTTGAGGTGTACCGTTATCTGGTCGTATCCAGGTTTCGGTAATTTGAAGAAATTAAGTTGTAATCTGGTCGGGTCCAGGCTTCAACTAGAATCTGAGGTGTACCATTATCTGGTCGTATCTAGGCTTCGGTAATTTGAAGAAATTAAGTTGTTATCTGGTCAGGTCCAGGCTTCAACTTGAATCTGAGGTGTACCATTATCTGGTTGTATTCAGGCTTCGGTAATTTGACAGAGTAAACTACTATCTGGTCGGATTCCAGGCTTCGCAGCATCTTATACTGTTATCTTGTTGAAATCTAGGCTTTACATCGATTTGATAGAGTAAACTGCTATATGGTCGGATTCCAGGCATCGCAGCACCTTATAATGTTATCTGGTCGAAATCCAGGTTTCACAGCATCTTAAATTGTTGGTTGACTATTATCCGGTCGGATCCAGGCTTCATAGTAATTAACAGGGTAAACTGCTATCTGGTTAGACACCAGGCTTTGCAGTGCTTTATACTGTTATCTGGTCGAAATCTAGGCTTCACATTGTCTTTGAAGAAGTGAACTACTATCTGGTCGGATTCCAGGCTTTGTAGCGCCTTATACTGTTATCTGGTCGAAATCCAGGCTTTACAGTTTCTTCAATTGGAATGGAAATTAGAGAGATCTTAGTGTCGATCTGACTAAACCAGAGAAAATATTAGGAGGACATCTTTCTGAGGAAATTACTGAAAGTAACCCTCCATCATACATAGCTTTTGAGAAGATTACCTGGTAGCATAAGTAGCGGTGTCCGTTGATTTGATCTTTCTCTGAAAAAAGAAAAAGAGGTAGTCATATGCAATATCATGATGTATGAAATGCATTGTGACGATGTTCTCATAATAAATGAGATTATGCTGTATGCGATGTGTATGCACATGCCATAATGTATGAAACATGGGATGTTATTGAGATGTTTCCTGATCTAGGAAAATAAATCCCAGACTACTGCTGGAGAGTATTTGGAAGTTGAATCCTTTATTTCAGCTGGGGATGATGAATAAAGATGATTCGTTGGGTATTTCCTCTTTCTGTTTTAGGATAACCTGCTGGGGATTGACTCTGCTTGAGAATTGATTCTGCTTGAGAGTAGGTCTGTGGAGAGAGATGCTTGTTGGAAGATTCTGCCAATGTAGAGAAATAAACTCTATCGCGGGATGAACTTATGTAGTCTGAGAAACAAACCCTACCTGGGAGGAGGTTTTATAACTGTTTGAAATTATGAAGCTCGATTGGGGAACACAGACTTTAGCTCTCTACGGGAGGAAGTTTGTTGGAGGTGATAAATCCTGCTTGGGGATGAAGGAGTCAAAACTTGGTTGTTTCTGCCCTGTGGGGAATATAGACATCATGGGGTCGTATGCAATGATAACGCCGCCTCAAACTATTTCTGTCCCTGTACTTGTTGGAAGGAGTAACTGTCGGGACTGTAAATTGGTTTTTCTTTTAGACTTTGCCCTTGTTTCTTAAAGTCATTAGTAACCGTCTTTCTGATTTTTGTGAAAATATTTGTGAACATATATCATATTCAAATGCATATGTCAAGAATAAGTCATTGGACGTCTTTGCAAAACAAAAAACAAAAAGAAAAAACTAACAGTTTTGTACTTTCAAAGAAATGATTTGTATTGATTTTTTTTTAAATTCGCCTATAATAGGAATTTTGTACAAAGAGATTGATGTTCTAGTAGGAGAACACCGCCGTAAGAAGTGGAAACTATACAAAATAATGTACAAAGAGAAGAAAACAGCTATGTGTAATAATCCCATTTTGTTTCAATTCTGCTATTGCCCCTATGTCTTTGAGTGTCTCATCACTTTGCTGTTTGTCCGAAGCTGACTAGATTGGTCGGCACCGTTTGAGCTTGATAGTTGATACTGAAGTTTGATCGCAAGGTGATCCAATGGGACATAGTGATACACTTCAAATCCCTAATTTTTTACTGGACCGCCCTTTCGGGTTTTCAGTCCACCGGGATACCCTTTTTTGCCCAAGCCGCCTTTTCAGGTTTTCGACTTGTCGGGTGTACAATTTTTTTGTTTTTTATCCCTAATTTTTGCCTAGGCCAGTAAACCTAGCGGGTCTTTAATCATGCGTAGTATCTTTTCACTATGTCCGTATTAACAGGGCGGGGAAGGTCGTCACCGTCCATGGTGGTCAAAATCATGGATCCACCTGAAAATATGCTTTTGATCACAAATGGCCCTTCGTATGTGGGAGTGCATTTGCCCCTGGGATCACGTTGTGGCAGTATGATGCGCTTGATTACCAGATCACCCACTTGATACACTTGACGTTTGACTTTTTTATTGAAAGCCTTGATCATCTGTTTTTGATACATTTGACCATGACAAACAACAATAAGCCTTTTCTCATTAATCAGATTTAGTTGATCAAATCGAGTTTGGATCCAATCGTCTTTGTTCAACCCTGCATCCTTCATGATCCTCAGAGAAGGGATTTGGACCTCAATGGGCAGGACAACCTCCATACCATATACCAGAGAATAAGGTGTTACCCCTGTCGACGTGCGTGATGACGTGCGATACCCGTAAAGAGCAAATGGTAACATCTCATGCCAGTCTTTATATGTCACCGTCATCTTCTGTATAACTTTCTTGATGTTCTTGTTAGCAGCCTCCACAGCACCATTCATCTTCGTCCGGTAAGGGGAAGAATTATGATGCTGGATCTTGAATTGCTTACAGAGTTCGGCGGTCATTGTATTGTTGAGATTTGTACCATTGTTAGTAATGATTCTCTCTAGCACACCATACCAACAAATCAGGTTATTCCTGATAAACCGGGCCACAACATTCTTGGTAACAGAAGCAAAAGAGGCAGCCTCAACCTACTTTATGAATTAATCAATGGCCACTAGGATGAAGCGATGCCCATTGGAAGCGGTAGGCCTAATCTCTCTGATCATGTCAATGCCCCACATTGCAAAGGGCCATGGAGCCGTCAAGACATACAAAGGAACCGGAGGTCCATGCACCTTATCAGCATAGATCTGGCATTTGTGACAAGTTCGGGAGTGCCGATAGCAGTCTGCTTCCATAGTGGACCAATAATATCCTGCCCGTAGGATCTTTTTAGCCATGGTATGTCCACTAGAATGGGTTCCAAAGGCGCCTTCATGTAGAACTGTCATAATCCTCTCTGCTTCGCTCTTGTCTATGCACTGAAGTAAAGTAAATTCGTGGTTGCGCTTGTAGAGGATTCGATTAATGAGGAAGAACTTTACGGCGAACCTCCTCAAGAATTTCTTATCATTGACAGATGCCCCCTCGGGATACTCTTGAGCCTCGAGATACCTTTTCACTTCATGGAACCAAGGTTTGTCGGCTACCTCTTCAGCGTCAATCTCGTAGCAATATGTCAATTCATCCAACCTTTCAATAGTGATCCGAGGGGCCTCGTTATCCCACCTAACCTTGAACATAGATGACATGGTGGCTAGCACGTCCGCTAACTGATTCTCTTCTCGTGGGAAGTATTCAAAGATGATCTCTTCAAAGTGTGGGAGTAGTGTCAGCACATGTTCTTTGTAAGGGATGAGATTCGGGTGCTTCGTGTCCCACTCTCCCTTGATTTGACTTATAACCAAGGCTGAATCCCCAAAAACACTCAAGGCCTTGATCTTCAGGTCAATAGCAGATTTTAGACCCATGATACATGCTTCATACTCTTCCATATTGTTGGTACAATTGAAACATAATCGAGCGATGAAAGGAGTATGACAACCCTTGGGGGATATGATTACAACACCAATGTCATTTCCGAGTGCGTTGGAGGCTCCATCAAAAACAATAGTCCATTGGGATCCCTCTTCAGGTCCTTCGTCCAGTCCAGGTTCTTCACAGTCAGTCACTGACATGATATTCTCATCAAGGAACTCAAAATTGATGGATTGGTAGTCATCCACAACTTAATGAGCCAAATGATCGGCTAGTACACTTCCCTTGATTGCTTTCTGGGTCGTGTATTGGATATCATATTCGGTCAAGATCATTTTCCATCTTGCTATTCTTACAAAGAGTGCGGGCTTCTCGAAGATGTACTTGATCGGATCCATCTTAGATATCAGCAAGGTAGTGTGGGTCAACATATACTGTCTCAGTGGGCAAGCAGCCCATGCCAAACCGCAGCAAGTTTTCTCGAGCAGTGAGTATCTTGTTTCACAATTGGTAAACTTTTTGCTAAGGTAGTATATTGCATGCTCTTTTCGACCAGACTTGTCATGCTGCCCCAACACACACCCCATTGAATTATCTAATATTGTTAAGTACATTATCAAAGGTCTTCTTTCAATCGGAGGCATCAGAATTGGAGGCTCTTGAAGGTATTCTTTAATTATTTTGAAGGCAGTCTGGCATTCTTCATTCCACTTTACCACTTGATCCTTCTTCAGGAGTTTGAAGATTGGCTGACAAGTAGCAGTTAAATGAGAAATGAACCTGGAAATGTAATTTATGCGTCCTAAGAAGCCTTTGACCTCCTTCTCAGTGCGAGGATATGGCATCTCTTTTATAGCCTTTACTTTTGCAGGGTCTACCTGAATTCCCTTGTCCCTGACAATGAAAACCTAGGAGTTTACCAGACCTTACCCCGAAGGTGCACTTGTTCGGATTTAATCTCAGCTTGTACGTCTTAAACCTGTCAAACAACTTTTGTAGATGATCAAGGTGTTCTTCCTCTGTTTGAGACCTGGCTATCATGTCATCAGCATAGACCTCTATTTCATGGTGAATCATGTCATAGAGCAATGCTACCATGGCTCGTTGATAGGTTGCCCCAGCGTTCTTCAACCCAAACGAAATCACTTTGTAGCAGAAAGTGCCCCACTGTGTGACGAAGGTTGTCTTCTCCATGTCTTCAGGTGCCATCCTGATTTGATTGTAATCAGAGAAACCATCCATGAAGGAAAATACCTTGTGTTGTGCGGTATTGTCAACCAGAATATCAATGTGGTGAAGCGAAAAGTCATCCTTAGGGCTCACCCTGTTCAAATCTCGGTAGTCCATACACATCCGTACCTTGCCGTCTTTTTTAGGCACCGGGACCATGTTAGCAACCCATTGGAGATAAGAAGTGACATCTAGGAACCCAGCATTGAAATGTTTCATAATCTCTGCTGTAATCTTCTCTAACATTTCAGGGCGCATGCGACGGACCTTCTGTTTTACCGGAGGGCAATCCTCTTTAGTTGACAGGCGATAAACCACGATATCTGTATCTAGTCCGGACATGTCTTCATATGACCAAGCAAATATCTAGACATAATCATGCAACATCTGTATCAACCGCTATTTGACATTAAATACCATATTTGCATCGATCTTGACTTCTTTTCTGTCTTCCTCTGTGCCCAAGTTTAATGTCTCAACTGGCTCTTCATGGGGCTGTATGGCCCTTTTTCCTGCTGTAACAGTCTAGCAAGTTCTCCGGGTACCTCACAATCTTCCTCACCTTCGTCCTCGGCTTGGTTTATCAGATTTTCAAATTCATAACCGGCCATAGCAGAACTGTTATCAATGGGATCCAGAGTGGATATGGATCTGCAGTTTGATACGTGAGTGTGTGAAAGAGCGTAGCTGTATAGACAAAGTAAAAAGAAAATTAAAATAGAGAGCGTAAAATTTGTATGCATAAACGTCTAATGCTTTACTAATGCCATATGAAATTGAATTATGATAGCCCTCACAAGTAAACCATTGTGCCTCGGGTAAGACATAAGGTTGTAATGTTTCAATTGTTCAAATATTACATTTCCTTGAAACAAAAGACAAATTACTCTTGAATAAAAGAGATGGAAACAAAATCTTTAGCCTCCCAATTATTGAGTCCACCGGTGATGGTTGGGAATATCCATTTATCCATGTCATACTCATTGTCAGCATCCTCCATGGCAGAGACGACCTCAATAGCATTGATTCCCGAGCCATGCTTGGGCATGGGTGCAGTTATTACTTTGGGAGTCTCAGGGGGATCGAATTCAATCTCCTTTGCCTCGATCAAATCCTGCACCTTGTTCTTCAAAGCTCAGCAGTTGTTGGTATCATGGCCTGGACTTTCAGAGTGGTAAGCACAACGAGCCTTAGGGTTGTAGTGAGGAGAGGTAATGTTGGGATTCTTCGGAGCTTCCCGCAGGGTTACCAGATTAGTCTTTAATAATTGTGGCAAGATTTGAGACAGAGTCATGTTTATCCAGGTAAACTATCTTGCCGGCCTCTCTGTCCTTGGTTGATTGTTCCTTTGTTAGGTAGGTTCAGACTTAGAGATCATGACAACCCCTACCGCTGGATGGTGTTCAGTTATGTCCTGATTTCTTTGATGGTATACAACACTAACCTCCTTCTTCCCAGCGAAAGGCTTTCTTATAGCACTGGAGGATGCATCCTTCTGAATCTTCCCACTCCTGATTCTAGCTTCCACCCGTTCTCCTGTCAGAATAAATTCAGTGAAGTCGGCTGATGAACTTCCAATTAGATGATTCAAAAATGGACCAGACAGGTGTTAGAACATAGTTTGATTCTACAACCTTGGATTAGAGTTTTGATGATAACAAAATACAAAGAATAAATAAATACAAAGATATATACAAAGAACAAATATGCTCCTTAAAATTATGTTTTGTATATGCAGAAGTTCTGATGGGATCAGCATCAGAAGATAAGCTGAAGGATTACACGCTGAAAGCAAAACTGGTTTTACGCTGAAGTTTGATGACCAGAATTTGCGCTTAAACAAGTACACTATGACTCTGAACAAAGACATCTCAACCAAGTCATCAACACTCTGAAGAGTTATCAGCGGTTAAAGCAAAGAAGACTCTAAAGCGTTATTAATTATTCAAGACAGAATTAAATGCCAACGGCTTTCTTCAGACAAGATCTTCTACAAAAGGAAATTGTGTTATTAACATTAAACTTGCTTTATGGACAACATTTCTGCCTTGCCTATATAAACAAGTCTGCTTGTGAAAGAAGCACGTACGTACGCATACATCAATTTGCAGAGAATTCCAAACCATGCATATTCAAGCTCTAGCAAATTTATTCTATTCTAAGCTTAACCTGTGTAATTATCACAGTTGATATATACTGTTTTGTTAGAAAACAACAACACACTCTTGTTCAATTATTTGTAAAAGATTTCCTTGAGACTAACCGATTTGTGGTTGTACTCAAGAAGACTTTAATAGTTGTTAAAGTAGCTGTTGTAATCCTTTGAGATTAGTGGATTAAGACCTCGTTGGAGAGAGGCGAAATCACCTTGACGGGTGGACTGGAGTAGTTTGAGATCAAACGAACCAGGATAAAAATATTGTGTCATTAAGCTGTTTTGATTTAAATTTTTCAATTCAACCCCCCCCCCCCCCCTCTTGTGTTTTTCACATCTTCAATTGGTATCAGAGCGCCTGGTTATGAGCTTAAACACTTAACCGTGTCAGTACAAGATCCAGCGTCAGAAAAACACAATGGCAGGACCAAGTCAAAACATCAGCAATGAAGAAAGGGACAGATTCAGTGGCAAACCTCCAGTCTTTGATGGAGAGAACTTTGACTACTGGAAATACAAAATTGAGAGTTTCTTTCTGGCCCATGATGCTTATCTGTGGGACATGGTGACTGATGGATACATGCACCCAGTGGATGGACGTGGTCAGAAGATTGACAGGAAAATGATGTCTAATCAGCAAAAGCGTGAGTTCATAAATCATCACAAGGCCAGAACAATTCTTCTCAGTGTTATCTCATACTCAGAATATGAGAAAATATCAAACAGAGAAACTGCCAAGAATATGTTTGATTCTCTAAGAATGAAGCATGAAGGCAACATCCAAGTCAAAGAAACCAAAGCCCTTGCGCTAATTCAAAATATGAGGCATTCAAAATGGAAGATAGTGAATCAATAGAAACTATGTTTTCAAGATTCCAAATTCTTGTTGCTGGTCTAAAAGTCCTTGACAAAGGGTATTCCACTGCTGATCACGTTAAGAAGATCATCAGAAGCTTGCCAAAATAGTGGAGGCCAATGGTCACAACGCTTAAGCTAGCCAAGGATCTCAACAAAATCTCTCTGGAGGAACTTGTCAGCTCCCTCAGAAGTCACGAGATAGAGCTAGAAGCAGATGAACCTCAAAAGCAAGGTAAGCCATTGGCTTTAAAATCTAACAGAAAATCTGATTCCAATGTTTTGCAGGTTGTGGAAGAAACCTCTGATGGATCCTCATCAGAAGAAGATGAACTATCTCTCCTCTCGAGAAGGGTGAACCAACTGTGGAAGAAGAGGCAAAGGAAGTTCAGGAATCCCATAAGATCATAAAATCAGAATGAATCTTCCTCCAGATACAGAAGGTCAGAATCCTCCTCTGGACACAGAAGATCTGAAGGTTTTTTAGGATACAGAAAGCCAAACAACAAAGACATCATCTGCTATGAATGTAACGAGCAAGGGAACTACAAAAGTGACTTCCCATAGCTTCAGAAGGAGAAGTCTAAAAAGAAGTTTATCAAGGAAAAGAAGAAAAGTCTCATGGCTACATGGGATGATTCTGACACATCTGAAGCTGACTCAGAATCAGATGATGAAAGAGCAAACATAGCTCTCATGGCAAACGTATCTAAAGATAGTGAAGCTTCTGGTTCAGACTCTGAATCAGATACAGAAGAGGTATTCCCTGACTTTCCTATAAAATTTACTAAGGTTGAACTAGCTGAAAGCCTTAATGAAATTCTTGAAAGGTATCAGCAGATCAGAGTCAAATTCAGAAACCTGAAAAGGAATCTTGCTTCTGACTCTGATAAGACTGAGAGTCTCAGATTGGAGAATTCTGAGTTAAAAGAAAAAATTTCAAAATTAGAAAACCAGTTGCAAAACTCTCAGAAGGAAACAATCCCTGAAACTCCCAGCAATGCTGATGAGATCATCAAAGAGTATGATCACAACTTTCAGAAGTTTCTTGCTAAAAACATAGACAAAAGCAAGATGGCTTCAATGATCTATGGAGTTAGCAGAAATGGCAGAAAAGGGATAGGATATCAAGGTAAGGTACCTACACCAAAAAATGCCATGGACTTAGTTATAAAACGCACTCCACTTGATTCACCCTTTATATATGGGTACACACATGACATAAAATACACAAGTAGTGATTACTCTGTCAAACGAAAATTCAACCAGAGTTTTGGTAAAACTAACAAATCAGGACCCAAGAAAATGTGGGTACCTAAGGATAAAATAATACATGTGGCAGATATCTTTAGCTGCAAAGCAAAGACACCAATCATGGTACCTGGACTCTGGCTGCTCACGACACATGACGAGAAGAAGGCATATGTTCCAAAACCTAGAACTTAAGCCTGGAGGCCACGTAGGCTTTGGAGGCAATCAGAGAGGAAAGATCATTGGCTCTGGAGCAGTAGGTAATGGAAATCTTACCTCTATAAGAAATGTTTTATTAGTTGATGGATTAATGCATAACCTGTTATCCATAAGTCAACTAAGTGATAACGATTATGATATAATCTTCAATCAAAATTCATGCAAAGCTGTTAGTCAGAAAGATAGGACTATCCTATTTAATGGAAAGAGGAAAACCAATATTTATAAAATCAAACTTTCTGAACTGAAAAGTCAGAATGTAAAATGTCTTTTGTCTGTTAACAACGAGCAATGGATCTGGCACAGAAGATTAGGACATGTTAGTATGAGAAGAATATCTCAGATTAACAAACTCAATCTGGTCAGAGGACTTCCTAACTTGAAGTTTAATTCAGATGCTCTGTGTGAAGCATGTCAGAAAGGCAAGTTTGCAAAACCTGCTTTCAAATCCAAAAATGTTGTTTCCACCTCTAAGCCATTAGAACTTCTGCATATTGACTTATTTGGACCAGTAAAAACTGCTTCAGTCAGTGGTAAGAAGTATGGGTTAGTAATTGTAGATGACTATAGCATATGGACATGGGTAAAGTTCTTAAGGCACAAGGACGAGTCACACTCTGTGTTTGTTACCTTCTGCAACTAAGTTCAGAATGAAAAGGATCTTAGAATCGTCAAAGTCATAAGTGATCATGGTGGAGAATTTGAAAATAAAGATTTTGAATTATTCTTTAATGAAAAAGGCATTCTGCATGATTTCTCTTGTCCTAGAACTCCCCAGCAAAATGGAGTTGTAGAACGAAAGAACAGAACATTGCAAGAAATGGCTAGAACCATGATCAACGAGACTAACGTTGCTAAGATCTTCTGGGCAGAGGAAATAAACACAGTGTGTTACATTCAGAATAGAATCTCCATAAGACCTATTCTGGAAAAGACTCCATATGAATTGTGGAAGAACAGAAAGCCCAACATTTCTTATTTCCATCCATTTGGATGTACATGTTTTATTTTGAATACAAAAAATTATTTGTACAAGTTTGACTCTAAATCACAAAAGTGTATTATGTTAGGATACTCTGAACGCTCAAGAGGGTACAGAGTATACAATACAGAAACACAGATTGTTGAAGAATCAATCAGTGTTCGGTTTGATGATAAGCTTGACTCTCAAGAGTCAAAGCAGAATGAATTCCTTGCAGGTATGGAAGTTGAACTCACAGGTACTGAAGACAACTCATCAGAGGATCTCAACAGAGACACTCCCTCAACATCAGAAAGAGTCACTGCAAGAAATCCAACACCTTCAGTTGATCAACTCCAGAAAAGACCATCCAGAAGCATCATTGATCACCCAGAAGAAACAATTTTAGGAAGGAAGGAAGATCCAATCAGAACAAGAACTACTTTCAGAAATTCTGAAGAGTCTCTCATAGGACTGGTTTCTCTGATTGAACCAACAACAATTGATGAAGCACTTCTGGATAATGACTGGATTCTGGCAATGCAAGAGGAGCTAAATCAATTCACCAGAAATGACGTATGGGATCTGGTTCCCAAACCAAAAGGATTCAACGTCATTGGTACAAAATGGGTGTTCAGAAACAAACTGAACGAACAAGGTGAAGTCATCAGAAACAAAGCAGGAATGGTAGCACAAGGTTATAGTCAGCAAGAGGGGATAGACTATACAGAAACCTTTGCTCTAGTCGCCAGGTTTGAATCTATCAGACTTTTAATATCATTTTCCGTTAATAAAGGCATCACTCTGTATCAGATGGATGTCAAGAGTGCATTCTTAAATGGCTATATAGAAGAAGAGGTATATGTGCACCAACCCCCTGGTTTTGAAAGTTCCAAAAATCCAGAATATGTTTTCAAACTAAAGAAGTCACTCTATGGTCTGAAAAAAGCTCCCAGAGCTTGGTATGAAAGACTAAGTAACTTCCTATTGGAAAAGGAATTCACCATAGGGAAAGTGGACACAACCTTGTTCTGTAAGACAATTAAGAATGACATTTTAGTATGTCAGATTTATGTTGATGACATCATATTTGGATCCACTAAACCCTCTATGGGAAGAGAGTTTGCTAAATGTATGCAGGCAGAGTTTGAGATGAGCCTAATGGGGGAACTAAAATTCTTTCTGGGCATTCATATTAATCAAACTCCAGAAGGAACTTACATTCATCAGAGAAAATATGTCATAGAACTTCTAAAGAAATTTGATCTATCAGAATGTAAGCCATCAAGGATTCCAATGCATCCCACGTGCATTCTGGAAAAAGAAGAGGTAAGTAAAAAAGTAGAACAGAAGGTCTACAGAGGTATGATTGGTTTTATTCTTTATCTGATGGCTTCAAGGCCTGACATTCTATTCAGTGTTTGCATTTTTGCTAGATTCCAATCAGATCCTAGAGAATCTCACTTAACAGCAGTTAAGCGAATTTTCAAGTATCTGAAAGGTACTGCTAATCTGGGTTTGTTTTATAGAAAATCAAATGATTACAGCCTAGTAGGATACTGTGATGCTAATTTTTCTGGAGACAGAGTAGAACGTAAAAGCACTTCTGGAAGCTGCTAGTTTCTGGGAGAAAATCTGATCTCATGGTCCAACAAAAGACAATCCACAATAGCTCTATCAATAGCAAAAGTTGAATACATAGCAGCAGCTGGATGCAGTACGCAGATGCTCTGGATGGAAAGTCAACTTGAGGACTTCAATATATATGAGAGTAACATCCATATCCTATATGACAATACTTTTGTTATTTGTCTCAGTAAAAATCCTATTTTGCATTCTAGGGCTAAGCATATAGAAATAAAACATCATTTTATTAGGGACTATATTCAGAAAGGGATTCTCAATTTAAAATTCATTGACACAGACCATCAATGGGCTGATGTCTTTACAAAACCTCTTTCTGAAGATAGGTTTAAATTTCATTCTGAAACATCTCAACATGAAGCTTTGCCCAGAATAAACTGTTTTATTTTCATATCTTAACCTTCAGAAGTTTTGTTTTCTTTTGTGAACTACTGATCAACCTGTCTTCAGAATTTCAGAAGTACAAATTGTATCAGAGTCTATCCATGAAGATCTGAGCGTTTCATTTCAAGGATAGAAGTGTGTTGTTCACGTAAGCAAACAGTTGTCATCCATTCATCAGCTACCTTTTGAGGCTGAACACGCGTTCACTTTTCTAAAAGGTCAAAAGCGCTGATTGGATGCATTGAGACACATGTCATGGGTAACTGTTCCAATATCTTTCTGAATCCCCTAAAATCAGCTGTCATTAATGCTTATAATCATTACTAATTATTTCTCTCTCTTGCAGTTTATGTTTTCAAAAATCTATTTAAACGCAAGCTTCATTCTTTACACTCTTTCACTTTTACTTCATTCCAATTGTTTTCTGCTTGTACTTTCAAAACCCCTTCATTTTCTTCTCAAATTTCTTATGTGAACATGGCTTCCTCAAGCGTCCTAAATACCAGTACTCAGAACTGAATCTATGGAACAATATGAAGAACCGTTCAAAACTCTTCTCACACCCATTGACAACCTAGAAGTGCTTTCAGAACTGGTTGTAGATTTTGAAAGTCTTCAAGAAAATGGATTCAATCTTTCTGAAGAAGTAAAGGCTCAAGGATGGAACAGGTATTTTGACCGTCTTCTAGGTCCAACGTTTCCAATTCTTGTGAAGGAATTTTGGATTCATGCTTCATCCTCCAACTATCAAGTCACTTTGTATGTAATGGGGAAGAAGATAGTAATTACTGAAGACCTAATTGCAAGACTGATAGGTTACAATGGTGGTGGCGTAAGGTCTATAGACATGGCTGAAAGATGTGCTGATGTTGCTTCTATTGCAAGAGAAATTTTCACTCTGGGTCTTCCCTCCAGCAAGATAAGGGATCTAAAGGATCATCACAGAATATGGGCTAAGATAATTCTGGGATGCATAAACCATAGGAAGCCAACCAGCTCTCCTGACTACATAAACATTGATCAGCAATTTCTGATTTACTTTATCTCCAAGAAGACTAAGGTAAATCTGGCTCATTTGTTATTCAATCATATGAGGACCAGTGTTA
Organism: Vicia faba; assembly: GCA_948472305.1. Classification (NCBI taxonomy): domain Eukaryota; kingdom Viridiplantae; phylum Streptophyta; class Magnoliopsida; order Fabales; family Fabaceae; genus Vicia; species Vicia faba. The sequence continues at coordinate 325,354,444 of OX451741.1, read as the reverse complement.
AGGAGACTAGAGAAGATGAGCGTACCAAAAGGGACTGCATACCCCTTGGAAGACTTATATCAGATATTCTGACAGAGAATAGGCTGATAGAGCATCTAACAGAAGCACAGGAAATCAGCTCTCTAGAGGCAACTGCTATGAAGCCTTTAAATGCAAAGAATCTGAAAAAGATGAAGATTATTGAGAACATCAAGAAGGAACCCAATGTTACTTCTTTTGCAACCATCACCTCTAAAATAATTCCTCTGGATGATTTTCCTATGTTCTCAGAAATTGATTCCAAGCCTGAGATAATCGTCAGATATTTGGATGCGTGCAAGGCAGATGGCACTGCACCAGATTTAAATATTCAGGACTTGCAACAGGCGGCACCAGAAGTTATGCTGAAGAAGACAAGAAAAGAAAAGCAGCAGCAGAAGGATCATCCCAGCGGACTCCAAAAGCTGCTAAAAAGAAAGGTAATCCTTCTTCTGTAACTATTTTAGAATCAATTACTATATCAACATCTGAACCAATACCTACCCAATCAGAAATTCCTACCCCTCAAACTTTTGATGATTTTGACATAGGGTTTGACCCCTCAGAAACTCTAAGTCTTAGAGAAACTCACTCCCTACCTATCAATCCAAATACTGAATCAACTCAACCAGAACTTGCAAAAGTTCTGTCAGATATTGAAACTTTCGACCAAAATATCTCTGCTCCCACACCAGAAAATCCAAACTCCGAAACCACTTCAGAAACTCAACAACCAGATATTCCCCTCCCTTCAAAACCATAAATACCACTACCTCCATCTCCTCAACCAGACATTCATCCACCATTTCCATAACCTGAACAACCACAACCAGAAGTTCAAACTTCTGAGAACCATCCAGCTGAAACCTGTGAACCAGAACCTCATAACGTTCAATCCAACCAATCTGAAGAACCCACTTCAGATTCAGATACAATTCCTATTCCAGGTATTATTGAACCTCTTGCCATCCGTATGCCCCTCACCATCCAGGACATCCCACCAATTCCTTCTTCTTTGGAATCAACTCCACCAAATTCCCCAACCAGTCCAATAATTATACCAGACTCTCCAACTCCCTCACCAAAAAGCAATCCAGATGACAATGCTAAACTGGTCATTGATCTAACTGTTTTTGAACGTCTTGCTGCCATAACTCACAAAACGGCCATTCCAAAACCAAAACCATCTGAACCTTCACCAAATATTGGTACTAGTTTATTGGCGTTTGAAACAGAAATACAGAAATGGATAATCTCCTTGAAGCAAGCTAGTCTAAAGATGATTAACCCTGCTGCTTCAGATTATCTTAGGACACGTTTCAGAAAATGGCTATGCTCTGAAACTCATAAGCTCCAAGAATAGAGCTATGATCAAGTTCAACAGAATTTCAGTAATCTGCTAAAGGTAATTGAAGACCAAGTTCTGAGCCAACTGCTCAAGGAAGAACTTCTCCCTCTAGACAATGCTCCCTGGTCAGAACATCGTCCATCAGACAAAGTTCAACCAGTGTCAGAAGGTATCACTCTGACTGCTGCTTCAGATGAGATGATTCCTGCAGAGGATTTGGTTCAAAAAGATCACGTTGCAGAATGCTCTGAGAAGCATCCAGTTACTGAAGATTCTCCAGCTTCCTCCTATGAAAGGCAAACTCTGGAAGAACTGAAGAGAGAGGATATTGTTATTCAGGAAAGGATGGATAAACAGGATGATACAATTCAGGAAATCAAGAGCATGTTAAGAAACCAAGAGGAAACCAACACCCAGATCAAGGGCTTGTTGGAAGCTTTGTTCACACGCCTTCCTCCTCCCTCTTACATTTCTCTTTTAAAATCTGTTTATCTGTAATATTTTCTACATTGTTGATGTTCTGAACTTCTTATCATTGCTTCCTAATTTTAATATAAATCCTTTTTAGCTCTGATTATATGTTCTTTTTGATAACTGATAAAAAGGGGGAGAAAGAATAAGATATTTTCAATAACGGTCTACTGAGACATAAGTCTCAAACATTCTTATCTACTTAATTTCTTTCTTTTGAAAAGCTTGAACAGGTACAAAACTCTGATGAAAGACACAGTTAAATTCTGATGCGTAAAGGCTCATGGAATTAAAGGGAAGTAATCAACTCAGGGGGAGTTTTTTTTCTTCTTAATTCTATACTTTTTATTCTTTATTCTTAATTGAAAAATATGGTTTTTGTCATCATCAAAAAGGGGGAGATTGTTAGAACATAGTGTGATCGGTGGAAATAGAACTGACTGTTTTTTAAGCTGGTTCGCGAAATGTCGCGGTAAGCAAGAGTCGACACCGTCTTTTATGTTCTCCAACATGGAAAGGACAAAAGCACAGCAAAATTCCTTCTTTGAGATGTCTCTCAGTTCGGGAGGTAGATTTATAGAAAGGGAAGGTGTTAGCACCCTTTCTATCCGTGGTTATCCACGGGCTCTTAGGTACTTGCTCTTATGTTTTCAAAAGTTGTTTGCTTTTCTTGTGTGTGTGGGTTTTGAAAAAGTTCCGTTTGAAAAATTTCTAAGTAACTCTTGTATCTGTCATCAAGAGTGTATGAAAAATTTGTTTGAAAACTTTTGAAAGTGTGAGTGTGAAAAGTATTTTGTTCGTGTTGAAAACAGCAAGTACCCAGGAGAATCTACCAACTCTAAGGAATTAGGCTGTGTAAGAGTCCTTTAGACAGTACTATCCCACTATTGAGAAGTAGGTAGTACCGTCGTTGGAGGTATTCAGGTCAATTCGATGATTAGGGACATGTGTGGTCACCGAAGCAATAGTAGGACACCTTAGCGACAACCCTAATGTCCTAGATCCTTTTATCCGAGGCAACCTTTTCGAGGCAACTGGATCTTACACAGGAGGGAGACCTCTAAAACACCCTATACTTGATGACCATGTTCGAGGCAACCAGTGAGGCGTACCCTAAGAGTGGCATGTGCATGTGTGTTGTTTTTCAGTTAATGTTTGTCTTGTACATGTTATTTGTGAGCTACGGATTGGTTTTATTATTCATACATTCTTGCAGGCATAATTAACAGTTAGGAGTGCGGAAAATAAATTGCAGAAATGTAAATCTAGCTATTACAAGGCGCGGGTCTATACATCGCCAAAAACAAAAATCCGTTTGGAAAATAAAGTGCGAGAATTTAAATAAGGCGATAAAATCCTAATTAACTATTACATTTCCCGAGCAGATACAAAATAATGAATTAAAAAATAAATACGCGCGAAAGATTGAATCGGGAACGTCTTAGGGTTTTGACCCTTTTTAGAAAAGCATTGAATTTTATCCCTTTTTGCAATTAATTAAAAATTAAGCCTAATTACTAATTAATTAATTAATTAAAAAAATGTTTTTTTGTGTTTTTGTGTTTTTAATGAAAATAAAGAGAAAATAAATAGAAATTAAAAGTTAGCAAAAACCTAATTCTAAATTGTTTTTATTTATTGTAAAAAAGTATTAAAGTTAATTAATTAAACTAATTTAATTTAATTTACATTTATTTACAAAATAAGTTAATAAATAATAAAATGTTTTTTTTTTGTTTTCTGAATTTTATGGGAAAAATTAGTTTGTTAGGTTAATTAACAATGATGATAATAATTAAAAAAAAGAAACTATAAGGAAAAGAAAAAATAAAAAAAGTAACAAAACCATGGGGGGTGATGACCCATTAAGGAGGTGTTGACTGGAAATTTTAGGCCCATGAACATTCAAGCCTGATTGACTTTTGGAATTGACTGCATGTGCATTGACCAGATAGCATGGTGTTCCCCTTTTTTAGCCTTTGGATCAGTCTGTTGAGACACTTGGCACGCTGGATAAGTGAGGTTTATGGTGGAATACATGGAAAGCGCTGCATGGGAATTTGTTAGGAAAAATAATATTGAGATTTGGGTGGACCTGGGAATCGAACCCAGGTCCCAACGTTTGCAGAACACCTGGCCAACCACTCAACCACTTGAACGCGTTTGTTAGAATAACAAGAAACAAATATAATATATAATAAACACGTTATATGCTGAACAAAAGAAAAGTAGCGCGCATATTTTGAATGAGCCAATGGGATGCAAGCACGTAATCGTCTTCTTCCTTTTCCTGCAAAAAATAGAGTTAGATAGTGGGGGTTTTAAACCCCTACAAAACAACACGACGAAAAATAGCGAACAGGCCTATGGTTAATATAAATTGGGCGCGATAGTATCAATGTCTTCGTCTCATTCAGACGGTTTCAACCATATGCATCATGAGGCTTAATTTTTCTTATATGGGAAAGCCCCAATTTGGAAATTGAAGAACCCTAACATTTGTCAATGGTGATTTCTGATTCTATGTGTTTCAATGCAATTGACTTATGCCAAAAGATTCCTGTGGATTCAAGCAACACAAAAATAACAAAAAATCATATGAATGATGCATATATTTTGAGTTTCGATTTTGAACAAGTTTGACAAACCGTGGGACTGTGGTGGACGATTCCTTGAGTTCTAGCAAGTGGTTTTGATCCCAAATCACTCCTGAAGCTTCCAGCGATATGTATGAATCTTTAAATCTTCTTGAAAGGGCCTCTAAGGTGGAATTCAGTTTCAAACTTTCTTTGACTTTTTTCAATATGGTAATGGCCGTTTGTGCAGTGCTTAGGTCGTGAATAAGGTATGTAAGGCTTGCTTATGTATGTCTCAATGAATTTAGGTCACATTATGAGCTAATGATCCCTTGTATTGATGTTTTGAGATTCTTCATAACCACCATTAAAGGACTTTCCAAGTTTGTTCAAATTTTGAATTTTATGCATAATTGAGCTTGGCACGATTTTGGCAGCTAGCATATGATACATAAAAGTCATTCAAACCACAAAGATGCCATTTAATTAATTTTTAGATTTTATTTGAATATTTATGGATTTAAAATGAATTAAATCAATAAAAATTAAATAAAATAGAAAAATAATTATTTTGTCTTGAAATTGATCATGGGACACGTGGGTGGCATGACAAAGCTGAATCAAGTGGAAGAAAGTGGGCACTTTTGTCAAAAATTGAAGTTTCAAGGAGTGTTGACTTTTGCCATTTCACAAAACTTTCCCAACTTCTCCAATGCATATCTTGCTCAATTTTGATCATATGAACATGTTCTTGGACATTTTGGAAAGGTCTTGAAGTCCTCTAACCAATGCCTTTGGTCCCATGTCATTTTGATTTACCAATATAAAGTTATGGTCTTTGACTTAAAGTGCCTTTTTGTTGACTTTTGAAAATTACCTATAATGTTGAAATTGATAACTTTTTGTGAGAGCATTTCTTGGATTTGGAATGTGAAGATGAGTTGTAGGAAATGTCCTCCACTTAAAAATGAGCATTGGATGGGATTTTTCTGATGAACCATGAAAAAGTTATGCCTTGGTCAAGTTACAGTTGACTTTTCAACTGTCCAAAAATGGAAACTTTTGCATCTTGATGATTTTTGAGCCATGCTAGTGGAATCATGATCAAGACTTGATCAAATGATGATTGTGTCTTCAAAATAAGATGTTGACAAAATTTTTTGACTTTTGACTGCCAAATGACCATTTTACCCCTACAGTTGATTCTGAAGCAAATAAGGCTTTTGACTGTGCAACTTGACCCTGTGAGCCTTGAAACTTGGCATGTGGATGCTTGGCAATGTATATAGGCACATGAGACTTGTTTGAGCCATTGAAAACCTCAACTTCCTTGCAGGAACCAAAACCCTAATTTTGACTGGCTTAGGAGGATGGTTTGAACTGTGCAACCCTTGAGTAGACTTGAGCAAATTGAGAAGATGCTTTGTCAAAACTTGGAAGAATATGGGAGGGCAAATTTTGGGGTACAACAGTTGCCCCTGTTCAATCTTCTTAGACCTGAGGATGTAGATTGGCTTGTGTGCCTTTCGTGATCCGAAGGTGGAAGATGATTGAACACTAGAGTGCCCAGAAATTTGCACTCGCATAGTAGAATATCAGTAGTGTGACAGCGGGAATGGGCTTACAGATGCCATTTGGAGAGATGGTGGATAGGAGGATGGGCTTATAGATGCCATCTGGAGATATGACAGAACCTTGTCAGGAATGGGCTTATAGATGCCATTTGGAGATATGATGGGTAGGAGGATGGGCTTATAGATGCCATCCGGGGTGTCGATCACGTAAGAGATTCCTTAGCGAGAACTTGCGTACTTTGTGAAAGGAAGATGGTTTCCTGGACTGTTACAGGGGTTGATCTTCAATTCTCTTCATGCAGATATGCCCTTGCTGGATACAGGTATCGAATCTACAATCAATTGCTCACAGATGTGCCCTGGCTAGATACAGGAATCGAATCCGGAACTTCAAAAGGTTGCTTACAGACGTGCCCTGGCTGGATACAGGTATCGAATCTTCAAACAATCGCTCACAGATATGCCCTGGATGGATACAGGTATCGAATCTGGAATTAGTCGTCTACAGATATGCCCTGGCTGGATACAGGTATCGAATCTCTAAACTCTTTATGTAGACATGCCCTGGCTAGATACAGGTGTCGAATCTACAATCAGTTACTCACAGATATGCCCTGGATGGATACAAGAATCGAATCTGGAATTGGTCGTCTACAGATATGCACTGGCTGGATACAAGAATCGAATCTCTAAACTCTTCATGCAGATATGCCCTGGCTGGATACAGGTATCGAATCTACAATCAGCTACTCACAGATATGCCCTGGCTAGATACAGGAATTGAATCTGGAATTTGTCATCTACAGATATGTCCTGGCTGGATACAGGAATCGAATCTCTAAACTCTTCATGCAGACATACCCTGGCAGGATACAGGTATCGAATCTACAATCAGTTACTCACAGATATTCCCTGGCTAGATACAGGAATCGAATTTGGAATTGGTCGTCTACAGATATGCCCTGGCTGGATACAGGAGTCGAATCTCTAAACTCTTCATACAGACATGCCCTGGCTGGATACAGGTGTCGAATCTACAATCAATTGCTCACAGATATGCCCTGGCTAGATACAGGAATCAAATCTGGAATTTAAGAAGGTTGCTTACAGACGTGCCCTGGCTGGATACAAGTATCGAATCTACGAACAAATCGCTCACAGATGTGCTCTGGCTAGATACAAGAATCGAATCTGGAACTTCAAAAGGTTGCTTACAGACGTGCCCTGGCTGGATACAGGTATCGAATCTACAAACAAATCGCTCACAGATGTGCCCTGGCTAGATACAGGAATCGAATCCGGAACTTGGTCGTCTACAGATATGCCCTGGATAGATACGGGTATCGAATCTTCAAACTCTTCAGATATGCCCTGGCTAGATACAGGAATCGAATCTGGAATTAGTCATCTACAGATATGCCTTGGCTGGATACAGGTATCGAATCTTCAAACTCTTCAGATATGCCGTGGCTAGATACAGGAATCGAATCTGGAATTAGTCATCTACAGATATGCTCTGGCTGGATACAGGTATCGAATCTTCAAACAGTTACTCACAGATATGCCCTGGCTAGATACATGAATCGAATCTAGAATTAGTCATCTACAGATATGCCCTGGCTGGATACAGGTATCGAATCTCCAAACTCTTCATGCAGATATGCCTTGGCTAGATACAGGTATCGAATCTACAATCAAGTTACTCACAGATATGCCCTGGCTAGATCCAGGAATCGAATCTGGAATTGGTCGTCTACAGATATGCCCTGGCTAGATACAAGAATCGAATCTGGAATTGGTCGTCTACAAATATGCCCTGGATGGATACAGGAATCGAATCTCTAAACTCTTCATGCAGACATGCCCTGGCTGGATACAGGTATCGAATCTACAATCAGTTTCTCACAGATATGCCCTGGCTGGATACAGGAATCGAATCTGGAATTGCGATAGTTGATAGTAATCATCTTTGGATTGTCTTTTTTCCTGAAAAGGCAAAACATCAGTTGTATGCAATGTCATGATGTATGCAATGCGTGATGTCATGATGTTCAAAATTAGATAGTGTCATATGCACTTTATCATGTATGTAAGCAGGATGTATGAAATGTGAAATGTCTATGAATGTATTTTCGTCTAGGAAAATAAATCCTTGACGAAAGTCGGGAAGTTAAATCCTGGGCTGATGTTGAATAGTAGAGTTCTTCGTTTCCGCTGGGGATGATGGCTGTAAGGATAAACCGGTAGGAGAAGATGACTCCGTTGGGGAATAAACTTGTTGAAGAGATTACTCTGCGGGGAATTACTCTGTGGGGAGAGATACTTCGCTGAGGTTTTGATGAGAACTCCGCTGGGGATTCCCTTGATAAGTTATGTTGGGGAATTTTGATGAACTCCGCTGGGGGATAGGAAAAACTTCGCTGAGGACGATCTTTCCGTGGTAATTGGCTGAGGATAACCCAGTTATAAGCTCTGGTGGGGAATAAACTTTGGATAAATCCGGGGAGATGCGTTCGTACTTTGCAGGGGAGAAGCTTCCAGAATCTACTGGGGATAAGCTTCCTACTGGGGAGATTGATTCAACTCTCCTGGGGAGACTTTGGACTGCACTGGGAAGTGGCTCCACTGGAGTGTCTGGATTCCGTCGGGGAACAATCTTATATTAAGACTGTCGGGGATGCTTTCTTAGGAACATCTGTATACTCCGCTGGGCAATATTGAGACCTTCTGGGGATACCCAACTTCCTTAAGGCTGACAGTAGATTAACTCTGCTTGGGGAGAGTATCGCTGACTTGCTGGAGATACTGTGCCTTTACGGGCTGACGGGAGACCAACTCTGCTCGGGGGAGAGTATTGCTGAGTCTTGTCTTACTCTGCGGTGAGTGAAAGTATCCTGGTTACATTCTTCAGCCGAACTTACCTTGGTACATTGGTGGACAGAGCAACTAGATTGCTTGGACAACTCATTATTGCCCCTGTTTCTAATGTCACCTGTAATTATTCCTTTGTTTCGTATGCAAATATTTGTGATCAGCAATTAATGTCAAATGCATATATCAAAAATGAACATTGGACGTTCTTTGCAAAACAAAACAGATAAAGGAAAAACAATTGGCAATTTGTCTGAAAAGTGAATTTGTATTGATTTTTGAATTTTCCTGTAAATAGGCGTTTATGTACAAGAGGTTGACATCCTAGTAAGAGAACACCGCCGAACAACATAGAGTTTATACAATTTTGTGAAAAGATAAACAAAACAGCTATGTGAAATTCCACTGGGTTCCAACTCCGCTATCGCCTTTATGTCTTTAAGCGTCTCATCACTTTGCTGCTTAGTTGAAGATGAAGATGATTGATTGATGTCGTCTGGAACCTGATAGTTGATGCCATATTCTGGATGCAAGGTGATCCAATGAGACATAGTATTACGCTTTAATCCCTAAATTTTGCCTGGACCGCCCTTTCGAGTTTTCAGTCCACCGGGATACCCATTTTTGCCCAAGCCGCCTTTTCAGGTTTTCGACTTGCCGGGTGTACAGATTTTTTCATTTCATCCCTTATTTTTGCCCGAACCCTTTTGGTTTGTCGGGAAGCCCTTATTTTTGCCTATGTGCGTCAACCTAGCGGGTCTTTAATTCATGCGTAGTATCTTTTTACTATGTCCGCGTTGGCGGGGTGAGGAAGGTCGTCACCATCCATGGTGGTTAGAATCATGGCTCCTCCTGAGAAGATATTCTTAACCACAAATGGCCCTTCGTACGTAGGGGTCCATTTTCCCCTGGGATCACCTTGAGGAAGAATGATGCGCTTGATTACCAGGTCTCCAACTTGATACTCTTGTCGTCTGACTTTCTTGTTAAATGCCCTGATCATCCGTTTTTGGTACGTTTGACCATGACAAATAGTAGCGAGTCTCTTTTCGTCAATTAGGTTTAATTGATCAAGTCGAGTCTGGATCCAGTCATCTTCGCTCAAACCTGCATCCTTCATTATCCGGAGAGAGGGTATCTGGACTTCAATAGGCAAGACTGCCTCCATGCCATAGACCAAGGAAAAGGGTGTTACCCCTGTCGACGTCCGTGCTGAGGTACGGTACCCATGAAGAGAAAACGGTAACATTTCGTGCCAATCTTTGTAGGTCACTGTCATCTTCTGCACAATCTTCTTGATATTCTTATTTTCCGCTTCGACAGCCCCATTCATCTTCGGCCGGTAGGGAGAATAGTTGTGGTGCTGTATCTTGAATTGCTCGCAGAGCTCAGTGATCATCTTGTTGTTAAGATTGGTACCATTATTCGTAATGATCCTTTCTGGGACTCCGTATCGAGAGATCAGGTTATGCCGAATGAACCGTGCCACGACATTCTTGGTTACGGTAGCATATGAAGCAGCTTCAACCCACTTTGTGAAGTAATCAATCGCTACCAGGATGAAGCGATGCCCGATGGATGCCGTAGGTCTGATCTCGCCGATCATATCAATGCCCCATATTGCAAAAGGCCAAGGTGTCATCAAGACGTTCAGACGAACTGGAGGAACATGCACCTTATCAGCATAGATCTGGCATTTGTGACACGTCTGAGAATGTTGATAACAGTCGGCTTCCATTGTGGACCAGAAATATCCTACCCGGAGGATTTTCTTTGCCATGGTATGTCCACTAGAATATGTTCCGAAGGTACCTTCATGTAGCTCTGCCATGATCTTTTCTGCTTCAATCTTATCCACACAACGCAGTAAAGTTGAATCATGGTTTCGCTTGTACAGAATGCCATTGCTGAGGAAGAACTTTGTCGCGAACCTTCTCAGAAACTTTTTGTCATTAACAGATGCACCCTCGGGGTATTCTTGAGCTTCCAAGTACCTCTTCATTTCATGATACCCAGGTTTTTCAGTTACCTCCTCAGCCTCAAGATCACAGCAATATGCAGGTTTATCCAATTTCCAGATAATGATCTGGGGAGCCTCGTTGTCCCATTTGACTTTGAACATAGAAGACATCGTAGCCAGCGCGTCCGCCAACTGATTCTCCTCTCTTGGGAAGTGTTCAAAAGTTATCTCCTCGAAGTGGGGGATCAACGTTAACACATACTCTTTGTAAGGAATAAGATTTGGGTGTTTCGTATCCCACTCGCCTTTGATATGATTGATCACGAGAGCGGAATCTCCGAAGACACTCAGAAACTTGATCCTTAAGTCAATTGCATCTTGAAGACCCATGATGCATGCCTCATACTCTGCCATGTTGTTGGTGCAGTTGAAACATAGCCGGGCAGTGAGTGGAGTATGAGTGCCTTTGGGGGGTATGATCACAGCGCCGATGCCATTAACCAAAGCGTTTAAGGCTCCGTCAAAGTGCATAGACCATCGGGATCCTTCCTCAGGTCCTTCATCCGGTCCAGGTACTTCACAATCAGTTACTACCATGATATCCTCGTCTGGAAATTCAAAGTTCATAGATTGGTAGTCATCCACTGCCTGGTGTGCCAGATGGTCTGCCAATACACTTCCCCTGATTGCTTTCTGAGTCGTGTACTGGATGTCGTATTCTGTCAAGATCATCTGCCATCTTACTATTCTCCCGGACAGGGCAGGCTTTTCGAAGATGTACTTGATTGGATCCATTTTTTAAATCAACAGAGTAGTGTGAGTCAACATATACTGTCTCAGCCGGCGAGCAGCCCATACCAAAGCGCAACAAGTTTTCTCGAGTAGTGAGTATCGGGTCTCACAGTCGGTAAACTTTTTGCTAAGTTAATAAATAGCGTGCTATTTTCGGCCAGACTCATCATGCTGCCCCATCACATACCCCATTGAGTTGTCAAGTACTGTCAAGTATAAGATTAGAGGTCTCCCTTCAACCGGTGGCATAAGAATGGGTGGTTCTTGGAGATACTCTTTGATTCTTTCGAAAGTGGCCTGACATTCATCGTTCCAACGTACTACTTGATCTTTCTTCAGTAGCTTGAAGATTGGTTCACAGGTAGCAGTTAGATGTGAGATGAATCGGGCAATATAGTTCAGACGTCCTAGAAAGCCTCTGACTTCTTTCTCTGTCTTGGGAACTGGAATCTCTTGTATGGCTTTCACTTTAGCAGGGTCCACTTGAATACCCTTGTCACTTACGACGAAACCTAGTAGTTTTCCAGACCTCACCCCGAAGGTGCACTTGTTCGGGTTCAACCTCAGCTTATACAACTTCAGACGGTCAAACAGTTTCTGCAGATGGTCAAGGAGTTCCTCCTCAGTTTGGGATCTTGCAATCATATCATCGACGTATACTTCGATCTCATGATGGATCATATCATGAAACAAAGCAACCATGGCACGTTGGTAGGTTGCCCCAGCATTTTTCAACCCAAAAGGCATGACCTTGTAGCAAAAGGTGCCCCACTGAGTAACAAAAGTGGTCTTCTCCATGTCTTCAGGAGCCATCTTGATCTGATTATAACCGGAGAAGCCATCCATGAAGGAGAATACTTTATGCTGAGCAGTATTGTCAACCAGAACGTCAATGTGAGGCAGAGGGAAATCATCCTTGGGGCTCGCCCTATTCAAATCCCTGTAATCAACACACATTCTGACCTTACCATCCTTCTTCGGCACTGGAACCACGTTGGCAACCCACTGAGGGTAAGAAGTCACTGCTAGAAAACCGGCGTCAAATTGTTTCATAACCTCAACTTTGATTTTCTCGGACATCTCTGGACGCATACGGCGGACCTTCTATTTAACCGGAGGGCAGTCTTCCTTGGTAGGCAGGCGATGAACCACAATGTCGGTATCCAACCCAAGCATGTCTTCGTAAGACCAGGCGAAGATTTCCACATAGTCACGCAGCATCTGAATCAACCGTTGTTTCACACTGAGCTCTAGATTGGCACCAATCTTGACTTCCTTTCTGTCTGTCTCAGTACCCAGATTTACCGTTTCGACTGGCTCTTCATGTGGTTGAATGGCCCTCTCTTCCTGGAGTAGAAGTCTTGCAAGCTCACCAGGCACTTCGCAATCATCTTCACCTTCGTCTTCGGCTAAGTTGATCGGATTTTCGAAGTCATAACTGGCAGTAGCAGAGTCGTTACCAGTGGGATCCAGAGTGGATTGGAACCTGTATAAGTGAGTGTGTGTAAATATAGCTATTTTGCAATATAATAAAGAAAGAAAAGGAGCGCAAGATTTGAAATGTAAAAACGTCCAATGCTTTTATTAATGATATATGAAAGTGACACACAAAAGCCCTCACAAATGAAGCCACGGTGCCCCGGGTAAGACACCGGGCCATAGAGTTTCAAATTATTGTTTGTTACAAATTCAAAACAAAGGAGTTCATTACTGAGTGACAAAAGTAATAGGTGTAAAGTCTTTGGCAGTCCAGTTGCTTGATCCACCATTGGTTGTTGGGTAGATCCAACTGTCAAATTCGGATTCCTCCACTTCGTCATCATCCCCAATAGCATTTACTCCATGGTTGGGCATGGGAGCTGTCACCATATTAGGCCTCTCGGGCGCCTCGAACTGTACTTCTTTAGCATCAATAAGGTCTTGAACCTTATTCCTCAGAGCCTAACAATCATCAGTAGAATGCCCCGGGCTATCAGAGTGATAAGCGCAGCGGGCGTTGGGGTTGTAATTTGGAGAGGTCGTGTTCACAACCTTTGGAGCTTCCTTGACAGTTACCAGATTGGTTGACAGCAGTTGCAGCAAAATATGAGACAGGGTCATGCTGAGCTGAGTGTACTGCCTTTTGGGTCTCTCACCCCTTGGTTGGTTATATTGCTGAGGAGCAGCAGCAGGCTTTGAAATTACCACCGCGTTGACAGCTTGGCGGCGTTCCAGTTTGTTCTGTCTCCTTGGACCATAAACAGCACTAGCTTCCTTCTTGAAGGGCTTCTTTTCAGTGCTCGAGGAGGCACCTTTCTGTATCTTCCCCGACTTGATACCAGTTTCGATCCTCTCACCAGTCAGGATCAGGTCTATAAACCCAGCAGGGGAATTACCAATCAAGTGATTAAAGAATGGACCAGACAGGGTCCCCAAGAACATGTCCACGAGTTCGCGATCAGTCAACGGTGGCTGCACCCTGCCATCCAGGTCTCTCCACTTCTGCGCGTACTACTTAAAACCTTCACCCGTTCCTAGTGACATACCCTGGAGTTGGGTACGCGTAGGAGCAAGGTCGGAATTGTACTAATACTGCTTATAAAAAGCAGTAGCCAAGTCCTCCCAATTACGAATATTGGTTCCATCCAGCTGATAGAACCATTCGAGTTGAGTCCCTGAAAGACTCTCCTGGAAGAAATGGATCCATAAGTTCTTGTCTGCAGTGTAAGGTTGGATCTTCCTTACATAAGAACGGAGGTGCAGCTTAGGACAGGAAGCTCCGTCGTACTTCACAAAGGCAGGTGCCTTGAACTTGTGTGGGATCACCACCCCAGAAGATAAACCTAGGTCTCCAAAGTCCAACCTAGGCACACGTTGAATCTCCATAGCATTTAACCGGTCCTCCAGCTGTTTGTACCTGTCCTCGGCAGGAGGGTACTGTTCATCATTGAAATCTGTCTCGGTGTCAGAGACCACGGGACTAAGGACCCTTCCCTCCTGGTGACTGCCTTCCCCAATAGATGGAGTAGTCAGCTCAGCTTCATTCTGCAGTGTATTCCCGAGTCTGTGTCCAGTGTTGAACAGCACAGTCCTCTTCTTCTTCTTCTTCAGGAGCAAAGCCTTCAACTCCTGTTGTCCTTGGGCTAAGCTCATGACCAGCTCTTGAAACTGGGCGTTCTGAGCCTGGAGGGCCTTGATAGCTTGTTCGGTAGTAGGCTCGGAAGACATGATGATTGAGTGAGTGCTGAAATAAACAGCGAAGAAGATTAAGCAACCTGTAGAAAAAGAGTACCTGTTATGCACATGATGCATGATATGCTATTTTATGCAATGCATTCAAAGGTTCGAAAGTTCAAATTCGTTGTAGACAAAAAGGAACACACGTTATATTAAGAAATAATTTGTTCAGTACATCATGGCCTCATGGGCAAAACATTACAAAACTTAATCCCAAAAGACAATGCGCATCCTCTTTGGAGTGATGTAGGTGTTGAGAGTCTTTTCCTCGTGAAGTAGACGGGTGAGCTCCAAGACCTTCTTCTCACTGGCATGTAGACTGGTTTCAAGAGAATTATGTTCTTCCTTGAGTTGGATCCAGCTCTTTTGCATTTCTTCCCAAGATGTTGGCATGTTAGGATGTTGGATGATGTAGGACACCTCTCCCTCTAAAACTGGCTCTTTGATCACAGGGAGAACATGAGGATATGGCATCACCAGCTTCTGGGAGCGGGCTTGTACCCACTTGAGATAAGGCTCCAGGGGGATGGAGTTCTTGTGCCCCAGTGTCTCGCTATCTACCCTGTTGGGCATCCTCCAAGCTCTGATGAATCTCTGGCGAAGTCCTTGTGCATTATTGTCGAAGTCAAAAACTATGTCAGGAATCAACATGTCATGAGGGCCATCCCTCCGAGCATATCCAAACTGTCTCAAAGCCTGACACGGGTTGTAAGTAATGCCCCCTCTGATTCCAAGTAAGGGAACATTAGGAAACTCTCCGCAACGATCAATGATAGTGACATTTTCTCTGGACCGAGAACACCAATGTATATCAGCATGTATAAGAGTCATCAATCATTGTGACCATCTCAAACCCCGCTCGTTCTTCAAAACTGATTGTGGAAGGTGCGAAATAAACCACCTTGCCAGGAGAGGGGTGCAGCACATGAGAACACCTCTTTTTCTCATGGTTCGAGTGTAACATGAGTGGAGGATGTCCCCAAGCAACGTAGGTATAGGATTCCTGGACATGAAAATCTTGACAGCATTGATGTCTATAAGCTGATCTGGATTCGGGAACAACACCAACCCATAGACAAGGAGTGCCACAACTTCTTCAAAGGCTTGTAGGTCAAGGGAATTCCAACATTCTTGGGCCTTCTCAAACAGGAACTTTGCCAAGAATCCTTTGATACCGCTTCTAACTTCCCAATGTCCCTTGATGTCAGATGGTTGTAGGCATAATGCTTTAGCAACCTCTTCAAGTTTTGGCTCCCTTTCCGTACCGTTGTAGGGTAGTTGACTGAGAATGGGAACCTTTAGAAGCTGATAAAACTCTTTCAAAGTAGGCACCAATTGATAATCCGGGAAAGTAAAACAGTGGTGCAGAGGGTCAAAGAACTGGAACAACACTTTCACCATATCCTCTTCAATGTTGGTATTAACCAAGCTGATGAGTCTACCATGCCTTTCACTGAAGGAAGAGTTCTCGGGAATCCTGGATGTAAGCTCCTTAAGCTGAGGAGGGACCCTTACAAGGTTGATCTGAATTGTCTTTCTACGGATAGATTCCATGTCCTACAACACAAGAACAAAGATGAAGATTCGAACCCTTGAAGTGGTTAGTAAATACATATGATGTTGTATGATGTTATGATGTTATGATAGAAACACACCACAAGTATTCACAAAAGGCAAACATGATAAGGCACACAAGTCACACCAGAAAGCCCTTAGAGTTTAGGCCAGCATGAGGTTTGGGGTACTACCCTCTTGAAGTTGGTGGGCTCAAAAACCTGTCCTATCAAAAGTAACCGGGTTCTAAGGAGCTCAATATCATTGGGTTGTTTTCTGTGTTCATTGTTTTGATTTAGCCACTGAACTGGCGATCAAAATATCCCAAGAAAACAACCCTCAATGAGTGTAGTATCGAGTATCTACCAACTTCGGACTGCACCAAAGTCGGTCATCTCACTACCCCTAAAGAGGCCAAGATGGTCAAGTAAGGTTCCTAAGGTCAATTGATGCTTCACGACACCACGCAGAGGCCCCGTACTCTCCTTGACTTGACTCAAGGGTTACCGGTACTCACCAAAGTGCCACATCAACGTAGCAAACTGCTTCAACCGTGTCGGTATACCCCGCACAGTTCCCTCACAGTTTGTTGCTACTTTCTAAAAGGTATCCCCCAGATCCGGGTTAGGATCTATGAAACTCCCAGGACAGGCCCCCAATATTAAAGCAAACAGATCAAGCAATTTAAAACATGATGATGAACTATTCCTAAGGTACACCCCACTTTACAATGATCCCCAGCAGAGTCGCCAGTTCTGTGATCGGTGGAAATAGAACTGACTGTTTTTTAAGCTGGTTCGCGAAATGTCGCGGTAAGCAAGAGTCACCACCGTCTTTTATGTTCTCCAACATGGAAAGGACAAAAGCACATCAAAATTCCTTCTTTGAGATGTCTCTCGGTTCGGGAGGTAGATTTATAGAAAGGGAAGGTGTTAGCACCCTTTCTATCAGTGGTTATCCACTGGCTCTTAGGTACTTGCTCTTATGTTTTCAAAAGTTGTTTGCTTTTCTTGTGTGTGTGGGTTTTGAAAAAGTTTCGTTTGAAAAATTTCTAAGTAACTCTTGTATCTGTCCTCAAGAGTGTATGAAAAATTTGTTTGAAAACTTTTGAAAGTGTGAGTGTGAAAAGTATTTTATTCGTATTGAAAAGAGCAAGTACCCAGGAGAATCTACCTACTCTAAGGAATTAGGCTGTGTAAGAGTCCTTTAGACAATACTATCCCACTATTGAGAAGTAGGTAGTACTGTCGTTGGAGGTATTCGGGTCAATTCGATGATTAGGGACATGTGTGGTCACCGAAGCAATAGTAGGACACCTTAGCGGCAACCCTAATGTCCTAGATCCTTTTATCTGAGGCAACCGTTTCGAGGCAACTGGATCTTAGACAGGAGGGCGACCTCTAAAACACCATATACTTGACGACCACGTTCGAGGCAACCAGTGAGGCGTACCCTAAGAGTGGCATGTGCATGTCTATTGTTTTTCAGTTAATGTTTGTCTTGTACATGTTATTTGTGAGCTACGGATTGGTTTTATTATTCATACATTCTTGCAGGCATAATTAACAGTTAGGAGTGCGGAAAATAAATTGCAGAAATGTAAATCTAGCTATTACAAGGCGCGGGTCTATACATCGCCAAAAACAAAAACCCGTTTGGAAAATAAAGTGCGAGAATTTAAATAAGGCGATAAAATCCTAATTAACTATTACATTTCCCGAGCAGATACAAAATAATGAATTAAAAAATAAATACGCGCGAAAGATTGAATTGGGAACGTCTTAGGGTTTTGACCCTTTTTAGAAAAGCATTGAATTTTGTCCCTTTTTGCAATTAATTAAAAATTAAGCCTAATTACTAATTAATTAATTAATTAAAAAAATGTTTTTTTGTGTTTTTGTGTTTTTAATGAGAATAAAGAGAAAATAAATAGAAATTAAAAGTTAGCAAAAACCTAATTCTAAATTGTTTTTATTTATTGTAAAAAAGTATTAAAGTTAATTAATTAAACTAATTTAATTTAATTTACATTTATTTACAAAATAAGTTAATAAATAATAAAATGTTTTTTTTTTGTTTTCTGAATTTTATGGGAAAAATTAGTTTGTTAGGTTAACTAACAATAATGATAATAATTAAAAAAAAGAAATTATAAGGAAAAGAAAAAATAAAAAAAGTAACAAAACCATGGGGGGTGATGACCCATTAAGGAGGTGTTGACTGGAAATTTTAGGCCCATGAACATTCAAGCCTGATTGACTTTTGGAATTGACTGCATGTGCATTGACCAGATAGCATGGTGTTCCCTTTTTTGGCCTTTGGATCAGTCTGTTGAGACACTTGGCACGCTGGATGAGTGAGGTTTATGGTGGAATACATGGAAAGCGCTGCATGGGAATTTGTTAGGAAAAATAATATTGAGATTTGGGTGGACCTGGGAATCGAACCCAGGTCCCAACGTTTGCAGAACACCTGGCCAACCACTCAACCACTTGAACGCATTTGTTAGAATAACAAGAAACAAATATAATATACAATAAACACGTTATATGCTGAACAAAAGAAAAGTAGCACGCATATTTTGAATGAGCCAATGGGATGCAAGCACGTAATCGTCTTCTTCCTTTTCCTGCAAAAAATAGAGTTAGATAGCGGGGGTTTTAAACCCACACAAAACAACACGACGAAAAATAGCGAACAGGCCTATGGTTAATATAAATTGGGCGCGATAGTATCAATGTCTTTGTCTCATTCAGACGGTTTCAACCATATGCATCATGAGGCTTAATTTTTCTTATATGGGAAAGCCCCAATTTGGAAATTGAAGAACCCTAACATTTGTCAATGGTGATTTCTGATTCTATGTGTTTCAATGCAATTGACTTATGCCAAAAGATTCCTGTGGATTCAAGCAACACAAAAATAACAAAAAATCATATGAATGATGCATATATTTTGAGTTTCGATTCTGAACAAGTTTGACAAACCGTGGGACTGTGGTGGACGATTCCTTGAGTTCTAGCAAGTGGTTTTGATCCCAAATCACTCTTGAAGCTTCCAGCGATATGTATGAATCTTTAAATCTCCTTGAAAGGGCCTCTAAGGTGGAATTCAGTTTCAAACTTTCTTTGACTTTTTTCAATATGGTAATGGCCGTTTGTGCAGTGCTTAGGTCGTGAATAAGGTATGCAAGGCTTTATTATGTATGTCTCAATGAATTTAGGTCACATTATGAGCTAATGATCCCTTGTATTGATGTTTTGAGATTCTTCATAACCACCATTAAAGGACTTTCCAAGTTTGTTCAAATTTTGAATTTTATGCATAATTGAGCTTGGCACGATTTTGGAAGATAGCATATGATACATAAAAGTCATTCAAACCACAAAGATGCCATTTAATTAATTTTTAGATTTTATTTGAATATTTATGGATTTAAAATGAATTAAATCAATAAAAATTAAATAAAATAGAAAAATAATTATTTGGTCTTGAAATTGATCATGGGACACGTGGGTGGCATGACAAAGCTGAATCAAGTGGAAGAAAGTGGGCCCTTTTGTCAAAAATTGAAGTTTCAAGGATAGTTGACTTTTTCCATTTCACAAAAATTTCCCAACTTCTCCAATGCATATCTTGCTCAATTTTGATCATATGAACATGTTCTTGGACATTTTGGAAAGGCCTTGAAGTCCTCTAACCAATGCCTTTGGTCCCATGTCATTTTGATTTACCAATATCAAGTTATGGTCTTTGACTTAAAGTGCCTTTTTGTTGACTTTTGAAAATTACCTATAATGTTGAAATTGATAACTTTTTGTGAGAGCATTTCTTGGATTTGGAATGTGAATATGAGTTGTAGGAAATGTCCTCCCCTTCAAAATAAGCATTGGATGGGATTTTTTTGATGAACCATGAAAACGTTATGCCTTGGTCAAGTTACAGTTGACTTTTCAGCTGTCCAAAAATGGAAACTTTTGCATCTTGATGATTTTTGAGCCATGCTAGTGGAATCATGATCAAGACTTGATCAAATGATGATTGTGGCTTCAAAATAAGATGTTGACCAAAAATTTTGAATTTTGACTGCCAAATGACCATTTTACCCCTACAGTTGATTGTGAAGCAAATGAGGCTTTTGACTGTGCAACTTGACCCTGTGAGCCTTGAAACTTGGCATGTGGATGCTTGGCAATGTATATAGGCACATGAGACTTGTTTGAGACATTGAAAACCCCAACTTCTTTGTAGGAACCAAAACCCTAATTTTGACTGGCTTAGGAGGATGGTTTGAACTGTGCAACCCTTGAGTAGACTTGAGCAAATTGAGAAGATGCTTTGTCAAAACTTGGAAGAATATGGGAGGGCAAATTTTGGGGTACAACACATAGTTTGATTCTACAACCCTGGATTAGAGTTTTGATGATAACAAAATACAAAGAACAAATAAATACAAAGATATATACAAAGAACAAATATGCTCCTTAAAATATGTTTTGTATATGCAGAAGTTCTGATGGAATCAGCATCAGAAGATAAGCTGAAGTATTACACGCTGAAAGCAAAACAGGTTTTACGCTGAAGTTTGATGACCAGAATCTGCGCTTAAACAAGTACACTCTGACTCTGAACAAAGACATCTCAACTAAGTCATCAACACTCTGAAGCGTTATCAGCGGTTAAAGCAAAGAAGACTTTGAGGCGTTATTAATTATTCAAGACAAATTTAAATGCGAATGACTTTCTTCAGACAAGATCTTCTACAAAAGGAAAGTGTGCTATTAACATTAAACTTGCTTTATGGACAACGTTTCTGCCTTGCCTATATAAACAAGTCTGCTTATGAAAGAAGCACGTATGTACGCATACATCAATTTGTAGAGAATTCCAAACCACGCATATTCAAGCTCTAACAAATTTATTCTATTCTAAGCTTAACCTGTGTAATTATCACAGTTGTGATATACTGTTTTTTTAGAAAACAACAACACAATCTTGTTCAATTATTTGTAAAAGATTTCCTTGAGATTAACCGGTTTGTGGTTGTACTCAAGAAGACTTTAACAGTTGTTAAAGTAGCTGTTGTAATCCTTTGAGATTAGTGGATTAAGACCTCGTTGGAGAGAGGCGAAATCACCTTGACGGGTGGACTGGAGTAGTTTGAGATCAAACGAACCAGGATAAAAATATTGTGTCATTAAGCTGTTTTTATTTAAATTTTTCAATTCAACCCCCCCCCCCCCCCCTTCTTGTGTTTTTCACATCTTCAATAGGGTCCCTAGAAACATATCCATCAGCTCCCTATCAGACAGGGGAGGCTGGACTCTTCCTGCTAAGTCCCTCCACTTCTGAGAATAGTCCTTAAAGCCCTCACTCGAACCCATAGACATATTTTGGAGTTGTGTAAGGGTGGGAGAAAGGTCTGCGTTGTACTGGTACTGCTTGTAGAAAGAAGCGGCCAGGTCCTCCCAATTACGAATGTTGGCTCCTTCCAGCTGGTAGAACCATTCTAGCTGAGTTCTGGACAGACTATCCTAAAAGAAGTGGACCCACAAGTCCTTGTCAGCGGTGTGAGGCTGCATTTTCCTCACATAAGATCGGAAGTTCATCTTGGTACATGAGACCCCATCATATTTTGCAAATACTGGCCCCTTGAACTTTTGTGGGATAACAACCCCAGAGACCAAACCCAGCTCTTCAAAATCCAGACCTGGTACCTTCCCGACCTCCATTACATTCAAGTGATCCTCCAGATTTTTGTATTTTTCATCAGCAGGAGGATACTGCTCCTCATCATAGTCGGATTCATCATTAGATTCCTTGGGACTGGAGTCTTCCTCTCTTGTTTCCTCATCTTGACTGTTTCCTCCCCTTGAAGAAGTTATCGGTTCAGAGGCCTGCTGCACTGGTCCTCTGATCCTCCTTCCCGGATTCACTAAACCAGTTGGCTTCTTTAGCTTCTTCTTCTATTTAATAAGAAGGGCTTTCAGTTTTTCTTTCCCCTTGGTCAGATCCATGATCATCTGTTGAAACTAGGCATTCTGAGTCTACAGATCCTTCACTGTTTGTTCTAGAGCCATTGCTGAAATAAATAGCAAAGATGATGAGAAACCTGCTATGAAACATGCTTATGAAATGATATGTATGATATATGTATGCGATGTTTTCAAGGATTTCTAAGACTCAAATTTGCTTAAACAAAAGATAGCAAATGTTAATTGCATCAAGAAGTTTTTATTGGTCACAACGATGCCCCTTGGGTTTACAAAGGGAATAAAGCAACAATAAAAATTCCAAAGCAAAATAAAGACTTCAAGCTTCCCACGGACGCATCCTTTTTGGTGTAATGTAGGCATTTATGCTCCTCTCCTCATGAAGTAATCGGGTGAATTCTAGAACCTTCTTCTCGTTAGCATAGAATTAGGATTCGAAAGTATCTCGTTCTTCTTTGAGTTAGATCCAGGATTTTTGTAGCTCCTCAAAGTCAGTTGGCATATCGGGATGAAGAACAATGTAAGGAGTGTCTCCTTCAACAATTGGCTCCATAATCACAGGTAAGATGGTGGGGTAAGGCATCATAAAACATTGAGCACGAGCTCGTACCCATTTGAGGTAAGGCTCAAGAGGGATGGAATTCTTGTGCCCCGGTGTCTTGCTGTCAACTCTGTTCATCATCCCCCAAGCTCGAATGAACCTCTTGCGACAACCCTGAACATCATTCTCATAGTCAAACACGATTCCTTGGATGAGTGTGTCGTGAGGACCATCCCTTCTAGCATAACCAAATTGTCGCAGCGCCAAGAAAGGACTATAAGTGATTCCTCCCCTAATGCATAAGAGAGGGACATTAGGGAATTCCCCACAGCGATCAATGATAGTGATACTCTCCAAGAATCGGGAACACCAATGAATATCCAAATGTGTAAGGGACATCAGCCTATGAGACCATCTCATACACTGCTCATTCTTCAAAATAAACCAGGGTAGGTGCAAAATAAACCACCTAGCCAATAGTGGAGTGCAACACAAAATGGTCCCTCTTCTCTTTAGAGTGCGAGTATGCAGAGAGTGTAGAATATCCCCAAGTAAAGTAGGTACCGAATTATGAGACTGAAAAATCTTAACCGCATTCACATCTATGAGTTGGTCCGTGTTAGGGAATAATACCATCCCATATATGAGAAGGGCCAACACTTCTTCAAACTCTTGTAAATCCAGGCTATCCCAAAAATGGCAAGCTTTCTCAAATAAAAATTTAGCTGGAAATCCTTGGACACTTCTTCTGGTTTCCCAATTTGCCACTACGTCAGACCGTTGTAAAGATAGAGCTTGAGCAATCTCTTCAGGCTTTGGGTCTCTTTCCATACTGTTGAATGGTAGCTGATTAAGGATAGGTACTCCCAATAACTGAGAAAACTCCTTGACAGTAGGCACTAGCTGGTAATCCAAAAAAGTGAAGCAGTGGTGCAACGGGTCAAAGAACTGAAAGAGCACCTTTAACATTTCTTCGTCAGGGGTTGAAGTGACAAAGTTGAGAAGTCGACCATGTTTATCAGTGAAGGAAGAGCTTTCGGGAATTCTTGATGCTAATTCCTTGAGTTGAGGAGGTATTTTCACAAGGTTGATTTGGATAGTGTTCCTGCGGGCGGATGTCATGTCCTACAAAACAAGACAAAGATAAGCCCTAGAAAAACCTTGAAATGGTTAGTATGATATGCCATGTTATGATGTCATGAATATGCTAAGAAATCACTGATATAGCAAGAACAAGAAAATCACACCAAAAACCTTAAGTTTAAGGTTTGCATGGGTTTTAAGGTCATACCCTCTTGAAGTTGGATTGGTTCAACTTGTCCTATAAATAGTAATCGGGTTCTAAGGGATCTCAATATCTCTGATCTTTCCCACAAGTTTCATTCTGATAGGCGACTGACTCGCAACCAAACAAAACTCGGGAGTCAAATCTCAATGAGTGTAGCATCGAGTATCCGCCGACTTTGGGAATACACCAAAGACGGCCATCTCGCTACGTCCTAATGGCCAAGTTGTTTATTTAAAGGTTCTAAGGTCAGTTGACGCTTCATGATACTACACAGGGTCCCTGTATTCTCCTTGATTAACTCAAGGGCTACCGGTACCAACCAAAGTGTCGCATCAACATAGCCATCGCTTTAACCGTGTCGGTATATGCCACACAGTTTCCATGATCTATTGCTACTTAACTAATAGGTTTCCCCATATTCGGGTGTAGGATCTATAGTAACCCAAATAATCCCTTAAAAGTAAAGCAAACAAACAAACAAACAATTTAGAAATAATATAGACCCTAAGGTAAACCCCACTTTAATAATACTCCCTAGCAGAGTCGCCATTTCTTTTACACGGTGACAGAACCGACTGTTTAATATGTTGGTTTTGCATATTTTGTTTGCAAATGTGCGGTAAGCAAGAGTTGCCGCCGTCTTTTCTTTTATCCAAATTAAGGAAAGGGTGAAAAGAACAGAAAAAATACCTTTTCGAGATTTTCTGAGTAACTCCGTGGTTTTCCACGGACTCTTAGAGGTTTGCTCATTTTGAAAATGCTTTTGTGCTTTGTGTTTGAAAATGTTACGACTTTGTGCAGCGATTTGCTTTGTTTTTAACTCTTGTATTTGTCCTCAAGAGTGTTAACAAAGCAAATGTTTTGAAATGTCTTTTGAAAAGTAGTTTTTTGTGTGTAAGTGCAAAAAGTAGTTTGAGCAAACTTCTAACATCTATCTACTTGGTTATACTCGAAAAGGTAATTCTTTTCCTCTTTTCCTTTAGATAGTAATATCCTACTATTAGTGGGTAGGTAGCCTTATCGTTGGATGTTAAGGGACAATCGAAGGGACGTCACAGTCACGAAGGCAATTATAGAGATGCTTTATCAATTCTGTTTTTAGGGGCTAGATCATTTACCAAGAAGGCAACTGTAAGGTCATCGAGGGACTATGATCTTTTGATTTTTACGGGTCTTTGCTAAAGCATTCCTGCCTCATGACTGTTTTTTAAAGGCAACCAAAGTGGGCGTACCTTAGAGGTGCTTGTGTGCAATTGTGTTGTGTTTCGGTTATTTTTTGTCTTTCTATTAAGTTTGCTAGCGTTTGATTATTAGTCTTATCGTACAAGCCTAATTACTAACAGTTAATATGAAAAGCAGTAAAAAATGCAGAAAATAGAGGTCTTACGCTATTACAGTGCTTCGGGGAGGGGATTTACATTATACAAGAATAAAGGGGATAAAGCAGTAAAAATATCCTAATTTATCTATTACATCTGGTAGGCAGATACAATAATGATAAAAAATACGGAATTAAATACCCACGCGTGAAAATAGAAAAAAACATCTAAAAAATCCTAAAGAAAAGAAATCCTTTTTTTTTGTTTTTTAGTATAAAAGAAAACAAACCTAGGTCTATTTAATTTAATTTTTAAGAAAAAAAATATTAAAATAATTAATTAATTAATTTACAAAAATTAATTTAATTGGAAAAACCAACTAGCCTAATATTTTTGATTTTAATGTTAATTTAAAAAAGATAAAAAAATTAGAGAAAAGAACCGAAGAGTAAAAATACAAATGGGGCACCCTTCGATTGCAAGAAAAAGGGGGGTTTCGATCCCAGGCAAATTATGCTCTTCGATTGGGCTAAGAAAACAAGCATGACTAGCCTTCGATCCAGGGAAGGAGGTCGTCTTTTGATTCTGGAGGTCATGACTTTCGATCCAGGGAGGAGATGCCTCCTTTGATCTGGGATGCTACACCTGCAGAAGTACGATAGCGAAACGAAATACAGGCCCTGGGTATCAAAACCCAGGTCCTTCGATCATGTGTTTGCTGGGTCTTCTTAGGCCATGTCTGCAGCAAATGTTAGCAAACAAAGAACATGACCTAGGTGTCAAACCCAGGCCTTTTGTTACTGTCTAGGATGGAAAATAGAAAGTAACAACAAGTAATGGTGTGCTATGAAAATGCAAAGCTGGACAGTTTACCCTTTCTTATCAACAGATTGAGTCTTCGATTTGGGTGCTTGCTGGAGGTGAGCACCTTTGATCTGGGGCTTCTGTACGTGGCTGATTCTTGGAGAATTCTGGCAACTCTTGATGGATTTTATGGGCAGCCTCTCTCCAAGGTTTTTTCGTCCTCTCCTTTTTGCAACATTTGTGACCTCTTTATATAGAGTGGGTAGGGGGGATAAGAAGGCAAAGATTTAAACAGCCTTGATTGTGTTTGAAAGCCTTGAGTGGGAATTTTTAACGTTGGCCAAACACATGGGATCTTGTCTCCCTTTTTGAATTTTGAATGATATGTAACTGTCCTTCGAATGCCCTCCTTCGAATTCTCTTCTGAAGCTCTTTCGAATGGCTCTCGCGAAGCTCCTTCGAATGGCTCTTTTGGAATGTCAATCGAAGGGCCTTTGCTCTGATGCCCCAATCGAAGGAAGCTCTGATGCTCCAATCGAAGGAAGCTCTAATGCCCCAATCGAAGGAAGCTTTGATGCTCCCATCGAAGGAAGCTCTGATGCTCCAATCGAAGGAAGCTCTGATGCTCCAATCGAAAGAAGCTATGATCCTCCAATCAAAGGAAGCTCTGATGCTCCAATAGAAGGAAGCTATGATGCTCCAATCTAAGGAAGCTCTGATGCTCCAATTGAAGGAAGCTCTGATTCTCCAATCTAAGGAACCTCTGATACTTCAATCGAAGGAACTTTTAGGAATGATAACCGAAGGACCTGTTGTAAGGCCAATCGAAAGGCTTTGTTGTCATGCCAATCGAAGGATCCTTGAAAAAACTACTCACAAATTTTCCTTTTCCTTAGGCAAGAGTTTGTGACCAACAATGTAGGGTAATATCTTGGAAAACATGAGAGGGCAAATTTTGGGGTACAAAAGGTACATGCAAGGACAATTCAGCTGGAGATGCCTTATTCTCGTGAAGAACCTATACTTGATATGTTTATGAGAACTACTCCCCCTCCATTAGATAATGTGGAAGAACTTTAGTTTTCCTTGGTTAGGATACATCAAGAGAAATAAGCATGGAAGAATAAGTACCATACTTTGAAGGTATCCTACTCAACGAAATTGAAAGAGAAAGATGACTTGATCGAGATTCTTGAGAGTCATGATGTGGAGATGATGGAGAAGCAATAGGATTTATTTTCCTCTAGATCTCATCCAAGTCTCAGTCACTAATTTTCCAATTTTGGCAATTGGGAAGAAGCCACCGACAAATATGTAGAAGAGAAAAAGAAATTGAAGGCTCGGATTGCAAGACTCAGGGGAAAGCATCAGTGCGTGGAGAGATCTTCATCAGCTTTAGCTCCTTAGGATTTTTTAGACTCTATCTTTATTCTATTATACTTGGGATTATTGAAACTTGTACTAAAAGTTTTAATCCATTTCGAAATAATTATTAAAATGAAATTTTCAGTAACCCAAAAATGTTAGTGCTTTAATATTTGTAATTGTCTATAATTCTTTGAGTTCCTTGGATAAACACAAAAAATCATATGCATTGCATATCATCCATCATTTTTGCACATATTTTTTTCATTCCTATTGATACCATGTGTTTTACTTGTTTCTCTGCTTCGCTCAGACGACAAGTTGTCTCATCACTATAATACTCGGGTTAATTCTAGAAAGAATATGGAAAACCTTGAACAAGAGAATCGCGAGTTACACAAAGAAGTTACTTATTTGAGGGTTAGTATGGCCAATCTGACTGCTTTGGTGAAATTGTTTGTGGTTGCTCAGAATCATCCATCACCTCCTCCTCTGTCTCCTCATGATGCTCAGCCACAATAAACAACCATTATATCTGAGGTTGTCAGTTCCCATCTCTATTACTCTAATTACTGCTACTCAATTTCGTATGCCTCGCGGTTACCCGTGGGAATGCATGAGAATTTCGTACCAGAAGGATACAATCCTGCTGCTCAAATTGCTCCATTTGCTCAGACTGCTGCTGTTTCTGCACCTCCTGTGGTGCATGCTGCTCCTGTTGCCAAAAATTAGATTCGTCATGCTACACCTCCTACAATGAATGTTATACCTGTTACTAATGATGAAGTTTATCATCCTACTCCTACACCAAGTGAATGTTTGGGCTTCTATGACTGATTGGATGACTTTCAGGATCAATTCAATGAAATGCAGAAAGAAGTGAAGCTCCCCGAGGGAAAGAGTTATTTAGACAGAATGTCAGTGACCTCTGCTTAGTTCCTAATGTGAAAGTGCCAGCAAAGTATAAGGTGCCAAAATTTTAGAAGTACAAGGACAACTCTTGTCCCCGTGACTACCTGGTGATGTATATCAGAAGGATGTCCACTCATACTTATGACCAACGCTTGCTTATTCATTTCTTATAGGATAATTTAATAGGTGCTGCTTTGAAATGCTATATGGGATTTGACAGTATAAGTAAAATATGTTTATGGAACTTGACCATGACCAATTGAGAGTGATAACTCAGAAGGATAAGGAGTCATTTAAAGAATATGTGCAGCGATGGAGCGAAGTTGCTGTCCAGGTGGTACCCCAGATGAGAGAGCAAGAAATAACCAAGGTCTTCCTGAAAACCCTTGGATAATTTTATTATGAAAGGAAGGTTGCAAGTGCACCGAGTGATTTAACAGAAATGGTAAGTATGGGTGTTCGTCTAGAGGAAGCTATCAGGGAAGGGCGCTTGACAAAAGAAGAAGGATCTAGTGGGACAAGGAAATCATCATATGGGTATTCTAAGAAGAAATAAAGTGAAACAAACATTGTGGTTGAGGAAAGAAAGGTTAGACCTCCGAGAAGACATCATCAGTACCAACAACGAGTTGCTTCTATGACCCCAGTCATCAATATAGCTCTGAATACTGTTACCTATCAGAGAACACCTCCTCAAAGTAATCAAGAGCAAGGTCAGAAAAAACAGAAGCTTTTTATCATATTCCAATGAGTTATGCATAATTGTTTTCGGCTTTAATTCATAAGAAATTGGTGCAGACTATGCCTCCCCCTGCTACACCTTCACCTTTACCATGGTATTTCAAGGCAGGTCAGACTTGTGCTTTTCATCAAGGAGCCCCTGGGCACAACATTGAAAATTGTTATCCCTTGAAGTCTGAAGTGCAGAAGATGGTAAGATCTGGTCTCCTGTCTTTTAAGGATGTTGGTCCCAATGTAAAGGATAACCACTACCAAAATATGAAGGTGGAAGTGCTATAAATATGGTTGTTGGTTGTCTTGGGGATTTCCAAATTTTTGATATCAATCTGTTCAGAGGTGACTTAGTGAAGATGCATGTTGATCTCTATGAATTCAGTTATTATACACATGACCATGCTGGTTTTAGTATTTGCAATTCATATATCCACATATGCGATAAAGTGAGAGCTGATCTTCAAGAAATGATGGATGGGGGTCTTATCCACATAATCAGACCAAGGGATAAATATGAAGATGACGTGAATATGGTTTATGGTTTCCCTTGAGAATTCTGGATTTTTTATGTGAATTACATGAATGGTGATTTGGTGCAATTGCATGCTAAATTTTGTCACATGGATGGCCAGGAGGTGCATCATTACGGGTCTTGTCAGATATGTTGTAGGGATTCCCGTGGTTGTTTTGTTGTAATAAAGAGGTGTTCAATTGTTGTTAGATAATAGTACTATCAGAGTCATAAGAAATATAGATGATTATAATGGAGTTAATGTGATTGAAGACTACTCAGTTGAGGCCATGTCAAATAATAAATATGTTTCTGCTAATGAGTTCTTTTCTTCTGATGAAGGTATATTTTCTGATAATGATTTTGCGATACCTGAGTATTCTGAAGAAGTATGGGTGAATGTCATTGTGCCGTGTTTTGGTGTTCCTGCTCTAGTAGAGATTAAGTACCACAACAAGCCTAATTTAGCTCCCGTAGTTATTTGTATGCCCGATCCCGTCCCATATGAATCACATAAAGTTGTGCCTTATAAGTACAATGCAACTATCCTGGAAGATGGTGTGGAAATTCCTATCTGAACTTTGTCCAATGTTGAGAATATTGCTGAAGCTAGTCGGGTAACTCGCAGTGGTCGTGTCTTTTCACCTACCTTTTAATGAGATGTTAATGCTGGAAAAAAGATTGTTGAGACTTATGCCGAGCCTAAGAAAGTGGAAGGAGGATCTAGTGGCGCCACCTTGGAAAAGGATGTTGATGATCTCTTGAAAATCATCAAGTTGAGTGATTACAAGATTGTGGATCAGCTATTACAGACTCCCTCTAAGATTTCCATTTTAGCCTTGTTTATGAACTCCTCTACTCATTGGGTATCTTTGATGAGGGTGTTGGATCAAGCTTTTGTTAAAAGTGATATGTCCCTGGATAAATTCAACCGTGTTGTGGGGAATATTACATCTTGTAACAATCTGAGATTTTGTGATGGCGAGTTGCCTGATGAAGGAAGAAACCATAACCTGGCTCTACATATATCTATGAATTGTTAGAATGACTCTTTGTTCAATATGCTGATAGAAAATGGATCTGCTTTGAATGCCATACCAAGAAGCACTCTCATGAAGCTCAAATACCAGGGAACTCCTATGCACCCTAGTGGCATTATAGTGAAAGCTTTTGATGGTTACATAAAATCCATCATCGGAGAAGTGGATATACCTATTCACATAGGTCTACACCTATTCCAAATCACTTTTCAGGTTATGGATATTATCCCCACCTATAATTGTGTATTGGGACGACCATGGATCCATGAAGCATGAGCTATTACTTCAACCTTGCATCAGAAGCTGAAATTTGTTCGTGAAGGAAAGGTAGTCATTATGAACAGAGAGCAAGCTCTGTTGATATCTCATTTGTCTTCCTTTAGCATCATAGAAGCTGATGAATCTGCTGTTGTAACTCAGTTCCAAGCTTTCTCCATTGATAATATAAGAAAGAATGAAGATTATATC
This sequence comes from Vicia faba, assembly GCA_948472305.1. NCBI lineage: Eukaryota > Viridiplantae > Streptophyta > Magnoliopsida > Fabales > Fabaceae > Vicia > Vicia faba. The sequence continues at coordinate 325,323,088 of OX451741.1, read as the reverse complement.
GCCTCATTTAAAGATGCGCAGTAGGTAGTGCAGAAAGGCTCTAGAAAGGTGTGGCATAAGGTTATTAATCCACCTGTGAAGAGGAATGGGGCTGGTTTGGGTTTCTCCATGAAGAAGGAATTTATGAAGCCGAAGTCCACTTTGAGTAAATATCAAGACATCTTTCACAGTGCAGGATATCTTTATCCGACTACTCCAAGGATCAATGTTATTCTCGATGATGAGTCAGAGTAAGAGATGTCGAACTTCGTGGCACATGGAGTCAGAATCCAAAATTAGATCACTGTTGTTGTTCCTTCTTGCATTCACATTGCGAAGTAATTTGTTTTTTGTTTATCTTTTCAAAAAAATATCTCACTCTGCCCAAGGTGGAATTAATGATTGTATGGGCGTATCTTTTGTTTTGATTTTTAAGATCATTAATAAAATTTGTTTTCGATTTCTAAATTATGTCTTTATTTTATGTTTTTTCTTGGAAAAGGGTAATCAGAAAAAGCCTTTTGAAATAAATAATAATTGTAAATAAATCTGCATAATCACTTGTTACATGTGTCAATTTCTAAAATCAATCATAAATCATATGTGCAAATTAATTAAAAAACTCGTTGAGTCCTGCTCCCTCTCCCAACTTTGAATATCCTTTGTATGTGGCTAAAGAAGAAGAATATGATGAAATCCCATAAGAGGTTTCACGGATGCTTGAGCGTGAGGAAAATGCCATTCATCCGTATAAAGAGCTGTTGGATATGATTAATTTTGGTTCAGATGAAGATCCAAAAGAAGTCAAGATTGGGGCACTGCTTCATCCTGAGGTAAAGAGCAGGTTAATTGAGTTGCTGAAAGAGTATATGGATATCTTTTCTTGGACTTATCAAGACATGCATGGTTTGGATACCGATATTGTGGAACACTATTTTCTGCTTTAGCTAGAATGTCCATCGATCAAGTAGAAGCTGCGAAGAACTCATCCTTATATGCAGTGAAGATTAAAGAAGAGGTTTTGAAACAAATTGATGCTAGTTTTCTTGTGACATCAGTGTACCCTCAGTGAATTGCCAATATTTTTCCAGTAGCAAAGAAGGACGAAAAGGTCCGCATGTGCGTTGATTATAGAGATTTAAATAAAGCAAGTCTGAAAGATGACTTCCCATTGCCACATATTGATATATTGGTTGATAGTACATCAAAATTCAAAGTGTTCTCGTTCATGGACAGATTTTCCGGATACAATCAAATTAGAATGGCTCCTGAGGACATGGAAAAAATAACATTTATCACACCCTGTGAACATTCTGTTATAGAGTGGTGCCCTTCGAGTTGAAGAACGCTGGTGCAACGTACCAGAGGGATATGACAACCCTATTCCATGATCTGATGCATAAGGAAATTGAGGTATATGTTGATGATATGATCGCCAAATCCCAGACTGAGGAAGGCATATAGAGGATTTGTTGAAGTTGTTTAAGAGTTTGAGGAAGTATTGTCTATGCTTTGAATCGAAATAAGTGTGCTTTTGGTGTTCGTTTAGAAAAGTTACTAGGTTTCATTGTCATCCAAAAAGTAATTGAAGTTGATCCTGATAAAGTTAAGGCAATTCAGGAAATGCCTGCACAAAGAACTGAAAATAAAGTTAGAGGCTTCCTTGGACGTTTAAATTAAATTTCCAGATTTATTTCCCATATGAGTGCAACATGTGAACCAATCTTCAAGTTGTTGAAGAATGATCAAGGTTGTGTGTGGACGGATGATTTCCAAAGGGAATTTGAAAGCATTAAAGAGTTTTTTCTTGAGCCTCCTATCTATCTCCCCCCTGTTGTAGGAAGACCGTTGTTTATGTATCTGATTGTGTTAGATAATTCCATGGGCTGTATTTTGGGACAACAAGATGAAACAGGATGAAAAGAATATTCCATTTATTATCTCAGCAAGAAGTTCACTGACTGTGAGTCACAATATTCTATGCTAGAAAAAACATGTTGTGCTTTGCCCTGGGAGGAAAAGCGATTGCGGTAATATATGTTGAATCACATTACTTGGTTGATTTCCAAAATAGATCCAATTAAGTATGTTTTTGAAAAGTCTGCTCTTATTGGAAGAATTGCCCGTTGGCTGATGTTGTTGTCTGAATATGATGTTGAATATCGTACTCAGAAGGCTATTAAAGGAAATGTATTGGCAGAGTACGTTGCCCACCAACCAGTTGACGATTATCCGTCTGTTAAACATGACTTCCCTGATGAGGATGTGATGTATTTGAAAGTAAAAGATTGTGATGAGCCTTTGCCTGAGGAAGGTCCTGATCCTGAATCCCGGTGGGGTATGCTGTTTGATGGGGTTGTAAATGCTTATGGAAACGGAATTGGTGTTGTGATAATCACTCCCCATGGGTCACATATCCCCTTTACTTCAAGGTTGACATTTGATTGTACCAATAATATGGCAGAGTATGAAGCTTGTATTATGGGTCTTGAAGAGGCTATGGATCTCAAAATTAAAATTCTTGATGTATATGGTGATTTAGCTTTGGCAATAAAGCAGATCAAAGAAGAATGGGATACTCATAACACTGGCTTGATTCCCTATAAATATTATGCAAGAAGATTATTACCTTTCTTCAATAAAGTTGAATTCCATCATATTCTCAGAGACGAGAATCAGATGGAGGATACTTTAGCCACTTTGGCTTCCATGTACCAAGTGAATGCTTGGAACAATGTGCTGGAGGTTATAGTTTAACGTCTTGATAGACCAGCTCATATGTTTTCTACAGAGGGGGCGTCAGATGAAAACCTTTGGTATTATGATATCAAGCACTTCCTTCTGACTCAAGAATACCCACTTGGTGTGTCGAACAAAGATAGAAAGAAATTGAAAAGGTTGGCAGGTAGATTTTTCCTCAATGAAGATGTGTTATACAAAAGAAATTATGACATGGTCTTGCTCAGATGCATGGATAGACACGAAGCAGACATGTTGATGCACGAGAAGATGCTTAGGGAAGGTTACTATTGACTGACAATTGAATCTGACTGTTACAAGTTTGTGAAGAATTTCCATAAGTGGCAGATCTATGCTGACAAGATTCATGTACCTCCGACGCTTCTCAATGTTATTTCGTCCCTATGGCCTTTTTCTATGCGGGGTTTTGATATGATTGGAATGATTGAACCCAAGGCGTCGAATGGACATCGTTTCATCTTATTGGCAATTGACTACTTCACCAAGTGGGTGGAAGAAAATTCTTATGCTAACATCACTAAGCAAGTAGTAGTATGCTTTATCAAGAACAATCTTATATGTCGGTATGGTGTGCCAAGCAGGATTATCACTGATAACAGCTCAAATTTGAATAACAAGATGATGACAAAACTTTGTGAAGAATTCAAGATTTTCCATCACAATTCGTCTCCTTACATGCCTAAGATGAATGGAGTTGTTGAAGCTGCTAATAAAAACATTAAGAATATCATCCAGAAGATAGTTGTTACCTATAAGGATTGGCATGATATTCTCCCTTTTGCTTTGCATGTGTATCGTACATCTGTGTGCACTTCAACAGGGGCAACCACATTCTCTCTTGTGTATGGCATGGAAGTTGTGCTTCCCGTCGAGGTTGAGATTCCCTCTTTACGTGTAATAATGGAAACCAAGTTGTTTGAGGCTGAATGGGTCCAGAACAGGTTCGACCAGTTGAATTTGATTGAATAAAATAAAATGACGGCCTTGTGTCATGGTCATATTTATATCAGAAAATAATGAAAGAAGTTTTTCATAAGAAGGTCAAGTCTTGTGAATTCAGAGAAGGAGACCTCGTGCTCAGAAAGATCATATCTTTTAACGCTGATTCTAGGGGTAAGTGGACTCTAAATTATGAAGGCCCATATGTTGTCAAGAAAGCCTTCTCTAGTGGTGCATTGATTCTTGAAACTATGGATGGTGAGGGGTTCCCACGTCCAATGAATGTTGACACATTCAAGAAATACTTTTCCTAAAGAAATAAAAGAACAACTGGCTAAGTTGAAAACCCGAAAGGGCAGCTTAGGCAAAAAATAGTGTCTCGGTAGGCTGAAAACTCGAAAGGGAGATTTAGGAAAAAGTTATAGAAATAAACATAATAAATTTTCACGGTAGGTTGAATATCCGCAAGGGAAACCTAGGAAAAAGTTAGGGATTTCTCGGCAAGTAACTGCGTTAGAAAGGACTTGATCATTGAAGCAACAATCTTCTCAGATTCTCATCACACTTCAACTGAAGCCTCTGCTCAGGAGTTCAAAGTCGTTAGGGAGAATAGTGGTCATTGTATTTCAATGTATCTTTTCTATGTATTTACCATTTTCTAAAACTTTGTAATCATCCATGGAATCCCGCCACTTACGGACTACCAAAGTTTGAGCCTTTATCCAATTATTTGTAGTTCCTATTTTGTTCTGTTTACAAAAATTTAATTTATTATTGATAGTAATTTTCAAAACAAAAAGATTTAATAATAAAAATAGTTTTTGAAAAGAATTCACAAATTACTTTTTACTTCAGATTTTGTGATTCAAGTGGAACAATGGTGGTGATGCCAAGGATGGACGAACTCTGAAGTTCTGAAAGGATTCCCTAAGAGGTATCTTGGGATTACTCTTTCCGATATACGTATGATCCACTTGTGTTTTAGATAGTTGGATTTCATACCAATTGATATATGGTGGGATATTGGGTCTGTAATATCATTTTCCCCAGGTAAGTCTTGGTTCATAATTTCTCCAGATTGGTTATTTGGTTTTGGGTTTGTGTGGTTTGATACCTTTTATCTCGTATTCCCCAGTCAGGACTGGAATCCTTTGTTCGTTTGATGAAGCTCTTTCTCCCTATGTGTGTTGAGAACTGATGAATAATCTCTTGTAGGACATTGCTCTCTCCAGTTATGATATTGGTGTTTCTTGTGGGCTCCCTAGGTAGCCAGACAAGGGAAGTATCTTTTCTAAGAACTATTGAGACTGCTGTCAATTTTTTGGGTTTTCTCTCGCCAAGTGTTGAGTTTGATTTAAAATCCCTATAATTTCAACTTCTTGTTGTGTTGTTACCTTCTTAGATCCCCAAACAAAGCGAAGATGATGCTTCTCTCTAAAGTTGTTATCCCCATGAGGTTTTCTAATTTCTCCCCAGAGAAGTTTGCACAACCATTAATCTTGATATTGAAGATTGTATTTGGGATCCCCTCGACTACGTGGTGTTGTCTTCCCTAGTGAAGTCAGTATGGAATCCCTGGTTGTAGTCTACACGATATGGAATTATCTTCCCTAACGAAGTCTGTATGATATTCCGTGGTGAAGTCAGGAGGAGGGTGTTATATCTTTGCAATTGTATTGATTTATTGCTATCAGATTTGTTGCTTTGATTATTTTCAAGCCATGTTTCTTCCGGTTGGAGTTAAGTTGTGAAGTAGGAATTTGTTTCCTCAGTTGGTGCTTATTCACTTATGGAATCTTCATCATGGATGTGATTTAGCCGAGTGTTATCTTTACCCAAGTTGGTTTTGTCTGGTTATTCTCAGTGTTGTATCTCTATTTTTCCAGCATATACATAATTAACATTCATACATTAATACACATTAATGCATAACTAATTTAAAATTCATTGCTCATTTGCACTCATTAATTGTTTTTGTTGACATATTTTTCTCTTTGCATAGTTATGTTACCCTCTCTCCAACAGATTATCAACCTTAAGCAGAAAGTGTATAACTTTTCAATTTCCCCACTAAGTTATCCCTTGTGGAAGAATTTTCCTTTATCCTTTCTACCCAACTCATTATCTGGATGGAATTTGATCCTCATTTGAGTTTATTCCTCATTGGGTGGTGTCTTGGTTGGCTGTTTCACTCCAGTTTGTTCTTGGTTTGAATGTTGGTCCCTAACAACATTGTTATTTTGATTTCTGTAGGCTTTGAGCCCTGGATTGAGAATGTGCATGTATTTTGCACGTGAAGACTTTATCTCCTCAACAGGAATGTATTGGCACATCCCCAGGAAGTCGAGATTCATTTCCCAGTAGCGTTATCAAAATCCTCTTCATAAAAACCAAGTAGAAGGTCTCTTTATTTAGTAACCTATTCTTCTCCAATAAGTGTGTTAATGCCAGAGAATATTTGTACTTTGATGGATGGTAGTCTCTTCATTATGGGAGAAAGTTCATTTTTGAGATGTTTTACTCTGATGGATGGTAGCCTCTTTATTACGGGAGATAGTTCGTTGTCCATATGTTTAACTCCGATGGATGGTAGTCTCTTCATTATGGGTGATAGTTCGTTGTTGAGATTTGTACTCCTATGGATGGTAGTCTCTTCATTATGGGAGATAGTTTGTTGTACAAATTTGCACTTCGATGGATGGTAGTCTCTTCATTATGGGAGTTAGTTCGTTGTTGAGATTTGTACTCTGATGGATGGTAGTCTCTTCATTATGGAAGATAGTTCATTATTGAGATTTGTACTTCGATGGATGGTAATCTCTTCATTTTGGGAGATAGTTTGTTGTTGAGATTTGTACTTTGATGGATGCTAATTTCTTCATTATGGGAGATAATTTGTTGTTGAGATTTGTGCTCTGATGGATGGTAGTCTCTTCATTACGAGAGATAGTTCATTGCTGAGACTTGTACTCCGATGGATGGTAGTCTCTTCATTATGGGAGATAGTTCTTTGTTGAGGTTTGTACTCTGATGGATGGTAGTCTCTTCATTACGAGAGATAGTTCATTGATGAGATTTTACTCTGATGGATGGTAGTCTCTTTGTTATGATAGATAGTTCATTGTCGAGATTTGTACTCCGATTGATGCTAGTTTCTTCATTACGGGTGATAGTTCATTGTTGAGATTTGTACTCCGATGGATAGTAGTCTCTTTATTATGGGAGACAATTCGTTATTGAGATTCACTTTGCTCCAATAGAGTTAATTTTTTTCCAATCATAAGTACTTGTGCCAATCATTTGTTACCTACCTTAATATTGTTATTTACATGTAATATCTTACCGCTTCTGTTTGCATCATTCGGGTTGTTAATTTTCGATCCCATGTAAGTCGACATCACTCTCTTTTTGCAATCCCCTCTAGGAGCGGGTAGTTCGCAGTTATCTGGCGATCATTGTCTTCCATTATTTTTTCCTCATTTATAGAGTTAGTGATGCCTTATCTTCTCTTTGGGGTTTCCCCAGTAGAGTTGAGTCTTTTGTTCCCCAGCAATTTATTTTCCTGGTCGGACTCTCTTTTTGATCTATTGTTTTATCTTCTGCTTACCCAATGGTGTTCTGTGTCACCTTTGGAGTTGGTTGTTTGCATTCATGATCATAAGCATTTCATGGCATCTTAGGGCAAAAAATAGGGTTTGTTTTGTAATTAAGTATCTTCAATCCCGTCAAGACAAAGATTTTAACCTTCGTATCTTGGGATAGAAGACACTTAAATAAGGGAAACTGTTATACCCAAATTTTCCCCCTAATATTTCTCATCATCTCACTTTCATCAGTACATTAAGATCACACATTAGGGTTGGTTCTCTCTTTTTTCTTTCTTTATCCTATCTTTAATGTTTCTCTTGAGCGATCACCAAGCATCTTGAAATGTGTATCTTGTACATGTGTTCTATTAACTAACATCAATATGTGTATATATGTTTCTTTGAATGTTCATATTGTAGGTGATCACAACTGCATTCATCTCACCATCTAACCTAGGGTTTTGAGGGGTGGTTCTCAGTCAAATGATTTTTCAATGGATTACAAGAGCTTAAATCTTCAAGGTTGTGTCTATGTCATCAAATATTTGTGGTTCAAGGAGCTCTCTCACTTTATTTAGGTCAAGACCTCCTCAAAGTTGGTGGTGGCATTCATCAAGAAAATTCATAGGTTCATGTGTTTATTATAATGCCTTCTTCAACAAGCTTCATTGAGACTTAAGCTCCATCTATGAATTTGATTCAAGACAAAATCATTTCAAGGCCTCTTATGATTCATAATGCTTTATTTTTCCAAGAAAGTCCAAAGAGATTCAAGGTTGGTTCAACAAGTTTGATCTAATTGAGAAAATGCTTGATTCAGTGATCACAAGTGCATAATTCTCTCAACTTTCAACATTTGGAGTTGGTTCATTTTTATATGGATTTTTATCATCATCAACAACAACCTCTCTTCACATGGCAAGATCCAACTGTGCAAGAAAAATCATCAAAAGTTGAAAGGGGTTTCAAGTCAGTTTGACACTCTCTGAGCTAGGGTGTGTTAACTACTAAGGACCATATCTTGCTCATTGTTTGAGATTTTTAATTGGTTCCAAAGCCATGATTCTCTTTAAAGGTTCCTTAACAAACTCTCTTTATAAATCTAAGGCTAATTTTCAATGGAAGATCACTAATAGTTGAAAAAGACTACAAGTATCCTTGAAAGGCCTTTGAATTTTATCTCCTTGAGCCCATTCCTTTTCCACAATAGTATTTTGGATGTCTACTACAACTGTGTTTTTATGTTCAAGACTTGAGGATGCTTGGAAAGTGGTTGAAGATTTTAAAAGATTATAGGTCTTTTGTGAACTTCCCCAAATTTGTTCATCATCTTCCAAAGACCATAACTCTTTCAATTTTCATGATTTTTTAGTGATCTCAATTCCACAATTCAATTCAAGAGATCTACTTCATATCATCTTCAGATGTCAAGACCAAATTTTGAGTGAAAGTTAATGTAATGTTGAAGAACATTATAGGTCATTTTTAAGTTCAACACTTAGAATTTTTCTAAGTTCAAAATATCAGTGTGTTTTTCACAAATTCAAATGGACATAACTTGCAGCTCAATCATCCAAATGGAGTCTTCCTTGGAACATTGTAAAGATTGTGACTTCATCTTCCAAATGATTCAAGCATCATGTTATAAATCCCCTTGAGTTATTTGTACTATGGATTCAAAGTTGACACCATGAAACTGATTTTATCAAAACAGTCAGATTGCAAATTGGTTAATGTGGCCTCTAATCACAAAATTATTGTGTGTTTTTACTTCTAATCATGCTTAACAATCTCCAAGAAGTGATTAGCACCTTGAAACACAAGTTTTGGATGAGTTTGAGCAAATATGAGTCACACTTTTCATGCTTGCAACTTCACACAAATTCTCTCAAAATCTCATCATATCACACGCTTGAGCATTCCATTTGCTCAGCTATAAATATAACATGATATCCCAATAATTTGACAAGCTTTAGAGAGCCAAATAACCTTTGTTGAACTCCCTCCATACCTCTCAATTTTGCAACTTCGAATTTTGTTTTAAAACATCTTTCAATCCAATTTCTTTGCTGATTCTTCATCCTTGAACTTCCCTAAAGCTAATAGAAGAAGAACCAACCCTTGAGGTGTCATAAATCGTGCTAGCCAAGTCCAATTTCAGAGCAAATTCATCTGAATCTGTTCATGTAGTTTAAGGAACCAAATCTTTTAAGTCAAATTACTGGAATGGTTTATGATGTTCACTGATGCTTGTTAATAACTCAGTTTTGGTGAATCAATGCAATTTGATGCTTCTGTTTTTTATTTCAAAATGTTCAAAACTCTCTGATTTTTTCCAAATCGAGTAAGTTGTGTTTTATATAAATTTTTCGCGTGGGTAGGGTTAGGATCGTCTTGAAGAGGCGAATCCAATGTTACCACTATAAGTTTCTGATTTTTCCATTTGAAGAAACTCACAAAAAGCCAAACTGAGGGGTCTGGAGGTTGAAAACGACTTACGTGTCGTTCTTCAATCAATGGTGGCGTGACATTTGTTTTAATTACATCGGCACAATTTTAATTGATTGTGTGCATTTCTCACTAAAGTCCATATCAAGCACAATGCGCCGGGTCATTTGGATCTGTTTACTAATGCGTTTTGTCTATGATCAGATGGTCCACATTATTTTGACATTATTTTTATTTTCTGATTTTTGATTTAATTGTTTTAAACTTCAAAACTTCATAAAAAAATTAATTTCAACTTCTAAAATTCTGAAAAATATTCTCAAAAATAAATTTTATTTTTCTCTTTCTCATTCTTATTTTTTCACAATTTTTTTTATGATTTGGTATTTTTTATGATTTTTCACTTTATTTGAATTGTTTTAATTATTTAAAAATACTTTTCTTGATTTTTAAATTCTGGAAAAAATATGAAAGGATCAAATGACCGCTTGACAAATATTGGTGACCTCATTTTATTTTTATTTCCGATTTTACTATTTTTTATAATTTTTGGTTATTTTGCTTATTTCTTTGAATTTTAAAAAATAGTTTCTGACTTTAAAAAATTATGAAATTTATTCAACACTTATTGACTCATGTTTGACCTCTGACTATTTTTTAAGATTTTTATTTGGTGTTTTAATATACTTTGTGTATTTTACGAATTTTTTCCCTTTTATTGATCATTTAAATATTTTTGTTTGGTCCTGATTTTGGTGTTATTTTCGGACAAGTTCCTCAACCTCATTGGATCTTGGGTGTTATTTTGGGACAAGTTCCTCAACCTCATTGGATCTTAGGTGTTGATAGGTTGAAAAAACTAAATCCACCAAAATTGATGAATGATGTTGATGATATTTGAAACCCTAATATCATCTGATGCATCCCCTCCCTCTTCATCTTATCTCTTTCTTAGATGTGCTACATGTTGTTGGAGAATAATCTATATATCATTTCTCTAACATGTGGTACATAGATTGCTATTGCCCGACTTCAAAATATGTGTGACTTCTATATAAGTCCACTTACGATTACTTAACATAGAACTAAATTTGTCCCGATTCAAAAAATGATCATACGTGGCCCAAAACTATGTTTGCAAGCCCAAGTATGTTTAATTTGAAACCTTTGGTCCAATAACCTTGAGGTTAATTGTTAGGAGGCTTTGATCTTACCAATCCTCTAATGAACTTTCATGAATTTTGGTCCAAGTGAATCATTTAAACATCGTTGATCATATATGCTTGCCTTGAGTACTTGAAATGAATGATATACTTGAAAAAAAGCAAATGAAACTTGTTGTTGAGAAGTTTTGATTTTATCAATCTTCCAATGAGTTTTCAAATGCAAGTTTCAAGATGGTAATTCAACTAACCTCTAACTTCTAATTCACTAACAATTGACTTTACTTTGAGCTTTTACTTTATGCCCTTTATTTTATGCCTTTACTTTTATGCACCATTTACTTTAACATTTACATTTCATGCTACTTTCATCTTTGCTCACTTGAGCATTTATCTTTATGTCATTTTATCTTTGCTCATTTGAGAATTTATCTTTATGTCTTATTTATTTACTCACTTGAGCTTTCTTTTCTTTTTGAAGACACTTAATGACCAATTTGAACATCAAAAAAACTTTAAGGTTACTTGGACTATTTGGTTACTATCCTTGGAATTATGGAGTTATGGACCTCTTGAACTTAGGATGAGAAGCTTTGATATCCATGGGACCTTGTGACTCTGTTGTTATTTTGTCTAAATTTCTCGGGGTTTACTCTAAGACATTTGGTTGATTTTCTTTGTGTGCAGGTTATTTTGATTATATACTTTGTCTGTGATTGAGAATTCCTCAGTATACAACTGTTACTCTGTCCAATTTTTATGAACATTTAATACATCTGAAGCTTAGTATTCTTGAGAGGTTTAGTATCTTTGCTTCCTTGGCTTCAATCCTTTCTTGAGAGGTTTAGGATGCTAACGCTTTGTATAACCAACCCCCACACCTAGATTCTCTCCCCTCTTTTTGGGTTTATTCACTCTTTTCCCATTTCCTTTAGAAACAATAAAGCACGGTGGCGATTTTTATTTGATCTGTGTGAGTTAAGTCTATCTGATGGCTTAGTCTCAACATTTCTACCACTACATCATGGAACTAAGTGTTTAGTCTATAAAGGTGAATATTCTTGGTTATGGCATAAACACTTAAGTCACGTGGATTTCGCTTAAGTCACGTACATCTTGATCATCAAGTGTAACACCCTACATTCCCATGTATTTATTTAAATAGAAAATTAGAGTAAACAAAATCAAACATCAAATAGGATGTCACGCATAATTAAGTTCATTTCAACACTTTATGTACATCAATTACATACACATAATCCAACCAATTTCATCAATTAATAACCAAGTCATGCATATATTCATACTCAATTAGAAATAAGAAAAGTTAGGGAAATATTAACCTACACATCATACTTCCCTATCACATGGTATTATACAACCCCAATGAAACCAGAAATCCCAATCTTACCTTAGAGTTATCGCAAAAGCTTAAACCTTAGAAATGGAGATTTCTCTTCTCTTGAGCCCTAACCTCCTCTTCTCACTTCCCTCTTTTTCTTCTCTTTTTTCCCAAATGTTATGATAACTTCCTTTTTAATTCTCACTATCCCTATTTCTATTATATAATTTTATTATTATTATTATTATTATTATTATTATTATTATTATTATTATTATTATTATTATTATTATTATTATTATTATTATTATTGTTATTATTATTATCTAATACAACTAAAAAAAGTAATAACAAATATAATAAAAATAATAATTATTAAATCTAAATCATATTAACCTTATATTATTTACATAAATAATTACTAAATAATATTACAAATTAGTTACTCACAACACCACCATCTCTACACTATTGTTCACACACCCCCTAACACCTTATATTTCTGAGGCAACTATCTCACACCAAGGGCATCACAATACATCAAAACACCCATAAATGCAAAACATCAAATAATTAAATTATGAAAAATAAATTAAATAAAATTGGAGTGTTATAACTCTTCCCCCACATAGAATATTTTCGTCCTCAAATATTTATCTGATGTAAAAAACTCTGGATACGACTCTCGCATCCTACTCTCCAAGTCCCACATCATGTTTGACAATATTTGGAATACCACTACTCAACATTCTACATTGTTTAACCATAATAATCCAACAAGATGCAATACATACGCAAAGTAATACCGAGCTATAAATACACAGTTTCATTACGCTCCTTATTCCTTCCCCAAATGATACACGATCCACCATCATAGAATCTGGTTCACTCATGAACCGGAGCATAACAAAATCGTTACCATAAATGCAGGTAACACTTCTCTAATTTCCCTCATAGGAATGAGCTACTCGCACTCGAACCCTTTCCATAGGAAACGAGGCAACAACATAGTTTAAGAACATAGAGTTCCATGATATGAACATCGTCTTTATCATTTCATCATACAACATCACTGTCATAAGAACATCAACATAACCATAATACCGATAACATAGACACACAACATTAGTACCACAATTCTACGATTCACTAATCAAACATGTAAATCAATGCATCTATTGACATGGCAGTAACACGAATAATGTATAAACCTTTCACCTATCACTTCTATTTTAGAATGTTCAATGGTTTGCATCATTCCTGTAGGCTTCTGATGTTTAACCCTTGACTCCTAACAAGTCATACACGCATAATGAACTGCGCCACATCACGCTTCAGTTGTGCCACTCTGGTCATCTACCTTAAAGTCATTGTCCTCATTTTGATTTCCATCAACTATCAGATCTAAAATTTTCACATCTAGCTTCTGACTCTCTTTAATATCCATCGGAAAATCATTGTTCACTTTTGATATCCTCAACCTTCCACTCTGCGGTGTTAGCTCGCATACAAACTCAATTCTCTGAACTGTTCAATAAGTCCCAACTTTTTCCTAGCCACCTTTCCATTAGGATCATGCGAAATGGTGAATGACTATCCTCTCGATAGAATGTCAATAACTTTACATAATATCAAGTTGGAAAGACAAGTTTATCCCATTCAACACGATCCTGTCTACTATCAATAAGAGATTAAGAGTGATCACTTTCTCAATTTGTTAATAGGTAGCCGACAACCATGGTGGGGCATAAATCATCATTACTAAACTATAATAGGGCTTCTTTAGAACTTGTTCTCAAAGTCACCTAAAGCACCATGATCCAATAATCTCCTTTGATCTCCTTACAAATGTTTCCACAATTTATTTCTCATTTGATCTCGTCGATAAGACACCATCGTCCAAACACATTACATAGTCTACTTCACACTCACTTAGCATCATACAAATGTTAAGTATCTTCCAACTCATGAAATGCTAATATAACAAATACATTACAAACTATTTCGTTCTAATTAAAGTCTTTATCCATGTAGAGGACTTTAATAACATTCATAAATCCTTAGATTTTCTCTTAAATCTCATAACATTGAGCATCCATATATTTCCATATTTGAATCTCATTCCAATCGCAATCTCAATAATACCATCCCCACCTCCGGTTGGTGATATAAACTCCCCAAGTCCTCCCTGACACATGTCAATACTTTTCCATCACAAACATGATTCCTATCTCTCTTAAATTTATGTTTCCTTTACCATTATCTCTCTTTTCCTCAAAAGATGTCGTCACTCTAATCATTCTTAATCGGCATAAGATGCATATCCATACACTTCACCAATACCTTCACATCCTTCCTAATACCAAACATATTATTCCCTCAATTCATTCATTAACAACATATCGTACTTGACCTCGTCTCAAACAAACTACGATAATAACCAGTTAAGCCCAAAAAGATTCTAGTCTCCGTAACCAACTTCAGAGCCTCTCAATGTGGAACTGCATCTACTTTGGATGGTTTCATGTATACCATTACCCGAAATAAGATGCTCAAGAAAACTCACCTCCACAAACCATAATCTACACCTTGGAAACTTAGCATAAAATTTCCTCCCTTTCGACATTATAATTCAAATCGCAATGTTCAAATGCCTATATTTTGACTTAGATTATATCAGAATGTCCTCAATAAACCATACAACAAACTAATCCAAATATTCATAATGCCTACACCAAGTTCTAAAAGTTGTCCTCTAATTATCCTCACCATTAACTTGAATCTGAAGGTAACCTGACCTTAATTTGATTATACTGAAGACATACTCGCCCACCAGTTGGTCCATCAAATCGTCAATCCTTTGAAGTGGATATTTAATCTCAATTATTACCTTAATAAACTATCGATAATCCACACACAATCTTATACAACCGTTATCACAGACATGCAAACATATGAGCCTCATCTCCTAAGAGTTATCCTACTTGCTTAGCATATATCTTAAAGCATAAGAATCTGCATCGACTCACCAAAACAATTCGTAAGCACTTGGTTTAACTGCAAATAGTTCACCCCAAAGATAACATCAAGTTGATCCAACATCTCGTTTAACAATAATTCGCAATTATCCCCGGGAAAACATCAGGACTCATACATAAGTGGCACATCATGAGCGATAACATCACCCTCTAATCCTAGAGATGCAAACAACATAAGTACCTGATTATTACCTCTCAAGGACACATCGACCTGGCCGCTAGACATAAATCTTGAATGTGTAGTTCCATCGAAATTGGGAAACAACGCAGTCTTACCAACATTTGCACTCATGAAATCCATGACACATTGAACCAACTATTCACACCTCAGAACCAAAACATCTCTGAGAAGCAACAACTTATTCCCCACTTGTTTCAATTTCCCCCATGCAAACAAGTGATTAAAAAACAAGAAAGCACCAACAATGTTTCACACACATGTCACATACTAAGGAACAACACATCGATAATATTTAATAGTCATACAACACCGACTTAACAACTTGGCCGGATAGACCAACCAGACTCTGATATCACTATGTAATAGCCTATTTTCCCCAAGGATTTATTTAAATAGAAAATTAGAGTAAACAAAATCAAACATCAAATAAGATGTTACATTTCCCATATAAAACACCTGCTCATACTTTAGATACATAACACATAAATGGATCAAACATAAAACGAGAGCTTTTATAAAAATTAAACTTCAATTATGAATATAGTGGAAAGTCAACATTTGAGCTAAGGTAAAACAAGTAGTAACATTTTAACGAAACCCTCAGAAAGGTAATCATATAGAATTAACATAAGCAGAGTCAAAACAATCTCCCAACCCCGGTGTTACATATTAGAGAAGATACCAAAATACCAAGACAATATGAAGAGTTATCTCTTCCTACTCACTTCCACGCCTCTACTCCAGAGTATCTGCATGATGTCGTATAAAGCATCATTCCAACATAATGGGTGAGAAATCACAATTAAATCGGAAATTTCATATTAACATGTAATAGCAAAGAAAATCACATATGCAATTCACATCACTCATGCATCACATGCCAAACACATATAGCATACACAGATAATCACATGTTAACACATATAACATACACAGATAATCACATGCTAATATATATATAGAATACACAGATAATCACATGCTAACACATATAGCATACACAACCAATATGAAGTGCAATGAGACTCACAACTTGACTCAATGCACGTGGTGCCAATTTGTGAACTCTCAGTTTCACCTCTTCGATCCTCACCTAGAATCGAAGCTCACAAAATAGACCTCCTTCCAAAATCTTTACCAAGTAACGCTTTACTAATCCAACACCATAGGAATTAGCTACTCGCACCTAATCCACATAAAAGGATTGAGGCTCACCAAAAATGGACCACCATCCAAACACCGTGAATTCATGCCACATATTATGCATACAACACAACAACATGCACAAAGACCTTCAACATAATCAATGTGCCTCGCCACTACTGGCCACCATGCACCAAACACATGCCAAAACATGCAGAAACAACAACATAATGATACTGCAAGAAATAACAATTCATTTTCACACCTTCCACAACACAACATCATGGTATCACAATTCACCAAGCATGTTATCAACTCATCATGTTATAATTAATAACAATAACACAACATCACAACATTGCAACAACACAACATCATGGTATCACAATTCACCAAGCATGTTATCAACTCATCATATTATAATCAATAATAATAACACAGCATCACAACATTACAACAATAAAACATCATGGTATCCCAATTCACTAAACATGTTATCAACTCATCATGTTATAGTCAATAACAATAACACAATAAATAAGGTATTGTGAGATATTGGATCAAACTCGATTTGGTCGAAGAGTAGCTTATGGTTCGACAGGATTTATGCATGTCATCAAAGTATGTTCACATGCTGGTGGTGAACACCTACATACTGTAGTCGAAATGTGTTCTAGTATGTGGGTGTCGAAATGCTAGGGTTGTTAGTATTTCGAATTGGGCCTGTTTATTATGTCCAATTGTTTAAGTTAGATTGTACTCTAAGTTAGCTTGTAATTGGTATTTGTGAAAAGTCCATTAGTGTAGTATGTTAGGTTTATTATAAATAGCATACTAGTCTCTCATCATTGCATACTGCAATCCTAATTTTGGGTGAGTGGGTTATTTTTCATTCTTGTGTACTTGTAATATTGATTTAAGAGAAAGTAAATAATAACAGTTAATAACCAATCCTTGTTGTTCTTCGTGTTTTTTTAATTTTTTCTATCCTTGTGGGTTTCTTTCCTTGAAGAACTTTTCTATACTTTGTTTCAAAGGTATCATGTTTCACAACAAATTGGTGTGGTGAGCATGAAGAAGATGCCTTCAACAAAGTATGAGATTGAAAAGTTCACCGAAGTGAATGATTTTGGTATGTGGCGCTTGAAGAAGAAAGCCCTACTGGTTTAGCAGGGTTGTTCGGAAGCATTGAAGGGAGCGGCGACCATGGATGTTGCGTTAACGAAAAAAGAAAAGACGATCATGCTAGAGAAAGCCCACACCATAATCTTGTTGAGCCTTAGTGATAAGGTTCTTCGACCAGTATCAAAAGAGACGATGACATCAGGATTATGGGTGAAACTTGAAATTTTGTACATGACGAAATTGCTGATAATTAACTCTACTTGAAGAAAGCTTTATATTCATTCAAGATGATTGAAGACAAAGTGTTGGCTGAGAAGTTGGATATGTTCAATAAGCTGATTCTTGATCTTGAAAATATTGATGTGAAGATCGATGATAAAGATCAAGCATTATTTCTATTGTGCGCTTTTCCTAGAACACATGCTCACTTCAAATAAACTCTCTTGTATGGAAGGAAGTCCTTGACCTTTGAAGAAGTTCAATCAGCCTTGTATTCTAAGGACTTGAACGAACGAAAGGAGCATAAACCTTCGGAAGTTGGTGAAGGTTTGGAAGTTAAGGAAAAATTTTGGCGAAAGGATGATAAGTTCGACAAGAAGAAAGGTAAAAGTCAGTAGAAGTATTCTAGTGGTGAAGCATCTGGTATTCAATGATATCATTGTAAGAAGGAGGGTCATACAAGAAAGGTGTGCCCTTAACGACTAAAATATCATGGAGGTAAGGATAATAGCAACACAACTATTTTTCAAGATGATTTTGACTCATCTAATGTTCTTGTGGTTTCGAGCAGCAACCCTTCGAAGGAGTAGACTATGGATTCTGGGTGAACTTAGCACGTGACTCCAAATAAAGACTTATTCTAAGATTTATGTGATCAAGATGGTGGATATGTATTGCTGGGAAACAACAAAGATTGCAAGATTGCAGGTGTTGGATCTGTGAGATTCAAGCTCCATGGTGAGTCAATAAAGTTGTTGACTGAAGTTAGGTATGTACCTGATTTGAAGAGAAATGTGATTTCTCTTGGTGAATTTGAAGAAAGGATATGTTTTCCAAGGAGAGAAAAGTATCCTAAGAGTCAAAAAGGGGTCGAAGGAATTATTGAAAGGCGTGAAGAAGAAATGCTTGTATACCCCTGAGGCTAAAGTTGTTAGTGGTTCGAAAAATATTGCATCCATAAAACCTTTGTCGAAGACAGAAGTTTGGTACATGAGATTAGGCCATGTCAATGAAAGGGGTCGGGTCAAATTAGGGTAACAAAATTTTCTTGGTGGAGACAAAGTCGAAAAGCTTAAATTTTATGAACCCTGTGTATTTGGATAAATTTGTAGAGTGAAGTTCAACAAAGGCAAACAAAGAACACATATAGCATTGATTACATCCATGCTGATCTTTGGGGGCCTGCAAGGTGTCCATCACACTCAAGAATAAGGTATTTTCTATCCATAGTAGATGATTATTCCATAAAGTTATGGGTATTCATTCAAATGACTAAGGATGAAACTTTTGAGAATTTCAAAGTTGGAAGACACTGGTCAAAAATCAAACTGGTAGAAAGGTCAAGAGGTTGAGAACCGACAATGTCCTTGAATTTTGTAATGAAGCTTTCGACAACTTTTGTGCTTCCTCTGGTATTGCAAGGCACAAAACTATGGTAGGTACTCTATAACAAAATAGTTTTGCTAAAAGGTTTAATTGAACTATTTTGGAGAGAGTTAGATGCATATTGACTAGTGTTGGGTTAAAGAAGGTGTTTTGAGATGAGGTTGTTTCGAAAACTACATATATGATAAATATATGTTCTCCGACTGTGTTAGATATGAAGACACCTGAAGAAGTTTGGTCGAGACATCCACCAGATCTCGACAAAGTAAGAGTATTTGACTGCATAGCCTATGCTCACATTAGGCAAGACAAGGTCGAACCTATAGCTCTGAAATGCATGTTCATGGGATACCCCAAAAGAGTCCAAGCTTATAGGCTATGGTTCCTAGAGCCAGATCATAAGAGGTGTATCACCAGTCGAGATGTAGTTTTCAATGAAGCTGAAATGGCTTTCAAGAAAATTGATGATGTTGATCAAAGTGCAGAAATATCTGATAAATAGCTGTAATAGGGAGAGATTTCTGTTGAGGTGGACTATGTTGATGCTGAATTTCATATCACAGTTGAAGTCATAGAAGAAGTCAAAGATGTTTACAAAGTTGAAGAAATTGTCGATGACTGCCTATTGGCAAGAGATAGGACAAGAAGAGTCATCAAGCCACCTCAAAGACTTGTGTATGCAAATCTTATAGCTTATGCCTTAATCTCTGTAAGTGAGGTTCTAGACAAAGAACCTAGAGACCATAAGGAAGTTATGAGAAGTTGAAATAAGACTAAATGGATAAAGGACATGGATGATGAGATGAAATCTCTTCATGATAAAAACACATGGGAACTGATTAAGAAACCTATTGGAGCCAGGTTAGTCAGTTGTAAATGGATTTTCAAAGTTAAGGAAAGAATTGAAGGAGTGGCATCAAAGAGATACAAGGAAAGGTTAGTTGCAAGGGGTTTCACTCAGAAATAAGGTGTCAACTTTAATGATGTGTTTTCTCCTATTATAAAGAATGTCTCCATTCAAATGTTGCTTTCCATGGTGGCACAGTTCGACCTTGAACTGGAATAAATGGGTCTGAAGACTGTGTTCTTGTATGATGATCTAGATGAAACAATCCTGATGAGAAAACCTGAAGGGTATGTCAAAAAGGGAATGGAATAGGAGATTTGACAAGTTCATGGCACACATAAGTTTCAT
The DNA here is from genome assembly GCA_948472305.1 of Vicia faba. Classification (NCBI taxonomy): domain Eukaryota; kingdom Viridiplantae; phylum Streptophyta; class Magnoliopsida; order Fabales; family Fabaceae; genus Vicia; species Vicia faba. Next base: position 325,302,583 of record OX451741.1, on the reverse strand, counting down.
AAGTCAGTTCAACCACTGTGTTTACGTCAGATTTCGTCCTGGAAATTCATTTATTATTTTGTTGCTTTGTGTTGATGATATTCTCATAGAAAGCAACAATTTCGAAGATGTAATAAGGGTGAAGGCTGAACTCAATAAGGAGTTCGACATGAAGGATATGGGAGATTCATTCAGGATTCTTGGGATTGACATCTGAAGAGATAGAAAACAGTCGACATTATGCTTATCTCAAGAGGCATACCTATAGAAGATTCTCGACAAGTTTGGTATGTCAAATTCAAAGTTATTGTGACTCCAACAAACCCTTAATTCAAGATGAGTATAGATTAGTGTCACAGTACTGATGTCGAAAGAGCTTATATGAATAGTGTTGTACCCCAATTTTTTCCCCTAAGATCCCTTCATCATACCATGTTGATTCATTCACAACAAAATTACACTAGGATTCTGGGTTCCCCTCCCTACTTTGAGTTTTTCTCTTTTTGTTGGATTACCAAGCACCTTGAATTATGTTCCTTTTATGATCATGAATATTGTTTTGATTTCTTCATTTAACTAATAAAATTCAATGTTGGTTTGTCTTGCTTGTTATTCATGTAGGTAAAGGCAATGAGATTTAATAAGTTACCCAATGGGCTCATGAGTTTATTTCCATGCCCTAGTCAATAAAGCTTGAGAAGTTCAAACCTCACCATTGGATTGGTTTTGGAAGAATTGGCATGGCAAGGTTTCTTTGGTTAATCACATTTCAAGGTTATTATATTTGACCCAAAAGTACAAAAGATGGTTGAAGAAGTTGTCATGTTTGAACAAGGCCTTGTTCCTATTGGTCACAAGAGCATATTTCTCTCAAATTTCAAGATATGGAAGTGGTTTTGGTAGCTATGAGTCCTCATTATCATCCTCAATAACTTATATTCACAAATCAATAATGTTTGTACAAGAAGTTTGTTCAAGCTTGTCAAAGTTCCTCAAGGCATTTTCTTGATCTAGGACCTAGGGTTTTGAACTTCAAAGGAGTATATCTTGCTCACCTTTTGGTATTTTTGAATGATTCTAAAGACATCCTTCTATTCAAAGGGTTATCAACAAATAACTTCAAGAGTTCCAAAGAGTTTTCATGTGGAAGAAACTTGGTGAAGAAGTCATTTGGCAGCAACAGGTTCCAGCAGCAATCTTTTCAACAACACTGACCTTCAGGCACTGTCATCCTCCGAGGAAGCACTATCTTATGCATTATGCTGGTCTTCATCAGCATCCTCTTCCCTTATTTGTTCTTCATTCTCCTCCTGTTCTAGTCTAGCAATCAGCTCTTCAAGAGTCCTTTTTCTTGTATCAAGCTCTTTGCAGGTTTCTTTTAGCACAGCTATAACATCAATTTTCTTGGAATGAGATTTAACAGTCGATGTTTCAGCAGATGTCATAACAATGTCAGGGACATGTGTTCCCTGAAACAACTTATAATGCAAACTAAGAGCATGGGCTCTTTTGCATACAGAGTCTTTTTCAACCAGAATATCAGGATACTGAGCAATGATTATACCACATAGGAGAGAGGGAAAAGCAATAGGGCCTTTAATAGCACAACTTCCAGCATGTTTCAATGTTTGATCAAAGATGTACTTTCCATAATCAAAGTTTGTCCTGGTTCCAATAGCATAGATAAATCTTCCCAAACCTGTGGAAATTGTGGGTTTATGGTTGGTGGGAACCTAATTAGCTGCACCAATTTTGTGCAGTATGGAAAACTTCATGCTCAACTTGCTTGCATTTAGCTTCCCTTTAAAGGGTTAGTTCTTGACTTGCTTGGCAGTGATGGTTTGACAAACTTGGTTGTCAGTAACTTCCAGCTCAGGACAGGCATCATCAGGCCTTCCTAGGAATTTGTTTATTACAGAAGGAGAGAAATTTACCTTCCTTCCTCTCACATACACACTCTTAAAATCAGCTGACTTTCCATCAGCACAACCATCAGATAAATTTACTATGAATTCTTTGACAAGAATCTCATAGCAGTTGGAAAACTTGACCACAGTTTTCATTAGGCCAGCAGTCTTGATTAGATCCATGATTTCCTTACACTCAATAGCAATGCTGTTCAGCTCTCTCTCCAAGGCAATCCTTTTCATAAACACATACTTCCACCTGTTTGCATTTTCTGGATGGTGAAAGGAGATGTTGTCAATGGCAACTTCAGGGACTTTAGGCATTTTGCTAGAAGAGGGTTTCTTCCTGAGAGGAACATTGCTCTCAACATCAAACTCAAAGTCTGATTCCTCATCAGATTCAGAGGGTTCAGGATCCTTCCTTTTCTTGGCTATTGGTTGTCTCAAAGGTTTTGAGAGACTACCAACAAGTACTCTAGCTTTTACCTTCCCCTTCCCTTTCGACATTCCAGCTTTTCGATCCTTCTCAGCTTCTACTCTAGTCTTGTTCTCAGACCTGGTTTTCTTATGAACAACTTTAGTAGCCTTCTCTTTGGAGGGGCTTTGGGCAACATCCTGCTTTTCTTTTCTGCTCATCATCCTTCTAGCTATGCTAGGGTTGATATTAGCAATTAAATCATTGTCAGAGTATTCTTCATCAACATCAATAACCGGGGGTTCAACAGCCTTGTCAGTAGGGTTCTGGTGATCATCATGTTTTTCTGGAGATTTCCTAATGTTGTCATCAGGTGTCTCAACATTCTGAGTGACATCTGGATTCATTTCTTCATTAGGACTAGCAGTTTCTTGGTTCAAAGGTACAGAAATGCCAGGAGCAGAGTGATTCTCATTAAGAATCCTAGTGACTAGTCTGGAAATAGCTTGATGTACATAAGCAGAACCTTCCCTGTTTGCTATCTCTGGAGGAACAGAAGATGATGGTTGAGAAGATTTACCAGATGGAGAGGCTTGTGATCTTCTTGCATGTATGGTTCGCAGCTTCTTGACCTTAGTGGGATCAGCTGCCAGTTCACGAAGAGGAGTTATCTCAAGAACATCAGTATCCATGCAGTTTGTGATTGCCCTAGGTTCGCTGTCAAAGGATGCAGAAGAAGCAGACGCCTTTGAAGAGGATGATGACATGGATTGTTGAGACATTTTGAGTGATTTAGAAAACAAGTAACAGCGAGAGTGAAATCTTCGTTTGAGAGAATGGAGATTGTTGCAGAAACGCGAGAGGAGGGAGATATATGAATGTCTATTCAACTTCTTAAAATTTTGGAAAGAAATAAGGAAACAGATGATTAGCCCAATCAGAATAGACTTAACTAAAATATCTCTTTCATCCCTTGTTTTAAGCAAAATTAATTGCTACATCTCTTCATATTGGCAAATACCCAGCTTGCCCCTCAAATTTTCAAATTGACTAGCATCAAGTGCCTTGGTAAAAATGTCAGCCAGTTGTAGTTCAGTGGCAACATGTTCCAGCTTAATCACCTTTTCCTCCACAAGATCTCTGATGAAGTGATGTCTAATGTCAATATGCTTAGTCCTGCTGTGTTGTATAGGATTATTGGAAATGTTGATAGTACTCATATTGTCACAGTACAATGTCATGACATCTTGTGTGACATTATACTCAGTTAACATCTGTTTCATCCAGATCATTTGAGAACAGCTGCTACCAACTGCTATGTATTCAGCTTCAGCAGTAGATAGAGACACACAGTTCTGTTTCTTGCTGAACCAAGAGACAAGATTATTTCCCAAAAAGAAGCATCCTCTAGAGGTGCTCTTTTTATCGTTAGCACTACCAGCCCAATCAGCATCATAGTAACCAGACAGAATTGGTTCACATCCATGAGAGTACAATAAGCCATAGTTATAAGTTCCACTCACATACTTTAGAATTCTTTTTACTTGGTTGATATGGCTTACTTTGGGTTCATCCTGGTATCATGCACATACTCCAACTGCAAAAGCAATGTCAGGTTTGCTGGCTGTTAAGTATAGCAGACTTCCTATCATGCTTCTGTACAAGTTGTGATCCACATTTTCCCCACTTGTGTCTTTGGACAGCTTTAAATGAGTAGGTGCAGGAGTACTTTTGTGACTGGGATTCTCCATTCCAAACTTCTTGACAATATTCTTTGCATACTTGCTTTGAGACAGAAAAATTGAGTCTTCCATCTGTGTGACTTGCAGTCCAAGAAAGTAGGTCAATTCTCCCATGAGGCTCATTTCAAATTCAGCTTGCATCTGGTCAGCAAAATGTTTAACCATTTTATCTGACATTCCCCCAAACACTATGTCATCAACATAGATTTGAGCTACCATTATCTTTCCTCCTTCATTTTTGACAAAAAGAGTTTTATCCAAGCCTCATTTCTTGTATCCTTTGTCAGAGAGGAATTTTGTCAACCTGTCATACCAGGCTCTAGGAGCTTGTTTCAGGCCATATAAAGCTTTCCTCAATTTGTAGACATGATCAGGGAAGTTTGGATCCATAAATCCTTTAGGCTGTTCCACATATACTTCCTCATTTAAGCACCCATTTAGGAAGGCACTCTTTACATCCATCTGAAATAACTTGAACTTAAGGAGACAAGCAATTCCCAATAGGAGTCTGATTGATTCCAGTCTGGCTACAGGAGCAAAAGTCTCATCAAAATCAACCCCTTCAACTTGAGTGTATCCTTGAGCAACAAGTCTTGCCTTATTCCTGGTGACAACTCCTTCAGCATCTGATTTGTTCTTGTAGATCCATTTTGTGCCAATGATGTTTGTTCCTTCTGGTCTAGGAACTAACTCCCATACTTCATGTTGCTTGAATTGGTTCAATTCATCTTGCATTGCTCCAATCCAGTATTCATCAGTCAAAGTCTCCTTAACATTTCTTGGTTCAATCTTAGATACAAAGCAAGAGTTTGTGATGATTTCTCTAGATCTTGTAATGACTCCACTGTTAGGATCTCCTATGATGAGTTCCTTAGGATGATCTTTCTGAATTCTGATGGAAGGATCTTTGTTAGCTTCCTTTGATTCAGACTCTGATGAAGTAGTTTTAGGTACATCATCCTTTTTAGACACTTGAGTTGAAGTCTCAAAGAATGTCTCAACATCATATGGGACATTTGTTTCCTCGTGGTAATCATCAACTATGACATTTATAGATTCCATCATAACTTTGGCCCTGGAATTGAAAACCCTATATGCTCTGCTATTGGTAGAGTATCCTAGGAATATTCCTTCATCACTTTTAGGATCCATCTTTCTCCTTTGTTCACGATCTGTCAGAATATATCATTTGCTTCCAAAGACATGGAAGTACTTCACTGTAGGCTTTCTTCCTTTCCATAGTTCATAAATGGTGGATGATGTTCCCTTTCTCAAGGTGACCCTGTTATGGACATAACAGGCTGTATTCATAGCTTCAGCCCAAAAATGAATAGGAAGTCTTTTGGCATGTATCATTGCTCTGGCAGATTCCTGTATAGTCCTGTTTTTCCTTTCCACAACTCCATTTTGTTGAGGAGTTATGGGTGAAGAGAATTCATGATTAATTCCTTCTGAGGAACAGAACTCATCAAACTTACTGTTTTCAAATTTCTTGCCATGATCACTTCTGATTCTGACAATGCATCCTTCTTTTTCTCTTTGAATTCTTTTGCACAGTTCCTTAAATACATCAAATACATCAGACTTTTCCCTAATGAAGTTAATCCAGGTGAATCTGGAAAAATCATCCACAACAACATATGCATATCTTTTTCCACAAGGACTTTCCACCTGCATTGGACCCATCAGATCCATATGTAGAAGTTCTAGCACCTTAGAGGTGGTTAGATGTCTTGTCTTTGGATGTGACATTCTAGTTTGCTTTCCAACTTGACATTCACCATAGACTCTCCCTTCATCAGTTTGAAGCCTTGGAATCCCTCTGACTGCCTCCATGGATATGATCCTTTTCATCCCTCTTAGATGTAAATGACCAAGTTTTTGGTGCCACAGTTTCACTTCCTTTTCTTCTTTGGCTATAGAGCACACAGAAGAATAATTAGTGTTCTCAGACTCCCATAAGTAACAGTTGTCTTTTGATCTGACTCCTCTCATTATAACTTCTTGTTTTTTATTATTTACAAGACATTCAGACTTGGTGAAGTTGACCTTGAATCCTAGATCACATAATTGACTGATACTTATGAGATTAGCAGTCAAGCCTTTTACCAGCAACACTTCATTTAGGTTTGGAACTCCAGGGCAGTCCAAGTTTCCAACTCCTTTGATTTCTCCTCTAGCACCATCTCCAAAAGTTACATAACTAGTAGTATGAGGTTTAACATTATTCAGAAGATTCATGATTCAAGTCCTGTGTTTAGAGCATCCACTGTCAAAGTACCAGTCTTCCTTTGCAGAGACTCTAAGGGAGGTGTGAGCTATCAGGGCTGCAGACTTTTTCTTCCACTGTTGAGTATATGGTGCCTTGTTAGACTTAAGTTTGACAACTGGGGTCTGATTAAGATATCCATATAATCTGAAGTAGAATGGCTTTATGTGACCAAACCTTCCACAATGATGACATCTCCATCTTTGATACTTTTTCTTCACATTTCTCTGTTCTCGATGTTGAGTGCTATGTTGTGACATCTGCTTTGACATTTGTTTATCAGGCCTGATCTTCTTCTTTTCTACAGTAGATTTCTTTGCTGCCACAAATCCTAGACCAGACTTGTTTCCCACATTTTGTCCAGCCTGAAGGATTTCTTCTAATTTGTCAGTTCCATTTGTCAGCATCTTGACAGACTTGGTCATCTGATCAAGTTTTGAGTTTAGCATTTGAACTTCACCTTCGAGATGACTTATAGTATCAGTGTCTGCCTTCTTCTCAGCCTCCAACTTTACTATGAGTTTTTTTTTGTCTCTCATTTTGCTGACAGACTTCAGCACTTCTGATACATAGCTTCTTCTAGGAGTCAGCCAGTTCTTCAAATGTCACTTCCTCATCACTAGAGTCACTATCAGAGTTACAAATACCAGCTACTGCAGTAACTAGTTTGGCAGATTCTTCTTCAGAGTTACTTTTTGAGTCACAATTAGACCAAGTAACAGACATTCCTTTCTTTTGTTTCTTAAGAAAGGTAGGACATTCAGCTCGAATGTGCCCATATCCTTCACATCCATGGAATTGGATTCCTTTGATTTGATTTCCCATTTCTTCAGACTTTGGTCTTCTGTTGGAGTCATAGGATCTGTTAATGTCATAGGGAATGTTCTTAACATTTGACCTTGACTTTGGGTCCATTCTCTTGATGAGTTTGTTGAACTGCCTTCCAAGCATAGCTATAGCTTCTGAAATATTCTCTTCATCATCCTCCTTGTTTTCATCTTCAGTATTGGATACAAGTGCTATGCTCTTGTTTTTCTTGTTAACATTTTCACTGATCCCCGTCTCAAAAGTCTGAAGTGACCCAATGAGTTCATCAACCTTCAAGTTGCAGATATCCTGAGCTTCCTCTATAGCAGTCACCTTCATTGTAAACCTTTTAGGCAAGGATCTGAGAATATTTCTCACCGGCTTTTCTTCTGACATCTTTACTCCCAATGCTCCTGAGGTGTTGGCAATTTCCAAGATGTTCATGTGAAACTCATGAATGGTCTCATCTTCCATCATCCTTAGGTTCTCAAATTTTGTAGTAAGCATCTGAAGTCTTGACATTTTTACTTTGGATGTACCCTCATGGGTGGTTTTGAGAGTGTCCCAAACATCCTTGGCCAGTTCACATTGATGTACTAGTCTGAATATGTTTCTATCAATTCCATTGAACAAGGCATTTAATGCTTTGGAGTTACCCAGGTCTAACTCATCTTCTTCTTTGCTCCATTCTTCCTCAGGTTTCAAATTGGTCGTCCCATCTTTCCCAGTTATGGTGGGATGGTTCCATCCTTTGTCAGCAGCTCTCCAAGCCTTTTTGTCCAGTGACTTCAAGAAGGCAATCATACGAGGTTTCCAGTAGTCATAATTTGATCAATTCAGAATAGGTGGTCTGTTCCCAAATCCTCCTTCCTTGTCCATAACGCCAGAAAATAATATCCCTAGATCTCACCCAGTAAGACAGGCAGGGTGCCTGCTCTAATACCAGTTGAAATTCTGGCAACAGATACTTAATGTCACAGTGAATGTTATGACACCGTATCTGACACACTTCAAGGCAGTAATTTAAAAACAGTAAATAACACAATCAATTGTTAACCCAGTTCAGTGTGTAACAACACCTACTCTGGGGGCTACCAAGCCAGGGAGGAAATTCACTATAAGAGATATTAATTCAGGAATAAACCAACCAGTTTATCTCCTTCACTTAAGATCTACCCAATACAACTTCAATCTAAGTTCAACTTAAACCTGAGTACCTACTCACTCCCCCTCAATCACAGCAGTGATACTAAACTATTTATTAATGAGATTATGAAGACACTCTTCAGTACACACACTTGATTTTGCTTCACAGCTTTAATCAAGTGACAAACACTCGTGCTTCAAAGCTTTGAGTGATAAACAACCCTAACTATTTTTTGCTTCAAAGCTTTAATCAAGTAACACAAACACTCGTGCTTCAAAGCTTTGAGTGATACACAACCCTTACAATTAAATCCTACACCAAGTCACTTATCACAATGTTAATTGCTTGGCTCACAGTAGTTACAGCTATACAATCCCTTATTGATCTTCTGTCAAAAAGTGTTCTTCACCGATAATCTTCATGAGGAATATATAGGCAGGCTATTCTTCAGTTAGGGCTTCCATGAAAATAGCTAGGGTTAACTAAAGTTAACCTAAAGACTTGGTCTTAGGCTTTCATCATACCAGTTTAGGGTTAAGCAAGGTTAACCTAATGTCCACGTGAGCATATGATCTGGACTATATATATCAACTCAGAGAAGCATATCAGATTCCTGAAAAATCTCAGGAATAACAAATCTGCACAAATGTTAGATCAGTACAAGATGTCTTAACATTGGTTATGACAACAAGAATCCTGCTCACTGATTTTGGTAGAATGCAATATATATGATCATTGCTTAATGATCATGCTAAACACTCATACTGAGTAGTTCCTGTATGACATTCTTATCTGCAGAATGTACCTTTATCCCAGAATGTTATGACATCAGTCATGACATTCACAAATCTGGTTTTACCAAAAAAAATGCCAACAAACAAACACTTACAAAAAGATTATAGGTCATTTTATGATTTTTTGCCAACTTCAACAAGTCATATCTTGCTCAAATTTTGGATATTTTGAATGATTAAAGTTTCAAAATGTCATTCAAGAGATCTACTTCATGCCATCTTTTTTGATCAAGAGAAAATTCCAAGTGGAAGTCCATGTTTGGATGCAAGACATTATAGGTCTTTTTTATGAAGAATTTGAAATATTTCTAAGTATGGAAAGTCAACCCTTTTTCTCCAACTTTGACTTAATGCAACTTTTAGCTCAAGCATCCATTTAACTCCATTCTTTTTTCATTGAAAAGCTTGTAACCTCATCTTTCTAAAGCATCAAGAACCATGCCTTAAGACCCCTTGAGCTGAGAATGCCATTGTTTCAAAAATGGTAACTTGGAATTGAAGTTTCCTTGCAAGTCAGAATTTAAACTTCATGTTACAACCTCTAAACCTCAAATTAACACGTGTTTTGGGTCTAAACATGATTAGCCAACTTTCCCAAGTGGATTAGTGCATCAAAACGCAGGAATTGGATGAGTTTTGGTGAAGTTTGGATCACACTTCACTCGTGCATCAGGTTTGCATGAATTCCCTACAAAACGCATCATCCACTCTTCCTTTTGATCCCATTCGCTTCTCCTATAAATACATGAACTATCCCATTCATTTTCCCAAGCTTGGATAGCCAGAATCACCCTGCCAAACTTGCTCCAAATTGCTTGAGCTACAGTTTATATAAATTTGGCACGAGGGTGTGGTTATCTTTGTCTTGAAGAGACTAAGCGAATGGCATAGGTCCGAGCTTCTGATTTTACAGTTTGAGAGACCTGCAATTCGTGATGGTTGGAGATTGAAGATGACCAACATGTCATCTTCCAATCAATGAAGGTGCGCCATCTGTATTTTCCAAATCCTGATTTAATTAATGATTCTGTACAATATTCACTAATGACCATGATATGCACAACACGCCAGATCCCTTGGATTTGATTACTAACGTGTTTTAACTCTTATTAAATGGTCCACATATTTTACTTTTATTTTCTTTTTCTGATTTTTATATTTTAATTGTTTTAAATTTCAAAAAATCATAGAAAATTCATTTAGTCCAAAAAATCTGAAAAAATTATAAAAAATATTTTTGATTATTCTCTTTCTGGTTTTTATTTTTTCACAATTTAATTTTGTGTTTTGGTATTTTTTATAAATTTTACACTTATTTGATTTGTTTTAAATGTTTAAAAATACTTTTATACATTTTAAAATTTTGAAAAAATTATGGAATGATCCAATGATATTGTGACAAATATTGGTGACCCTATTTTATTTTTGTTTCTGACTTTACTATTTTTTACCATTTTTGGTTTGTTTTACCCATTTATTTTAATTTTAAAAACAGTTTCTGACTTTAAAAAATTACCAAAAAATTTGTAAAATTATTTGAGCCTTTTTCTGATTTTTTTATGGTCTTACTTTTTATTTTTTGATTAATTTGAATATAGTTGATATTTTTCTCTTTATTTTCTATTTTTAAACATTATTTTTAAACCCTTTTGTGTATATTAAAATGTGATATTATTTTGTGACTATTTTCTGGATGATCTTGGGTTAGATTTTGGATCAAGAACTTTATTAACATCATCGGATCCACGGTGTTGAGTTTAACTCCACAAAAATGGATGAATGATTTTAGTAATAGTTTGATTAAAATTTAATTCAAATGTGGTTTGTATTTTTTCCCCATCCCTCTTCATCTCATCCCCTTCTTATTGCACTAGATGTTGTTGGAGCATGATCTCTATATCATGTCTCAAAACAAATGGTGCATAGATTGCTATTGACCGGCCTCAAAATAGGCACGACTTCTATATAAGTCCACTTACGATTGCTTAACATAGCGCTAAATTTTATCCCGATTCGAATAAATGATCATTAGTGGCCCAAACTTATGATTGCAAGCCCAAGTATGTTAATTTGATCTCTTTGATCCAATAACCTTGAGATTCATGGTGTGGAGGCTTTGGTTCTACCAATCCTCTAATGGATCTACAACACCTTTGGTCAACGCGGATCATTTAAACATCGTTGATCATTAAATGATACTTATGAGAATTCCAAATGGATGATATACTTGACAAAAAGCAAATGCAACTTGTTGTGTGGAGGCTTTGGTTCTACCAATCCTCTAATGAGTTCCAAATGCAAGCTTCAAGATGGTCATCCAACTAACCACTAATTATTGATTTGTTTTACCTTATTATTTTATTCTTTTTATGCTTTATGTACCATTTACTTTTAGCATTTACATTTCATGTCATTTTCATCTTTGCTCATTTGAGCATTTACTTTATTGCCATTTTTACTTTGCTCACTTGAGCTTTTATTTTCCTTTCTTAAGAGACTTAATAATCAACATAAACCCTAAAAAATCTTTAATGGTTCTTGGACTATTTGGTTACTATCCTTGGAATTATGGAGCATGGGACTTTTCTTGGACTTGGAATTAGAAACCTTGGGCTATCTTGGAGACTTTGTGACCTTATCTGATTATTTTGTCTGGAGTTCTTGAGGTTTACCTCAAGACATTGGGTTGCTTGTTTGTTTTTGTGTGCAAGTTTTTGTGATTACACCCTCTGTTTGTAATCTGGAATTCACCCGTATACAGCCGTTACTCTGCCCAATTTTTGTGAAGACTTAATACACTTGAAGTTTGGTTCTCTCAAAAGGTCTAGTATTTTTACTTGCTTGGTTTCAATCCAAGGAATGGGAATTCCATCTTGGCTCATAATGTTAAGTATTGGCTTCTTGTTGGTTAGATGGTTCTTATCCCTAGCTTTTACCTTATGCTTTAGGATAGCCTCTTCTTCTCCTCCCATCTTCATTAATTTCAAAAATCTTCTCCCTCATTTTGAAAATTCTCCTTGTTTTAAACTTGAATTACTTTCATAATAAACTTGGACCTATGTCCATGCATTTTCAAAACCTTTTCATGAATAAACTTCAATCAATTTAATAATACTTTGACATCCTCTTTTTTATGAGAAGACTAAAAGTTAATCAATCTCATTTCAAACCATTTTGCCATTTTGGCTTTTATCTTTAAAATTTTCCCAAAAGATTAGACTCTTGTCAATCCTTGTAGTGATGCAAACAACTATACTTCTACATTATGTAGTGAAGAGAGATATTTTTCACTTGGGTGTTGAGTGAGGCATTGTTGATTTTAAAATCCAAGTCATATCCTCCACTTTGAGATGATGAAAATTCTCCTTTCTCATGATTGTGGGTAGTAAGTATGTTTTTCCATATGGACAATGACGATGGTGTCTTATCTCATAAAATTAATCAACATATTGGTGTTTTAAATTTTTTTAAAAAGGAACTACGTGTACCCTGATCCCCCATTGCACGAAAGGTGTCACGTAGGCACTAAAGATTCGCAACCGCGGCGGGTGCAAAAATTATAAAATAAATATGCTTCTTTTCTCACCTCCACCATCCACTTTTTATACACAACATTTCTATAGCCAAAATATACAGATTTTTCAAAGAGGCTCCTGCGGAGTACCGTAGATGTTTAGGGTGCTAATACCTTCCCTTTGCATAAACAACCCCCTTTCCTTAAATGTTTCCCCCTCTTTTTCGGTTATTCTCTATTTTCCCATTCCTTTAGAAACAATAAAGCGCGGTGGCGATTTTTATTTTGATTTGTATAAAGTCTAGTCAATCCAATGGCTTAGTCTTGAACATTTCTACCGCCAACAGAAAAATGGCGACTTCACTGAGGAAAGATTGACCTCTTGCTGGTCCATCCCTAGGTAGGTTAAGCCTATATTTTTTTATATATGTATATGTGTTATTACTATTTTTGTGTTATATGTTGTATATATGTTTGTCTGGATTTTCTTGGTTTTCAGGGTGCTTGGTGATTACTCATAAGTCCTATACCCGGACTTGGGAAAACTTTAAGATAGGACGGGCAGTATAGTCATGTTAACTTTGAGGGAGTAATCCCAAAAAAGGAGGCATGAGATCCCCCACTCAATGGAGGACCCTTTGACTGTAGTGTCATTTACCGAGTAATCAGGAAGACGTGCTGCTTTCGACCTGGGAGCCTGCTGAAACTGAGGACCGTAGAATACCAAACCCATCTTGGCCTTTTAGGTGTAGTGCGGAAGCTATGATGGAGTAATATGGAAATAGTTGTCACGCGATACTACACTCGAATGAGTCTTTCTTGAGAATATTACTAATTACCGAGTTAATCAGGAAGTTGGTAATATCCAAAGGAAGGATGTAGACTCTGGGAACCTCTAGAACCATGTTCGACAGGTGATAACTTTTTAGACCAATACCTTATGGGTAGTACCTTCGACCTCATGCTTGTGAAGTTGAACCTATGAACCTTATATCTGTGATCTTGTGTGTGATTGTTGCATCATGCATCCATGCACTCATAAGCATCTTTTGAAGAAATAATATGTCAAGGGATTTAAAGGTTGACTATTTGTGAATATTTCAGGTACTTTTAACCATGGATTCTGGAAAGAGAAAGACCGGGAAATACATTTTCAAGGATCCCAAGATAGATGAGTTGATCAGTCTAATTCCCGAGATCGAGTGTTCTACAGACTTTCGGAAGAAGTATGGATCAATTATTCCTCTCATGAAGCTGAAGATGAAGGAGGGTATTCTCTCGACCTTGGTCCAGTTCTATAATTCGATGAAGCATTGCTTTACTTTTCACGACTATCAGTTGATGCCTACACTGGAGGAGTATTCTTATCTATTGGATTTACCTGTTACCGGTCGTGTTCCTTTTACTGGTTTGGAGGGTGAGCCAAAACCACATGAGATTGCTGCTTTGATTCACCTGGGGAAGTATGAAGTGGAAGCCCATATGACTACTAAAGGAGGGATTAGAGGATTACCAGCTCAGTTCTTATTGGAAAAAGCTCGTTACTTTGCCAGAATGAAGAGTACAGTTGCTTTTGAGGTTGTCTTTGCTCTACTTGCTTACGGGTTTATCTTATTTCCTAATGTGGACAAGTTTGTTGACATTAACGCTATCAGGATCTCCATGATTGGAAACCCAGTTCCTACACTGTTCGGTGATGCTTATTACTCTATCCATCTTCGGAATTCTTATCATGGGGGGATGAGTATCTGTTTCACGCCTCTATTGTACCAATGGTTTATCTCTCATATGCCCCAGTCTGATGCTTTTTGGGATGTCAAGAAGGAACCCAGTTGGGCTCCTAAGATCATGGCACTTACTCACTCGGATATTGATTGGTATCATCGAGCTTACCAGGATATAGAGATTATTGATAGTTGTGGTAGTTTCCCTAATGTACCTATTCTTGGTACAAAGGGAGGAATTAACTATAACCATGTTCTTGCACGGTGACAGCTCGATTATCCAATGAGGGATAAACTGAATAGTATTCATTTGAGTAGTTTCTTTCTGAAGGAAGGAGAATAACATAAGGAAGCTAGGGAGAAGATTGCGAAGGCCTGGCGTCACATTCATAAGAAGAGTAGGAAGGATTTGGGACCTAGGGGTGTTGTTTCTTTGGAGCCATATCTTCAATGGATCCAATCGAGAGCCATTCAGTTAAAGATGTCGTATACCCAGGAGACACCCATTCCTGATCTATTTGTGAAGACCACTCCTCCCTTATTAGATGACTGGAATAACTGCAACTTTCTTTGGTTAGGATGCAACAAGAAAGGGATGCTTGGAAGAACAAGTTCCAAACTTTAGAAAGTTCCTACAGAGCATACCTGAAGGAGAAAGACGACTTGATTGAGATCCTTGAGAGTCGAGCGGTAGAATCTATGGATAGGCAAGGGGATTTATTTTCCCCTGGGCCTCAATCGGGTGTTGATCACTCACTTCCTGATTCACATGATTGGAAGGAGATTACCATCAGATATACGGAAGAAAACCAATGTTTGAAGGCTCAGATTGCCAGGATCACGGGGAAGCGCCAGCGTACAGATTGATCTCTGTTGTACCCCAAAAGTTTCCCTCTCCTTTCATAAGGGATCACCCTGGATCCCAAGTTTTCTTCCATCCAATTCCAAGCCTTAAACTACAAATTTCCCAAGAAAATCACTCACAAGGGCAAAATGGTCATTTGCACACTGAAAAGTCAAACTTTGACTTATGGATCAAAATCAATCTCAAAAATCATATTTCATCAAGACATGTTGGAATATTAATTTTGTTTCATCAAGAATTTCAAAAGTCAAATTTTACTTTAGAAAAGTCAAATTCTAAATACTTAGAAATTTTTCTAAGTGTTTAAGAAGCATGACAAAACTCAGAACTTCTGACCAGATTATCACCATAACACTCAGCAAATTCTGGACACTCTCAAAGCAGAGTTTGGTCTGAACTTCTGGGCAAGTTTTCATAAAAGCTTCAGTCAGAGTTTGCCAGGGTAATTTAAAGAAGGTTAAGAAGCGTGCTGCAAGCTTTCTAGAAAGTCTGAAAGTTACTTCAGAACGTGCTGGAGCCAGAAGATACAAAGATCAGAGGATGGATGCTACGCTGACGCAGAACTTCTGATCCAGAACTAAGCCATGGTGTAGAATCTCACGTTACAGGATTTCTAGTTGTGATAAGTCTCATCATCATTTAATGCTCACAACCACTTTTGAGTCTTTATCCAAAGGATGTCCACCACGTGTACCTCTACTGTCTTGGGATAGAAAACTTTGGTACTAGGCCCATGCTTTGTTTGCTTTTCCTTAAATCCAATTGATAACTCCAGCTTAAGCATGGTTAAAAGCTGCTAATCAGCAACTAGTTCGTCCTACGCCTGCATCCCATAATTACACCAAACTAGCATACGAAAACAGTGAAGAAAAAGCAAGGGAGCAGGATGCCAAATTGATTTTAAATCCCATTTGTCTTTCCCCCCAAAATAACAACAAATTCACTTATAAATACTTTGCTCCATCACATGTTCAAGGGGTTGGGCTTGAGGGAGAGGCTGGTATTTGGAAGAGAGATTGGTAAAAAAGGGAGAGAAAAGGAAGTTGAAACCTTCGTAAAAAATCCAGAAATCCCAAACAGAAAACCAAACCTTTGTTCTTACTTTTGAATCAAAGAGCTTGGCACTTCTTCTTCCGTTACTCTTGCTGATTCCAGAACATCCAAAGGTAGCAGCTCAAAGCTCCAAGCCCACGTTCTAGGTTCAAGGTAAGTCTTTCTGACTTTGCATTTTTTTTCATTCAGAACATCATTAATATGTAAATATCATAGTATTAATGTTGTACATATCATTGCATAAGTAGAAAAAAACTGTGGATCTTAACTTCTTGATTAAGGCTAGGCTCAGGATCAAGATTAAACTTCTGTAAACTGTTGTGTTTTTTATCCTTCTGATTTGTTGTTTGTTGAAAACTGAATAGATTACTGATGTGCTGATTGAGAGTTGAAATATAGCATAAAACTTATGATGTTCATCCATAGTCTTAATATACAGAACTTCTAGGATTTTCTCACTATTTAAGCACGCAGAATTTCTGAGTTCTCTTCACTGTTTTAACACACAGAACTTCTATAATTTTCCTCACTGTTAACACATACTGAACTTCTGATTCTTACATGCTGAAAACACACTGAACTGCTAATGTTCACTCACTGGCTCAGCATAATTCAGAACTTCTGATGATTCACTCATTGTTCTAACACAGCACATAACTTCTGAGTTCTCCTTGCATGTCAAATACACTGAACTTCTGATGCTTCCATTCGATGTTTTCAAACACTCAGAGTTTCTGATTTATACATGCTGATAATGCACTGAACTGCTGACGTTTACTCACTGTTTTAGTGTAATACAGAACTTCTGACTTGTGGCTCACTGTCTGAATACCACCCAGAACTTCTGTGTTTTCCCTCTAACATGTCTTGCAGGACCTCAGAGTTTACCAATCCAGAACTTCTGATTCCACTGACGTTCCTTTCTGAGTTATCACGCGCCTGACTTCAGAACTTCTGATCCTTGTTGTTTTGCTTGCAGCATCACTGTTTCTATCTTTCATTTATTTTCTTTTTCATCATTTTTAATATTAACTCCTTTCCTTTATTAACATAAAAAGACATAAAAATATTTTTCTTTTATTTATTTACTTCTTTTTCATTAAGACAAAAAACTATTTTCTAAACAAATTCTTTTTCTTTCTTATGTTGTACATTTCAATATGGTTGTAATAGTAACTTAGGATTTTATTTTATTTGCAAACCCCCTTCATAAATATGTACCCTCATCCCCTAAAATATTATAATAGCGTAGGACTTTACATTTCTGTAATTTATCGCTTTTAAATGTAAATGCTAGTAATTAGGGTGTGTATGGCAAGACATGAAATTGACAAATAGATCACCCTAATCAAGACTAAATGCATGCAATCAAACACACTTGCACACTAGCACCCTTAAGGTTAACTTCACTTGTTGCCTAAAAATGGCCATGTTATGCATGTGGGATGTCTTAGCACAAACAAAAAATATAAGATCATAGTCCCTCAATGACGCTATCAAAGTTGCCTTTCGAAATGATCTTAGTCCCTAAAGAAAAGTGCTAAGTCATATCACAACATTGCTATCATGGTTATACGATTACCCACGCCTGTCCCTTCACATTCAACGATGGGGCTTCTTACCAAATCAATGGTAAGATAGCAACATCTAAAGGAGGAGGAAAAGAACATCTAAGACCTTTTGAGTAGGTAGATTTTCTCCTAGTTGCTCGCTTGCTCACAACAAAAACATTTCATACACCAACACTCTCATTTTGGGAAAAAATTTCAAAAGACAACACTTTGTACGCGTTCTTATAGAAACGAGAACCTTTACAAAGAAACACCTTTTTAAAAAATCACTTTCATAAACATATCTCACAAACACCTCTTTGAACTATTTTCGAAACAAACACTTTGTATGCGTTCTTATAGAAACGAGAATCATTACAAAGTTACATTTTCAAAATACTTTCAAAAACCACACCACAAGCACATTCAAACAAAAGCAAGTGATCTAGCAAGCAACTAAGAGCCCATGGAAAACCATGGATGAAAAGGGTGTTAATACCTTCCCTTTTCATAATCTACCCCCCGAACTCAAGAAAACATCTCTAAAGGTCTTTCCTAGGCTTTTTCACCTTTCCTTTCTGGATAAAAGAAAAGTCGGTGGCGACTCTTGCTAACCGCAACATTTGCAAACATAAACGCAAACAATCAAGTCAGTTCTCCCATCGTATCACAGAACTGGTGACTCTGCTGGGAACTTATTTACTTAAAGTGGGGTTACCTTAGGGTTAGATCACATTTACTTGCTTTCATTGTTTGATTCACATGCTTTACATTATGGTTCTCTGTTTGGGCTTGCTTTGATCCTCCACCCAGATCTGGGACACCTTTTTAGGTAAGTAGCAATAGATTGTGGAAACTGTACAGCGTAGTCCGATATGGTTGAAGCAATGGCTACGTTAGTGTGACGCATTTGTGGGTACCAGTATCCCTCGTGTTGAATCGGGGAGAATAGGGGGCCGCTGAGTGGCTTCATGAAGCACTAACTGACTTTAGAACCCTAATTGAACAAACTTGGCCATTAGGACGTAGTGAGATAACCGACTTCGGTGTAGAGCTAAAAATTGGTTGACACTCGATACTACACTCATTGAGGCTGGACTTTTGGGATATCTCAACCGCAAGAAAAGATTGATTATGCTGAGACAATGCCTAAGAGAAAGGTCGGTGATATTGAGATCCCTTAGAACCCAGTTACTATTAACTAGGATAGGTTGAGCCAACTAAACTTCAAGAGGGTACTCACCTACAAACTCCATGCAAGCCTAAAACTAAGGATTTGTCTACTTTGTGTGAATATGATTATTTGTATATAAATATGCTTACCTCGCATATCTGATATAAAATCATAACATCATACCATAGCATTTTCAATAACATTGTACCATAGCATTTCAAGGATCTAGAGGGCATATGATGTAGGGTCACGTTGAACCAGATGTCTATCGAGGGGCAAGAGGATTTATTTTCCTCTAACCAAACGCCGTCAAAAATCAAGTACAACAAACCGGAGTCAAAGGCTATGACCCACTTGACATGGTGAGCTTAATTCTCATGGAAGGACATCTACTGATACAAAGTTCTCCAACCAAAACTGTAAGTGACTACTTACCCCGCGAGATCCTTAAAAACATGCATCCACATATCATGCATCATATCATGACAGGTTTCTCCCACACAGGTCTCCTTATCTTCCTACTGTTTATTTCAGTAGAGATGGCTCTAGAGTAGACTATCAAGGACATCCAGGCTCAAAACACTCAACTTTAAGAGATGTTCTTGAACCTATCCCAGGGGAAAGAAGAGGTGAAGGCTCTCCTCACAAGGGGCATGGTCATGGGGAATCCGGAGGGAACCAAGGATGATCAATTGGAAAGGCTACAAACTGAAATGGAAACAATGAAAGTCCAGATGATGGGACAACTGGTAGGCCAGATGGCTCTTATCCAAAACCTGGCTCAAGGACAGGAAGAGATGAGAGCCCTAGTCAACAAGCTTCATCAAGACAGATGCAACCAAATGGGGAAAACAACCAGAATTAGAGATCGAGTCATTGATCATCATCCGGTGAAGAGTTCACCTTTCCAAATTGCTTCCGCGTCACGAGCCCAACAATAATCTCGCCAACAACAACAGGATAATCGGCGTAGGTAGAATACATCTGAAAGACGCTTCACCAAAATCAAAATGTCATTGTCTCAAGCACTGCAACACCTGTTGGAGGCCAAGCTGGTTACATTAAAAGAACCCCCTCAGAATCCCAACACAGCTTCCCTAAGGTACAATCCAAATGCAAGGTGTGCGTATCACTCCAACAGTCCTGGACATGACACCAATAGCTGTTGGATGTTAAGAAATAAAATTCAAGATCTGATTGATGAAGGAATGCTAGAATTTGCACCAGATGGTCAACTGGAATTCTTCTATCGTCCCTCAAAGGCTCACCGCCTAAAGTGACAAGTTCAAACAAAGAGGCTTCTGTTCATTTTGAATTTTCAAGTTGTAATTTCTCTTTTGTTATTCAAATAATTATCTATTGATGACAAACTTTGTTTCATTAATGCATTACATATGCTTGTCTTGAATTAATCCATTCGTTTTCATTACATTTAAACTATGCTTTTAACTCTCTTTATGACATTCAACTCTTGCTAAAAGTTACAAGCCTTTAGAGGGAGGATAATGAAAACAATGCCATAATCTCATACAGTATGCTTTTGGAAAGACCTTGCTGACGATGTACAAGCATTCTTTCAAATCCTAAACACTGGAGTTATAAGGAAGATAATCCCTAGCCAACCCCTTCGAGCCAAAGAAGTAGAAGTTTTTCTGTTTTTTTTCACAAAATTAAAACCTTTAAACAAAACCCGGGGCAGGTTAGTCTCTCAGTTAATTCAAACGCGTGTTTAGCCGCAAACCCTCATCTCGTAATACAACGAATGACATCAAGAAACATTTCTCTGGAATCAAAAGACGGTGATGGTTCCCTATCACATAGGTGAAACAACGCGGTCAGAACCTGTCATCTGGATGTAATGAAACATCAATGAAGTCGCCACCGAACGTCTTTTATCCCACCGAAAGGGAAAGGTAAACATCAAGAAAACCTGAAAAGGAAGAAATCACGGTCTTTTGACAGAGAGATTGTGTAAGGGAGTCTGTTATGCGAGGGGAAGGTATTAGCACCCCACACGCCCGTAGTACTCTACGGTATCCACTCTTGTTGTCTAATCTAATGGGTGTGGTCAAATCCTATGTCTATGGCTTAAAACTGAAAATGGAATGCATGCGAAAGAAAGATAAAACCATGTAGGGAAAATAAAAAAAAATGTGCTCGGTTTGGCCCTACCCCTTTGCCTACGTATCCCTTTTAAGGAATCAAAGCAGCCGTAGTTCGGCTTATGTATTTTGGTTGGTTTATGTATTTTAGTTAAGATAACAAAAACAGGCAAGATGGCAAAAACATCAAGTAAAACAATAAACAAATGAGATGGTCAAACATTGACTAAATAATAACAAGGTAACATGTCAAAGATGGCGAAACATCAAATGATAAAACAGATAACAAAAACATCGATAAAACGGATGACAAAATATCACACCTAACAATGATATTGAGAATCAAAGTAGGATAACAAACATGTACGATGGCGAAACATCGGCTTCAAGATAACAAGATATCATGGCAAAGATGGCGAAACTTCAATAAAACAGAAGACAAATCATCACACCTAACAATGATATTGAGAATCAAAGCAGGATAACAAACATGTGCGATGGTGAAACATCGACTTCAAGATAACAAGATCTCATGGCAAAGATGGTGAAACATCAATAAAACGGATGACAAATCATCACACCTAACAATGATATTAAGAATCAAAGTAGGATAACAAACATGTGCGATGGAGAAACATCGGCTTCAAGATAACAAGATATCATGGCAAAGATGGGGAAACATCAATAAAACGGATGGCAAATCATCACACCTAACAATGATATTGAGAATCAAAGTAGGATAACAAACATGTGCGATGGCGAAACATCGGCTTCAAGATAACAAGATATCATGGCAAAGATGGTGAAACATCAATAAAACGGATGACAAATCATCACACCTAACAATGATATTGAGAATCAAAGTAGGATAACAAACATGTGTGATGGCGAAACATCAGCTTCAAGATAACAAGATATCATGGCAAAGATGGCAAAACATCAATAAAACGGATGACAAATCATCACACCTAACAATGATATTAAGAATCAAAGCAGGATAACAAACATGTGCGATGGCGAAACATCGGCTTCAAGATAACAAGATATCATGGCAAATATGGCTAAACATCAATAAAACGGATGATAAATCATCACACCTAACAATGACATTGAGAATCAAAGCAGTATAACAAACATGTGCGATGGCGAAACATCGGCTTCAAGATAACACAGACAAAGCAAGATTGGTTTGTATCTTTTACTTTGAAGAAGGGTTTGAGTTCATTAGAAATGTCTTATGATTTTCCAAAAAACAAATTTTTGTTTTAAGATGCAAAATGTAAAGGAAGGAAAAAAAACAACTAAGGGAAACTCGCCTAGAATTATCCCTAGTGATATCATACAATGATTGACCCTAAGGTTGAGGATAAAGGAAACCCTACCTTAATTAACATGCTAAAGGAAGCTTAACAAAACTATCCTATAGGGAGAATGCAATGAGAGAGAAGTCGTGATCTCAATTTCTAAATTGAGTGACTCATCAATCAACAATTAAAGAAACAAAAATAAACATCCTATAGGGAACATGCAATGAGAGGAAGTCGTGATCTCAATTTCTAAATTGAGTGACTCATCGATCAACAAATAAAGAAGAAAACAATAAACATCCTATAGGGAACATGCAATGATAGAAAAGTCGTGACCTCAATTTCTAAATTGAGTGACTCATCGATCAAAAGTTAAAGAAACAAACACAACACATGTATCAAACAAAAACAGAGGGTCTCCTGACATATATCAGCAACAGAGGTCCCATCATGCAATCATAGAATTATACAAAATGAAAATGGAAAAAAGGAGATAGTGCAATACCAAACGGATAACTATCCGTAGCAACTGAGCAAGAATAAAAAGAAACCCATAGAACTTCAAGAAAGCTAGCATCAATAGATAAATCAAGTCAGAAATTACACCATAAGGATGTAAGTAATGAGATTATTAGATATGAACAGATCCCCATGGGCAATGTGTAGTATTCACAATCTCATGTATATATCCTGCATGGAATATCAAACATGCTAAATACAATAGCAGTGTCAGTGTAATAAGTTGTGTTCCACAAATAAAGTGAAACACAATAGCCTTAGGCCAAAAGTGGAATACTATACATTGTCACAAAGTCTCCAAGATAGGTCAAGTTCTCTAATCCTAAGTCCAAGAAAAAGTCTCGTGCTCCATAATGCCAAGGATAGTAACCAAATAGTCCAAGTATCATTAAAGTTTTTTATGGTTCATGTTGATTATTAGGTGTCTTCAAAAGGAAAAGAAAAGCTCAAGTGAGCAAAATAAAAATGACATAAAAGTAAATGCTCAAGTGAGCAAAGATGAAAATAGCATGAAATGTAAAATGCTAAAAGTAAATGGTACATAAAGCATAAAAAATAAAAGCATAAAGTAAAGTCAATTGTTAGAAATTAGTGGTTAGTTGGATGACCATCTTAAAACTTGCATTTGGAACTCATTAGAGGATTGATAGAACCAAAGCCTCCACACAACAAGTTGAATTTACTTTTTGTCAATTATATCATCCATTTTGGAATTCTCACAAGTACCATTTAATGATCAACGATGTTTAAGTGATCCGCGTTGACCAAAGGTGTTGTAGATCCATTAGAGGATTGGTAGAACCAAAGCCTCCACACAATGAATCTCAAGGTTATTGGATTAAAGAGATAAAATTAACATACTTGGGCTTGCAATCATAAGTTTGTGCCACGAATGATCATTTATTCGAATCGGGACAAAATTTAGCGCTATGTTAAGCAATCGTATGTGGACTTATGTAGAAGTCGCACATATTTTAAGGTCGGTCAATAGCAATCTATGTACTTCATGTTTTGATAAATGATATATAGATCACCATCCTTTAACATGTAAGACAATTAAAAAATAAAGGGATAATATGAAGATGGAGGGGAATGATAAGCTAATTTGGATCACCATTTCAAAATTCTTTCATCTTTAAATTCAACCACTCCTCTAGATGGATTAAAGCACTAAACATATCATTAATCTAAAGCACCAAAAATGAATTAAATAATTCACTCTTAGGTAGATTTGAATTGATGAATATTTATCCAAATTCATCTACATCACAAAGTCCATTGAGTTTAAAGAGAAATTGGACATTTAAAATTGCAATCCAAACCAATAATCAAAAGGAGTGAGTAGAAAAAACATTTTGGATCAAAGCTGCCTCAAAACAAGGAAAGAAATGAATTATGTCCCTGTGTAAATCGACTGCACTACTGTGTAAATCGATTTACACAGTACAATTTTCAATAATCTGTGTGAAATTGCTTCTGTGCAATCGATTGCACTGTTACTGCATTCGATTGCACACTGTTACAGGCAGCAAAAACAGCATTTTAAAAGGCCAATTTATTGTTTAAACTTTCCATCTAACACCTTATGATCATGGATCCAATTGAGCACGAAAATTCCATCAAATTATGAGAAAATAACACCATTGGAATCACAAAATAATGCTAAGAATCAAACCCAAAGATCATCAAGAGATCACATTGTGAAAGATGAATTATCCAACTTACCAAAGATAGATCTAGAGAATTATCAAAACAACTTTAAGAATTTGCTTCAATTCAAACACAAGAATCAATTGCTCAAGCTTGGATGTAGATAATTGATAAAGAAAAAGTGTTTGGATGAAGGTTTAGCTCAAAGATTAGTAAGCTTCAATGCAAAGCTTACTACCTTTTTGAAAATGGAGCTTTGAGTGAATTTGGTAGATGGAGAGAATTGAGAGATTTTTTGGCAAGCTGGATTTGGCTATCAAAAGCTTGAAATTTGAATGAAATGAGTGCTCTATTTATAGAGTTTTAGGATTGGGATTAGTGGTAATTTGGTAATTGATTCTTGGAGCCAAAATTTGAATTAATGATAATTCTTTCAAATATTAGAGACAAAATTTGAATTAATGATAATTCTTTCAAATATTAGAGCCAAAATTTGAATTAATGATAATTCTTTCAAATATTAGAGCCAAAATTTGAATTAATGATAATTCTTCTTAAATATGAAAGATTGGCACTAAAATTTGAATTAATGGTACATCTTTCAAAAATGAAGGAAAATTGGAGCCAAAATTTGACAAGTTTAAAATTGCTGATTTTTTTTCAAATTTTCACGTTGTGCAATCGATTGCACTACAGTGCAAATCGATTTGCACAGTGTCTTTTTTAAAAACTGGCACAAAATACACTATGTGCAATCGATTGCACTCTAAAAGCAATCGATTGCATCAGTGAAAAAAATGATTTTTTGTTAATTTTCTTTTGCAAAAAAGAGATTTTAGGAGAATAATACCAGGAATCTTTATTTGTCAGATGCTTCGACTTGGTACCTACAAAACACAAATATGCAAAGACAAAGACAAATATTTTTTGTATTTTGATTAGAAGTTAGTCAACAACACATATACAAAATACACAACTAAGGTGCTTGGAGATTCCTCAAGAGAAAACTTAAAGATAGGAGATAGCTGATCACGCTTCAAAACCCTAATTCCACTCAACTTGGACCAAACCCTAATTTTGGTTAACATCTCAGGAGATTGATGAACCATCTTCAAAACTTTAAAATCCTCTGGACCTCTTGGCCAATTTCTTGTACTAAGACCTTCCAAATATCTTTGAGATGTTATAGCTTCCAAATCAAAACTTGTATATTGATCAATGATCTTGCTCAAACAAAACCCTAAATTGACTGGTGCATCAAAGGAGTGGTTCCATCACATAATCAATCATAAACTTCAATCCTCTGATGGTCCAAAGAGATGGATAAAACATCTTGAGATATGTAATAACTTTTGGCTTGAAAGATCCAGAGGTTTAGATGATAAGGTTCTACTTGAGCAACTTGTCAATGCAAACAACTTTCAAAGCTTGAGGAAAACTTGATAACTAAAGTACTTTGATCCCATCACCATGTATGAATGCAATGCAATATGATATTCATGATGAAACATAATCCAAAAATCAAGAGGGTAAATTTTGGGGTGCAACAGCTGCCCCTATTCAAATATCTTCAACATGATAAGTGAGAAAAGTGACAACTTTCGAGCGTACAAGGTTGAAGATGTTTTAATACGAAAGAACCCGAAAATTTACATTCTTGAAGAAGAAAGAAACATAAATAGAAAACCCTCAAGACATGCGTCAGAATGAAGCTGTAACGCAGGTCAAAATAGAACAAAAACAAAAGAAGAGTAGACACAACTAAACTTCCGGACAAAAGTGCCAGTGAAGAACTGGGCTTCAAAAAAAGGGTGAGATAAACTCAAACGACAGAGTATAGGAGAAACTAAGCTCTGGAAAAGAAAACGTACGCGGGTGAGGAGGCGAAACTCTGAGCTCGACCCAAATCAAAAGTGGCTAGAGTGCGCGATTCTAGGAGCACTTTCTAATCTCAACTAAGATAGACAGTATGAAGGAACTGAAAGAATCTCAGAAATGAGGAACGAAAGTGAGACGAAACTCGACTCAAAAACCAGTTAGACGAAACAAAACTAGATGAGTACGAAACTGGATTTCACGCACGGGTAACAAGGCAAAAATTGAACCATAGCAAAGTGATGAGAGTGCATGTTTCTCAGAGCACCTGGTGGTCTCAAATCAATGGATAAACAGTGACGAAAACTGATAGAAGAATCCAAGGAACAAAAGATACTTATTTCAAACCAGGGACGCAATACAAACACTGCACTCGGTAAACGAACACCATCAAAGGGTCCAAGGTATGAAAGTAAACACGAGACGAGACTCGAATCAATAATTAGTTAGGCGAAACTAAACTAGATGAGTACCAGGATGAAACTGGATTTCATGCACAGGCGACGAGGCGAAACTCGACCCAAAGCGAGGAGATTAGGGCGTACACCTAAAAACCTGCTGAAAGCGAATATCAAGATGAAACTGGCATTCAAAAGGTGCATCAATAGACATTGGAATAAACAGGAGAGGGTAGTGAAGACTAAACCCGAGAAGACTGCGCCAGGGCAGAATTGAACCACAGTCAAGAGTAGACACTCAAACAAACAAATGATTGACGTCAAAAGGATATTGGTATGGGGTAGATGATGAGGACGAAAACCTCGTTGGGGATTTAATCTGAAGTATTAGCAAATCACTAGGGATGACGGAAATAAGAATGGATTATGTTCCAATGCATGTTTGAATTCTTTTTATTTAGTGCAATGCTCCATATAATGGAAATGCTACGCTTTCGGTAGATGCAATGTGATGATGCGTGTTTTAAAAGTTTCACTGGGGAATGGCCAACTGAGAAGTCAATAACCAAGAAGTCAGGACCTGACAAGACTTACAAAAATAAATTGAAAAATCCAAAGGAGAGGAGAAAATATGGGGAACCGCTAGAGAGGGAACCTCGAAGAGATGAAGCTTTGCGGGGAATAACAACTGAGCAACTAGTAGAAACGGGCCACAAACGTTGAGAGGAGCTGCAAAAATAAATTGCAAACTCTTAGAGAAGATCAGATCGACACTGTAGCTTCTGGAGAGGGACACCATCTGAAGATTAGACATTGAGAGAGAAGATCAGGGCAAGAACGTAATCTCTCAGAAAAGACAGCGCGTGACCGTGTTGAGGATGACACCAAGACAACAAACCCAGCGTGAGGGGTGAAAACCTTTACTGGGGGAATAAAGCTCTGCTGAAGAGACGGGACTTCACCGGGGAGACAGAACTCCGTTGAAGATTTTTTTGTTGGAGAGAGATTTCCTTGGAATGCAACCAATGGATGGATCATGCAGATAGTCACAGTATCGACCTCACTGGGGAAAAGGAAAGACCTTAACATAAGGATGCCCCAGTCAGCAAATCGGTTGGAAAATGAGAGGTCATGGCAACGGATCTCTGTTGGCAACTCTGTTAGAGAATTGAAGCTTCCTCCGAATGCGAGTTCCTATTTAAACACAACTACCAATGGGGATATGCAACATATCTAAACTTAAAGTCTCGGAATGAAACTTTTGAAAACAGATTCCTGGGGAAACAAAACTTTGCTGCGGAAACAAAACTTCACTGGGAAACAAAATTTCACTAGGAAACAAAATTTCAATGGGGAATAGGTAAAGTCCTATTCATGCATGGGCTCTGTCTTAACAGAAGAAAACCAAATTTTCCTTTCTTGACTATCATTAAGCTCTTTACTGGTGTTCAACGTGTAAACTCTTTTTGATGTCAACCAAATGTTTCGCATGCAGGAAGATGTTTATTTTGGGAATGACAGACCTGATGCGACAATTATTTAAACCTTGAAGTTGAAAATCTTAACAAAGTGTTGCACCTCTGTTGTGAATGAATCACTCGCTAGAGTGCAAAAAATTTCAAAACTTTTCTTTTTCCAACAAAAACTAGTCAAGATGCGGGTGATAGGATACCAACATGGATATGCAACACATACTTCGGAGTTTGGGAAACATCATCCTGTTGCAGTATGCTTTCGAGTTAAACCCTTGTTTCAGTTAGGACTTTTAGAGGTTGTAATATGGCCTGGTTCGAGGTTTTTTTTTTAGAAAAAAAAGTTTTTCAAGGATCAAGTTTTTTGGTGCCCACCCCCTTCGTGATGTTCTCCTGTCCTAAGTTCAGCTGACTTATCACAAGCATTCATCTTTCAAAAGGATTTGTAACGGTTGAGTGATCACGACAAATTCTCCAACATGATTGTCGCTTAGCTTGTGTTGCCTCTTTTGTTTTTGATATTATTGTTCCTCTTCTTTTGATGAAAATTTTATTGAATAATCTTCTTTTTCTGGCCTTTTAGGCTCTTCTTTTCCCTAACTTTTGCCTGGACAAAATCTTTTGAATTTCAAATTTAGGAGTCCAGCGGGATGCCTTAACTTTTTCCCAAGGTACTTGTTTTCAAGTTTCGACTTAGCAGAGCTTTTTTTGTTTTTGTTTTCTTTTTCTTATTCATACTTTCCACTTCGAACAAGTCAACATGACTTTAGGTTTTTGAACTTTTTTTTTTTTTTCTTCTTTTTTTTTTGACGAAAACAAATGCCTACTTCCTTGGTCGGCGAGGGATAGCCATTATTGTATCGATTTGATCTCGACCTCAGGACTTTGTGAGGAAATGAACATCATGGTTTTGACATTTTTCCTACTCTCATGATGCGAAAGATAAAATGTGGTGATCCTCAGATGGGACGTTCCTTCTGAAATTTGAATGCTTGGTCAAATCAGCTTAACAACTACCCTGCCCCGGCTTTAAAAAAACAAGGTTTTTTTCTTTGAACGGAAAAGAAACTCCTACTTTGAAGGCTCAGAGGGGTTAATGAGGGTCTAACTCCCTTATATCTCCGGTGTTTGGGGATTGAAATAATGCATGTACATCGTCAACGGGGTTCTACTCAAAAGCATACCATTACAGTCATCATTTTTAGCTAAACTCCTTCCCCCAAACTCTTGGCTAAGCAAAAGAATTGGCACAGTTGGTATCAAAATGCCTGAAAAATCAATTAAAGAGTGATACTGGATGGATTAAGTACAATGAAACAATTTTTTTAAGGAAAAAATATTCAACACATCAAGACTGACATTCGGCTATAAACAAAATCCTATATGCAGACAATGTTAAAACAATCAATCAAGATAACACATGAAAGTGCGGCAAAGAAACGTAATAAAAGCCTTTATGGGGAAGAAATATCTCCAACTAGGTTCGCCGATCTCGCCGACCTGCCGTAATCTTGACAATACCCTAGCCCATGACCTTTACCAACAACATAGAGCGGTGAATCAAAATGGCAAGGCATCCGCCAACAGAGTGAAAGAGAAATCTATCAAACATAGCACCAAACATTCCCCTTGCACAGTAGTAGTTGTGTTTGTTATGCGCATTTCAAGCGATCAACTAACCTTGACTTAGATTACCATATCTGTGTAAGGTCCACGAAGTTTATATGCACATGCTTATCAAAAATATTGGACGTTTTTGCAAACAAAATAGTAAAAAGGAGAAAAGAAACGTATACGTATACTTGAAAGGAGATGCTTTATTGATTTTGAAAAATCAGCCTGTGAAAAAGGCATTTACATTTGGAAGCAAGTAATTACAAAATCAAAGCAAACAAGTGTTTACAAATGGCAATGTGAATGTGAATATCTATCAAGTCCCGACTCTGCTATGACTCTTATCTTCCTGCTTTTAGACAGATCAATCTTGGATTAGCTTCGAGCTTATGCCAGACGACGGAACGAAGGAAAGAAACAAAGGGTCCCATGCTGAGCGTAGTCATTTGTTTTAAGTCCCTAAATTTTGCCTGAATCGCCCTTTCGGGTTTTCGATTCACCAGGACACCCTCTTTTTGCCTAAACCTCCCTTTCAGGTTTTCAGTTTAGCGGGTTTTTATTTTTTTATGCAAAGTATTTTTTAACTACGTCAGCATTCACAGGGAGAGGGAAATACTCTTCATCCGTAGTCGTGAGCATCATCGCTCCTCCAGAGAAAACTTTTCTGACCACGAAAGGACCTTCATAAGTCGGAATCCACTTGCCTCTGGGATCTCCCTAGGGGAGAATTATCCTTTTTAGCACAAGGTCACCTGGCTTGTAACACTGAGGTCGTACCCTCATATCAAAAGCTTTCCTCATCCTTCGCTGATATACCTGACCATGGCATACAGTCGTCAACCTCTTCTCATCAATAAGTTCTAACTGATCCAGCCGATTCTGTACCCATTCACTTTCATCCAGATCGACATCCCTCATGACCCTAAGAGAAGGAATCTCGACTTCTACTGGAAATACTGCTTTCATGCCGTAAACCAAGGAAAATGGGGTTGCCCCAGTCGAAGTACGCATTGTGGTGCGATAGCCATGCAAAGCGAAAGGAAGCATCTCATGCTAATCTTTATAGGTTACCATCATCTTTTGTACGATCTTCTTGGTATTCTTATTGGCCGCTTCGACAGCACCGTTCATCTTTGGTCAGTATGGGGAAGAGTTATGATGCTTGATTTTGAAGGACTCACACAACTCCTTCATCATCTTGTTGTTCAAATTAGACCCATCATCGGTAATGATCTTCTCAGGCACTCCGTAGCGACATATAATATTGTGCTTAATGAACCGAGTTACCACCTGCTTGGTGACATTGGCATAGGATGCAGCTTCGACCCATTTTGTAAAATAATCAATGGCAACCAAAATGAAACGGTGCCCGTTGGATGTAGTCGGTTCAATTTTGCCGATCATACCAATTCCCCACATCGCAAAGGGCCAAGGGGAAGTCAATACATTCAAAGGTACTGGCGGCATATGCACTTTATCAGCATAGACTTGACATTTGTGGGAAACCCGTGCATGATTGTAACAGTCAGTCTCCATGGTGGACCAATAATAATCTGCTCGCAAAATATTTTTAGCCATGGTATGCCCATTGGAATGGGTTCCGAAATCACCTTCATGTATCTCCTCAATGATTCTAGCTGCTTCTTTCTTGTCAACACATCTGAGCAGTAAACCGTCATGATGCCTTTTATACAACACACCACCACTAAGGAAGAACTTGGCTGAAAATCTTCTCAAGAACTTCTTATCTATGACGGATGCCTCTTCAGGGTACTCATGTGTCTCAAGATACCGTTTAACATCATAAAACCAAGGGTTACCATCTGATTCCAAATTGGCCTCAAAACAGAAAGCTGGCTCACTCAAACTTTGGATGGTAATGGAAGGTGCCTCATTAGCCCACTTAACCTTGAACATGGAGGAAAAAGTTGCCAGTGCATCAACTAGATTGTTTTCTTCTATGGGAATATGCTCAAATGTGATTTCTTCGAAATCAGCTTCATAACATGCTCACGATAGGGAATTAGGTTTTGATGGCGAGTCTCCCAATCTCCATTAATCTGGCTGATAACAAGATTGGAATCCCCATAAACTTTCAAAAATTTGACGTGCATGTCGATCGCCGCTTCAATGCCATAAATGCAAGCCTCATATTCGGCCATGTTTTTAGTGCAATCGAAACAAATACGAGCCGTGAAAGGAATGTGGTATCCCTCAGGTGAAGTGATAATAGCTCTGACACTGTTGCCCATGGCATTGGAGGCACCATCAAAAACAAGCGTCCAACATGATCCCGGCTCGGGTCCTTCGTCTGGGTCTGGCATATTACAATCCAGAATATACACAATTTCCTCATCGAGAAAATCAAACTTCATCGGTTCATAATCGTCCATGGGATGATGTGCAAGATGGTCGGCCAATACACTACCCTTAATTGCTTTTTGAGTAGTGTATTAGATATCATATTTGGTGAGTATCATCTGCCAACGGGCTACCCTGCTTGTAAGAGCTGGCTTCTCAAAAATGTACTTGATTGGATCCATTTTGGATATCAAGTAGGTGGTGTGAGTTAACATGTATTGCCTCAAACGTTTGGCGGCCCAAGCAAGCGCACAACAAGTCTTTTCTAGCAATGAGTACCTCGACTCGCATTCTGTAAACTTCTTACTCAAGTAGTAAATGGCCTGCTCTTTCTTCCCTGTCTCGTCGTGCTGACCGAGGACACAACCCATTGAGCTCTCCAACACAGTTAGATACATGATTAGTGGCCTTTCTTCCACTGGCGGCATGAATATCGGAGGTTCTTGTAAATACTCATTTATTTTGTCAAAGGCCTTCTGACAATCCTCATTCTATTTCACTATCTGACTTTTCTTCAACAACTTGAACAAAGGTTCACAGGTGGCTGTGAGATGAGAAATGAATCTATAAATGTAGTTTAACCTTCCCAAGAAACCGCGTATTTCCTTCTCTGTCCTTGGCTCAGCCATTTCTTGTATCGCTTTTACCTTGGCCGGGTCCACCTCGATACCTTTTTTACTCACAATAAAACCCAACAGCTTGCCGGATCTCACCCCGAAGGTGCACTTATTCGGATTCAACCTTAGCAAGAACTGCCTCAGTCTCCCGAATAATTTTTCCAGATGAACAAGATGATCCTCTTCCGTGTTAGATTTAGCAATCATATCGTCCACATAAACCTCAATCTCTTTGTGAATCAAATCATGAAAGAGAGTGACCATGGCGCGCTGATATGTTGCCCTGGCATTTTTCAAACCAAACGGCATCACTTTATAGCAAAAAGTTCCCCAAGGCGTGATAAATGTTGTCTTTTCCATATCCTCCGGAGCCATTTTAATTTGATTGTAACCCGAAAAACCATCCATGAATGAAAACACTTTGGAGTGAGCAGTATTATCGACCAACACATCAATATGCGGAAGAGGGAAATCATCTTTAGGGCTGGCCCTGTTCAAATCCCTATAATCCACGCACATCCTGACCTTACCATCCTTCTTGGGCACAGGCACAATATTTGCAATCCATGGCGAATAATTGATGACCTTTAAGAAATTTGCGTCCAACTACTTCTGGACCTCCTCTTTGATCTTCTTGGACATCTCAGGATGAGTTCTTCGGAGCTTTTGCTTGACAGGGGAACAACCTTCTTTGAGCGGTAATCGATGCACCACAATGTCTGTATCCAACCCAGGCATATCCTCATAAGACCAAGCGAAGATATCAGAATACTCACGGAGTAGCTCAATCAATCTGACCTTTATACTTTCTTCAAGATCTGATCCTATCTTGACTTCTCTTCTTACCTCTTATGTGCCAATATTCACCACCTCAATCGAATCCTGATTCGGCAGGATAACCTTCTCCTCTTGTTTTAACAATCTTTCTAATTCCTCAGGAAGGTCACAATCCTCATATGCTTCTTCTTCAGCTTGATAAATAGGAGTATCAAAGTCATAATGAGCCATAGCAGAGTCGTTATCAATATGATCGGTGGTGGAAGTGCATCTGCATGAATGACATTTTTGCGTTTTTAGTGATAGTGTGTGAAAAGAGAAACATTGCCATTTAAATAAAAAAGAAATGAAGGAAAATTTTGAATGCAAAAACGTCATTTATTTCATAATAAACTTGAAAATAAACGTGGTGGCCCTACATAAATGATCCACTACACCTTGGGCAGAGCGTAGGAAATATGATATGATTAAAAAGAAACAAGAAAATTAATCCTCAGCGCTTGAAACTTGGATAACATCCACAGAAGTCCAATTGTTGAGTGTCTGGCCTGGAATACTCGGACGAATCCAATCTTCGATATTGTAGCCATCAACCCTATTGTCGCCAACTGCATTGACGTGTCCTTCTTGAGCAGCACAAGGATGGGAAAACTTCACAGGAGTAGATAAACTAGATGCTCTGGGAGCTGCACTCTGCTGACTCAGGTTAAAACCAAGACCAAATTTGTCAAACTTTGGAGTAACATCCAGCACCTGACCCCAACCTTCAGGGTTACCACCTTCTACCACAGCTCTCACATCTTTGAGAGAAAACATAACAGTTTCTGGTTTCTTTTTCTGTTCTGGAGGAGGGAAATTGACAGCATGGACTGTCTCAAACGCCTGAAACGGAGTTTCATGTATCTCGCCTTCAACTTCAACATAGAGGAATGATGTCAAATGACTCACGATGTACTCTTCCTCGCCGCACACAGTTATTACCTTTCCCTCTGCAGGATACTTGAGTTTCTGATGAAGAGTAGAAGTGACTGCCCCTGCTCTATGAATCCACGACCTCCCCAACAAACAACAATACGCCGGTTGTATATCCATCACAAAAAAAGTAACCGTGAAGGTGCGCAGACCAACCTTGATTGGTAACTCCACCTCCCCAAACACTGACCTTTTCGATCCATCAAACGCCTTCACCATCAACTCATTAGGGCGCAGCTCCAGTCCAGAATAATCAATCTTCATCAATGCTGACTTTGGCAACACATTCAAAGACGATCTTGTATCTACCAAAACCCGGGATAACATAGTGTCCCTGCACTCCATTGAAATATGCAACGCTTTGTTATGGTTTGGTCCCTCCGGAGGAAGATCAAAATCTATGAAGCCCAAACCATTCCCGGCAGATATGTTAGCACAAACATTCTCAAACTGATTGACTATTATCTCATGTGGCACGAACGCATTCTTTAACAATTTCATCAAAGCATTTTTGTGAGGTTCTAAATAAATCAACAGAGACAAGATAGACATCTTAGAAGGAGTATGGCTCAGATGATCAATTATTCTATAATCACTCTTTCTGATAATTCACATTAACTCTTCAACCTCATCGGGAACTGAAGAAGCTTCTGGTATCGGAATTGGTTGAGTCACGTTGGCTGGAGTAACCCTTGGATTACCAATCATCGCCTGTTGTTTTCCTTTTTCTCTTGCGGAAGCATATTCCGCATCTTGCACATTGAAAGGACCAAAAACTCTCCCGCTTCTAGTCACTCGACCCACACCAGAGAAATTATGAACTTCCTCTTCATTACCTCTAGCACATTCTTCCTCAAACACACGGGTACTAACCTCCTGCTTCACCCCATGGTAATAGACATCGGCACCATAATGCCATGGGATGGCCTTCTCACTGGTGTACAGCATGGGACCAGGTACCGTGATCATCAAAGGAGGCGCCCTAGACGGGTCAGGAATACGCACATGGATGTAAGGAATAGATACCACAGCAACATCCTCTTCAGTAACCTTGCGGTAACTCGGTTTCCTATCAAGCTGTAGGAAACCCTCCTTTATCATCAACTAGATACCGGCTTTTAAATCATCACAGCCCTTCGGTTGTTCTCTACACTTGTCACACTCTGAAGTACAACCCGGGAAAATAGAATTGTTAAGAAAATACCTCTTAACATACCATAACAGAGTAGTTACTTGTTCCACATTCATGATTAAATTAAACATTTCACCATTATCATCAATCATATTGACAACACCCCTTTCATGTCTAGGCATTGGATTTTGTGTAACATTCAGACCAGTCACTGGAGTAAACTCAATTTCCTTAGCATCCAACAAGTCTTGCACCTTGCACTTCAACGCAAAACAATTGTCAGTAGAATGACCAACTCCGCCTGAATGGAATTCACATCTTGCGTTAGCATTATAGTTAACATGAAGTCTTGCCAATGGTGGAGGAATATTTCTCAAACTGATCAACTTCAAATCAAGCAGGTGGTGGAGTGCTTCAGTGAGAGATACCGGCAAGGGATTTAATTTCCTCAGCTGTCTCTGCTGTTGATTATTATACTGACGGGGAGCATCTTGTTGTCTATATTGTTGAGGCACTGCATTCGGTCTCTGCTGCGGAGGAGCATTAACAGGAATAGAAACAACGTTGATTTGTTGGTGCTAACGATCCTCTCTTCTTCCTCTATGAGAGTAAACCACACTTGCGTCGCCTTCCCTTTTCTTAGGGTAAGTGTTGAATGTTTTCTTACTTCCCCCGGATGAGCCACTAAAACCTCCAATCTGAATTTTCCCCAATTTCAAACCTACCTCAATCCTTTCACCAGCCATAACCAAGTCTGCAAATCCTGCCGAAGTACTTCCTATCATGTGCTCATAAAATGGCCCTTGCAAGGTACTCATAAACATATCAATAAGTTCTCTCTCCATGAGTGGATTTTGAACCCTCACAGCCAACTCATGCCACTTCTGAGTGTATTCCTTGAAAGACTCTTTTGGCCCCTGCGACATATTATGTTACTGAGTGTGATTAGGCGCCATATCAACATTGTACTGATAATGTTTGACAAAGGCCCGAGCAAGATCATTCTAGCAACGAATATGAGTTTTTTCCAACTTCGTGTACCACTCCAGGGATGCCCCAGATAGGCTATCCTGGAAAAAGTGAATCAAAATCCCCTGATCCTCTGTATGCACCAACATCTTTCGGAAATAAGCAGTGGCATGAGTAACAGGACATGACATTCCGTTGTACTTTTCAAATACAGGAGGCTTGAACTTTGGAGGAACCTTCACCCCAGACACCAACCCGAGATCATTAGCATCCATACCAAGGACTCCCTGCCCTTCCACATCCTTCAAACGTTCTTCCAACAATCGATACTTCTTATCCTCAACCTGAAATTCCGGCTCTGAACGCCAAATAGAAAGTTGATCTTCATCTTGGTCAAAGTCATAATTCTGCTCCTGGTAGTTCCTTACACCTCCCTGATTAACTCTTCTGTTCCCCACAAGACGAGGTCCCAGAGACGGGGGAAATTGCCATACATTGCGCACAAAAGGGTTTCCAGGCATCCCGTGAAAATTTCTAGCAGGCTGATCTTGCACATCCCCCACTCCTACAGAAATGTCTTGATAGAGCCCTTGATTTCCACCATCCCCTGGATAGTAGTGCTGGTTGTTGACAATGGCAGCCAATTCCTCCTGTCGGCGATTCACGTTGGTAATGAACTCCATGAACTGGGTCATCTGAGTAGCCATCTGGGCCCTCATTTCAGCGAGTTCAGCTTGAACTTGTTCCATCTGCCTTGGCAAATTGTTTCTGGTGGAATACCGATGAGTAGTCGTCTTGAATTCTGAATAAGAAAAGCATAAGTATAAGAATATCGTCTTGAGATAACCTGTAATGTTATGAAATGCATGATGTGCATGATATGTTTTTCATTTCCAGGTATTCAAGAGTCCTTTTATTCATCAATCACGGCGTGCGACCAAAGATAAAACATACAATCAAAAGGAAAAAAGGACAAATAAGACAAATACTTCAATTGTTTACAAACAAAGAAACGACATCCGAGTGACTTTGTACATTTAAGAGTGTATCAATAAACAATAAAATACACGTTTCAAAGTAAACTTAACAAAAACTGAATAATAAAAACAAACAAATGGTCCCTTCCAACAATCCTGGGGGTGACCAAGTACATCAAAAGCAAATAACAAAACTAAATCTCCGGAACAAGACACGCTTCAAGGTGTTTACAATACCCTTCAAGCTTGGCTTTCTCCTTCAAAAGTTGCGATGCGACTACTTTACTTTCTCGGAACCGATCTTCTGCAACACGCTTCTGGGCTACTTCCTTCCTAAGCTGAGCATCTTTGTCTTTGATCTGTTTCTCCAAGTTCTGAATCTTCTTCCTGTAGCTATTCTCAGATGCCTGAAGCTTCTGGCACTCTTTCTGGGTCTTACTCAACTCTTCTTCCATTTCAGCATGAGACCTCTTCCTAAAACTGGTTGCATCAGAAGTTTCCCCTTGAGCTTCTTTGAGTTTGCGAGCTAAGTCGGCCCTTTCTTGATCTACCCAATAAAGTTTCATCCCTGCCTCGCGGTCTTTTGCACGAAGCTGAATGTTCTCTACATGAACCTGAGTGAACACCTCGGTTGACACCGTGTTACTCAAAACAGTAGGAGGTTGCTCATATAGAGGAGCCGACCTTGCAAATGGTAACCGCAAAATCTTAACCCTGGCTCAAATCCAATCCAGGTAAGGAACTTTAGCAATAGGAACCTTCTTGCCCAAAGTAGTTCTATCCTTCTTGTGAATTCCCTTCCAAGCACTTGTCACTCTTTTCAACATCATAGGATCACTTCCTTTAACAAAATACACTGACTCAGACACCTCCTTAACTTTTGGCGGTCCATCCATTGCATATCACAATTGACGATAAGCAAGCACAGGATTATAGTTAATACACCCCTTAGTTCCTATGAGGGGAACATTAGGGAAATCTCTGCAGCTAGTGATAATACTTCGTACTTCCCCCATGTCATAATTCCACCAGATATCGAATGAAGTAAGGTTGACAAGTCTTGATGACCATAGGGGAGAATGCCTGGTATCCACAAAAGGACCACTTACTGGTAGGTGCAACTTAAACCATTGATACAACATTGAATGACATAAACTTACCTTACCTCATTTTCCATGCCTGGAATGAATGGTGTAAGGAGTATCTGCCAAGAGTGTCGATATCGGGTTCTTACTTCTAAAAACACAAATGGCCGCCAAATCCATAAAATTTCTCTTGCGAGGGAAGAGGACAATCCCGTATATCATGAGAGAAAACAGAGTGTTGAAGTCAATCCAATTCCCTTTCTTTGCCCAGTCTTCAGCTTTCTTCACTAAGAAATCCAAATAAAACCCTGTAGAATCCTCACTTGATTTCCAATTTTCTTTCACCTCCTTCCAACTCAAATGAAGAATTTCAGCAATAACTTCGAACTTTGGCTTCTCCGACACTTGGACAAAAGGAACTTCATCGGACAACTTGATATTAAGTAGGTACGCGTACTCTTCTAGTGTGGGGACCAGTTGATAATCTTGAAAAGTAAAACACCATAATTCCTTGTCATAGAACTGGAAGAGAGTGATCAAATCCATTGGGTCAACTGGAGTGTTAAGGATTAGTAACAAATTTCCATAATTTTTGTTGAAATTACTCAGAACATCACCCTTCAGATAAGAACTCAACCTCTTCAACTCGGACACATCAATAGCAGGAATCTGATAAGCGAATGTATGCCCGGTGGGCTCTTTAACACAAACTGAATCAAACTCATCTGACGGGAGGCCAGCCATTTCTGATGGAGAGAAGACTCTTGAATGTCCCTGGAAGATGACATGCGCATGCTAGTTGTTTTTTTTTACAGCATTTTTTCATTTTTTTTTAGAAATAAATATACTATGATGCAACATGACAGGATCAAAGTTTCACACTGGATCATGGCTGGATCATCACAGAATAAAACTACTCAAGATCAAAAGAAAATCCCGAAGCCTCAAAACTATCATGGGAACCTGAGTCACCTTCGCAACACAAAGTCACCAACAACACCTGTACCTCTAAGAAAAGTTTTCCTGCCCCTCTCACCGGTGTAGTCTAGGTCAAGGTAAGGTTAAAATCCAAATCAGAGTACAAGAGCTCGAATGTCGGTATCATCATACGATAACACCTATCCGAACTACCTCTGAAGTCATGGGTCTCATGGTCAGGTCTACATAGCATCCGCCTCATAGCTGCCATGGCCACTCTATTCCTAGTTCATATGGAATTCACTCATAGCCTGGGTATGAGTCCTTTTACCTCATGGAACAACCCACCCACCAAGAAATCCAGAATCCAAACAGTCCAGCCAAATCCAGTATGCAGAAAGTAAAGCGCATATAGGATGCAATGTAAACAGATAAATATGCAAAGCCGTAAAATAAACACACAAAAAGAAAACAAACAAGAGCTAGGATCGACTCCGGCATGGACCAGTAAAAGGTCAATATGTCCCCAGTGAAGTCGCCAGCTGAAACAACGCGGTCGGAACCTCTCATCTGGATGTAATGAAACATCAATGAAGTCTCCACCGAACGTATTTTACCCCACCGAAAGGGAAAGGTAAACATCGAGAAAACCTGAAAAGGGAGAAATCACGGTCTTTCGGCCGAGAGATCGGATAAGGGAGTCTGTTACGCGAGGGGAAGGTATTAGCACCCCCACACGCCTGTAGTACTCTACGGTATCCACTCTTGTTGTCTAATCTAATGGGTGTGGTCAAATCCTATGTCTATGGCTTAAAACTGAAAAGGGAATGCATGCGAAAGAAAGAGAAAACAATGTAGGGAAAATAAAAAAATATGCTCGGTTGGACTCTACCCCTTTGCCTACGTATCCCTTTTAAGGAATCAGAGCAGCCGTAGTTCGGCTTATGTATTTTGGTTGGTTTGTGTTTTTTAGTTAAGATAACAAAAACAGGCAAGATGGAAAAACATCAAATAAAACAACAAACAAATGAGATGGTCAAACATTGACTAAATAATAACAAGGTAACATGTCAAAGATGGAGAAACATTAAATGATAAAACAGATAACAAAAACATCGATAAAACGGATGACAAAATATCACACCTAACAATGATATTAAGAATCAAAGTAGGATAACAAACATGTACGATGGCGAAACATCGGCTTCAAGATAACAAGATATCATGGCAAAGATGGCGAACCATCAATAAAACGGATGACAAATCATCACACCTAACAATGATATTGAGAATCAAAGTAGGATAACAAACATGTGCGATGGCGAAACATCGGCTTCAAGATAACAAGATATCATGGCAAAGATGGCGAAACATCAATAAAACGGATGACAAATCATCACACCTAACAATGATATTGAGAATCAAAGTAGGATAACAAACATGTGCGATGGCGAAACATCGGCTTCAAGATAACAAGATATCATGGCAAAGATGGCGAAACATCAATAAAACGGATGGAAAATCATCACACCTAACAATGATATTGAGAATCAAAGTAGGATAACAAACATGTGCGATGACGAAACATCGGCTTCAAGATAACAAGATATCATGGCAAAGATGGCGAAACATCAATAAAACGGATGATAAATCATCACACCTAACAATGATATTGAGAATCAAAGTAGGATAACAAACATGTGCGATGGCGAAACATCGGCTTCAAGATAACAAGATATCATGGCAAAGATGGCGAAACAACAATAAAACGGATGGCAAATCATCATACTTAACAATGATATTGAGAATCAAAGCAGGATAACAAACATGTGCGATGGCGAAACATCGGCTTCAAGATAATAAGATATCATGGCAAAGATGGTGAAACATCAATAAAACGGATGACAAATCATCACACCTAACAATGATATTGAGAATCAAAGCAGCATAACAAACATGTGCGATGGCGAAACATCGACATTAAGATAACACAGACAAAGCAAGATTGGTTTTTATCTTTTACTTTCAAGAAGGGTTTGAGTTCATTAGAAATGTCTTATAATTTGCAAAGAAACAAATTTTTGTTTTAAGGTGCAAAATGCAAAGGAAGGAAAAAAACAACTAAGGGAAACTAGCCTAGCACTATCCCTAGTGTTATCATACAATGATTGACCCTAAGGTAGAGGATAAAGGAAAACCCTACCTTAATTAAAACGCTAAAGGAAGCTTAACAAAACTATCCTATAGGGAGCATGCAATGAGAGCGAAGTCGTGATCTCAATTTCTAAATTGAGTGACTCATCGATCAACAATTAAAGAAACAACAATAAACATCCTATAGGAAACATGAATGAGAGCGAAGTCGTG
Organism: Vicia faba; assembly: GCA_948472305.1. NCBI lineage: Eukaryota > Viridiplantae > Streptophyta > Magnoliopsida > Fabales > Fabaceae > Vicia > Vicia faba. Next base: position 325,260,531 of record OX451741.1, on the reverse strand, counting down.
ATCTCAATTTCTAAATTGAGTGACTCATCGATCAACAAATAAAGAAGAAAATCAATAAACATCCTATAGGAAACATGAAATGAAAGCGAAGTCGTGATCTTAATTTCTAAATTGAGTGACTCATCGATCAAAAGTTAAAGAAACAAACACAACACATGTATCAAACAAAAACAGAGGGCCTCCTGACATATATTAGCAACAGAGGTCCCATCATGCAATCATAGAATTATACAAAATGAAAATGGAAAAAAGGAGATAGTGCAATACCAAACGGATAACTATCCGTAGCAACTGAGTAAGAATAAAAAGAAACCCAGAGAACTTCAAGCAAGCTGGCATCAGTAGACAAATCAAGTCAAAAATTACGCCATAAGGATGTAAGTAATGAGATTATCAGATATGAACAGATCCCCATGGGCAATGTGTAGTATTCACAATCTCATGTATATATCCTGCATGGAATATCAAACATGCCAAATACAATAGCAGTGCCAGTGTAATAAGTTGTGTTCCACAAATAAAGTGAAACACAGTAGCCTTAGGCCTAAAGTGGAATACTATACATTGTCACAAAGTCTCCAAGATAGGCCAAGGTCTCTAATCCTAAGTCCAAGAAAAAGTCTCATGCTCCATAATGCCAAGGATAGTAACCAAATAGTCCAAGTATCATTAAAGTTCTTTATTGTTCATGTTGATTATTAGGTGTCTTTAAATGGAAAAGAAAAGCTCAAGTGAGCAAAATAAAAATGACATAAAAGTAAATGCTCAAGTGAGCAAAGATGAAAATAGCATGAAATGTAAAAGGCTAAAAGTAAAAGGTACATAAAGCATAAAAAATAAAAGCATAAAGTAAAGTCAATTGTTAGAAATTAGTGGTTAGTTGGATGACCATCTTGAAACTTGCATTTGGAACTCATTAGAGGATTGGTAGAACTAAAGCCTCCACACAACAAGTTGCATTTGCTTTTTGTCAAGTATATCATCCATTTTGGAATTCTCACAAGTACCATTTAATTATCAACGATGTTTAAGTGATCCGCGTTGACCAAAGGTGTTGTAGATCCATTAGAGCATTGTTAGAACCAAAGCCTCCATACAATGAATCTCAAGGTTATTGGATCAAAGAGATCAAAGTAACATACTTGGGCTTACAATCATAAGTTTGGGCCACGAATGATCATTTATTCGAATCGGGACGAAATTTAGCGCTATGTTAAGGAATCGTAAGTGGACTTATGTAGAAGTCGCACCTATTTTGAGGCCGGTCAATAGCAATCTATGTACTTCATGTTTGGATAAATGATATAGATATCACCATCCTTTAACATGTAACACAGTTAAAAAATAAATGGATAAGATGAAGAGGTAGGGGAATGATAAGCTAATTTAGATCACCATTTCAAAATTCTTTCATCTTTAAATTCAACCACTCCTCTAGATGGACTAAAGCACTAAACATATCATTAATCCAAAGCACCAAAAATGAATTAAGTAATTCACTCTTAGGTAGATTTGAATTGATAAATATTTATCCAACTTCATCTACATCACAAAGTCCATTGAGTTTAAAGAGAAATTGGACATTTAAAATTGCAATCCAAACCAACAATCAAAAGGAGTGAGTAGAAAAAACATTTTGGATCGAAGCTGCCCCAAAACAAGGAAAACAAATGCATTATGTCCCTGTGTAAATTGATTGCACTACTGTGTAAATCGATTTACATAATACAGCTTTCAATAATTTGTGCGAAATTGCTTCTGTGCAATCGATTGCACTATTACTGCAATCGATTGCACACTGTTACAGGCAGCAAAAACAGCATTTTAAAAGGCCAATTTCTTGTTCAAACTTTCCATTAAACACCTTATGATCATGGATCTAATTGAGCATGAAAATTACATCAAATTATGAGAAAATAACACCATTGGAATCACAAAATAATGCTCAAAGAATCAAACCCAAAGATCAACAAGAGATCACATTGTGAAAGATGAATTATCCAACTTATCAAAGGTAGATCTAGAGAATTATCAAAACAACTTCAAGAATTTGCTTCAATTCAACCACAAGAATCAATTGCTCAAGCTTGGATGTAGAGAATTGATAAAGAAAAAGTGTTTGGATGAAGGTTTAGCTCAAAGATTAGTAACCTTTAATGCAAAGCTTACTACCTTTTTGAAAATGGAGCTTTGAGTGAATTTGGTAGATGGAGAGAATTGAGAGATTTTTTGGCAAGGTGGATTTAGCTATCAAAAGCTTGAAATTTGAATGAAATGAGGGCTCTATTTATAGAGTTTTAGGATTGGGATTAGTGGTAATTTGGTAATTGATTCTTGGAGCCAAAATTTGAATTAATGATAATTCTTTCAAATATTAGAGCCAAAATTTGAATTAATGATAATTCTTTCAAATATTAGAGCCAAAATTTGAATTAATGATAATTCTTCTTAAAAATGAAAGATTGGCACTAAAATTTGAATTAATGGTACATCTTTCAAAAATGAAGAAAAATTGGAGCCAAAATTTGACAAGTTTAAAATTGCTGATTTTTTTTCAAATTTTCACGCTGTGCAATCGATTGCACTACAGTGCAAATCGATTTGCACAATGCTTTTTTCAAAAATGGCACAAAATACACTATGTGCAATCAATTGCACTCTAAGAGCAATCAATTGCATCTAGGAAAAAATTAATTTTTGTTAATTTCCTTTTGCAAAAAAGAGATTTTAGGAGAATAATACCAGGAATCTTTATTTGTCAGATGCTTCGACTTGGTACCTACAAAACACAAATATGCAAAGACAAAGACAAATATTTTTTGTATTTTGATTAGAAGTTAGTCAACAACATAGATACAAAATACACAACTAAGGTGCTTGGGGATTCCTCAAGAGCAAACTTAAAGATAGGAGATAGTTGATCACGCTTCAAAACCCTAATTCCACTCAACTTGGACCAAACCCTAATTTTGGTTAACATCTAAGGAGATTGATGAACCATCTTCAAAAATTTAAAATCCTCTGGACCTCTTGGCCAATTTCTTGTACTAAGACCTTCCAAATATCAATGTGATGTTATAGCTTCCAAATCAAAACTTGTATATTGATCAATGATCTTGCTCAAACAAAACCCTAAATTGACTGGTGAATCAAAGGAGTGGTTCCTTCACATAATCAATCATAAACTTCAATCCTCTGATGGTCCAAAGAGATGGATAAAACATCTTGACATATGTTATAACTTTTGGCTTGAAAGATCCAGAGGTTTAGATGATAAGGTTCTACTTGAGCAACTTGTCAATGCAAACAACTTTCAAAGCTTGAGGAAGACTTGATAACCAAAGTACTTTGATCCCATCACCATGTATGAATGCAATGCAATATAATATTCATGATGAAACATAAGCCAAAAATCAAGAGGGTAAATTTTGGGGTGCAACAATAGGCAGTCATTATCTCTCAAAAAGAAAAGCCCACTAAGTCAAAACATACAAAGGAAACTTAAGAAAACTAGGGCATCCCACTGACTGTAACCTCAAAACAAGAACAATCAGGCAAAAATTAGGGATAACAAATCAATTAAAAAGAGGTCACTACAAATCCTCGACAACATGAAAAATGTTGCAAAAAATGATTGCCTTCCGACAAACTTAATTTGTCTGAACCATCACTAAAATGTCATTCCAGACCCAATTGAAGTTTGAACATACAATTAACTGAGTTTAGGACTGAAGAACATCACGAAGAACGGGCGGGTACAAATACACTTTGAGCCTTTATCCTTTGTTTCTTAAACCGTGAACCAAGCCACGTTACAACCCTTCAAAAGTCCTAATTGAAGCATGGGTTAGTTCGAAAGCATACTGTTACAAAAGGTATCCTGACTCCTGTAAGGCTTTACTCTAAATCTCGAGTTGAATTTTTGTTATAAAATTTCTTTACTTGAAAAAACGCATTTTTCAAAATTTCAAGACAAACATAAATGTTGCATTACTTGAATATCACTGTTTGCATATGGCTATTTGTTTGACAGCGGAGAAATTCACACAATGAATATCCAGTGAACAAAATCTCTCTCAGTGAACAAAATCAATTCAAGAAGGATGACACTTCCATTATCAACACTCCTATCAACAAGGGGACATGACATGTCACTATCCAGCGCACCTGAGGCAGTCCAGTCAAGATTCCAAGAAACCTCTCAAGAAATGCAGAGTAACCAGGGGAAGGTGTCCATCTCCGTCACTTGGGGCATTGAACGCCAATCTCAGCAAAGGATTACGTACAATCAAACATTTTTGGCAATACCACAAACATTTGCAGCTAGGGGCAATGACAAGTTTCCCCATAGTCCTTCTCATAGGATAATTTCCCAGCAAGAGTTTAACCTCTGAAAACCTTTCCCCAACTGAGACAACCTCAAGAATCCTCGAGGAATTTCCCCAACGAAGTCATCACCTCTCTAGCAGACCGGCAACAGGGTTTATTTCCCCAACAAACGGAAGGAATCCCTAGCTTGAGGTGGCCTCTCCGACTACTACAAATCAAAGGACCACAACTCATATTCCCCAGTAGACTACTCTACAATCCCCAACAAGTTACTGTGAAACCTGGACTCGGCCAGATATCAGTTCAACTTTGACTCCCCAGTAGAGCAACGGACGACTAAGACTCCCGAACTCTTTTTCCCCAAGCAGGAATCAAAACTCTATACAGAGCTTTCAACATCTCCCAGAGGAGTTCTCCTAAAACAAAAAAACAGGAATCCTCGGTGGCAACATTCTGAGCAAAGTTTGAAGACACACTTACATCTCAATAACATTCATAGCATATGCACCCAAAATACATATAACACAAATCTCATTTATTTTGAGAACATCATTATACAATGCATACATCATGACATTGCATACAACTAACTCTTTACCTTTTTAGGAAACATCGGTCGACAGATAAAGGTTATCATCTTTTGAAGTAGTAATCGTCCAAGATTCCTTCATCATTCTGCTGAGGTAGTAATCGTCCAAGATTCCTTCATCATCCTGCTGAGGTAGTAGTCATCCAAGATTCCTTCATCATCCTTCTGCGATAGTAGTCATCCAAGATTCCTTCATCATCCTGCTGAGGTAGTAGTCATCCAAGATTCCTTCATCATCCTATTGAGGTAGTAGTCGTCCAAGATTCCTTCATGATCCTGCTGAGGTAGTAGTTATCCAAGATTCCTTCATCATCCTGCTGAGGTAGTAGCCATCCAAGATTCCTTCATCATCCTGTTGAGGTAGTAGTCGTCCAAGATTCCTTCATCATCCTGTTGAGGTAGTAGTCATCCAAGATTCCTTCATCATCCTGCTGAGGTAGTATTCATCCAAGATTCCTTCATCATCCTTCTGAGGTAGTAGTCATCCAAGATTCCTTTATCATCCTATTGAGGTAATAGTCGTCCAAGATTCCTTCATCATCCTGCTGAGGTAGTAGTCGTCCAAGATTCCTTCATCATCCTGCTGAGGTAGTAGTCATCCAAGATTCCTTCATCATCCTGTTGAGGTAGTAGTCGTCCAAGATTCCTTCATCATCTTGCTGAGGTAGTATTCATCCAAGATTCCTTCATCATCCTACTGATATAGTAGTCATCCAAGATTCCTTCATCATCCTGCTGAGGTAGTAGTCATCCAAGATTCCTTCATCATCCTGCTGAGGTAGTAGTCATCCAAGATTCCTTCATCATCATGCCGAGGTAGTAGTCGTCCAAGATTCCTTCATCATCCTATTGAGGTAGTAGTCCTCTAAGATTCCTTCATCATCCTGCTGAGGTAGTAGTCATCCAAGATTCCTTCATCATCCTGCTAAGGTAGTAGTCGTCCAATATTCCTTCATCATCCTGCTGAGGTTGTAGTCGTCCAAGATTCCTTCATCATCCTGCTAAGGTGGTAGTCATCCAAGATTCCTCCATCATCCTACTGAGGTAGTAGTCATCCAAGATTCCTTTATCATCCTGCTGAGGTAGTAGTCATCCAATATTCCTTCATCATCCTGTTGAGGTAGTAGTCATCCAAGATTCCTTTATCATCCTACTGAGGTAGTATTCATCCAAGATTCCTTCATCATCCTACTGAGGTAGTAGTCATCCAAGATTCATTCATCATCATGCTGACGTAGTAGTCATCCAAGATTCCTTCATCATCCTACTGAGGTAGTAGTCATCCAAGATTCCTTCATCATCCTGTTGAGGTAGTAGTCATCCAAGATTCCTTCATCATCCTGCTAAGGTAGTAGTCATCCAAGATTCCTTCATCATCCTGCTGAGGTAGTAGTCATCCAAGATTCCTTCGTCATCCTACTGGGGTAGTAGTCATCCAAGATTCCTTCATCATCCTGCCGAGGTAGTATTCTTCCCAGATTCCTTCATCATCCTGTTGAGGTAGTAGTCATCCAAGTTTCCTTCATCATCCTGTTGAGGTAGTAGTCTCCAAGATTCCTTCATCATCCTATTGAGGTAGTAGTCGTCCAAGATTCCTTCATCATCCTGTTGAGGTAGTAGTCATCCAAGATTCATTTATCATCCTACTGAGGTAGTAGTCATCCAAGATTCCTTCATCATCCTACTGAGGTAGTAATCGTCCAAGATTCCTTCATCATCCTGCTGAGGTAATAGTCGTTCAAGATTCCTTCATCATCTTGCTGAGGTAGTAATCGTCTAAGATTCCTTCATCATCCTGCTGAGGTAGTAATCGCCCAAAGATTCCTTCATCATCCTGCTGAAGTAGTAATCGTCCAAGATTCCTTCATCATCCTGCTGAGGTAGCAATCGTCCAAGATTCCTTCATCATCCTGTTGAGTCCAGATACAATCACCTTCGGATGGCATCTTTAAGCCCATCTCCAACAACTATCCATTACCTCTCCAAATTTAATCTTTAAGCCCATTCCATACATAACCAACTAACACATCTTCGAGTGCAAATTTTCTGGGAACTCTAGTGTTCAATCATCTTCCACCTTCAAGACACGAATGGAAAATTTACCAATCTAACTCTTTAGGTGTAAGAAGATTGAACAGGGGCAGCTATTGTACCCCAAAATTTTCCCTCTCATTTCATAAGGGTTCACCCTGGATCCCAAGTTTGCTTCCATCAAACTCCAAGCCTTGAACTACAAATTTCCCAAGAAAATCACTCACAAGGGCAAAATGGTCATTTGCACACTGAAGAGTCAAACTTTGACTTTTGGATCAAAATCAATCTCAAAAATCATATTTCATCAAGACATGTTGGAATATGAAGTTTGTTTCATCAAGAATTTCAAAAGTCAAATTTTACTTTAGAAAAGTCAAATTCTAAATACTTAGAAATTTTTCTAAGTGTTTAAGAAGCATGACAAAACTCAGAACTTCTGACCAGATTATCACCATAACACTCAGCAAACTCTGGACACTCTCAAGGCAGAGTTTGGTCAGAACTTCTGGGCAAGTTTTCACAAAAGCTTCAGTCAGAGTTTGCCAGGGTAATTCAAAGAAGGTTAAGAAACGTGCTGCAAGCTTTCTAGAAAGTCTGAAAGTTCCTTTAGAACATGCTGGAGCCAGAAGATAAAAAGATCAGAGGATGGATGCTACGCTGAATCGGAACTTATGATCCAGAACTAAGCCATGGTATAGAATCTCACATTACAGGATTTCTGGTTGTAATAAGTATCATCATCATTTAATGCTCACAACTACTTTTGAGTCTTTATCTAAAGGATGTCCACCACGTGTACCTCTATTGTCTTGGGATAGCAAACTTTGGTACTAGGCCCATGCTTTGTTTTGCTTTTCCTTAAATCCTGCTGACAACTCTAGGTTAAGCATGGTTAAAAGCTGCTAATCAGCAGCTAGCTCGGCCTACGCCTGCATCCCATAATTGCACCAAACTAGCATACGGAAACAGTGATGAAAAAGCAAGGGAGAAGGATGCCAAATTGATTTAAAATCCCATTTGTCTTTCCCCCCAAAATCACAACAAATTCACCTATAAATACTTTACTCCATCACACGTTCAAGGGACTGGGCTTGAGGGAGAGGCTGGTCTTTGGAAGAGAGATGGGTAAAAAAGGGAGAGAAAAGGAAGTTGAAACCTTCATAAAAAATCTAGAAATCCCAAACAGAAAACCAAACCTTTGTTCTTAGTTTTGAATCAAAGAGCTTGGCACTTCATCTTCCGTTACTCTTGTTGATTCCAGAACATCCAAAGGTAGCAGCTCAAAGCTCCAAGCTCATGTTCCAGGTTCAAGGTAATTCTTTTTGACCTTGCATTTTTTTTCATTTAGAACATCATTAATATGTAAATATCATAGTATTAATGTTCTACATATCATTGCATAAGTAGAAAAAAATTGTGGATCAGAACTTCTTGATTAAGGCTAGGCTCAGGATCAGGATTAGAACTTCTGTAAACTGTTGCGTTTTTTATCCTTCTGATTTGTTGTTTGTTGAAAATTGAATAGATTACTGATGTGTTGATTGAGAGTTGAAATATAGCATAAAACTTCTGATGTTCATCCATAGTCTTAACATACAGAACTTCTAGGATTTTCTCACTGTTTAAGCATGCAGAACTTTTGAGTTCTCTACACTATTTTAACAAACATAACTTCTATGTATTTCCTCACTGTTAACACACACTGAACTTCTGATTCTTACATGATGATAACGCACTGAACTGCTAATGTTCACTCACTGGCTCAACACAATTCAGAACTTCTGATGATTCACTCACTGTTCTAACACAGCACAGAACTTCTGAGTTCTCCTTACATGTCAAATACACTGAACTTCTGATGTTTCCACTCACTGTTTTCAAACACTCAAAGTTTCTGATTTTTACATGCTGATAATGCACTGAACTGTTGACGTTTACTCACTTTTTTAGTGTAATACAAAACTTCTGACTTGTGGCCCACTATCTGAATACCACCTAGAACTTATGTGTTTTCCCTCTAACGTGTCTTGCAGGACCTCAGAGTTTACCAATCCAGAACTTCTGATTCCACTAACGTTCCTTTTTGAGTCATCACGCGCCTGGCTTCAGAACTTCTGATCCTTGTTGTTTTGCTTGCAGCATCACTGTTTATATCTTTCATTTATTTTCTTTTTCATCATTTTTAATATTAACTCCTTTTCTTTATTAACATAAAAAGACATAAAAATATTTTTCTTTTATTTATTTACTTATTTTTCATTAAGACAAAAAACTGTTTTCTAAACAAATTCTTTTTCTTTACTATGTTGTACATTTCAATATGGATGTAACAATAACTTAGGATTTTATTTTATTTGCAAACCCCATTCATAAATATGTACCCTCATCCCCTAAAATATTGTAATAGCGTATGACTTTACATTTCTGCAATTTATCGCTTTTAAATGTAAATGCTAGTAATTAGGGTGTGTATGGCAAGACATGAAATTGACAAATAGATCACCCTAATCAAGACTAAATGCATGCAATCAAACACACTTGCACACTAGCACCCTTAAGGTTAACTTCACTTGTTGCCTAAAAAGGGCCATGTTATGCATGTGGGATGTCTTAGCACGAACAAAAAATATAAGATCATAGTACCTCAATGACGCTATCAAAGTTGCCTTTCCAAATGATCTTAGTCCCTAAAGAAAAGTGCTAAGTCATCTCACAACATTGCTATCATGGTTATACGATGACCCACGCCCGTCCCTTCGCATCCAACGATGGGGCTTGTTACCAAATCAATGGTAAGATAGCAACATATAAAGGAGGAGGAAAATAACATATAAGACCTTTTGAGTAGGTAGATTTTCTCCTAGTTGCTCGCTTGCTCACAACAAAAACATTTCATACACCAACACTCTCATTTTGGAAACATTTTTCAAAAGACAACACTTTGTACGCGTTCTTATAGAAACGAGAACCTTTACAAAGAAAACACCTTTTTAAAAAATCACTTTCAAAAACATATCTCACAAACACCTCTTTGAACTATTTTCGAAACAAACACTTTGTATGCGTTCTTATAGAAACGAGAATCATTACAAAGTTACATTTTCAAAATACTTTCAAAAACCACACCACAAGCACATTCAAACAAAAGCAAGTGATCTAGCAAGCAACTAAGAGCCCATGGAAAACCATGGATGAAAAGGGTGCTAATACCTTCCCTTTTCATAACCTACCCCCCAAACTCAAGAAAACACCTCTAAAGGTCTTTCCTGTGCTTTTTCACCTTTCTTTTTTGGATTAAAGAAAAGTCGGTGGAGACTCTTACTAACCGCAACATTTTCAAACACAAACGCAAACAATCAAGTCAGTTCTCCCACCATATCACAATCTTCATCAGTCCTTTTTCTCAGGATTTTAGATTTTATTTTCATCTTGTACTTGGGATCATTGAAACTTGTAATCCATTTTGGAGTTATTATAATAAATAAAAAATTCAGTATTTCAAAAGCGCTATTACTTTGATGTTTGCAATATGTCTATAAACTTTAAATCCCTTGAAATATTAAATAACAAAGTAAAAATAATCATGTGCATCACATGTCATGCATCATATTGCACATACTTCTTGCATTTGTTATGCATATCCAGGTGTATTACCAAGCTTCTTTACTTCGTTCAGCAAGCTGACTCATCACTACAACACTCAGCTAATTTCAAAAATAAGATGAACAACTTAGCACAAGAGAATCGCGAGCTGCGCGAGGAGTTTTCTTCTTTGAAGGCTGGCATGGCCAATCTTACTACTCTGATGGAAGCTCTGGTGGCTGCTCAGAATCAGCCACCGAGTGTTCAATCTCTACCAATAAGGGCAAATACTGAAGCTCCGACTGTTCCCGTATCTGTTACTCTAACTGTTATTCAAAACCGTATGCCTCAAGGTTATCCATGGGGAATGCCAGAGAATTTTTCACCTGAAGGTTTCAATCTTGGTCCTCAAGATACTCCAGTGGTTCAGACTATTGTTACTCCAGCACCTCCTGGGGCGCATGCTGTTCCTGCTGCATCCCCTTCGGTGAATATGGTTCCGTTTGTTAGTGATGAGTGTTTCATCCTTTCCCTCCACCGAGTGAAGACTTGGGTCTTTATGACAGAATGGATGCTTTTCAAGAGCAGTTTGGCAAGATGCAGAGAGAGATGAAGGCCCTCAGGGGAAAAGAGCTATTTGGGCAGAATGTGAATGAGCTATGATTGGTCCCAAATGTTAAGATACCTACTAAGTTTAAGGTCCCGGAGTTTGATAAGTATAAGGGCAACACTTGCCCTCGTGCTCATCTGGTGATGTACGTGAGAAGAATGTCTACCCATACTGATAATCAGTGTCTGCTGATTCACTTTTTTTAGGATATTTTGACTGGTGTTGTGTTGAAGTGGTATATGATTTTGGATAGCACCAATATCCATACTTTTAATTATTTGGTAGAATCATTTATCAAACAATACAATTACAACTTGGACATGGCACCTGATCGTGATCAACTTAGGGCCATGGTTCAAAAAGACAGGGAATCATTCAAAGCGTATGCGCAGAGATGGCGTGAGGAAGCTGCCCAAGTGATTCCTCCCATGGAAGAGAAGGAGATGACTAAGATTTTATTAAATACGCTAGGTGCTTTCTACTACGAAAGGATGGTAGCGAGCGCATCAAGCGACTTTACTGAGATGGTAGGAATGGGTATCCGCTTAGAAGAGGTTGTAAGAGAAGGCCGTTTGACGAAGAGTGAAGGATCCAGAGGTGTGAAGAAGCCATCTTATGGGTTTACCAAGAAGAAAGAAGGGGATGCAAATGTTGTTATACAAGAGAGGAGGGTAAACGCTCCTTGAAGGAATTATCAGTGTCACCAGTAAGTTGCCTCAGTTACTCCTGTTATGAATGTCGCTCCGACTACCGTTGCTTATCAGAGACCGTCCCAGCAGGGGAATCAAGGGTATAATCAGAGAAGGGAGAGTTATGACCATATTCCCATGAGCTATACAGAGTTACTACCGGCATTGATTCAGAAAAAGTTGGTCCAGACACGACCACCTCCCGCCGTACCATCACCATTGCCTTGGTATTACAAGGCAGATCAAACATGTGCTTTTCATCAGGGAGCGCCAGGGCATAATGTCGAGAATTATTATCCTTTGAATACCGAGGTACAAAAATTGGTAATGTCTGGTGTTCTATCTTTCATGGACGTGGGACCTAATGTGAAAGATAATCCTCTACCCAAGCACGGGGGAGTAAATACTGTGAATATGGTGGCCGGTTGTCCAGGCAACTTCCGGATTTTTGATATTAATCTTAGAGGAGATTTGGTGAAAATGCATGCAGACCTCTGTAAATTTAGGTATTATATGCATGGCCATTCCGGTTGTGCTATTTGCAGTACAAACATACAGGGTTGCGAGAAGATAAAGGCTTATTTACAGGAGATGATGGATGAGGGCCTCATCCACATAATCAGGCCTAGGGCAGAGTACGAAGAGGAAGTCAACATGGTTTCTGGATGTCCTGGTGAATTCAGAATTTTTGATGTATAGTATATGAATAAGGACCTCGTGCAGTTGCATGCTACCTTCTGCCATATGACTGGTCAGGTGGAACACCAATATGGATCTTGCATAGTTTGTTGTCGAGACCCCCGAGGATGTTCAATCGTGAAGAAGGGTGTTCAGTTGTTATTAGATAATGGAACTATCAAAATCACAGGTCAGAGGGATGATTACCATGAAGTTGATATGATTGAGGTTTGTTTAACGGAAGAAGAGTCAGAGGAAGAGTATACCTCCGCAACTAAGTATTTATCTTCAAACGAAGATTTGTTTTCCAGAAATGACTCATTAATGACTGATTGCATTGAAGAAGGGGTAAACGTCATTGTGCCTTGTTTTGGTGCACCCGCCCATTTTGAAGTGGAGTACCATAGCAAGTCAGTTGTTACCCCATTGGTAATTAGTTTTCCAGGTCCTATCCCCTACAAATCAGATAAGGTTGTACCTTACAAATACAACGCTACAATCTTGGAAGATGGAGTGGAGGTTCCCATCCATCCAATGTCTGATGTTGGAAATATAGCTGAAAATAGCAGGGTGACCCGTAGAGGTCGTGTGTTTGTGTCGGTTGTTCAGAGAGATGTTGATGTTGGAAAGAAAGTTATTGAGAATGATGAACCTAAGAAGGCTACGAGAGAGACTAGTGGAGCTACGTTAGAAGTAGATGATATTTTGAAGATAATTAAGATGAGCGACTACAGAATTGTAGATCAGCTGTTGCAGACTCCTTCAAAAATATATATCTTAGCTTTATTAATGAACTCCTCTGCTCATAGAGAATCCTTGATAAGGGTACTAGACCAAGCTTTTGTGGAGAGTGATATGCCAATAGATTAATTCAGCAGCGTAATAGGAAACATTATGTCATGTAATAACTTGAGTTTCTGCGATGATGAATTACCATATGAAGGGAGGAATCACAACTTGGCCCTCCACATCTCTATGAACTGCAAGAATGATTCGTTATCCAATGTGCTGGTTGATAATGGATCCGCGTTGACTGTTATACCAAGGAGTACTCTCATGAAGTTGAAATATCAAGGAACACCTATGCGCCCGAGTGGCATCATTGTGAAAGAGTTTGATGGGTCGAGGAAATCTGTCATCGGTGAAGTGGACTTACCTATCCATATAGGACCACATTTGTTTCAGATAACCTTCCAGGTCATGGAAATTGTTCCCGCTTACAACTGTTTGCTAGGACGGTCGTGGATACATGAAGCAGGGGCTGTCACTTCAACTTTACACCATAAGCTAAAGTTCGTGCGTGAAGGGAAGGTGGTGATCATAAATATGGAGTGGGCATTGTTGATATCTCATTTGTCCTCTTTCAGTATTGTAGAAGCGGATGAAGCTGCTGTTGGAACTCAGTTCCAAGCCTTATCCATTGATAACATAAGAGGAAATGAGAATTACATGGTTTCGCTGAAGGATGTGCATGAGGCTGTGCGTAATGGTCATAGTGAAGTTTGGGGACGAATTGTGGATCCACCTGTGAACAAGAACAGAACTGGCTTAGGGTTCTCGTCGAAGAATGACAAAGGTAAGGGCATGAAGCTGAAGTCTGTTGTAGGAAGGTATCAAAACATTTTCCGTAGCGGAGGCTATCTTCATCCGACTGTTTCCAGGATTAACACCATTGTGGAGGATAAAGCAGAGCAGGAAATGCCGAATTATGTGATGCACGAAGTCAAGATTCAGAACTGCACCACGATTGATGTTCCCTCTTGCATACATGTTTCAAAGTAATTTGATTTGTTAATCTCTTTTTTTGAAAAGCTTTCACTCTGCCCAAGGTGGAAGTATTAATGTTGTAGGGCTTATCTGTTTGCTGTGACTTTTAAGATCAATAATAAAATTTGTCTTTGCTTCCCGAATTATGTCTTTATTTTTCTTCTTTTTCTCGGAAAATGGTAATAAAAAAACCCTTCAAAATACAATGAAATCACAAATCATATGTGCAGATTAATTAAAAAACTCGTTGAATACAATGACCCTGCACCCTCTCCCAACTTTGAATGTCCTGTGTATGGGGCTGAAGAAGAAGATTATGATGAGATTCCAGAAGAGGTCTCACGGTTTCTTGAGCACGATGAAAATACCATTCAGCCATATAAAGAGCCTTTGGAAGTAATCAATTTGGGTTCATAAGAAGATCCAAAACAAGTCAAGATTGGAGTATCACTGCATCTTGATGTGAAGAGCAGGTTGATTGAGCTGTTGAAAGAGTATGTGGATATTTTTTCTTGGTCTTACCAAGATATGCCTGGTCTAGATACAGATATTGTCGAGCACCATTTGCCGTTGAAGCCAGAGTGTCCTCCAATTAAACAAAAGTTGAGAAGAACTCACCCAGATATGGAAGTAAAGATCAAAGAGGAAGTTCTAAAGCAGATTAATGCTGGTTTTATTATGGTGTAAGTGTATCCTCAATGGATTTCCAATATTGTCCCAGTACCGAAAAAAGACGGAAAAGTCTGCATGTGCGTAAATTACAGAGATCTAAATAAAGCTAGTCCAAAAGATGATTTTTCGTTGCCTCACATCCACATGTTAGTGGATAGCACAGCAAAATTCAAAGTAATCTCGTTCATGGACGGATTTTCCGGGTATAATCAAATAAGAATGGCTCTAGAGGACATGGAAAAAACAACGTTTATCACACCCTGGGGAACATTCTGTTACAGAGTGATGTCTTTCGGGTTGAAGAACGCTGGTGCGATGTACCAGAGGGCTATGACAACCCTATTCCATGATCTGATGCACAAGGAAATTGAAGTATATTTTGATGATTTGATTTCCAAATCCCAGACTGAAGAAGGGCATATAGAAGATTTGTTGAAGTTGTTTCAGCGTTTGAGGAAGTACCGTCTCCGCCTGAATCCAAATAAATGCACCTTCGATGTTCGATCAGGGAAATTGTTGGGTTTCATTGTTAGCCATAAAGGAATTGAATTTGACCCGGATAAAGTCAAAGAAATTCAAGAAATTATAGCACCGAGAACTGAAAAGCAAGTCAGGGGTTTCCTCGGGCGTTTGAATTATATTTCCAAATTCATCTCCCACATGACTGCAACATGTGAACCGATCTTTAAGTTGTTAAAGAAAGATCAAGGTTGTGTGTGGAAAGATGACTTCCAAAATGCATTTGAAAGTATTAAAGAGTATCTTCTTGAAGCTCCTATCTTTCTCCCTCCTGTAGAAGGAAGATCGTTGATTATGTATCTAACAGTACTAGATAAATCTATGAGTTGTATTCTAGGACAACAGGATGAAACAGGGAAAAAGGAGTTCGCCATTTATTATCTCAGTAAAAATTCACTGATTGTGAGTCACGGTATTCCATGCTGGAAAAAACATGTTGTTCTTTGGCCTGGGAGGCAAAGCGTTTGCGGCAGTATATGTTGAACCACACTACTTGGTTGATCTCCAAAATGGATCCAATCAAGTACGTTTTTGAAAAGCCTGCTCTTACTGGGAGAATTTCCCGCTGGCAGATGTTGTTATCTGAATACGATATTGAATACTTCACTCAAAAGGCTATTAAAAGTAGTGTGTTGGTAGATTATCTTGCCCACCAACCAGTGGAGGATCACCAGTCAGTAGAATATGAATTCCCCGATGAGGATGTGATGTTCCTGAAAGTGAAGGATTGTGATGAGCCATTTCCTGAGGAAGCTCATGACCCTGAATCTTGTTGGAGTATGATATTTGATGGAGATGTGAATGCTTATGGTAAAGGAATTGGTGCTGTGATTGTCACTCCTCATGGATCACACATTCCTTTTACTGCAAGGTTAACGTTTGATTGTACTAATAATATGGTAGAATATGAGGCTTGTATCATGGATCTCAAAGAAGCTATTGATCTCAGAATTAAAATTCTAGACGTGTATGGTGATTCAACTTTGGTAATAAATCAGATTAAAGGAGAATTGGATACTCGTCACCCTGGCTTGATCCCTTACAAAGATTATGCTAGAAGATTATTACCGTTCTTCAATAAAGTTGAATTCCGTCACATCCATAGAGACGAAAATCAAATGGCGGATGCTCTGGCAACCCTGGCTTCTATGAACCAAGCGAATACTTGGAATGATATACCCCGAATTGCGGTTCGACGGCTGGATAGGCCCGCTCATGTGTTTACAACAGAGGAGGTAGCAGATGAAAAACCTTGGTATCATGATATCAAGCATCTTCTTCAAACTCAAGAATACTCGATCGGTGCATCAAAGAAAGATAGAAAGACACTGAGAAGATTGGCTAATAGTTTCTTCCTCAACGAAATGGTGTTATACAAGAGAAATTATGACATAGTCTTGCTCAAATGCATGGATAGACACGAAGAAGACATGTTGATGCATGAGATTCATGAAGGTTCATTTGGCACTCATGCCAATAGACATTCGATGGATAAAAAGATGTTAAGGGCAGGTTACTATTGGTTGACAATGGAATATGATTGTTATATGTTTGCAAAGAAGTGTCATAAATTCCAGATTTATGCAGACAAGGTACATGTGCCTCCGACACTTCTCAATTTGATTTCCTCCTCGTGGACTTTCTCTATGTGGGGTATTGACATGATTGGGATTATAGAACCCAAAGCTTCGAATGGACACCGTTTTATCTTAGTAGCAATTGATTACTTCACCAAGTGGGTGGAGGCTGCTTCATATGCCAATGTTACTAAGCAGGTGGTTGTGCGCTTCTTTAAGAATAACCTTATATGTCGATATAGTATGCCAAGCAGAATCATCACTGATAATGGCTCGAATTTGAACAATAAGATAATGTCAGAACTGTGAGAAGAATTCAAGATTGTCCATCACAATTCATCTCCATACAGGTCTAAGATGAATGGGGTTGTTGAGGCTGCTAATAAGAATATCAAGAGAATTATCCAGAAAATGGTTGTTACTTATAAGGATTGGCATGAAATGCTCCCTTTTGCTCTACATGGATATCGAACATCTATCTGCACTTCAACAGGAGCAACCCCGTTCTCCATGGTATACGGAATGGAAGCTGTACTCCCCGTCGAGGTAGAGATTTCCTCGCTGCATGTGATAATGGAAACCAAGTTGACAGAGGCTGAATGGGTCCAGAACAGGTTTTACCAATTGAATTTGATTAAGGAGAAGAGAATGACAGCTTTGTTTCATGGCCAGTTATATCAGAGAAGAATGAAGAAAGCTTTTGTTAAAAAGCTCAAACCTCATGAATTCAGAGAAGGCGACCTCGTGCTCAGAAAGATCATGTCTTTCAACACTAATTCTAGGGGAAAGTGGACTCCCAATTTTGAAGGGCCATACGTTGTCAAGAAAGCCCTCTCTGGTGGTGCATTAATTCTTGAAACTATGGATGGCGAGGAGTTCCCACGTCCCATGAATGCTGACGCAGTCAAGAAATACTTCGCCTAAAGAAATAAAAGAACAACTCGCTAAGTTGAAAACCCGAAAGGGCGGCTTAGGCAAAAAGGAGCGTCTCAGTAGGCGGAAAACCCGAAAGGGTGGTCTAGGAAAAATTTAGAGACATAAACAGAATAAATTTCCCGCTAAATTGAAAACTCGCAAGGGCAGCTTAGGAAAAAGTTAGGGACTTTCTGGGCAAGTAACTACGTCAGACAAGATTTGATCGTTGAAGAAACACTCTTCACGGATCCTCACCATACTTCAACAGAAGCCGCCGCTCAGGATTTCAAAAGTTGTTAGAGGGGATAGTGGTCATTGTATCTCAATGTATCTTTTCCAGTATATATTACCATTTTCTGAACTTTGTAATTATCTATGGAGTCTCGACATTCGCAGACTACCATTCTATTAATGAAATTTGAGCTTTTACCCAATTCTTTGTACTTCTTATTTTATTTAGTTTTCAAAGACTCCATTTATTATTGATAATAACTTTCAAAGAAAAAAAGATTAAATAACAAAATTGACTTTTCAAAAAAAGAGATTTTACAATCTGCTTTTACTTTAAGATTTGTGATGAAACAATGACAACAAAAATGGTGATCCCAAGAATGGACAAACTCCAGTTGCTTTGAAAAGTTTTTGTTCCCCTCGGGAAGGTCTACTCGGGTTGTTTTCGCCGTATTAGGTTTATGGTTCCGGTATCCTCGGTCAAGTTTGGATTCATTTCTCCTCTTTTGAGTTTTCATGATGTGAAGTTTCAATCCGCATTTTTCTCCAGTGAAGTTTTCGTTTGGCCCGATGGAAGTTCATTTTTCCAGAGAGATTAGTACCATACCCGCTCTTGAAGAACGTAGGTCCTTGTTTTCTCCAAATGAAGGACATATTGTGAATATGATGTTAACCTCGCCAATGAAGTGGGTCTGATTTCCCCAGTGAATGTTTTGATGTTTTGGTGTCAGTCTGCTTTGCTTGAGACTAGTTTTGTAATCTCCAGTAGGAATGTTACTTTCGAAAACACTTGTTTCCCTGGTGAAGCTTGAAGAAGGATGTTCTATCCCTGTATCCGTACTATTTTATAACTTTGATTTATCTACCTTCGGATTATGTCGCTCCTCAGTAAAGTTAAAGCAGGCAGTAGGTTTTGTTTCCTCAGCTGACCTTTACCCTTTCTTGGAATGATCATCCTGGATGAAGTTTAGCCGAGTGTTGTTAGTGCCTGAGGCAGTTTTTCCTGGTTGTTCCCAATGTTTTATATCTGTTATGTCAGCATACACACGATAATGCTCATACATTCATGCATACATCATGCATAGCTAAAATTGGCAAGTCATTGTTCATTGACATTTGTTAATATTTTGGCTGACATATTACCCTATTTTGCAGAGTTACGTTGTCCTCTCTTCAACAAAGTGTTGGTCCTAAGCAGAAAGTGTATATTCTTTCAATGTCCCCACTGAGTTGTCCCTCATGGAAGATTTTTTTCTTTAGCCTTCCGGTACAACTCCTTGTTTAGTTGGATTTGGTTTTCCATCTTGAGTTTATTTCTCAAAGGATGTAACCTGGTTGACTGTTTCATTCCAGTTTATTTCTTGTTTGAATCTCTGGTTCCACGAAAATGTTCTTTACTTTGGATTTCTGAAAACTCCAGATTTTGGTTGGTGCGTTTATTTTGCACGAGAAGACTTTATCCCCTCAGCAAGAATATCATGGCATCTCCCCAGGAAGTCATACCTCCTTCTCAAAAAGCAATTTATTTTTACAATCCGTCGTGACAACAAGTAGAAAATATCTTTATTTGAGACAACTTATATATTATCCTTTCCAGGCAGAGCGCCTTGGTTAAAGAAGAAGTTGAGACCCGTTCTAGGTGAAACACCAGAATCTTGGGGAAACTTGTGATCTTTTTTCTACCCTCAGTGAATTTTGGTAGTTCATCGTCAGTGAACGGCGGTGATATGATATTCTCTTTCTACCTTCAGTGAAAGTTGGTAGACCATCTGCAGTGAACGTCGATGTTTGTTATCTTTTTTCTTCCCTTAGTGAACGTTGGAAGTTCATCGTTAGTGAAAGGAGATGATATGATATTTTCTCTTTCTACCTTCAGTGAAAGTTGGTAGACCATCGGCAGTGAACGTCGATGTTTGTTATCTTTTTGCTACCCTTAGTGAACGCTGGTAGTTTATCGTCAGTGAACGGCGGTGATATGATATTTTCTCTTTCTACCTTCAGTTAAAGTTGGTAGACCATCCGCAGTGAACATTGATGTTTGTTATCTTTTTGCTACCCTCAAGGAACGTTGGTAGTTCATCGTCAGTGAACGGAAGTGATATGATATTTTCTCTTTCTACCTTCAGTGAAAGTTGGTAGACCATCGGTAGTGAACATCGATGTTTGTTATCTTTTTGCTACCCTCAGTGAACGTTGGTAGTTCATCATCAGTGAACAACGGTGATATGATATTTTCTCTTTCTACC
This sequence comes from Vicia faba, assembly GCA_948472305.1. Lineage (NCBI taxonomy): Eukaryota > Viridiplantae > Streptophyta > Magnoliopsida > Fabales > Fabaceae > Vicia > Vicia faba. The sequence goes on along the minus strand of OX451741.1, from coordinate 325,240,093 downwards.
TTAAGTGAAAGTTGGTAGACCATCGATAGTGAATTTCGATGTTTGTTATCTTTTTGCTACCCTCAGTGAACGTTGGTATTTCATCGTCAGTGAACGGCGGTAATATGATATTTTCTCTTTCTACCTTCAGTGAAAGTTGGTAGACCATCGGCAGTGAACGTCGATGTTTGTTATCTTTTTGCTACCCTCAGTGAATGTTGGTAGTTCATCGTTAGTGAACGGCGGTGATATGATATTTTCTCTTTATACCTTCAGTGAAAGTTGGTAGACCATCGGCAGTGAACATAGATGCTTGTTATCTTTTTTCTACCCTCAGTGAACATTGGTAGTTCATCATCAGTGAACGACGGTGATATGATATTCTCTTTCTACCTTCAGTGAAAGTTGGTAGATCACCATCAGTGAAAGTTGGTGTTTGTTATCTTTTTGCTACCCTCAGTGAATGTTGGTAGTTCATCATCAGTGAACGGAGGTGATATGATATTCTCTTTCTACCTTCGGTGAAAGTTGGTAGACCATCGGCAATGAACGTCGATGTTTGTTATCTTTTTTCTACCCTCGATGAACGTTGGTAGTTTATCGTCAGTGAACGACGGTGATATGATATTTTCTCTTTCTACCCTCAGTGAAAGTTGGTAGATCATCAGCAGTGAACGTCGATGATTGTTATCTTTCTCTCTGCCTTTAGTAAACATCGGTAGCTTCGCCTTTGGTAGAAGTTGGTGTATCCTTTGACCATTCTACCATCCTCTTTGATTCAGGTCTTTTGATCCACCAGTGATTTATTTTCCTGGTGGGGTTGCTCTTTTGTTTCTTTATTATTGTTACATCCCCAGTGATGTTTTGCGTCTCTTTGGGTCCTGTTCATATGCATTCATGATCATGAGCATTTGCATGGCATCTTAGGGCCAAAAATAGGGTTTGTTTTATATTTAAGTATATTCGATTGCGTCGACACGAAGATTTTTAACCTTCGTATCTCCGGATAGAAGAAACTTAAATAAGGGCAGCTATTGTACCCTAATTTTTGCCCCTAAGATCCCTTCATCATACCATGTTGATTCATTCACAACAAGATTACACTAGGATTCTGGGTTCCCCTCCCTACTTTGAGTTTTGCTCTTTTTGAGGGATTACCAAACACCTCTAATTATGTTCCTTTTGTGATCATGAATATTGTTTCGATTTCTTTATTTAACTAATAAAATTCAATGTTGGTTTGTCTTGCTTGTTATTCATGTAGGTAAAGGCAATGAGATTTAACAAGTTACCCCATGGGTTCATGAGTTTATTTCCATGCCCTAGTCAATAAAGCTTGAGAAGTCCAAACCTCACTATTGGATTGGTTTTGGAAGAATTGGCATGGCAAGTTTACTTTGGTTCACCACATTTCAAGGTTATTAGATTTGACCCAAAAGTACAAAAGGATGGTTGAAGAAGTTGTCATGTTTGAAGAAGGCCTTGTTCCTATTGGTCACAAGAGCATATTTCTCTCAAATTTCAAGATATGGAAGTGGTTTTGGTAGCTATGAGTCCTCATTATCATCCTCAAAAACTTCTATTCACAAAGCAAGAATGTTGGTACAAGAAGTTTGTTCAAGCTTGTCAAAGTTCCTCAAGGCATTTTCTTGATCTAGGAGCTAGGGTTTTGAACTTAAAAGGAGTATATCTTGCTCACCTTTTGGTATTTTTGAATTATTCCAAAGACATCCTTCTCTTCAAAGGTTTATCAACAAATCACTTTAAAAGTTCCAAATATTTTTCATGTGGAAGAAACTTGGTAAATCCTCCAGATGAATCCCCAATATTCCATGTGTAACTTCAAATTATCATAACTTGGTAAATTTTTATCACCTTGAGCCTATTCTTTTTCCAAAATTATCTTGAGGATTTGAACTTTGTGCTTTCTTTTATGTGCAAAGTGAGAAAATGGATGGAAGTTGCCTTAAGGAAACAAAAGATTATAGGTCATTTTATGATTTTTTTTCCAACTTCAACAAGTCATAACTTGCTCAAATTTTGGAGATTTTGAATAATTAAAGTTTCAAAATGTAATTCAAGAGATCTACTTCATTCCATCTTTTTTTGTCAAGAGAAAATTCCAATTGGAAGGCCATGTTTGGATGCAAGACATTATAGGTCATTTTTGATGAAGAATTTGAAATATTTCTAATTATGGAAAGTCAACCCTTTTTCTCCAACTTTGACTCAATGCAACTTTCAGCTCAAGCACCCATTTAACTCCATTCTTATTCCATTGCAAAGCTTGTAACCTCATCTTTCTAAAGCATAAAGAATCATGCCTTAAGAACCCTTGAGCTGAGAATGCCATTATTTCAAAAATGGTAACTTAGAATTGAAGTTTCCTTGTAAGTCAGAATTTGAACTTCATGTTACAACCTCTAAACCTCAAATTAACACGCGTTTTGGGTCTAAACATGATTAGCCAACTTTCCCAAGTTGATTACTGCATCAAAATGCAAGAATTGGATGAGTTTTGGTGAAGTATGGATCACACTTCACTCGTGCATTAGGTTTGCACGAATTCCATCCAAAACGTATCGTTCACTCTTCCTTTTGATCCCATTCACTTCACCTATAAATACATGAACTATCCCATTCATTTTTCCAAACTTGGATATCCAGAATAACCCTGCCAAACTTGCTCCATAACTCAATTTTCTGTAACTTCAAAATCCATTCTCGAGCCTTTTTTAATCCAATTTTTCCATCAATTCACCTTCTCTGATCTTCCCTGAAGCTAACCACATAATTACATTCAAGAATCGTGCCCTATACTGCTCTATAGAAGTCCGGTTTCAGAGCTCTGCAACTCAACTTCAATAGGTAGATTCCTTCATCAATTCTTCAAAACTCTGATATCATTGTGTTGCTCTCATTGCCTTGGTTCTAGTCGCAACACTTACCTTTTACTGGAAACACGTTTTGACCATGTAATTTCAAATCCCTTTTCAAAACTTTCCTTCCAAATTGCTTGAGCTACAATTTATATAAATTTGGCGCGAGGATGTGGTTGTCTTCGTCTTGAAGAGACGAAACGAATGGCATAGTGTGATCGGTGGATTTGGAACTGACTGTTTAACGCTGGTTCGAGAAATGTCGCGGAAGCAAGAGTCGCCACCGTATTTTATTTTCTCCAAATGGAAAGGACAAAAGCACAGAAAAATTCCTTATAGAGATTGCTCTCGGTTCGGGAGGTAGATTATAGAAAGGGAAGGTGTTAGCACCCTTTCTATCCATGGTTATCCATGGGCTCTTAGATACTTGCTCATTGTGTTTTCAAAAATGGTTTGTTTGCTTTTCAACTGTGGGTTTTAAAAAGTCTCTTTGAAAATTCCAGTTCGACTCTTGTATCGGTCCTCAAGAGTGTTTGAAAAATTTCTTTCGAAAGCTTTTTGAAAAGGTGTCGGCGTGCAAAGTATTTTTGATTTGTTTTGAAATTAGAGCAAGTATCTAGAGTCGTCTACCTACCCTAAGGAATTCGTCTGTGTAAATGTTCTTAAAGTAGTGCCATCCCACCATTGAGAGGTAGGTAGCACCACCATTGGAGGTGTTCGGGTCAATTCGAAGGTTCGGGACATGGTGATCACCGGAGCAATAGGAAGACACCTTAGAAGCTACCCTCATGCCAGGTTCCCGGATCATGAGGACTTACTAAAACATCTTCTACTCGACGATCACCTTTCGAGGGGCAAGGCAACAGTGAGGCGTACCCTAGGGGTGGTGTGTGATTTATGTGTCATGTTCATTTATTTTTGTCTTATCATGTATTGGCGATCTACGCGTTATTTTTATTTTGACATTCATTCTTGCATGCAAATTTATTAACAGTTAAAAAAGTGCGGAATTTAAAAGTTCTACGCTATTACAAAGACGCGGGTCCACATCGCCAAATTAAATCCAGAACCCGATTTAAAATAAAATAAAGTGCGAGAAATATAAAATGTCTAATTTACATGGCTTTGGGAGAATTACATAAAAAGAGGAAATAAAATAAACGCGCGAATTGGAACTACGATCGAATGTGAGGGCGTTGGACCCTTTTTTTAATGAAATTAAATTACGATTAACAAATTAATTAAATTAAAATAAAAAGAAAAGATTTTTGGAGTTTTTTGTATTTATGGATTTTTAATGAGAAGATTATGGAAATTAAACCTAATTCTAGCTATTTTTATTTTATTAAAAAATGTTAAAATTAGACCTAAAGTTAACCTAATTAATTAATATAATTTGATTTATAAAAATAACTAATTAATAATTAATAATTAATATGGTGAAAAATAAAAAAGGATAAAAATATAAAACCCTAATTCTACAATTTTTAAGTTTATGAAAAAATGTCAAAATTAATCCTAGAATTAAAGAACTAAATTAATTAACAAGATTTATTTACAAAAAAAAAGGTTTAAATGAAATATATTTATATTTTTGGGACTTTCTGATTTTTTTTATTATTTCTATATTATGAAAATATTGATTTAAAGAATTAAATTAAAACTAATTAAAACAAATAAAAATAGAAAAAATATAAAAAAGAATGGAAAAGCAAACCAATGGGGGGTTCTGTCCCCAAACTGGAGGTGTGATCCAGCAATTCTGGCCCATCTTTGGAGGCCTTTTTTGACTTTTCAGGGCCACGTGCGTATGCGTTGACCGTGTCCATGGTACTCCTCAGATCATAGCCAATAGATTGATCTCAATAGGCGCGTGGCAAGTTGGGATGGTGGACGTATGGTGAACGTCAGGTAGTGCGCTGCATAGGATTACATTGAAAGGCAAAATATTGAAACAAAGTGGGGGACCTGGGAATCGAACCCAGGTCCCAAAGCTTGCCAGCGTCTCTTTCCACCATCTGAACCATCAACGCACGTTGTACATAGAATAACGAATAAATAACAAAAGAGAAAATTGGCGTTAGTGATATAAAACCAAGAAAATGCGCGCTGGAATTCAAATTGCCCAATCAAGCCTTGCCACATGATCATCTTATTCATTTATCCCTGAAACAAAAAAGAATTAGCGGGGGTTTTAAACCCCCCCAAAATGCACCCTTTTCAAAAATAGCGAATAGCTCGTCTTGCTATATAAATTAGGCGCTATTAGTGGGTTAAGTTCGTCCAAGCATCCTGATTCTGGCCATGGTACTGGGATGTCTTAATTTTACCGTATACGTAAACGCCCAATTAGGAGCTTGAAGAACCCTAGCGAGCTTTAATGGTGATTTCGCGTATAGGCAAGAAAAACTTAATTAAAACACATGGTTAGCTTCAGAATGATAAGACTAGTACAAAACAATCATTAGAACTCAAAATCATGGCATGAATGATGAAATACGATTATGCAAAAAAAGATGAAACAGTCTGACTTCTAGTTACCAATTCTTGGTGCTATGGACGTGGAAAAGTGTTCAGTCAGGTTCAATGATGTCTTGGCAAGCTAATGGGATCAATATTCTCCTTTGAATCGTCCTCCAAGGCAGTTTTCAGTTTTTGATTTTTTTGGTAAAAATGCAAACTTGGTTTTTCAGATGGGGCGCAGCTTAGAGGTCTCTGGCTTTAGGTCCAGCTTCTGGCTTATGTATGGAATGAATTAGGGTTGAGTTTTCAATCAAAAGATCAATGCAATCATGAATCAAATATTGGATTTAATGGCATATTTTTTTCAATCTTTTTCCATGTGATTTTGATGTCAATCATAGCCAATCTTCCCAATTTGAGTTGTGCACGAATCTTGAGTGGATCATGAGTGATTATACTGCATAAAAAGATTCACATACCTTTGTTTAGTATTTTTTTTTCATATTTTAATTAATTAAATGAATTATTAGCAATTAAAAATTCAAATAAATAAATAAAAATGATGAATAAATCCCCTTTGGGCCAAATGGTCGTGCATATGCTTTGGATGATGAATCTTGGAAGGAAATGTGGCCCATTAGCAATTTTAAGGCATTTGAAGCAAAGTTGACTTTTCAAAATACCCAAATATTTCCCAACTTCCACAAGGCATATCTTGCTCAATTTTTAAGCTTTGATCATGTTCTTGGACATTTTGGAAAGGTATTGAAGTCCTCTAACCAATGCCTTTGGTTCCATGTCATTTTTATTTACCAATCTCAAGTTATGGCCTTTGACTTAAAGTCCCTTTTTGTTGACTTTTGAAAATGACCTATAATGTTGAAATTGATAACTTTTTGTGAGAGCATTTCTTGGACTTGAAGTGTGAAGAGGAGTTGTAGGAAATTTCTTTCTCTTCAAAATGAGCTTTAGATGGAATTTTTCTGATAATCCATGTGGAAGTTATGCCTTGGTCAAGTTACAGTTGACTTTTTTCAACTGTCCAAATATAGAAACTTTTGCATCTTGGGACTTTTTGAGCCATGCCTTGAGAATCATGATCAAGAATTGATCAAATGATGTTTGTGGCTTCAAAATAAGATGTTGACCAAAAATTTGAACTTTTGATTGTCAAATGACCATTTTGCCCCTGCAGTTGACTGTAGTGCAATTAGGGTTTTTGACTGTGCAATTTTGTGCTGTAAGTCTTGAAACTTGACATGAGGATATTTGACAATGTTTATAAGCATGTGGGACTTGATTGGACCCTTGGAAACTTCATTTTCTTTGTCAGAACCAAAACCCTAGTTTTTGACTGTTAGGAGGCCTTTGAACTGTGCAACCCTTGGGGAATTTTGAAGCATGCTTTTGGAAAATCTTGAAGAATATGGGAGGGCAAATTTTGGGGTACAACACATAGGTCTTAGCTTCTGATTTTACAGTTTGAGAGACCTGTAATTCATGATGGTTGGAGGTTGAAGATGACCAATGTGTCATCTTCTAACCAATGAAGGCGCGCCATCTATATTTTTCAAATCCTGATTTAATTAATGATTATGTACAATATTCACTAATAACCATGATATGCTTAGCGCGCCAGATCCCTTGGATTTGATTACTAACGTGTTTTGACTCTCATCCAATGATCCACATATTTTACTTTTATTTTCTTTTTCTGATTTTTATATTTTAATTGTTTTAAATTTCAAAAAATCATAGAAAATTCATTGTAGTCCAAAAAATCTGAAAAAATTATGAAATTTTTTTTTGATTATTCTCTTTCTGATTTTTATTTTTTCACAATTTAATTGTGTTTTGGTATTTTTTATAAATTTTACACTTATTTGATTTGTTTTAAATGTTTAAAAATACTTTTATACATTTTAAAATTATGAAAAAATCATGGAATGATCCAATGATATTGTGACAAATATTGGTGACCTTATTTTATTTTCGTTTCCGAATTTACTATTTTTTACCCTTTTTGGTTTGTTTTAACCATTTATTTTAATTTTAAAAATAGTTTCTGACTTTAAAAAATTACCAAAAAATTTGTAAAATTATTTGAGCCTTTTTATGATTTTTCTATGGTCTTACTTTTTATTTCTTGATTAATTTGAACATAGTTGATATTTTTCTCTTTATTTTCCATTTTTAAATATTATTTTTAAACCCTTTTGTGTATATTAAAATGTGATATTATTTTGTGACTATTTTCTGGCTGATCTTGGGTTAGATTTTGGATCATGAACTTTATTAACATCATTGGATCCATGGTGTTGAGTTTAACTCCACAAAAATGGATGAATGATTTTAATAATAGTTTTATTAAAATTTAACTCAAATGTGGTTTGTATTTTTTCCTCATCCCCTTCTTATTGTACTAGATGTTGTTGGAGCATGATCTATATATCATGTCTAAAAACAAATGGTACATAGGTTGATATTGACTGACCTCAAAATAGGTGTGACTTCTATATAAGTCCAATTACGATTGCTTAACATAGCACTAAATTTTGTCCTGATTCAAATGAATGATCATTTGTGGCTCAAACTTATGATTGCAAGCCCAAGTATGTTAATTTGATCTCTTTGATCCAATAACCTTGAGATTCATTGTGTGTAGGCTTTGTTCTTCCAATCCTCTAATGGATCTACAACACCTTTGGTCAACGCGGATCACTTAAACATCGTTGATCATTAAATGATACTTATGAGAATTCCAAATGGATGATATACTTGACAAAAAGCAAATGCAACTTATTGTGTGGAGGCTTTGGTTCTACCAATCCTCTAATGAGTTCCAAATGCAAGCTTCAAGATGGTCATCCAACTAACCACTAATTATTGACTTGTTTTACCTTATGCTTTTATTCTTTCTATGCTTTATGTACCATTTACTTTTAGCATTTACATTTCATGCTATTTTCATCTTTGCTCATTTGAGCATTTACTTTCTTGCCATTTTTACTTTGCTCAATTGAGCTTTTCTTTTCCTTTCTTAAGATACTTAATAATCAACATAAACCCTAAAAAATCTTTAATGGTACTTGGACTATTTGTTTACTATCCTTGGCATTATGGAGCATGGGACTTTTCTTGGACTTGGAATTAGAAACGTTGGCCTATCTTGAAGACTTTGTGACCTTATCTGATTATTTTGTCTGGAGTTCTTGAGGTTCACCTCAAGACATTAGGTTGCTTGTTTGTTTTTGTGTGCATGTTTTTGTGATTAAATCCTCTGTTTGTAGTCTGGAATTCACCCGTATACAGTCGTTACTATGCCCAATTTTTGTGAAGACTTAATACACTTGAAGTTTGGTTCTCTCAAGAGGTCTAGTATTTTTACTTGCTTGATTTCAATCCAAGGAATGGGAATTCCATCTTGGCTCATAATGTCAAGTATTGTCTTCTTGTTGGTTAGATGGTTCTTATCCCTAGCTTTTACCTTATGCTTTAGGATAGCCTCTTCTTCTCCTCCCATCTTCTTTAATTTCAAAAATATTCTCCCTCCTTTTGAAAATTCTCCTTGTTTTAAACTTGAATTACTTTCATAATAAACTTTGACATATGTCCATGCATTTTCAAAACCTTTTCATGAATAAACTTTAATCAATTTAATAATGCTTTGACATCCTCTTTTTTGTGAGAAGACTAAAAGTCATTCAATCTCATTTCAAACCATTTTGCCATTTTGGCTTTTATCTTTAAAATTTTTCCCAAAAGATTAGACTCTTGTAAATCCTTGTAAGGAGGCAAACAACTATACTTCTACAATATGTAGTGAAGAGAGATATTTTCCACTTGGGTGTTGAGTGAATCATTATTTATTTTAAAATCTAAGCCATATCCTCCACTTTGAGATGATGCAAATTCTCCTTTCTCATGATTGTGGTAGTAAGTATGTTTTTCCATATGGACAATGACGATGATGTCTTATCTCATAAAATTAATCAACACATTGGTGTTTTAAATTTAAAAAAAAAAGGAACTATGTGTACCTTGATCCCCTATTTCACAAAAGGTGGTACGTAGGCACTAAAGGTTCGCAACCGCGGCAGGTGTAAAAATTATAAAATAAATATGCTTCTTTTCTCACCTCCACCATCCACTTTTTATATACAACATTTTCTATAGCCAAAATATACAGATTTTACAAAGAGGCTCCTGCAGAGTACCGTATATGTTTAGGGTGCTAATACCTTCACTTTGCATAACCAACCCCCTTACCTTGAATATTTCCCACTCTTTTTGGGTTATTCTCTCTTTTCCCATTCCTTTGGAAAAAATAAAGCGCGGTGGCGATTTTTATTTTGATTTGTATAAAGTCTAGTCAATCCAATGGCTTAGTCTTGAACACTTCTACCGCAAACAAATAGCAACTCATATGCTAACTGTTGTACCCCAAAATTTTCCTCCCATATTTCTCAATACATTGCAAGAAGAATCTCCAAGTGGCTCAAGATTGCTCAAAAGTTGGACAGTCAAATCATCTCCTAAGGCAGTCAATCTCAAATTAGGGTTTTGTGTTGCATCAAGGTCCTTGCATCCAAATGACTTAAAGTTATACCCAATGTCCTAATATGTTTTCAAGATCATCCATGTCAAATTTCAAGCCTTGCAGAGGAAGTTTGGTCAGTCAATTGCTCAAGAAGTCCAAAAATCGACTGTGCTAGGGCAAAAGTCAACTATGACTTACAAATAGTCAAACCTTAAGATTTTTTGTCAACATTCTCATTTTTAAGTATAATTCATCATTTGATCAAGGGTTGATCATGATTCGTCAAGGATTGCTCAAGATTCATCAAGATTCAAAAGTTGCTAAATTAGGGTTTTGTAGGAAAAGTCAACTCAACTTTGACCAAGCATAACTTTCTCATACTTTATGAGAAATGACCCATCCAAAGCTAATTTTGAAGAGGATGAAATTTCATACAATCCATCTTCACACCCCAAGATCAAGAAATGCACTCACAAGAAGTTATGAATTTGGACATTATAGGTCATTTTTGAAAGTCAACAAAAACACCTTTTTTGCCAAAGCTTATAACTTGAGCATGGAGTATAAAAATGAGATGAGACAAAAAGGGTTGGTTATAGGACATATCAAGGTTTCTAAAAAGTCCAAGAACACTTCCAAAAGTTCAAAATTGAATAAGTTATGCATTGGTGAAATTGGGCATTTTTTCAAAATTGCCAAAAGTCAACTATCCCCAAAACTTCAAATTTTGTCAAATGGGCCCACTTTTTTCCACTTGATTTGATCTTGTCACACTACACACGTGTCCTGTCTTCAGTTTTAAGTCCATTCATTGATTTTTCTATTTTATTTGATTTTTATTGAATTAATTCATTTTAAATAAATTTAAATCCAAATAAAATCTAAATATTGATAACTTGGTATCTTTTTGATTGATACAGGTCTTAAATATCATCATGTACACAATTAAATCCGAATCAAGCCATATCATGCACAAAATATTGGATTTGGAATCAAATTGGAAGCTTTTTAATGGGGGATCATATCACATCTTCAATCATCAATGTCTAAGGATTCAAAGCCCAAAACCTGACCTAATTCATCCCATGTTACATATACAACACAAAGCATACGAGTTCAAGGGCTAGAGGCGGCACAATCAGAAAAACAAAAACTTGAAAAAGCTTGAAAAAACTTAAAACTGAAATCAGTCTTGGAGGCCAATTCAACACAAAATCTCAATGTAACCTCTTGCTGGACATCCACTAAAGCAGTAGCAATCAAAAGCAAAGCCATTCGCCTCCTAAAACGCGTTGTAAGTCTCTCAGAACCTCGCTCTGTATGTGAAACTGTATTCTCTTATTCTGGCCTTTTCTTGACAAAACATTGTCATATTCATGATTCTTGAATGATTTCTAAGCTTTCTACATTATTCAATTGTATTTCTATAGCCTGTAATGCCATACCCGAACCTAGGGTTTTGGAAGCTTGTTTTTGGGCGTTTGTTTTGCAGGAAAAATTGGAACAAATAATGGTTATAAGCGTGTTCAGGAGGAAGAGACGATCATGATTATGGTTTTGGTTTGCATTTTTATGGCTTAGAATGAATTTTAGGAGCAAGTTGTGGATTTAGTTGCGGATAAAAATCCGCAGGTAAATATCCAGGGGCCAACGAAGAAGATGATTACGTGCCCCCTCCCCATTCGTTGGTTCAAAAATTTGCGCTTTTTATTTTTTGTTCAGGCATATGAATTTGTTTCAAATATATTAATTGTTGTATATTCCACTAACAAAAGAAGTGCAATGGTCGAGTGGTAGTGACAAGCGTGCAAAATCCAATGGGACCTGGGTTCGAATCCCAGGTCCCCCAAATACATTTGTTTTATTTTCCAACAGGTGATTCCATGCAATGCCCAAAGCGTAGCATATCATGTGTCCTCATCCAGATGATTGCCAGATGGCCCCAGGCCAGATCTGGTGGCCAAGATTGAATGTCCATCATGGTCTCAAGTCAACCAAGGCATATGGAATCAGAAGGTCAAACCAGGCTTGCAGCAAAATGGGCCAACGAAATTGCCAATCTCACTCCCTTTCGAGGCCCAACACCCCCCCCCCCCCCTTTGGTTTATTTCTATTATTTTTTATTTCATTTATTTATATTGTTTTAGTTAATTATTATTATTATCACTAACCAATTAAATTTTTTCCTCATAAAATCAAAAAACAAAAAATATATTTTATTCATTAACTCATGACTTTATTTTTGTAAATAAATTAATTTAATTAATTTAGTTTTAAATAGGTTTAACTTTTAATATTTTTGCAATATTTAAAATCAATTTAGACAATTAGGGTTTATTAACTTTAAGCAATTTATTTTTATTTCTTTAAATATCCAAAAATCCAAAAATATCTTTTTCTTAATTAATTAATTAATTTATTTTGTTAACTTAATTTAATTCCTTTTAATTCAAAAATAAACCAAAAAAATGCTTTCTTTCAAAAAAAAGGGTCAAAACCCTAAAAAATGCATTCGATTTAATTTTCCCGCACGCGATCCATTTACTATATTGATGTAATTGTTTCCCGGAATATAATAGTTTTAATAGGACTTTAATTTATTTATCGCTTTATTTTACTTTCCGCATTTTAATTTCAAGGGTTGTTTTTGGCGATGTAAATACCTGACGCCTTGTAATAGTTTAGATTTAATTTCCGCAATTTAAATTCCGTAACTATAAACTGTTAGATGTTTGATAATAGGGAATGCATGAAAAGATCAAATGTATGAACTTAACATCAACATAGCTCACCCATGACATGTACAAAGATAAAATTAACTGAAATAACACACTCGCACATGCGCACTCTTAGGGTACACCTCACTTGGTTGCCTTCGAACGTGGTCATTGAATATAGGAAGTTTTAGAGGTCGCCCTCTTGTCCAAAGATCATAGTTGCCTCGAAACGGTTGCCTCAGATAAAATGATCTAAGACATTAGGGTTACCGCTAAGGCATCCTAACATTGCTTTAGTGACCACACGTCCCTTAATCGAATTGACCTTTAAAACTCCAACAACGATGCTACCTACTCCTTAATAGTGCGATAGCGTTGTCTAAAGGACATTTGCACAGATTAATTCCTTTTTCGAGTAGGTAGATGGTTCTTAAGTACTTGCTCATTCTAAAACAAAACGAAACTTTTCCCACTTACACTCATTTTCAAACAAAAACTTCTTCAAACCCACAAACACAAAGAAAAGCAAATTTTTGAAAACACTTTGAGCAAGTACCTAAGAGCCCATGGATAACCATGGATAGAAAGGGTGCTAACACCTTCCCTTTCTATAATCTACCCCCCGGACCTGAGAAACATCTTGAAAAAAAAAATTATGTGCTTTTTTCCTTTCCTTGTTGGATAAAATAAAAGACGGTGGTGACTCTTGCTTACCGCGACATTTTGCGAAAGCAAACGCAAAACGCAAACTAGCATTCCAAAAATAGTCAGTTCTCTTCCCACCGTATCACAGAACTGGCGACTCAGTTGGGGAATATAAGTGGGGTGTACCTTAGGATTAGATCATTGTGTTTTTAATTGCATGCTTTATATGATTTATATTTGTGGGCTTGTATCATAGTTTCTATAGATCCTAACCGGATCTGGGGATACCCTTTAGGTAAGTAGCAATAAACTGTGAGGGAATTGTACGACGTAGACCGATACGGTTGAAGCAGTAGCTACATTGGTGTGGCACTTTAGGTTGCACCGATATCCCTTGTGTTGGAACGAGGAGAATATGGGTCATCTAAGGGGTCATTAAGCACCAACTGACCTTAGAACCTTTAAATTGACCAACTTGGCCATAGAACAGTAGCAGTATGCTACACTCATTGAGACTAAACTCTCGCGATGATTCCGGCTGCAAGAAAAGGTTGCTAAACTGGAATTATGACCGATTGAGGGTAGTCAGTGATATTGAGATCCTCTAGAACCTGGTTACTATTTTTAGGACATGTTTAAACCAACTGAACTGAAAGAGGGTAGTACCTAAGCTCCTTGCCAGCCTGAAATCTAAGGGCTCTCTGTGTGAGTTGTGTGCCTTTACCATGTTTGCCATTTGTGGATATTTGTGGTGTGCTTACTATCATGACATCATGACATCATAACATTGCATACATCTTGCATTGGACTAACCTATTTCAAAGATAGGAGGAATTCATCTTTGTTCTGTTTTATAGGTCATCATGATGCCCATGCGTAGGAATACCATCCAGATCAACTTTGTCCAGGTTCCCACCTTGCTTAAAGATTTGATTGCAAAGATGCCTGATATTACTTCCTTCCTCAGGAGACATGGTTATCTTCTCAGTTTGGTCACCTCCAAATTGGACGAGCAGATGATGAGTGTCCTAGTCCAGTTCTATGATCCGCTGTACCATTGCTTTACTTTCCAGGACTACCAGTTGGTTCCCACCTTAGAAGAGTTCTCTGAGCTGCTCGGTATCTTTGTTCTGGAGCAGACCCTGTTTACTGGTTGGGAGAAGATTCTTAGACCCGAAGAGATTGTTGTAGCCCTTCATATGACCAAAGAAGAGGTAATGGATAATTGGGAGACTAGAAGTGGAGCAAAGGGCTTTTTGACTAAGTTCTTGGTTTGTAAGGCTAATTACTTCTGGGATAGCCTAGACTTCAAGGCATTCGAGGATATTCTGGCTCTTCTGATATATGGCTTGGTATTGTTTCCGAATCCCGACTCCTTTTTTTATGTGAATGCGGTAAAGATCTTCATCTCTCGCAATCCTGTACCCACTCTCTTGGGTGACATCCTTCATCAGCTTTATGCTCGTACCGCCCAAAAGCGGGGAACCTTGATGTGTTGTGTTCCATTGTTGGCAAGGTGGTTTATTTCGCACCTTCCCAAATCAGTGTTGAAGAACAAAGAAGGCATGGGCTGGGCCTATAGGGTTATGGCTCTCTCTCATAATGATATCATCTGGACTCTCAAGGGTATGGACGAGGTGACTATTATTAATCGCTGTAGGGAGTACCCTAATGTTCCACTGATAGGAACTTGTGGAGGAATTTCTTACAACCCATGCTTAGCCTTACGTCAGTTTGGAAGAGCCTGAAGAGAAGGACCTCATGAGCTGTTAATGCCTAACATCATCTTTGATTTTCAAGGGGATAGCGACGAACAGCGTCGCAGATTCATAAGGGCTTGGGATAGAGTTCACCAATCTGATCCACATGAGCTGGGGCCAAAGACTTCACCCCCGATGGAGCCATATCTCAGATGGGTCCGTATCCGTGCCCAAAAGCTGGGTATGCCATATGAAGTCGTCCGGACTATCATTGTTGAAGTTGCTAATGAAGAAGGGGTTCTTCCAACCATCCTCCATCCTCATATGCCCACTGACATTGGGGCACTGAAAAGGTCTTGGATGCAGCTGAGAGAGGAACGGGATTCTTACCGAGAAAAATTCAACGAGCAAGAGCAGAAGATCCAGAAGTTGACTAGGCAGTTGGAGAACGAGCAGATTCTCAATGATTATGTCCGCACCGACAAGAAGCGACCATGGGAGCACTGATTGTACTTTGATTATTTCCTTTCCAGTTTTTATTTACTTTTCAGTATTTCCTATCTTGTAACGCCTTAAGGGCATCTGTTGAACAATTTGAATTATAAAGTTTATCTAATAAAGTGTGTTTCCTTTCTGGTTTACAAATTTGAATCTCTCGATTGTCTTTGAAATCATATCATACGCATTTCATCCCATGCACTTCATAACAGGTAGCCGTTAAAGGTCTCTTATCTTCTTCGTTGTTTATTTCAGCACTCATCATGTCTGCTGAACCTTAAACTGAGCAAGCAATCAAGGCCCTCCAGGCCCAGAATGCCAAATTTCAAGAGTTGTTCATGAATCTAGCTAAGGGTCAGCAAGACCTGAAGACCCTGATTCTGAAAGAGAAGAAGAAGAAGAAAAAGAGGACAATCTTGTTTAACACGGGGCACAGGTTTGGAAACAGGCTTCAGAATGAAGTTGATTTGACCACCTCATCCGGAGTGAAAGAATGTCAAGAGGAAAGGAGGGCTCCTAGCCCTGTGGTCTCCGACAACGAGACGGACTTCGATGAAGAACAATATCCTTATGCTGAGGACAGATACAAGTAATTGGAAGACCGGTTGAGTGCTATGGAAGTTCAGAAAGTGCCTGGTCTGGACATTGGTGATCTGGGTCTATCATCTGGGGTAGTAATTCCCCACAAATTCAAGGCACCAGCCTTTGCTAAGTATGACGGAGTTTCTTGTCCGAAGCTACACCTCCGGTCATATGTAAGGAAGATTCAGCCGTACACCGCTGATAAGAACCTATGGATCCATTTCTTTCAAGACAGTCTCTCAGGGACTCAGCTTGAATGGTTCTATCAGTTAGACGGAGCCAGTATCCGCAGTTGGGAAGATTTGGCTACTGCTTTCTACAGACAGTACCAATACAACTCCGACCTCGCTCCCACGCGTACCCAACTCCAGGGTATGTCAATGGGAACGGGTGAAGGATTCAAAGATTATGATCAGAAGTGGAGGGACCTCGCCGGAAGAGTACAACCACCCCTAGCTGATCGGGAACTTGTGGATATGTTTCTGGGGACCCTGTCTGGTCCATTCTTTAACCATTTGATCGGAAGCTCCTCGTCTGGGTTTACAGAGCTTATTTTGACCGGTGAGAGGATTAAGGCTGGTATTAAGGCTGGTAAGATACAGAAGGGTGCCTCATCAAGCACCAAGAAGAAGCCCTTTAAGAAAGAGTCCAGTGTTATCTACAGTGCGAGAAACCAGAATAGACCTGAACGCCGCCAAGCTGTTAATGCGGTTGTTATTTCAAAACCTGCTGGTGCTCCTCAGCACAACAATCAACAATAGGACGAGAGACCTTGAAGGCAATTCACCCGTCTCAGCATGACCTTATCTCAGATTCTACCACAGTTGCTGAAGACCAACATGGTGATTCCAAAGGAAGCCGCAAAGAATCCAAACACAACCTCACCGAAGTATAACCCTAATGCCTGTTGCGCTTTTCACTCTGACAGCTCGGGGCATAATACGGATGATTGCTGGGTTTTAAAGAACAAGGTACAAGACTTGATCGATGCAAAAGAGATTGAGTTTGGAGCACCAAAGAAGCCTAAACAAGAGGCAGGGGTGAATGCTATCGGGGATGACGATAATGAAGAGTTTGATATCGACAGTTGGATCTACCCGACTGCCAATGGTGGATTAAGCAACTGGACAGCGAATGATTCTATTCCTGTTTCTGTTATCACCCAGTAATGAAACTTTTTGTTTTGCATATGTAACAGACAATGTTTTAAACTTTATGGCCCGGTGTCTCACCCGGGGCACTGTGGCTTCATTTGTGAGGGCTTTATATGTGTCATTTTCATATATCATTAATAAAAGAATTGGACGTTCTTGCATTTCAAATTTTGTGCTCCTTGTTTTTCTTTATTATATATTGCAAAACAGCTATTTTACATACACTCACATATACAAATCCACATCCACTCTGGATCTCACTGGTAACAACTCTGCTACTGCCAGTGATGACTTCGAAAATCCGATCAACTTAGCCGAAGACGAAGGTGAAGATGATTGCGAAGTGCCTGGTGAACTTGGAAGACTACTACTCCAAGAAGAGATGGCTATACAGCCACACGAAGAGCCGGTGGAATCAGTGAATCTGGGTACAGAGACAGACAAGAAGGAAGTCAAGATCGGTGCAAATCTGGAGCTTAGTGTGAAGCAAAGGTTGATTCAGATGCTGCGTGACTATGTTGAGATCTTTGCCTGGTCTTATGAAGATATGCCCGGTTTGGATACTGATATTGTGGTTCATCGCCTGCCTACCAAGGAAGATTGTCCTCCTGTGAAACAGAAGGTCTGCTGAATGCGCCCAGAGATGTCTGAGAAAATCAAGGCTGAAGTTATGAAACAGTTTGACGCCGGTTTTCTAGCAGTTACTTCTTACCCTCAGTGGGTGGCCAACGTGGTTCCTGTGCCGAAGAAGGATGGTAAGGTTCGAATGTGTGTTGACTATAGGGATCTGAACAGGGCGAGTCCCAAGGATGATTTCCCTCTGCCTCATATCGACGTTCTGGTTGACAACACTGCTCAGCACAAGGTATTCTCCTTTATGGATGGCTTCTCTGGTTATAATCAGATCAAAATGGCTCCCGAAGACATGGAGAAGACAACCTTTGTTACTCAGTGGGGTACCTTTTGCTACAAGGTCATGCCTTTTGAACTGAAGAACGATGGGGCAACGTATCAGCGTGCCATGGTTTATTTGTTTCATTATATGATCCATCATGAGATTGAAGTATACGTCGACGATATGATTGCAAGGTCCCAGACTGAGAAGGAACACCTTGACCATCTACAGAAACTGTTTGATAGGCTGAAGTTGTACAAACTGAGGTTAAACCGGAACAAGTGCACCTTCGGGGTGAGGTCTGGTAAGCTGCTGGGTTTCATCGTGAGCGATAAAGGTATTCAAGTGGATCCCGCGAAAGTGAAGGCCATGCAAGAGATGCCAGCTCCCAGAATAGAGAAAGAAGTCAGAGGCTTTCTGGGACATCTGAATTATATTTCCCGATTCATCTCGCACCTAACTTCTACTTGTGAGCCAATCTTCAAGCTACTGAAGAAAGATCAAGTGGTACGTTGGAGCGATGAATGTCAGGTTGCTTTTGAAAGGATCAAAGAGTATCTCCAAGATCCACCTATTCTGATGCCACCAGTTGAAGGGAGACCTCTGATCTTATACTTAACAGTACTCGATAACTCAATGGGGTGTGTGCTGGGTCAACATGACGAGTCTGGCCGAAAAGAGCATGTTATTTATTACCTTAGCAAAAAGTTTACCGACTGTGAGACCCGATACTCACTGCTTGATAAAACTTGTTGCGCTTTGGCATGGGCTGCTCGCCGGCTGAGACAGTATATGCTGACTCACACTACTCTATTGATATCAAAGATGGATCCAATCAAGTATATCTTCGAAAAGCCTGCATTGTCCGGAAGAATAGCGAGATGGCAGATGATCTTGACTGAGTATGATATATAATACATGACCCAAAAGGCAATCAAGGGAAGTGTGTTGGCAGACCATTTGGCACATCAGGCAATGGAGGATTACCAGTCTATGAACTTTGAATTCCCGGACGAGAATATCATGTTGGTAACTGATTGTGAGACACCTGGACCGGATGAAGGACCTGAGGAAGGATCCCGATGGTCTATGTACTTTGATGGAGCTTCAAACACTTTGGGTAATGGCATTGGCACCGTGATCATATCTCCTAAAGGCTCTCATAATCCGTTCACCGCCCGACTATGTTTCAATTGCACCAACAACATGGCAGAGTATGAGGCGTGCATCATGGGTCTTCGAGCAGAAATTGACCTAAGGATTAAGTTACTGAATGTCTTCGGAGATTCTGCTCTCGTGATCAGTCAGATCAAAGGCGAGTGGGATACGAAACACCCAAATCTTATTCCTTACAAGGAGTATGTGTTGACATTGCTTCCCCATTTTGAGGAGATAACATTTGAACACTTCCCTAGAGAGGAGAATCAGTTGGCGGACGCACTGGCTACGATGTCTTCTATGTTCAAAGTCAATTGGGACAACGAAGCTCCCCGGATCATCATTGAAAGATTGGACGAACCTGCACATTACTGTGACATTGAGGCTGAAGAGGTAACAAAAAAGCCCTGGTTTCATGAGGTGAAGAGGTACCTTGAGGCTCAAGAATACCCCGAGGGTGCATCTGTTAATGATAAGAAGTTTCTGAGGAGGTTCACGGCGAAGTTCTTCATCAACAATGGCATTCTTTACAAGTGTAACCATGATTCGACCTTACTACGATGTGTGGATAAGAATGAAGCAGAAAGGATCATGGCAGATTTACACGAAGGTACTTTCGGAACTCATTCTAGTGGACACACCAAGGCAAAGAAAATCCTTCGGGCAGGATATTATTGGTTCACTATGGAAGCTGATTGTTATCAACATTCTCGGACATGTCACAAGTGCCAAGTCTATGCTGATAAAGTGCACATACCTCCAGTTCCTCTGAACGTCTTGACGGCACCTTGGCCTTTTGCAATGTGGGGCATTGATATGATTGGCGAGATTAGACCTACGGCATCCAACGGGCATCGTTTCATCCTTGTGGCGATTGATTACTTTACGAAGTGGGTTGAAGCAGCTTCTTTTGCTACAGTAACCAAGAACATTGTGGCACGGTTCATTCGGCATAATCTGATTTGTCGATACGGTATACCAGAGAGGATCATTACGGACATTGGTACCAATCTCAGCAACAAGATGATCACTGAGCTCTGCGATCAATTCAAGATACAGCATCACAACTCTTCTCCCTACCGGCCGAAGATGAATGGGGCTGTTGAAGCGGCTAATAAGAACATTAAGAAGATTGTGCAGAAGATGACAGTGACATACAAAGACTGGCACGAGATGTTACCATTTGCTCTTCATGGGTACCGTACCTCAGCACGGACGTCAACAGGGGCAACGCCCTATTCCTTAGTATATGGCATGGAGGCAGTCTTGCCTATTGAAGTTCAGATACCCTCTCTTTGGATCATGAAGGATGCAGGTTTGAGTGAAGACGACTGGATTTAGACCCAACTTGATCAGCTGAACTTAATCGATGAAAAGAGACTTACTGCTATTTGTCATGGTCAGACGTACCAAAAACGGATGATCAAGGCATTTAACAAGAAAGTTAGACGACAGGAATATCAAGTTGGGGATCTGGTAATCAAGCACATTATCTTACCTCAAGGTGATACCACGGGCAAATGGACCCCTACTTACGAAGGGCCATTTGTGGTTAAGAACATTTTCTCAAGAGGAGCTATGATTCTAACCACCATGGATGGTGACGACCTTCCTCACCCCGTCAATGCAGACATAGTGAAAAGATACTATGCATAATCAAAGACCCGCTAGGTTGACTGGCCTAGGCAAAAATAAGGGCTTCCCGGTGAACCAAAAGGGTTCGGGCAAAAATAAGGGATGAAAATAAAAAAACCAGTACACCCGGCAAGTCGAAAACCTGAAAAGGCGACTTGGGCAAAAAAGGGTATCCCGGTGGACTGAAAACCCGAAAGGGCGGTCCAGGCAAAAATTAGGGATCAAAGTGTAACACTGTGTCTCATTGGATCACCTTGCATCCAGACTTCGGTATCGACTATCAAGCTCGGACGGCACTAATCAATCTGATCTACCTTCAAGCAGTAGCCAAGTGATGAGACGCTCGAGGACATAAAGGCAATAGCAGAGTTGGAACCCAGTGGGATTATTCACATAGCTGTTTTGTTTAGTTTTTCACAAATTGTGTAAATTCTATCTGTTCGGCGGAGTTCTCTTACTAGGACGTCAGCCCCTTGTACAAAAAACGCCTATTTACAGGCCATTTTCAAAATCAATACAATTCATTTTCAGACAAATTTCAAACTGTTTTTCCTTTATCTGTCTTGTTTTGCAAAGAACGTCCAAAGTTCATTTTTGATATACGCATTTGACATTAATTGCTGATCATAAATATTTACATGCGAAACGAAAAACGAATTACTGGTAATAGCAGAAACAGAGGCAAATAAGAATTGTCTGAACTATGCAGTTGCTATGTCCACCAGGTACCAAGGTATATTCAGCTGAAGAATACGGCTAAGATACTCTCACTCCCCGCAGAGTAAGACAAGTAATGGCAACTCTCCCAGCTGAGACTTGCAACTACGAACAAATCAGCAATACTCTCCCCAAGCAGAGTTAGTCTACCATCAGCACTAAAAGGGTCTTAATATTCCCCAGCGGAGTATAAAAATATTCCCCAGTGAGTATAAGAATGTACCCCGGCAGCATACAAGATACCCCAGTGGAGTCAATATTTCCCTAGCACGGTCTGAAAAAGCTTCCCCAACGGAGTTGAAGCAACATCCCCAGTAGACTCTGGAAATTTACCCCCAGCGGAGTACAAAAATAAATCTCCTCAGCCAAGTTCAAAGGATCATTCCCAGCAGATCTCAGAGATTTATCCCCACAAGAGTCTAACAGGGTTATCCCTAGCAAGTTGCAACTGAAAGATCGTCCCCAGCGAAATTCTTTCCATTCCCAAGCAGGAATTTAATCCTCAACGGACTCAGTATCACCAGCAATGGTAATCCATCCCTAGCAGAGCTTATTAGTAGAATCTTCAGCAGAACATCTCTTCCCCACAGAGTAATTCCCCTCGGAGTAATCTCCTCATCAGTTTATTCCCCAACGGAGTTATCCTCTCCTGCAAGTTTATCATCTTCGTTCATCATCCCCGGCGGAAACGAAGAATTCAACTCTACTCTCCAGCAGCTATCCGGGATTTATTTTCCCCAGCTGGAAACATTACATTTCCATACATCATGATACATGCATATATGCATCATACCATACAATCTCATTTATGTTGAGAACATCATTGCTTGATCCATATGATGCATTGCATATGACTGACCTTTACCTTTCAGGAAAGATGCAGTTAAGTTCTCAGCTATGCCAAAGACCTTGCTTAGACCATTTAAATCGATTCCTAAAGATTTTTCTGAGGCCAATCCCGTCAAAAGAGACAAGACCAGTTAAATCAATTCCTAAAGATTTTTCTAAGGCCAATCCCGTCAAAAGAGACAAGACCAGTTAAATCGATTCCTAAAGATTTTTCTAAGGCCAACCCAGTCAAAAGAGACAAGACCAGTTAAATCGATTCCTAAAGATTTTTCTGAGGCCAATCCCGTCAAAAGAGACAAGACCAGTTAAATCGATTCCTAAAGATTTTTCTGAGGCCAACTCAGTCAAGGGAGACAAGACCAGTTAAATCGATTCCTAAAGATTTTTCTGCTACCAATCCCATCAAAAGAGACAAGACTAGTTAAATCGATTCCTAAAGATTTTTCTGAGGCCAACCCAGTCAAAGGAGACAAGACCAGTTAAATTGATTCCTAAAGATTTTTCTGATGCCAACCCAGTCAAAGGAGACAAGACCAGTTAAATCGATTCCTAAATATTTTTCTGAGGCCAATCCAGTCAAAGGAGACAAGACCAGTTAAATCGATTCCTAAAGATTTTTCTGATACCAATCCAGTCAAAGGAGACAAAACCCCCTCTGGTCCAGTTAAATCGATTCCTGGAAATTTTTCTGACGCCGATCCAGTCGAAGTTCAAACCACCTATGAACAATCTCCAAATGGCATCTATAAGCCCATTCCCGACATCACAATGCTGATACCACTTCATGCGAGTGCAAATTTCTAGGCACTCTAGTGTTCAATCATCTTCCACCTTCGGATCACGAAAGGCCCGAAAGCCAATCTATATCCTCAGGTTTAAGAAAATTGAACAGGGGCAGCTGTTGTACCCCAAAATTTGCCCTCCCATATTTCTCAAGACATTGCAAGAAGAATCTCCAAGTGGCTCAAGATTGCTCAAAAGTTGGACAGTCAAATCATCTCCTAAGGCAGTCAATCTCAAATTAGGGTTTTGTGTTGCATCAAGGTCCTTGCATCCAAATGACTTAAAGTTCTACTCAATGTCCTAATATGTTCTCAATATCATCCATGTCAAATTTCAAGCCTTGCAGAGGAAGTTTGGTCAGTCAATTGCTCAAGAAGTCCAAAAATCGACTGTGCTAGGGCAAAAGTCAACTGTGACCTACAAATAGTCAAACCTCAAGATTTTTTGTCAACATTCTCATTTTGAATGATAATTCATCATTTGATCAAGGGTTGATCATGATTCATCAAGTATTGCTCAAGATTCATCAAGATTCAAAAGTTGCTAAATTAGGGTTTTGTAGGAAAAGTCAACTCAACTTTGACCAAGCATAACTTTCTCATACTTTATGAGAAATGACCCATACAAAACTCATTTTGAAGAGTATGAAATTTACTACAATCCATCTTCACACCCCAAGATCAAGAAATGCACTCACAAGAAGTTATGAATTTGGACATTATAGGTCATTTTTGAAAGTCAACAAAAATACCTTTTTTTTCAAAGCTTATAACTTGAGCATGGAGTATACAAATGAGATGAGACCAAAAGGGTTGGTTAGAGGACATCTCAAGGTTTCTAAAAAGTCCAAGAACACTTCCAAAAGTTCAAAATTGAAGAAGTTATACATTGGTGAAGTTTGGCATTTTTCTAAAATTGCCAAAAGTCAACTATCCCCAAAACTTCAAATTTTGTCAAATGGGCCCACTTTTTTCCACTTGATTTGATCTTGTCACACTACACACGTGTCCTATATTCAGTTTTAAGTCCATTCATTGATATTTCTATTTTATTTGATTTTTATTGAATTAATTCATTTTAAATCAATTTAAATCCAAATAAAATCTAAATATTGATAACTTGGTATCTTTTTGATTGATACAGGTCTTAAATATCATCATGTACACAATCAAATCCGAATCAAGCCATATCATGCACAAAATATTGGATTTGGAATCAAATTGGAAGCTTTTTAATGGAGGATCATATCACATCTTCAATCATCAATGCCTAAGGATTCAAAGCCCAAAACCTGGCCTAATTCATCCCATGATACATATACAACACAAAGCATACGAGTTCAAGCGCTAGAGGCGACACAAGCAGAAAAACAAAAACTTGAAAAAGCTTGAAAAAACTTAAAACTGAAATCAGTCTTGGAGGCAAATTCAACACAAAATCTCAACGTATACCTCTTGTTGGACATCCACTGAAACAGTAGCAATCAAAAGCAAAGCCATTCGCCTCCTAAAACACGCCGTAAGTCTCTCAGAACCTCGCTCTGTATGTGAAATCGTATTCTCTTATTCTGGCATTTTCTTAACAAAACATTGGCATATTCATGATTCTTGAATGATTTCTAAGCTTTCTACATTATTCAATTGTATTTTTATAGCCTGTAATGCCATACCCGAACCTAGGGTTTTGGAAGCTTGTTTTTGGGCATTTGTTTTGCAGGAAAAATTGGAACAAATAATGGGTATATGCGTGTTCAGGAGGAAGAGACGATCATGATTATGGTTTTGGTTTTCATTTTTATGGCTTAGAATGAATTTTAGGAGCAAGCTATGGATTTAGCTACGGATAAAAATCCGCAGGTAAATATCCAGGGGCCAACGAAGAAGATGATTACGTGCCCCCTCCCCATTCATTGGTTTAAAAATTCGCGCTTTTTATTTTTTGTTCAGGCATATGAATTTGTTTCAAATATATTAATTGTTGTGTATTCCACTAACAAAAGAAGTGCAGTGGTTGAGTGGTAGTGACAAGCGTGCAAAATCCAATGGGACCTGGGTTCGAATCCCAGGTCCCCCAAATGCATTTGTTTTATTTTCCAACAGGTGATTCCATGCAATGCCCAAAGCGTAGCATATCATGTGTCCTCATCCAGATGATTGCCAGATGGCCCCAGGCCAGATCTGGTCGCCAAGATTGAATGTCCATCATGGTCTCAAGTCAACCAAGGCATATGGAATCAGAAGGTCAAACCAGGCTTGCAGCAAAATGGGCCAACGAAATTGCCAATCTCACTCCCTTTCCAGGCCCAACACCCCCCCCCCCTTTGGTTTATTTCTATTCTTTTTTATTTCATTTATTTATGTTGTTTTAATTAATTATTTTTATTATCACTAACCAATTAAATTTTTTCCTCATAAAATCAAAAACCAAAAAATATATTTTATTTATTAACTCATGACTTTATTTTTGTGAATAAATTAATTTAATTAATTTAGTTTTAAATAGGTTTAACTTTTAATATTTTTGCAATATTTAAAATCAATTTAGACAATTAGGGTTTATTAACTTTAAGCAATTTATTTTTATTTCTGTAAATATCCAAAAATCCAAAAATATCTTTTTCTTAATTTATTTATTTATTTATTTTGTTAACTTAATTTAATTCCTTTTAATTTAAAAATAAACCAAAAAATGCTTTCTTTAAAAAAAAAGGTCAAAACCCTAAAAAATGCATTTGATTTAATTTTCCCGCATGCGATCCATTTACCATATTGATGTAATTGTTTCCCGGAATGTAATAGTTTTAATAGGACTTTAATTTATTTATCGCTTTAATTTACTTTCCGCATTTTAATTTCAAGGGTTGTTTTTGGCGATGTAAATACCCGACGCCTTGTAATAGTTTAGATTTAATTTCCGCAATTTAAATTCCGCAACTATAAACTGTTAGATGTTTGATAATAGGGAATGCATGACAAGATCAAATATATGAACTTAAAATCAACATAGGTCACCCATGACATGTACAAAGATAAAATTAACCGAAATAACACACTCGCACATGCGCACTCTTAGGGTACACCTCACTTGGTTGCCTTCGAACATGGTCATTGAGTATAGGAAGTTTTAGAGGTCGCCCTCTTGTCCAAAGATCATAGTTGCCTCGAAACGGTTGCCTCGGATAAAATGATCTAAGACATTAGGGTTACCGCTAAGGCATCCTAACATTGCTTTAGTGACCACACGTCCCTTAATCGAATTGACCTATAAAACTCCAACGACGATGCTACCTACTCCTCAATAGTGGGATAGCGTTGTCTAAAGGACATTTGTACAGATTAATTCCTTTTTCGAGTAGGTAGATGGTTCTTAAGTACTTGCTCATTCTAAAACAAAACGAAACTTTTCGCACTTACACTCCTTTTCAAACAAAAACTTCTTCAAACCCACAAACACAAAGTAAAGCAAATTTTTGAAAACACTTTGAGCAAGTACCTAAGAGCCCATGGATAACCATGGATAGAAAGGGTGCTAACACCTTCCCTTTCTATAATCTACCCCCCGGACCTGAGAAACATCTCGAAAAAGGAATTTTTCTGTGCTTTTTTCCTTTCCTTGTTGGATAAGATAAAAGACGGTGGCGACTCTTGCTTACCGCGACATTTTGCAAAAAAAAACGCAAAACGCAAAACGCAAACCAGCATTCCAAAAACAGTCAGTTCTCTTCCCACCGTATCACACTAACATAGTGGGTTCTTTGATGTATGATATGGTTTGTACTAGACCCGACATAACATATGCAGTAAGTCTTGTAAGTAGGTACATGGAGAATCTTGGAAAGGCTCACTAGCAAGCATTTAAGTGGATTTTAAGGTACATAAATGGGTATCTAAACAGAGTCTTAATTTATGGTGGAGACTTGGGTGAAGATAGTAAAACAGTAATCGAAGGGTATGTCGACTCTAATTATGCAGGTTGTATGGATTCCAAAAAATCTATTTTTGGAAATGTTTTCACTATGTTTGGCACAACAATTAGTTGGAAAGCAACACTTCAGAAGGTTGCTGCTTTATCAACCACTGAAGTAGAATATATTTCCATGACTGAAGTTGTGAAAGAAGCATTATGGATTGAAGGTTTTGCTAAGGATTTGAAACTTTAAGGTCGAGTTATCATTGTTAAATGTGATAGTCAACATGCATTACACCTGTCGAAGAACTCAGCCTATCATGAGCGAACCAAGCACATCGATGTGAGGCTACATTTTGTCAGAGGGTTAATAGATCATGGAGAAGTCCAAGTGCTAGAGGTTTCGACAAATCACAATGCTGCTGATATGATCACCAAGACATTGCCCAGTTGTAAGTTTTTCCACTGTATGCAGTTGATAAAGCTGCATGAAGAAAGCTAGTTTTTTCTCTAATATTAGAGTTTGTTCCAAGGTGGATATTTGTGAGATATTGGATCTAACTCTACTGGTTCAAAGAGAAGCTTCTGGTTCAACATGATTTATGCATGCCGTCGAAGTATGTTCACATGCTGGTGTCGAAGAACTACATATTGTAGTCAAAGTGTGTTCTAGTATGTGCATGTCAAAATTCTAAGGTTGTTAGTAATTCGAATTGGGCCTGTTTGTCATGTCCAATTATTTAAGTTAACGTGTACCCTAAGTTACCTTGTAATGGGTATCGGTGAAAAATCCCATTAGCTTAGTATGTTAGGTTTATTATAAATAACATACTAGTCTCTCATCATTGCATACTGCAAATCCTAAGTTAGGGTGAGAGGGTTATTTGTTATTCTTGTGTACTTGTAATCTTGATTTAAGAGAAAGTAAATAATAACACTTAATAACCAATCCTTGTTGTTCTTCATGTTTTTCCATCTTTTCTATCCTTGTGGGTTTCTTGCCTTCAAGAACTTTGTTATATTTTGTTTCAAAGGTATCGTGTTTCAAAACAAATTGGTGTGGTAAGCATGGAGAAGATGCCTTCAACAAAGTATGAGATTGAAAATTTCATCGGGGTGAACGATTTCAGTTTGTGGCGCTTGAAGATGAAAGTCTACTAGTTTAGCAGGGTTGTTTGGAAGCATTGAAGGGAGCGGCGACCATGGATGTTGCGTTAACAAAAAAATAAAAGATGACCATGATATAGAAAGCACACACCGCAATCTTGTTTAGAATTGGTGATAATGTTCCTCGGCCGGTATCAAAGGAGACGACAACATCAGGGTTATGGGTGAAACTCGAAAGTTCTTACATGACCAAATCATTGGTAAATCGCTGTAAATCCTAACTTAGGGTGAAAGGATTATTTTTTATTCTTGTGTACTTGTAATATTGATTTAAGAGAAAGTAAAGAATAGCAGTTAACAACCAATCCTTGTAGTTCTTCGTATTTTTCCATCTTTTTTATCCTTGTGGGTTTCTTGCCTTGAAGAACCCTGTTATACTTTCTTTCAAAGGTATCGTGTTTCACAACAGGTATTATATTCATAACCAACGAATCACATTAAAGCATCAATACTTTGACCAATCATACAATTACAACCACTCATCATCATATAAACGGTACACAAACTCGACATTTAAATGAACATAGTACACCACATGAAAATGTATCATTAATACATATCACAAACAACACAACCTACGAATACATTCCATTTTACATAACCACACAGTGATAAAATCATCCACTGCCAACAAGACCATTTTTATTGAAAATAATATCACACTATCTTTCTAACACTTCGAACGGGGACCCAAATGGAGTTACGGTTCAAAAGTTAAGAATTTTTTAAAATTATGATTTTTCAGCATGTTAACTGTGTAACCGGTTACTTTAATTTTAGTAACCGGTTACACCCTGCCATAATGCCCAGAAATACAGTTTTTCAAGATGTAACCAGTTACCACTGTATCAGAGTAAAAAAACCAGATTTTCATGTTACGAAACTCAACCCAATTAATCCCAAAAACCCCCCAAATCTCCACACTAGAACACAAAATCGAATTAAGTTCATTTCAACACTTTATATACATCAATTACATACATATAATCCAATCAATTTCATCAATTAACAACCAAGTCATGCATATATTCATACTCTATTAGAAATAAGAAAAATTATGGAAAGATGAACCTACACATGATACTACCATATCACATGTATTATACAACCCCAATGAAATCGAAAATCCCTCCCTTACCTTAGAGTTCTTGCAAAAGCTTCAACCTTAGAAATGAAGGTTCCTCTTATCTTTAGCCCAAGCCTCCTCTTCTCACTTCTCTTTGTTTCTTATCTTTTTTCACAAATGTTATGATAACTTCCTGTTGTACCCCAAAAATTTTCCTCCCATTTCTTCAAGGATATCTCCTCATACTCCTAGGGTTTTCATTTTGCTCAAGAATTGATCAGACAAATTATTCTCCTAAGCAATTGGTCAACAACTAGGGTTTCACTTTTCTCAAGGAATATTGGGTTTCTAAGGCCTCAAGTGATTTTCATGGTTCATTATATGTACCTAAAAATGATCATGCCAAGTTTCAAGCCTTGCATCACAAGTTGGCTCAGTCAATTGCTCAGATGATTCAAAATCAGTTGTATTATGCAAAAAGTCAATTGTAGTCAACATACAGTCAAACCTAAATATTTTTGGTCAACATCAAGATTTTGAATTCACATTCATCATTTGATAAAGGGTTGATCATGATTCATCAAGAGATTGCTCAAAAATGAAAAGTTGATAAGTTACGGTTTTGGCTATTTCTCAAGGAGAAGTCAACTGAACTTTGACCAAGCATAACTTTCACATACTTCATCATTTTTTTCTCAACCAAAGATCATTTTTAAGGAAATTAAATTCTATACAACTTTGTCTCTCTAAGCTCAAGTCCAAAAATGTTTCATTTGAGCGATACGGGGCAGTACACTATAGGTCATTTCAAAAGTCAACAAAAAGACATCTTTTGTCAAGGCAATTTACATCAAGATAAAGACTTCAAATTAAAAAATGTCCAACATGAGAGTTGTAGGAGACATCTTGATCTTTCCATAAAGATCAAGATCACCTTCATATGATGAAATTTTAGCAAGTTATGAGATGCACAAGTTGGGAAATTTTGAGAAAATGCATGAAGTCCACTTTGAGCAAAATTGCATTTTTGAGTTAATGGGCCTAACTTTTGAAGTTCAAACGTGTTTATGACATGTTAAAGGACCCCTAAAACCATTCCCATATTTTTCATGATTTTTATTTCTTTTATTTGAATTTTTATTCATTTAATGCAAATTAAATCAAAACAAATATGGAACCAATGGGTCAAGGCACGAGGCTTTTCCTTTGGATTAGATTCAAGGCCCAATATCCTTTATACAGCCATGCAAAAATGCGTGAGATATTTTTGGCAAGAAATCTTCAAGATTTTTGGAAGGTTTTTA
Organism: Vicia faba; assembly: GCA_948472305.1. NCBI lineage: Eukaryota > Viridiplantae > Streptophyta > Magnoliopsida > Fabales > Fabaceae > Vicia > Vicia faba. The sequence goes on along the minus strand of OX451741.1, from coordinate 325,209,456 downwards.
AGTTGTTTTGGAATAAAATCAAGTCATGATGGTACAAGATTCTTTCCACATTTTTTTGGCCTAATATGTTACTCTATATATACTCTACATCATCAGACTAATAGACCGTGAAAAGATGCTTCAAACACACCTCTAAAAATTTCACAAAATTCAAAGAAAAATGCAAAATTCGTATTCCAAATTCTAGCCTATTTCAAGCCAAACAAAGGATCTAATCTCCTTCTTGAGATTCTCCGAAGCATCACCAGGTCCAATAACAAGTGAGATCGTGCCCAGGTTGTGCATACCAAGAAAAGCATTTGGTAAGGTTTTCTTAAATTTGAATTTCATGATTCGTGCATATTTAACCGTTTTTATGTGTCAAAATGTATTCCTCGGGATGATTAGAACATGTTTGAGAAAAAACATGCAAGGTTGAATGCATGAACTGTGACTTGCCATCGTTAGGGCATAGTCACAGTGAAGCTTCGAAATTCACGATACAGGATGATTTAGACCAAACTAAGCCCACCAAAGGATTTAGGGCACTCGATTTAGGGGGGTAGGATCCCTTTGGATCTCTAACAATTTCTATTTTGTATATCAGTGAATGACCTCGCCGGAGAAGATGACCGGAGCTAGAGCTCTGACGCTTCTCCAGGCCATTTGTTTTTGTTTAGCTTTTATTTATTTATTTCCATTCTCATACTGGATGTAACAGCCACCCCAGTGGCAAGGAAGCGCGCGTTAAGTCATTAGTCTATCAAGGCGTGGGTTCGATCCCTGACTTTTGCTGTTGTTTTCATATTTTTTCCCCAATGTCTTGCAGGTTCAATAAATTTTAGGTGGTACCATTTCCTAAACACAAACAGCACGTTGGCGTAGTGGCAAAGGAGCGTGCATGTGAAGCCAGAGGCGTGGGTTCAAGTCCCAGCGCCTGAGATTTCTTTTTTTTAAACCTTTTTCTCTAGTTTTCTTATTTTTGTTTTATTTTCCTATTTAATTTCCCATTATTTTCTTTTAAATCAATTTAATCAAAATAAAAATCATTAAAAATTAGTTTTAGGCTTATAATTAATTAAATTAACTTTTGACTTAAGAATTGATTTAATTTAATCAAATTTGTTTTTTATTTCATAATTAACTTATAAGTAATTTAGAATTAGTTTTTTTGTTCTTTGCAATTAAATTAATTTTGTAAATCAAATTAGAATTATTTATTAACACAACTTTATTTTTCATAAAAAATACCAAAAAAAATTAACTTAGAATTTTAGGTCTTTAACATTTTTTTCTAATTTTCTTTTTCCTCCTCTCTTGCTATTTAAATTCCTAGAACAGTTGTATAGGTTGCACAAACTTTATAATAGCGTAGATTTATTTCCTCACATTTTCTTCTTTATTATGTAACTGCTCCGAGGTTGTAATAGCTTAGAACGTTTATATTCTTGCATTGATACCTTATAATTGTTAGTAAAATAGGGTTTGTATGAAAAAGACTAAAAATTGACATAGAAAACACTAATACAAGATTAAATAATTGCAACCAACACACTCTTGGCACACTTTGCACCTCTAGGGTACCTCCCTCTTGTTGCCTTTGTAAAATAATGGTCATGTCTCTCGAACGTAGGGATACCATTAGCAAAGACCCTCGGTTAAAATCATCATAAAGATCATAGTTCCACAATGTCCCTCGAAGTTGTCTACGAGAAATGATCTTGTCCCTCGATGTTTCCTACAAACAATATGATGACAGTCCCTTCAAAAATGCTAAAGTATCCTTATGAGTTCCCTTATAAGACTGTACGATGTCCCTTCACATCCAAAAGATATGGCTACCTACTACCTAATGGTACGGATATCAATATCTCTATAGGAGAAGGAAAAGAATAACAAAAGACCTTTACGTGGGTAAGGAAACCCTTAATTGCTTTCTCACAAACTAAAATAATTTTCACACCTGACACTTTCAAAACAACTACTTTCAAGCGCTTTATTAACACTCTTGAGGATTGACACAAGGGTTATTATAAAGAAGACTTTCTTACATTGGCATTTTCAAAGCATACACAAAGAAAATTAAAGTGAGCTAAGAAATTAAGAGCTCGTAGATAACTACAAATGAAAAGGGCGTTAACACATTCCCTTTTCATAACTTACCCCCCCGAACTCAAAATATATCAAGGTCTTTCCTGTTTTTTTTATCATTTCCTTATTGGATAAAAGAAAAGTCGGTGGCGATTCTCACTATCCGCAACATTTTAAATGTTTTCCTTATTTGCTTTGTTTGCTTTTATATTTGAGGGTTGCTTGGGTTTAAATTCTTGCAAAGATCTTATACCCGGATCTGGGGATACCTTAGGTAAGTAGAAATAAATTATAAAGGTTGTACGACGTAGACCGATATGGATAATATGATGGCTACGTTAGTGGGACACTCTGGCTTATACTAATGTTCCTTGAGTGAGTCAAGGATAACATTAATCTTCCACATTGTGTCATTAAACACTAACTGACTTTTAGAACCTTAATTGACCCATCATGGCCATTAGAAGGTAGTGAGATAACCGACTTTGGTATAGTCTGAAGTTGGTTGATAATAGATGCTACGCTCATTGAGATTCTACTTTCGGGATATTTTGTTGGCAAGTCAGTTTCTGTGCTAAAATAAAACCTGTGAGAAAGATCAGTGATTGAGATCCCTAGAACCCGGTTACTATTTTTAGGACAGGTTGAGCCAACTGAACTTCAAAAGGGTACTTACCTATGAACCTCATGCAAGCCTTTAAACCTAAGACCCTGGTGTGATTTGTTTGTGTTTTCTACTTATTTAACCATGAACATAACATCATATCATCATAATATAGCATTTTCACTGACCATTTCAAGGACCTAGGGATTTATCTTTGTTCTGTTTTACAGGCCATGGCCTCCGCTCGCAGAAATACTATCCGGATCAACTTCATGGGAATACCTTCCAAGCTCAAAGAGTTGGTCTCAAAGGTCCCCTAAAGATCTTAGTTCAAACAAATACATGGTCATCTGCTCAGCTTGGTTACCTCCGGTTTTGAAGAAGGCATGATGAGCGTTTTATTCCAGTTCTTTGATCCTAAACATCACTTCTTTACTTTCCCTGATTACCAGTTGGTGTCCATAATGGAAGAGTTCTCTAAGCTACTTGGATTGCCTATACTGGATCAAATACCCTTCACTGCTTTAGAGAAAGTTCCAAAACCTAAAGATATTGCCACCGTCTTACACCTGAAACCGTCTGACATTGCATCTAATTAGGAAACTATGAGTGAGGTTAAAGGTCTTCTTGCAAAATTTCTAATGGAGAAAGCTCAATCGTTTATAGATGCCATGAGTTTTCATGCATTCGAAGATGTTTTGGCTTTACTAATCTATGGTTTGGTACTATTCCCCAAACCATAGCAACTTATAGATGTGAACGCCATTAAGATATTCCTCACCCATAATCTTGTGCCTACTTTGCTCGAAAATATTCTGCATTCTCTTCACACTCATATTATGAGGAAACGAGTAACTCTCATGTGTTGCATACCTTTTCTATCCAGGTGGTTTATTTTTCATCTTCCTCGATCAATAATGAAGAATGAACAAGGTTTGAGGTGGTTTCAAAGAATAATGTTACTCTCTCATTCAGACATTTTTTGGTGTTCCTGATCCCAGGAAGACATCATTATTATTGACCACTATGGAGAGTTCCCTAATGTGCTACTCTTGGCCATAAGGGGAGGCATTACGTACAACCCTTCTCTAGCTTTACGCAAGTTCGGTTATGCTCTAAGAGACGGTCCTCATGATATGCTTATCCAGGATATTGTGTCCGACTATGATAACAATCTTCAAGGTTACCGACAAAGATTTATCTGTGCTTGGGGCATGGTCAATAACATTGATAGCAGGATTCTGGGGCATAAGAACTCCCTCCCTCTGGAGCCGTATTTCAAATGGGTACGATCGCGTGCTCAAAATCTTATGATTCCATATCATGTTGTCCTACCAGTAATCATGGAGCTTGTTGTCGAAGGAGACGTTTCTCACACCATTATTCATCTAGATATGCCTAGTGACCTTGAAGAATTGAATAAGTCCTGGATTCAACTCAAGGAATAATGGGACACCTTTGAGACTCAATTCTATGCAAGTGAGAAGAAAGTGTTGGAGCTGACGAAGCAACTTCACAAGGAGCAGAGTCTTAATGCATATGTCAACACAAAGATGAGTGTCCATGGGAAACTTAAAGCTTTAGGAGTTTTTAATTTATTCCTTTGTAATATTTTGTTTTCACATGAACTTACTAATAAAAATCTTTTTTTATGTTTCCTTTTGGTTAACAAATTTAAATCTCATAAGGTCCTTGAAAACATTGAATATACATATCATGCATATCATTACATAACAGGTGTTTCAAGACAGGTTTCTTATCCTTTTGTTGTTTATTTTAGCAGAAAGAATGGCTCTTGAACCAACAGTTAAGGATTTCCAAGCTCAGAACGCCCAGTTCCAGCAAATGTTCCTGTACTTAGTCAAGGGACAAGAAGAATTGAAAGCCCTCATCACCAAAGAAAAGAAGAAAAAGGAAAATAAATCGGCTGGCATCTTAAACATGGGGAGAATATTCAGAGGTCCGGCAAAGCGAGCTCTAGATTTTGTGACCACTTCAGATGAAGATGATAACCAAGAAGAAGATGATAAGAGTGTGAAGGCTGAGGAAAATAACAATCAAGGTTCTCATGAAGAAGAAGAAGACTATTATTATGAACATTATCCTTCTGCTGATGAGAAATACAAATAGCTGGAAGATACTCTCAATGATATGGAAATCCAGAGAGTACATGGGTTGGATTTTGAAGAGATAGGATTAGTCTCGTGAGTAGTCATCCCTCATAAATTCAAGGTTCCAACTTTAGCGAAGTATGATGGTGTTTCTTGTCCTAAGCTTCATTTGAAGTCTTATGTCTAGAAGATTCAACCCACACTGCTGATACAAAGTTATGGGTGCACTTCTTTCAAGAAAGTTTGTCGGGAACATAGCTAGAATGGTTCTATCAACTAGAAGGAACCAATATTCGTACTTGGGAAGACTTAGCTGCTGCCTTTTATAAACAATACCAATACAATGTTGATCTTGCACCAACCCGTGTGCAATTTTTAAAGTATGACTATAGGCTCGAATGAAGGATTTAAAGAGTATGCCCAGAAGTGGAGAGATCTGGCTGGAAGGGTTCAACCTCCTTTGTCGGATAGGGAGCTGGTGGACATGTTTATGGGAACTTTGATGGGTCCTTTCTTTAATCATTTGATCAGAAGCTCTTCAGCCGGGTTCACCGAGCTAATATGTACTGGAGAACGAGTTGAAAGTGGAATCAGAAGTCGTAAAACTCAAGTGGCTGCATCTTCAAATGTTGTGAAGAATCCTTTCAATGGGAAGAAATAGGCTAATGTTGTGTACAGCCAGAAAGGTCATGGTAAAGGAGATCGTCATCAAGCTGTGTCAGCGGTAATGATTTCTAATCCTGCACCAACGCAACAACAGAATAGTTAGCGTAGATAGGACGCACCCAGGAGACAATTTACTAAAATTAATATGTCGTTGTCTCAAGCATTGCATCTGTTGAAAGCAAAGCTTATTACACTAAGAGATCCCCTTCAGAATCCCAACACTTCTTCTCCAAAGTACAATCCCAATGCTAGATGTGCTTATCATTCCCATAGTCTCGGGCATGACACAAACAATTGTTGAACTCTGAAGAATAAAATTTAAGATATGATTGACGCAAAAGAGATTGAATTTGATCCTCCCGAGACCCGTAATGTGATCACTTCACCTATTCCCAGTCATGGTAAAGGTGTTAATGATATTGACGATGATTCTTATGTTTCCACCATAAGTGACTTGGTCACTCCCTTGATAATCATTAAGAAGAATCTGTTGCAAGCCGGTTTATTGTCGGGTTGCCTTGAAAATTGTTACCATTTACGTCCCAATCTAATGGTTGTGTGTGGCTGAAGAAGGGTATTCAATGTTTGATTGATAGCCATGAAATTCTATTCGAGAAAACTCTATCCGTGGAGAGTTTATGTGAAGATATGTCTCAAGAGCTGATACTTGAAGGTGTTTCTATAATTAAAGTTTTCAGTACTCCTGTAAGGATCACCTATAAAGGTGTTGTAAAGATAATTGCTGAGCCTAGAGTGACTCCCGTGATCATTACTGCACTGGGGCCAATCCTATATTCCTCTAACAAGGTTTTCCCTTGGAATTATGGAGTTGAGGCTTATTACCATGGTGTTAAGCAAGAACTATGGGTTGCCGAAGTTTAAGATACTGAAGTTACTAACCTCAAAGTTGAAAATATTGTTGGGACCAATAAAGTTACTAGAACTGGAAGGGTTTTTATCCATAGATCTCTCATCCAAAGACTATCACTACACCAGTTCGTATTCCTGCTACTGAGTCAACTACTGGCACTCAGGGCAAAGAGAAGATGACTAATCCTGCCCAGACGGAGGCACCATCAAAAGATGTTACTTCTAAAGATACCTCCAAACAAGAGATGAAGGAAATACTAAAAATCATTCGAAGAAGTGACTACAATATTGTTGAACAGTTGGGAAAGACGCCTTCCAAGATATCCATTTTATCTCTATTATTATGCTCTGAAGCCCACACTCGGGCTTTGGTAAAATTTCTGAAGACTGCTCATGTACCTCAAGAGACTTCTGCTGATCAGTTTAAGAATTGTGTAGCCAGCCTAACAATTGATAATGGATTAGGCTTTTCTGATGTTGACTTAACTCTTGCAGGAAATAATCATAACAAGGCCCTGCATGTCTCTATTGAGTGTAGAGGCACTGCCTTGGCACATGTATTGGTTGATACAGGTTCTTCATTAAATGTCTTACCGAACGGTTCGCTAGATAGACTGGACGATGAAGGGGTTATGCTGAAACCCAGTGATATTATGGTGAGAGCCTTTGATGGTTCAATAAGAATGGTACATGGAGAGGTTTATCTTCCGATTAAAGTGGGATCCCGAATCTTCAAATCCAAATTCTATGTGATAGATATTCGTCCATCCTATTCCTGTTTGCTTGGACGCCCTTGGATTCATGGGGCAGGCATTGTTATCTCTACCTTGCATCAAAAATTGAAGTATCCTGTGAAAGGGAAAATTGTTACGGTTTGTGGTGAATAAGAGTACATGGTGAGCCACTTGAATTCATTTAAATATGTTGAGATGAATGGTGAATTCATTGAGACTCCCTGCCAGACCTTTGAAGTAATTCCTCCAACAATCATCGTTGCTAAAGCTACTCCCGCCACTCCTAAGGTTACCAGAGATCCACCAAGAATGGCTTCTCCGAAAGATGTTAGGGTTGTGGTAGAAGAAGGTGGTTGCACCATTTGGGGTCAGCTTCCTGACATTCCTTACAAGTCCAACAAATTTGGTTTAGGTTTCACCTCAAAGGCTCGGAAGGTTATTCGTCGCGCCCGTGTTGGGAGACCACCTTTCCGCATCAACCATAATGGAGTCAATGTTATACAAAACACTAATAGCGACTGTGATTTAGACAACTGGATCTTCCCTACTACTGGCGGTGGACTCAACAACTGGAGGGCTAAAGACTTTATACCTATCTCCTTTAGTCAGGAGTAAATTCTATTTCCTATTTTATTTATTTCAAGTTTTGGTATATGTAATTTTAAACAATAACTTTAAGCCTTGTGCCTTACCCGGGGCACAATGGTCCACTTGTTAAGGTGTTATCTTTCATCCTCATATGCTCATTTAATAAATCATTGGACGTTTTGCATTCAAAATTTTCACTTTCCGTCTTTTCATTACTCTATTACTTTCAACGTAGCTATGTATTTCTTACAAACACCCACATAATAAATTGCAGATCCACATCCACTATGGATCCCATTGATAACGATTTTATTATTGCTAATTATGACTTTGAAAATCCGATCTACCAAGTCGAGGATGAAGGTGAGGAAGATTGTGAAGTGCCTGGAGAGCTTTCTAGACTATTACAGCAAGAAGAAAGAGAAATACAACCGCATGAAGAGCTAATCAAGGTGGTGAACTTGTGTACTGAAGAGGGTAAAAAGAAGTCAAGAAAGGTGCCAACCTAGAAGACAGCGTCAAACAGAGATTAATCCATATGTTGCATGACTATGTTGAGATCTTTCCTTGGTCATACGAAGACATGCCAGGTGTTGTACCCCAAAATTTTCCCTCTCATTTCTCAAGGCATTTCTCACAACGATTCTCAAAATTCAAGCTTGCATAAGTACAAATTGGATTTTCCAGCATCAAGTTAAAGAGGAAACTATTAAAAAGGGGAAGACAGATGAAAATAATATTTTTGACAAAATTGGAGAAAAAATAACTCTCCTTCGATTTATCTCTTTCGATTGGCCTTTTGGCCTCTTTCAATGCAAGCTTGGCTTGCATCTTTCGACTGGGTATGGGCCTTTGCACGTTGTCTTTGATTCATAAGGCAGGAGCTTCCTGCATGCAACCTTCGATTGCATATTTGGCCTCATATGGTTCACAATACAGTACCTGCCTATGAGCCTGCTTCGATTGGATGTTTGGTGCTTGCATGCCTATGTTGACAGGACAAATATTCCCCTCCATGCTTGCTTTGACTCACAAAGTGATGGCTGGCTATATGTAGCCTTCGAATGAGCCAAAGATTCCTTCTTGCACGCAAGAGGCTCCCACCAGGCCAACAGGCGAGCCTTCTGAAGCCTCCTTCGATTCCAAAGCAAAGAGCCTCTTGATTGATGTCCTTCTATTCAGCAGGCAAAAGCATCTTTTCTGGTCTCCTTCGATTTCACATTTTGCCTCCTGCGTGCCCCTTTCGTTTGGGGCATGTGGCCCTCCTTTGTTGCAAGCTTCGATTGTGCCCTTTATCCTCGGCATGCATTCTTTGTTTAGGGCATGTGAATCCTTCAGTACAAGTTATTGGTTACACATTTTGTTTGGGCATGTGGTTCTCTTCATGCAAGCCTTCGTTTGAGCAAAGATCTCTTGCATGTGTGCATGAAGTCACAAAGCAGGGACCCCTTACATACACCATTTTGTTTGGACATATGACCCCTTGTGTTGTACCCCAGTTTTTGCCCCTAAGATTCCTTCATCATACCATGTTGATTCAATCACAACAAGGTCACATTAGGGCTTTTGGTTCTTCTCTCTATATTTAGTTTTGCTCTTTGAGGAATCACAAAGCACCTTGACTTGTTTTCTTTTGTGATCATGGATATTTTGTCTTGATTTTCTTTATAATTAATAAAATGTAATGTTGGATGGTCTTACTTGTTAATAATGTAGGTAAAGGCAATGTGGCTTAGCAAATTGATCCATGGGTTCATGAGTTTATTTTCATGCCTAGTCAATAAAGCTTGATAACTACAAACCTCACCATTGAAGTTGTTTTGGAAGAAATGGCATGGCAAGGTTTACTTTGGGTTCATCACATTTCAAAGTTATCAAATTGATTCAAAGGTACAAGGGGTTGATGGAAGAAGTTGTCATGATTGGACAAGGTCTTGTTCCCATTGATCACAAGTGCATATTTCTCTAAATTCTCAATACATGAAAGTGGTTTTGGTGGCTATGAGTTCTCATTATCATCCTCAATAACTTATATTTACAAATAAAGAGTGTTGGTACAAGAAGGTTGTTCAAAATTGTCAAAATTCCTCAAAGCATTTTCTTGATTTATGAGCTAGAGTTTTGAACTTCAAAGAAGTATATCTTTCTCATCTTTTTGTATTTTTGAGTGATTCCAAATACATATTTCTCTTCAAAGGGTTAATAACAAATCACTTCAAAAGTTTCAAGGATTTTTTATATGAAAGAAACTTGATGAACCCTCATTTTCTCATGTGTGACTCCAAATGATCATAACTTGGTCAATTTTTATCATATTTATCCCACTCTTTTTCCATAATGATCTTTATGATGTGAAATTTATTTCTTCTTTTATGTGCAAAGTGAGAAAATGGATGGAATATGCCCTAAGGATACAAAAGATTATAGGTCATTTCATGATTTTTTGCCAACTTCAACAATTCATAACTCTCTCAATTTTTGGATATTTTGAATGGTTAAAGTTTCAAAATATCATTCAAGATGTCTATTTCATGCCATCTTTTTTGGTCAAGAGCAAATTCCAAGTGGAAGGCCATGTTTGAATGCAAGATATTATAGGTCGCTTTTGAAGAAAAATTTGAAATATTTCTAAGTATGGAAAGTCAACCTTTTTTCCCCAACTTTGACTCAATACAACTTTCAGCTCAAGCATCCATTTAAATCCATTATTTTTCCATGCTTGTAACCTCATCTTTCTAAAGCATCAAAAATCATTCCTTAAGACTCCTTGAGCTGAGGATGCCATTGGATTGAACTTGATAACTTGGAACTGAAGTTTCTTCATAAGTCAGAATTTGAAATTCATGTTTTGGCTTCTAAACATCAAAATAGCACGCGTTTGTAATCTAAACATGTTTAACCAAGTTGCCAGAGTGGATTAGAGCCTCAAAACGCAAAGATTGGATCAGTTTTGGTGAAAATAAGATCACATTTCACTCGTGCATCAGGTTTGCACGAATTCCCTCCAAAATGCATCATTAACTCTTCCTTTTGAGTCCATTTGCTTTTTCTATAAATACATGAACTATCTCATTCATTTTCTCATGCTTGGATAGCCAGAATCACCCTGCCAAACTTGCTCCATAACTCAATTTTTTGTAACTTCGTAATCAGTATTCAAGCCTTTTTCAATCTAATTTTTCTATCAATTCACCTTCATTGATCTTCCCTGAATCTAACCATACAATTACCTTCAAGAATCATGCCCTATATTGCTCCATAGAAGTCCAGTTTCAGAGCTCTGCAACTCAATTTCAATAGGTAGATTTCTCCATCAATTCTTCAAAACTTTAATATCATTGTGATGCTCCCATTGCCCTGGTTCTAGTCGCAACACTTACTTTTATCTGGAAACACGTTTTGACCATGAAAATTCAAATCCCTTTTCAAAACTTTTCTTCCAAATTGTTGAGCTACAGTTTATATAAAATTGTCGCGAAGGTGTGGTTGTCTTCGTCTTGAAGAGACAAAGCGAATGGCATAGGTCTGAGCTTTTGATTTTACAGTTTGAGAGATCGGTAATTCACGGTGGCTGGAGGTTGAAGATGACCAACGTGTCATCTTCCAACCAATGAAGGCGCGCCGCTTGTTTTTTTGAATTTCTGATTTAATAAGTGATCTAGTGTTTTATTCACTAATGACCATGATATGCACAACGCGTCAGATCTCTTGGATTTAATTACTAACGCGTTTTGACTCTCATCCATTGGTCCACATCTTATTTTTTTCTGATTTTTATATTAATTATTTTAAACTTCAAAAAATCATAGAAAATTCATTTTTAGTCCTAAAAAACTGGAAAAAAAATTATGAAAAATATTTTTGATTATTCTCTTTCTGATTTTTATTTTTTCACAATTTTATTTTGTGTTTTGATATTTTTTATAAATTTTCACTTTATTTGATTTGTTTTAAATGTTTAGAAATAATTTTGCACATTTTTAAATTCTAAAAAAATTATGGAATGATCCAATGATATTGTGACAAATATTGGTGACCTTATTTATTTTTTATTTCTGACTTTGGTATTTTTTTTATCATTTTTGGTTATTTTACTCATTTCTTTTAATTAAAAAAATAGTTTCTGACTTTAAAAGATTACCAAAATTTTTATAAAAATATTTGAGTCCTTTTCTGATTTTTCGATGGTCTTACTTTTTATTTCTTGATTAATTTGAACATAATTAATATTTTTCTCTTTTATTTCTATTTTAAAACATTTTAAAACATTTTTTAATGTGTATATTAAATGCAATATTATTTTGTGATTATTTATTGGCTGATCTTGGGTTGGATTTTTTATTATGAACTTTGTTAACATCATTGGATCCATGGTGTTGAGTTTAACTCCATAAAAATGGATGAATGATTTTAATAATAGTTTAATTAAGATTTAATTCAAATGTGGTTTGTATTCTTTCCCACCCCTCTTCATCTTATCACTTTCTTATTGCACTAAGTGTTATTGGAGCATGATCTCTATATCATGTCTCAAAACGAATGGTGCATAGATTGCTACTGACCGGCCTCAAAATAGGTGTGACTTCTATATAAGTCCACTTACGATTGCTTAACATAGCGCTAAATTTTGTCCCGATTCGAATAAATGATCATTCGTGGCTTAAACCTATGTTTGCAAGCCCAAGTATGTTAATTTGATCCATTTGATCCAATAACTTTGAGATTCATTGTGTGGAGGCTTGGGTTCTACCAATCCTCTAATGGATCTACAACACTTTTGGCCAACGTGGATCACTTAAACATCGTTGATCATTAAATGGTACTTGTGAGGAGTCCAAATGGATGATATACTTAACAAAAAGCAAATGCAACTTGTTGTGTGGAGGCTTTGGTTCTACCAATCCTCTAATGAGTTTCAAATGCAAGTTTCAAGATGGTCATCCAACTAACCATTAATTATTAACAATTGATTTTACTTTATACTTTTATTTATTATGCTTTATGTACCATTTACTTTAAGCATTACATTTCATATTACTTTTCATCTTTGCTCACTTGGGAATTTATATTCTTGTCCTTTTATTTTGCTCACTTGAGCCTTTCTTTTTAAGACACCCAATAATCAACATGAACCATAAAAATATTTAATGATACTTGGACTATTTGGTTACTATCCTTGGCATTATGGAGCATTGTACTTTTTAGACTTAGGATTAGAAACCTTGGCCTATGTTGGAGACCTTGTGACCTTAATTGATATTTTGTTTGGAGTACTTGAGGTTTACCTCAAGACATTGGGTTGTTTGTTTGTTTTGTATTCAGGTTATTGTGATTACATTCTTTGTTTGTAATCTGGAATTCACCCGTATACAGTCGTTACTCTGCCCAATTTCTGTGAAGACTTAATACACTTGAAGCTTGGTTTTCTCAAGAGGTCTAGTATCTTTTCTTGCTTGGTTTCAATCCAAAGAATGGTAATTCTATCTTGGCTCATAATGTCAAGAATTGGATTCTTGTTGGTTAGATGGTTCTTATCCTTAGCTTTTACCTTATGCTTTAAGATAGTCTCTTCTTCTCCTCCAATCTTCTTCAATTTAAAAAATATTCTTCCTCCTTTTGAAAACTCTTCTTGTTTTTAAACTTGAATCACTTTCATAATAAACTTGGACTTAGGTCCATGCATTTTCAAAACCTTTTCATAAATAAAATTCAATCAACTTAATAATACCTTGACATTCTTTTTGTGATAAGACTAAAATTCAATCAATCTCATTTCAAACTATTTTGCCATTTTGGCTCTTATCTTTAAAACTTTTCTCAAAAGAGTGGACTCTTGTCGATCCTTGTAGTGATGCAAACAGTTGTACTTCTACAATATGTAGTAAAGAGAGATATTTTCCACTTGGGTGTTGAGTGAGGCATTGTTGATTTTAAAATCCAAGCCATATCCTCCACTTTGAGATGATGCAAATTCTCCTTTCTCATGATTGTGGGTAGTAAGTATGTTTTCCATACGGACAATGACGGTGACGTCTTATCTCATAAAATTAACCAACACACCTGTGTTTTAAAATTTTAAAAGAGGAACTAGGTGTACCTTGATCCCCTATTGCACCAAAGGTGGTACGTAGGCACTAGAGGTTTGCAACCGCGGCAGGTACAAAAATCATAAAAAAAATATACTTCTTTTCTCACCTCCACCGCCTATTTTTCGTACAACATTTTATAGCCAAAAATACAAATTTTTTACAAAGAGGTTCCTGTGGAGTATCGTAGATGTTTAGGGTTCTAATACCTTCCCTTTGCATAACCAACCCCCTTACCTTGAATCTTTCTCCCTCTTTTTGGGTTACTCTCTCTTTTCCCATTCCTTTGGAAACAATAAAGCGCAATGGCGATTTTAATTTTGATTTGTGTAAGTCTAGTCAATCCAATGGCTTAGTCTTAAACATTTCTACCGCTACAAAAAATCGCGACTTCACTGGGGAATGATTAACCTCTTGCTGGTCCATCCCTAAGTGGGTTGAACCTATATTTTTTTATATCTTTATATGTGTTATTGTTGTTTATGTGTTATATGTTGTATATATGTTTTCCTGGATTTTCCTTTTTTTCAGGGTGCTTGGTGATTATTTATAAGTCCTATACCCGGACTTGGGCAAACTTTAATATATGACGGGCGGTATTGTCATGTTAACTTTAAGGGAGTAATCCCAAAAAAGGAGGCATGAGATCCCCCACTCAGTGGAGGCCCCTTTGACTGTAGTGTCGTTTACCGAGTAATCAGGAAGACGTACTGCTTTCAACCTGGGAGCCTGCTGAAGCTGAGGACCGTAGAATACCTAACCCATCTTGGCCTTTTAGGTGTAGTGCGGAAGCTATGACGGAGTAATCCAGAAATAGTTGTCACGCGATACTATGCTCGGACAAGTTTTTCTTGAGAATATTACTAATTACCGAGTTAATCGGGAAGATGGTAATATCTGAAGGAAGGATGTAGACTCTGGGAACCTCTAGAACCTTGTTCGGCAAGTGATAAATTTTAGACCATACCTTATGGGTAGTACCTTCGACCTCATGCTCGTGACGTAGAACCTATGAATCCTATATGTGTGATCTTGTGTGTGATTGTTGCATCATGCATCCATGCACTCATAAGCATCTTTTGAAGGAATTTCATTTCAAGGGACTTAAAAGTTGACCATTTGTGAATATCTCAGGTACCTTTTGACCATGGATTATGGAAAAAGAAAGACTGGAAAATACAGTTTCAAGGATCCCAAGATAGATGAGTTGATCAGTCTAATTCCTGAGATTCAGTGTTCTGCAAATTTTTGGAAGAAGTATGGATCCATCATTCCTCTTATGAAGCTTAGGATGAAGGAGGGTATTCTCTCGACCTTGGTCCATTTCTATGATTCGATGTATCATTGACTTACTTTCTCTAACTATCAGTTGATGCCCACACTAGAGGAGTATTCTTATCTGTTGGATTTACCTATTACCGATCGTGTTCCTTTTACTGGTTTAGAGGGTGAGCCAAAACCACGTGAGATTGTTGCTTTGATTCATCTGGGGATGTCTGAGGTTGAAGCCCATATGACTACTAAAGGAGGAATTAGAGGATTACCAGCTCAGTTCTTATTGGAGAAAGCTCATTACTTTGCTATGATGAAGAGTACAATCGCTTTTGAGGCCATCTTTGCTCTACTTGCTTACAAATTGTTCTTATTTCCTAATATGGATAAGTTTGTTGACATTAATGCTATCAGGATCTTCATGATTGGAAACCCAGTTCCTATATTGTTGGGTGATGTTTATTACTCTATTCATCTTCGGAATTCTTATCACGAGGGGATGATTATCTATTGCATGCCTCTGTTATACCGGTGGTTCATTTCTCATATGCCTCAGTCTGATGCTTTCTGGGATGTTAGGAAGGAACCCCATTGGGCTCCTAAGATCATGGCACTTACTCACTCGGATATTGTTTGGTATCATCGAGCTTACCAAGATGTAGAGATTGTTGACAGTTGTGGTAGTTTCCCCAATGTACCTCTTCTTGGTACAAAGGGAGGAATTAACTACAACCATGTTCTTGCACGATGACAGCTTGGTTATCCGATGAGGGATAAACCAAATAGTATTCATTTGAGTAGTTTATTTCTGGAGGAGGGAAAAGACCATAAGGAAGCTAGGAAGCAGATTGCGAATGCCTGGCGTCACATTCATAGGAAGAGTGGGAAAGACTTGGGACCTAAGGGGGCTGTTTCTTTGGAGCCTTATCTTCAGTGGGTCCAAACGAGAGCTATTCAGTTGAAGATACCGTATTCCCGGGAAACACCTATGTCTGATTTGTTTGTGAAGATCACTCCTCCCTTATTGGATGATGTGGAAGAGATACAAATTGCTTTGTTCAGGGTGCAGCAGGAAAAGGAGGCTTGGAAGAATAAGTGCCAAACTTTAGAGATTTCCTATAAAGCAGATTTGAAGCAGAAAGATGACTTGATTCAGATTCTTGAGAGTCGGGCTGTAGAGATGATGGAAAGGCAAGGGGATTTATTTTCTCATAATCCTCGGTCAGTTGATAGTTTCTCACTTCTTGATTCAGGTGATTGGAAAGAGGTTTCCACCAGATATGCTGAAGAAAACCAGAGGTTGAAGGCTCAGATTACCAGGCTTACAAGGAAGCACCAGCGTATAGAGTGATCTCCATCAGCTTTACTTCTTAGGGTTTTAGACTTTATTTTCATCTTGTACTTGGGATTATTGAAACTTGTAATCCATTTTGAAGTTATTACAATAAAAAATTTCAGTATTTCAAATGCATTTTTACTTTGATATTTGCAATTGGTCCATAAATCTTTAAGTCCCTTGAAATATTAATAATAAAAATTAATCATGTCAATTTCATATCATGCATAATATTGCACATATTTCTTGCATCTGTTATGCATATCTAGGTGTCTTACCAAGCTTCTTTACTTCGTGCATTAGCAAGTTGTCTCACCACTACAACACTCGAGCTAATTTTAGAAGGAGATGGACAGCTTAGAATAAGAGAATCGCGAGTTACGCGAGGAGGTTTATGCTTTGAAGGCTGGCATAGCCAATCTTACTGCTCTGATGGAATATCTGGTGGCTGCTCATAATCAGCCACCGAGTGTTCAACCTCAACCAACAAGGGCTACTATTGAAGCTCCAGTTGTTACTATGTCTGCTACTCTAGCTATTGTTCAGAATCGCATGCCTCAAGGTTATCCATGGGGAATGCTATAGAAATTTGCGCCTGAAGGTTTCAACCTTGGTCCTCAAGAAGCTCCAGTTGTTCAGACTATTGTTACTCATGCACCTCTTGTGGTGCATGTTGCTCCTGCTGCACCTCCTTCGGTGAATATGATTCCATTTGCTAATGATGATATGTGTCGCGCTTTTCCTCCACCAAGTGAAGACATGGGTCTTTATGACAGAATGGATGATTTTCAAGAACAGTTTGACAAGATGCAGAGGGAGATGAAGGCCCTCAGGGGAAAGGAACTATTCAGGAAGAATGTGAATGAATTATGCTAGGTCCCGAATGTTAAGATATCTGCAAAGTTTAAGGTCCCGGAATTCGAGAAGTACAAGGGAAACACTTTCCCTCATGCTCATCTGGTGATGTATGTAAGAAGAATGTCTACCCATACTCATGATCAGCGTCTGTTGATTCACTTTTTTCAGGATAGTTTGACTGGTGTTGCGTTGAAGTGGTATATGAGTTTGGATAGCGTCAATATCCATACTTTCAAGGATTTGGGAGAAGCATTTATCATACAATACAAATACAACATGGAAATGGCGCACGACCGTGATCAACTCAGGGCCATGATTCAGAAAGACAGGGAATCATTCAAAGAATATGCATAGAGATGGCGTGAAGTAGCTGCCCAAGTGATTCCTCCCATGGAAGAGAAGGAGATGACTAAGATTTTCTTGAAGACTCTGGGAGCTTTCTACTATGGGAATATGGTAGCGAGTGCGCCAAGTGACTTTACTGAAATGGTAGGCATGGGTGTCCAGTTTGAAGAGGCTGTAAGAGAGGGTTGTTTAACGAAGGGAGAAAGTTGTGGAAATACGAAGAAGCCATCCTATGGGTTTGCTAAAAAGAAGGAAGGAGATACAAATTTTGTTATGCAAGAGAGGAGGGTTAATACTCCTAGAAGAAATTATCAGCGTCATCAACAAGTCGCCTCAGTTACTCCTGTTGTTGGTGTAGCACCAACCACCATTGCTTATCAGAGACCATCCTAGCAGGGAAATAAAGGGTATACTAAGAGAAGGGAGATTTATGACCCTATCCCTATGAGTTATACAGAGTTACTCCCGACGTTAATTCAGAAGAAGTTGGTTCAGACCCGACCACCTCCCGTTGTACCATCACCATTGCCTTGGTATTACAAGGTGGACCAAACATGTGCTTTTCATCAGGGAGCACCAAGGCATAATATTGAGAACTACTATCCTTTAAAGACTAAGGTGCATAAATTGGTGAACTCCGGTATTCTATCCTTCAAAGATATGGGCCCTAATGTGAAAGACAATCCTCTACCCAAGCATGGAGGAGAAAATGTTGTAAATATGGTGGCCGATTGTTGAGGCGACTTCCATATTTTTGATATTAATCTGGTTAGAAGAGATTTGGTGAAAATGCATGCAGACCTCTGTGAATTTAGCTATTATACGCATGACCATGCCAGTTGTGCTATATGCAGTACAGACATATAAGGTTGCGATAAGATAAAGGTTGATTTGCAGGAGATGATGGATGAGGGACTCATCCACATAATCAGGCCTAGGGAAGAGTATGAAGATAAGGTAAACATGGTTTCTAGATGTCCCAGCGAGTTCATAATTTTTGATGTGGAGTATATGAATGAGGATCTTGTACAATTGCATGCTACTTTCTGCCGCATGGCTGGTCATGTGGAACATCAGTATAGATCTTGTCGAATTTGCTACCGGGACTCCCGAGGATGTTCAATTGTGAGAAAAGGTGTTCAGTTGTTGTTGGATAATGGAACCATCAAGGTTACAGTTCAAAGGGATGATTACCATGAGGTTAATGAGATTGAGGTCTTTTTGGCTGAAGAAGAGTCTGATAATGAGTATGCCTCTGCAGATGAGTATTTCTCCTCAGATGAGGATTTGTTTTCCAGAGATGACTCCATAATGACTGATTGTGTTGAAGAAGGGGTAAATGTTATTGTGCCTTGTTTTGGCGCACCTGCCCATTTTGAAGCTGAGTATCATAGCAAGCCAGCTATTACTCCATTGGTGATTAGTTTGTCGGGTCATGTCCCCTACAAGTCAGATAAGGCTATACCCTACAAATATAATGCTACAATCTTAGAAGATGGTGTGGAAGTTCCCATCCAGCCAATGCCTGATGTTGGAAATATTGTTGAGACTAGTAGAGTGACCCGCAACGATCGTGTATTTGCACTAGTTGTTCGTGGAGATGTTAGTACAGGAAAGAAAAATTTTGAAAATGTTGAACCCAAGAAGGGAGTGGGTGAATCTAGTGGAGCTAAGCTAGAAAAATAGGTTGACGATATTTTGAAGATAATCAAGATGAGCGACTACAGAATTGTGGATCAGCGACTGCAGACTCCTTCAAAAATATCTATCTTGGATTTATTGATGAACTCCTCTGCTCACAGAGAATCTTTGATGAGGGTATTGGACCAAGCTTTTCTGGAAAGTGACATTCCTATAGACCAATTCAGCAGTGTAGTAGGGAACATTACGTCATGTAATAACTTGAGTTTCTGCGATGATGAATTGCCAGATGAAGGAAGGAATCACAACTTGGCCCTCCACATCTCTATGAAATGTAAGAATGATTCAATATCCAATGTTCTGATTGATAATGGAACCGCTTTGAATGTTATACCAAGGTGTACACTTATTAAGTTGAAATATCAAGGAACACCCATGCGCCCAAGTGGCATTATTGTGGAAGTGTTTGATGGATCAAGGAAATCTGTTATTGGTGAAGTGGACTTGCCTATTCATATAGGCCCACATTTGTTTCAGATTACTTTCTAGGTCATGGATATTGTACCCGCTTATAGTTGCTTGCTGGGACGGCCGTGGATACATGAGGCAGGGGCTGTCACTTCGACTTTACACCAAAAGCTGAAGTTTGTACTTGAAGGAAAAGTGGTGATTATAAATGGAGAACAAGCCTTATTGATATCTCATTTGTCCTCTTTCCACGTTGTGGAGGCAGATGAAGCTACTGTTGGAACCCAGTTCCAAGCTTTATCCATTGACAACATAAGGGGAAATGAGAATTCTATGGTTTCGCTTAAGGATGCGCAACAGGTTGTGCGCAATGGCCATAGTGAAGTTTGGGGACAGATTATGGATCCACCTGTAAATAAGAATAGAGTTGGCTTAGGGTTCTCTATGAAGAATGATAAAGGTAAGGGCATGAAGTCGAATTCTGCTGCAGGCAAGTATCAAGACATCTTCCGTAGTGGGGGTTATCTTCACCCGTCTGTTTCTGGGATTAATGCCATTGTGGAAGATGAAGCAGAGTCAGAAAAGCCAAATCATGTAACACACAGAGTTAGGGTTCAAAACTAGATCACCATTGATGTTCCCTCTTGCATACATGTTTCAAAGTAATTTGTTTTGTTAATCTTTTTGAAAAGCTTTCACTCTACCTAAGTTGAAGGTATTAATATTGTACGGGCTTATCTGTTTGCTGTGACTTTTAAAATCAATAATAAAAGTTGTCTTTGTTTCCCAAATTGTGTCTTTATTTTCTATTTTTTCTTGGAAAATGGTAATTAGAAAAAACCTTTCAAAATAAATAATAACTGAAATTCAATTTGCATGATCACTTGTTATATGTGTCAGTTTCTAAAAGCAATCCCAAATTATATGTGCAGATTAATTAAAAAACTCGTTGAATACAATGACCCTGCACCCTCTCCCAACTTTGAATGTCCTGTGTATGGGGCCGAAGAATAAGACTATGATGAGATTCCGGAGGAGGTCTCACGGTTGCTTGAGTGCGAGGAAAATTCCATTCAGCCATATAAAGAGCCATTGGAAGTAATCAATTTGGGTTCAGAAGAAGATCTGAAAGAAGTCAAGATTGGAGCATTGTTGCATCCTGATGTGAAGAGCGGGTTGATTGAGGTGTTGAAAGAGTATGTGGAAATTTTTGCTTGGTCTTACCAAGATATGCCTGGTCTAGATACATATATTATAGAGAACCATTTGTTGTTGAAGCCAGAGTGTCCGCCAATCAAACAGAAGTTGCAAAGAACTCACCCAGATATGGCAGTGAAGATCAAAGAGGAAGTTCTAAAGAAGATTAATGCCGGTTTTCTTGTGACATCAGTGTACCCTCAATGAATTGCCAATATTGTCCCAGTGCCGAAGAAATATGGAAAAGTTCGCATGTGCGTAGATTACAGAGATCTAAATAAAGCTAGTCCAAAAGATGATTTTCCATTGCCACATATTGTTATGTTAGTGGATAGCACATCAAAATTCAAAGTTTTCTCGTTCATGGACTGATTTTCCGGGTATAATCAAATAAGAATGGCTCCTGAGGACATGGAAAAAATAACGTTTATCACACCCTGGGGAACATTCTGTTACAGAGTGATGCCCTTCGGGTTGAAGAACGCTGGTGCAACGTATCAGAGGGCTATGACATCCCTATTCCATAATCTGATGCACAAGGAAATCGAGGTATATATTGATGATATGATTGCTAAATCCCAGACTGAAGAAGGGCATGTAGAAGATTTGTTGAAGTTGTTTCAGCGCTTGAGGAAGTATCGTCTCCGCTTGAATCTAAATAAATGTACCTTTAGTGTTCGATCAGGGAAATTGTTGGGTTTCATTGTTAGTCAGAGAGGGATTAAAGTTGAACCTGATAAAGTCAAAGCAATTTAAAAAATTCCAGCACCGAGAACTGAAAAGTAAGTCAGAGGGTTCCTCGGGCATTTGAATTATATTTCCAGATTAATTTCCAATATGACTGCAACATGTGAACCGATCTTTAAGTTGTTAAAGAAAGATCAAGGTTATGTGTGGACAGAGGACTGCCAAAGGGAATTTGAAAGTATTAAAGAATATC
The DNA here is from genome assembly GCA_948472305.1 of Vicia faba. NCBI lineage: Eukaryota > Viridiplantae > Streptophyta > Magnoliopsida > Fabales > Fabaceae > Vicia > Vicia faba. The sequence goes on along the minus strand of OX451741.1, from coordinate 325,187,670 downwards.
TTCTTGAACCTCCTATCTTTCTCCCTCCTATTGAAGGAAGACCATTGATTATGTATGCCATTTATTTTCTCAGTAAAAAGTGTATTAATTGTGAACCGCGGTATTCCATGCTGGAAAAGACATGTTATGCTCTGGCCTGGGCAGCAAAACGTTTGCGGCAATATAAGTTGAATCACACTACTTGGTTGATCTCCAAAATGGATCCAATCTAGTACATTTTTGAAAAGCCTGCTCTTACTGGGAGAATTGTCCGTTGGCAGATGCTGTTATCTGAATATGACATTGAATACCACACTCAAAAATCTATTTAAAGCAGCGAGTTGGCAGATTATCTTGCTCACCAACCTGTCGATGATTATCAGTTTGTGAAGTATGATTTCCCCGATGAGGATGTGATGTTTCTCAAAGTGAGAGATTGTGAAGAACCATTGTCTGAGGAAGGTCCTGATCCTGAATCTCGTTGGAGTATGATATTTGATGGAGTTGTGAATGCTTATGGTAAAGGAATTGGTGTTGTGATTGCCACTCCACATGGATCGCACATTCCTTTCACTGCAAGGTTGACATTTGATTGCACTAATAATATGGCAGAATATGAGGCTTGCATCATGGGTCTCGGGGAAGCTATTGATCTCAGAATTAAAATTCTAGATGTGTATGGTGATTCATCTTTGGTAATAAATCAAATTAAAGGAGAGTGGGATACTCGTCACCCTGGCTTGATCCCTTACAAAGATTATGCTAGAAGATTGTTACCCTTCTTTAATAAAGTTGAATTCCATCATATTCCTAGAGATGAAAATCAAATGGCGGATGCTCTAGCAACTTTGGCTTCTATGTATCAAGTGAATACTTGGAATGATATACCTCGAATTATAGTTCGGCGATTGGATAGGCCCGCTCATGTGTTTACAACAGAGGAGGTAGCGGATGAGAAACCTTGGTATTATGATATCAAGAATTTCCTTCACAACCAGGAATACCCGATTGGTGCATCGAATAAAGATAAAAAATACATTGAGAAGATTGGCTGGCAGTATCTTCCTCAATGAAAATGTGTTGTACAAGAGAAATTATGATATGGTCCTGCTCAGATGCATGGATAGACACGAAGCAGACATGTTGATGCATGAGATTCGTGAAGGCTCATTTGGAACTCACGCCAATGGACATCCGTTGGCTAAAAAGATGCTAAGGGCAAGTTACTATTGGCTGACAATGGAATCTGACTGTTACAAATTTGCAAAGAAGTGTCATAAATGCCAAATTTATTCGGACAAGGTTCATGTGCCTCCGGTACTTCTCAATGTGATCTTTTCCCCATGGCCTTTCTTTATGTGGGGTATTGACATGATTGGGATGATAGAACCCAAAGCTTCGAATGGACATCATTTCATCTTGGTAGAAATTGATTACTTCACCAAATGGGTGGAGGCTTCTTTATATGTTAACGTTACCAAGCAGGTGGTTGTACGCTTCATTAAGAATAATATCATATGTCGGTATGGTGTGCCGAGCAGAATTATCACCGACAATGGCTCGAATATGAACAACAAGATGATGAAAGAACTTTGTGAGGAATTCAAGATTGTGCATCACAACTCATCTCCGTACAAGCCAAAGATGATTGGGTTGTTGAAGCTGCTAATAACAATATCAAGAAGATCATCCAGAAGATGGTTATCATTTATAAAGATTAGCATGAAATGCTACCTTTTTCTTTGCATGGCTATCAGACATTTGTCCTCACTTCAACAGGAGCAACCTCGTTCTCCCTTGTGTATGGAATGGAAGTGGTACTCCCAATCGAGGTTGAGATTCCCTCTTTGCGTGTGATAATGGAAACCAAGTTGTCAGAGGCTGAATGGGTCCAGAACAAGTTTGACCAATTGAATTTGATCGAAGAGAAGAGGATGACAACTTTGTGTCATGGGCAGTTATATCAGAAGAGCATGAAGAAAGCTTTTGATAAGAAGGTCAAACCTCGTGAATTCAGAGAAGGCGACCTCATGCTTAGGAAGATCTTGTCTTTTAACGCTGATTTTAGGGGCAAGTAGACTCCCAATTTTGAAGGCCCGTATGTTGTCAAGAAAGCCTTCTCTGGTGGCGCATTAATTCTTGAAACTATGGATGGCGAGGAGTTCCCACGTCCCATGAATGCTGATGCAGTCAATAAATACTTTTCCTAAAGAAATAAAAAGAACAGCTCACTAAGTTGAAAACCCGAAAGGACGGCTTAGGCAAAAAAGAGCGTCTCGGTATACCGAAAACCCGAAAGGGCGATCTAGGCAAAAATTAGAGACATAAACAGAATAAATTTCCCGCTAAGTTGAAATTTATAATCATTTTCCGAAATTTATAATCATCGATGGAGTCTCTCTATTCGCAGATTATCATTCTATCAATGAAATTTGAGCTTTTACCCAATTCTTTGTATTTCTTGTTTTATTTAGCTTGCAAAGACTCCATTTATTATTGATAATAATATTCAAAGCGAAAAGATTAAATGACAAAATCATTTTTCAAAAAGAATTTACAATTTACTTTTACTTTAGATTTTGTGATTTAAGAGGAAAACAAAAGTGGTGATCCCAGGATCAGATGAACTCCAGTAGTTTTGAGAAGTCCTGTTTCCCCCGAGAAGGTTTTCTCAGGACGTTTTCGCCATATTGGGTTTGTGTCCCCAGTCAAGTCTTGGTTCATCTTTTCTTATTTCCTGAGTTCGCATGATATGAAGACTCAATCCAAGATTTCTCCAGTGAAGGTTTCACTTATTTGATAGAAGTCCTTTCTTCCCAGAGAAGTTGGTACAATAATTACTCTCGAAAACACGTATCTCTGATTTCCCCAGTAAAAAACGTATCTTGGTTTCCCCTCGATGATGTGGTGTTGACCTCCCCAATGAATTCAACACGAAGTCCCCAGTTGATGTCTCGATGATGAAGCATTATCTCCCGTAGGGAAGTCTGTATGTTTTTTTTTCCTCCTTCAAAATGGGCCTGAATTCCCCAGTGAATGTTTTTTTTGATTTGGTGTACATCTTCTTTATTTGAAATTAGTTTTGCAATCCCCAGTAGAAGTGTTACTTTTGAAATATTTATTTCCCCGTTGAAGTCTGAGTGCTACTCCCTGGTGAAGCCTGGAGAAGGATGTTATATCCCTGTATCTGTATTGTTTCGTCGCTATATTATGTTTCTACCCAGTAAAATTAAGCCATGCAGTAGAACTTTGTTTCCTCAGTTGGTGCTTATTTTTCTTTTGGGATGATCGTCTTGGATGAGATTCGGCCGAGTGTTGTGTGCGCTTGAGTTGGTTTTGTTTGTTTATTCCCATTATTATATGATTGTTTTGTCAGCATATACATAATAACACTCATACACTCATACATACATCATACATAGTTAAATTTAGAAAATCATTGCTCATTCACATTCGTTAATATTCTGTTGACATATTACCCTATTTTGCATAATTGTGTTTTCCTCTCCCCAATAGAGTGTCGGCCATAAGAAGAAAGTGTATATTCTTTCAATTTCCCCACTGAGTTATCCCTCGTGGTAGTTTTTTTTTTGCTTTAGCCTTCCTGTACATCTCCTTTTCTGGATGATTTGGGCTTCCCCATTTGAGTTTATTTCTCAAAGAATGTATTTTGGTAGACCATTTTACTCCAGTTTGTTTCTGGATTGAATCTTTGTTTCCCAGCAATATTATTACTTTGGATTTCTACAGGCTTCTAGTTTTGGTTTGAGAACGTGCATTTATTTTGCACAAGAAGACTTTATCTCCCCAGCAGGAATATGTCGGAATTTCCTCAGGAAGTCATGATTCATTCCCCAGGAAGTCATATTTCCTTCCCCAAAAGTCATTCTTACAATCCTTCCTATAACAGCAAATAACAGTTCTCTTTATTTGAGCAACTTATACTTCCCCGTAAATGTCGATGTACTTTTTTTTGCTACCTTCTCTATGAGTGGATAGTTTGCAGTTCGTTGTCAAAATTACTCTTGTGGATGGCCAGTCGTTCAATATCGTAGAGACAGTTCGTCAAGAAATATTTGTAAGTGGTAGTCTCTTTATTTGAGACAACTTATACATTACCCTTTCCAGGCAGAATGCCTTTATTAAAGAGGAAATTGAGACCTGTTCTAGGTGAAACGCCGGAATTTTGGAAAAAGCTTGTTATCTTTTTGCTACACTCAGTGAATAATGGTAGTTCATTGTCAGTGAACGGTGATGTTATGATATATTTCCTTTCTACCTTCAGTGAAAGTTGATAGGTCACCATCAGTGAAAGTTGGTGATTGTTATCTTTTTGCTACCTTCAGTGAACGTTAGTAGTTCATCGTCAATGAACGGTGGTGCTATGATATATTTTCTCTCTACCTTCAGTGAAAGTTGGTAGGTCACCATCAGTGAAAGTTTGTGATTATTATCTGTTTGCTACATTCAGTGAATGTTGGTAGTTCATCATCAGTGAACTGCGATGCTATGATATATTTCCTTTCTACCTTCAGTGAAAGTTGGTAGGTCACCTTCAGTGAAAGTTGGTGATTGTTATCTTTTTTCTACCTTCAGTGAATGTTGGTAGTTCATCGTCAGTGAACAGCGATGTTATGATATATTTCCTTTATACCTTCAGTGAAAGTTGGTAGGTCACCATCAGTGAAAGTTGGTGATTGTTATCTTTTTTCTACCTTCAATGAACGTTGGTAGTTCACCGTAAGTGAACGGCGGTGCTATGATATATTTTCTCTCTACCTTCAGTGAAAGTTGGTAGGTCACCTTCAGTTAAAGTTGGTGATTGTTATCTTTTTCTACCTTCGCTGAATATTGGTAGTTCATCGTCAGTGAACGGTTGTGCTATGATATATTTTCTCTCTACCTTCAGTGAAAGTTGGTAGGTCACCATCAGTGAAAGTTGGTGATTGTTATCTTTTTGCTACCTTCAGTGAATGTTGGTAGTTCATCGTCAGTGAACATCGATGATTCTTTATCTCTACCTTCAGTAAACGTTGGTAGCTCACCGTCAGTATACGTCAGTGTTGTTATTTCTTTCCTCTTTCTACCTTCAGTGAACGTTGGTAGTTTCACCTTCAGTAAAAGTTGGTGTATCCTTTGACTTTTTATCATCCTCTATAAGTCGGGTCTTTTGATCCACCGGTGATTTATTTTCCTGGTCGGGTTTCTCTTTTGTTTCTTTATTTTTTTACATCCCAGTGGTGTTTTGTGTCCCTTTGAAGTTGTTCGTGTGATTTCATATTCATAAGCATTGCATGGCATCTTAGGGCCAAAAATAGGGTTTGTTTTATATTTAAGTATCTTCGATCGCATCAACACGAAATTTTTTAACCTTTGTATCTCTGGATAGAAGAAACTTAAATAAGGGCAGTTGTTGTACCCCAATTTTTGCCCCTAATATTCCTTCATCATACCAAGTTGATTCAATCACAACAAGGTCACATTAGGGATTTTGGTTCTTCTCCCTATCTTTAGTTTTGCTCTTTGGGGAATCATCAAGCACCTTGACTTGTTTTCTTTTGTGATCATGGATATTTTGTCTTGATTTTCTTTCTAATTAATAAAATGAAATGTTGGATGGTCTTACTTGTTAATAATGTAGGTAAAGGCAATGTGGCTTAGCAAATTGATCCATGGGTTCATGAGTTTATTTCCATGCCCTAGTCAATAAAGCTTGATAAATACAAACCTCACCACTGGAGTTGCTTTGACAGAAACGGCATGGCATGGTTTACTTTGTGTTCATCAAATTTCAAATTTATCAAATTGATTCAAAGGTATAAGAGGTTGATGGAAGAAGTTGTCATGATTAGACAAGGTCTTGTTCCCATTGATCGCAAGTGCATATTTCTGTAAATTCTCAAGACATGGAAGTGGTTTTTGTGGCTATGAGTTCTCATTATCATCCTCAATAACTTCTATTTAAAAAGCAAGAGTGTTGGCACAAGAAGGTTGTTCAAAATTTTCAATATTCCTCAAAGGATTTTCTTGATTTAGGAGCTAGGGTTTTGAACTTCAAAGAAGTATATCTTGCTCATATTTTGGTATTTTTGAGTAATTCCAAATACAACTTTCTATTCAAAGATTTATTAATAAATAACTTCAAAAGTTTCAAGGATTTTTCACGTGGAAGAAACTTGATGATGAAGAAAGATTACAAGTCCTCCAGATGAACCCTCATTTTCTCATGTGTGACTTCAAATGATCATAACTTGGTCAATTTTTATCACCTTGATCCCACTCTTTTTCCATAATGATCTTGAGGATGTGATATTTATTTCTTCTTTTATGTGAAAAGTGAGAAAATGGATGGAAGATACCCTAAGGATACAAAATATTATAGGTCATTTCATGATTTTTTGCCAACTTCAACAATTCATAACTCTCTCAATTTTTGGATATTTTGAATGGTTCAAGTTTAAAAATGTCATTCAAGAGGTCTATTTCATGCCATATTTTTTGGTCAAGAGCAAATTCCAAGTGGAAGGCCATGTTTGAATGTAAGACATTATAGGTCACTTTTGAAGAAAAATTTGAAATATTTCTAAGTATGGAAAGTCAACCTTTTTTCCCCAACTTTGACTCAATGCAAATTTCAGCTCAAGCATCCATTTAACTCCATTCTTTTGCCATTGCAAAGCTTGTAACCTCATCTTTCTAAAGAATCAATAATCATGCCTTAAGACTCCTTGAGCTGAGAATGCCATTGGTTGAACTTGATAACTTGGAACTGAAGTTTCTTCATAAATCAGAATTTGAAATTCATGTTTTGGCTTCTAAACATCAAATTAGCACGCGTTTGTGATCTAAACATGTTTAAACATGTTTCCAAAGTGGATTAGAGCCATAAAACGCAATGTTTGGATGAGTTTTGGTGAAAATAAGATTACACTTCACTCGTGCATCAGGTTTGCACGAATTCCCTCCAAAATGCATCATTCACTCTTACTTTTGATCCCATTTGCTTCTGCTATAAATACATGAACTATCCCATTCATTTTCTCAAGCTTGGATAGCCAGAATCACCCCGCCAAGCTTGCTCCATAACTCAATTTTCTGTAACTTCGTAATCAGTATTCAAGCCTTTTTCAATCTAGTTTTTCTATCAATTCACCTTCCTTGATCTTCCCTGAATCTAACCATACAATTACCTTCAAGAATTGTGCCCTATATTGCTCCATAGAAGTCCAGTTTCAGAGCTCTGCAACTCAACTTCAATAGGTAGATTTCTCCATCAATTCTTCAAAACTTTGATATCATTGTGATGCTCTCATTGCCTTGGTTCTAGTCGCAACACTTACTTTTATCTAGAAACACGTTTTGACCATGAAAATTCAAATCCCTTTTCAAAACTTTTCTTCCGAATTGCTTGAGCTACAATTTATATAAATTTGTCGCGAATGTGTGGTTGCATTCATCTTGAAGAGACGAAGCGAATGACATAGGTCTGAGCTTCTGATTTTACAGTCTGAGCTTCCAACCAATGAAGGTGCGCCACTTATTTTTTTGAATTTCTGATTTAATAAGTGATCCAGTGTTTTATTTACTAATGACCATGATATGCACAGCGCGCCATATCCCTTGGATTTGATTACTAATGCATTTTGACTCTCATCCATTGGTCCACGTCTTTTTTTTATTTTTTTTATTTTCTGATTTTTATATTTAATTGTTTTAAACTTCGAAAAATCATAGAAAATTCATTTTTAGTCCAAAAAATATGAAAAAAATATGAAATTTTTTTTTGATTATTCTCTTTCTGATTTTTATTTTTTCACAATTTTATTGTGTTTTGATATTTTTTTAAATTTTCACTTTTATAAATGTTTAAATGTCACTCAAACTGTAAAATCAGAAGCTCAGACATATGCCATTCGCTTCGTCTCTTCAAGACGAAGACAACCACACCCTCGCGTCAAATTTATATAAACTATAGCTCAAGCAATTTGGAAGGAAAGTTTTGAAAAGGGATTTGAAATTTCATGGTCAAAATGTGTTTCCAGTAAAAAGCAAGTGTTGCAACAAGAACCAGGGCAATGAGAGCATCACAATGATATCAAAGTTTTGAATAATTGATGAAGGAATCTACCTATTGAAGTTGAGTTGCAGAGCTCTGAAACTAGACTTCTATGGAGAAATATAGGGCACGATTATTGAATGTAATTATATGGTTAGCTTCAGGGAAGATCAAGGAAGGTGAATTGATGAAGAAATTGGATTGAAAAAAGCTTGTGTATGGATTTCGAAGTTGCTGAATTCTGAGTTATGGAACAAGTTTGGCAGGGTGATTCTGGCTATCCAAGCTTGAGAAAATGAATGGGATAGTTCATGTATTTATAGGATAAGCAAATGGGATCAAAAGGAAGAGTGAATGATTCATTTTGGAGGGAATTCATGCAAACCTGATGCACGAGTGAAGTGTGATCTTATTTTCACCAAAACTCATCAAATCCTTGCATTTTGAGGTGCTAAACGCTTCTGGCAAGTTTTTTAATCAAGTTTAAATAAAAAACGCATATAAATCTTGTGATTAGAGGCCATATTATGGATTTCAAAATTCTGACTTGGTGAGAAATTCAGTTCCAAGTTACCAATTTCAAAACAATGGCATTTTCAACTCAAGGGGTATTAGGGCATGATTCTTGATGATTTAGAAAGATGAGGTTACAAGCTTTGCAATGGAAAAATAATGTAGTTAAATGGATGCTTGAGCTGAAAGTTGCATTGAGTCAAAGTTGAGGAAAAAGGGTTGGCTTTCCATACTTAGAAATATTTCAAATTTTTCTTCAAAAGTGACATATAATGTCTTGCATCTAAACATGGCCTTCCACTTGGAATTTGCTCTTGACCAAAAAAGATGGCATGAATTAGATCTCTTGAATGACATTTTTAAACTTGAATCATTCAAAACCTCCAAAAATTGAGAAAGTTATGACTTGTTGAAGTTGGCAAAATTTCATAAAATGATCCATAATCTTTTGTATCCTTAAGGCAACTACCATCCATTTTCTAACTTTTCACATAAAAGAAGGCATAAAGTTCACATCTTCAAGATCATTGTGGAAAAAGAATGGGCTCAAGGTGATAAAAATTGACCAAGTTATGATCATTTGAAGTCACACATGGAAAATTGGGGATTCATCTGGAGGACTTGTAATCTTTCTTCCTCATCAAGTTTCCTCCACATGAAAACTCCTTAGAACTTTTGAAGCAATTTGTTAATAACCCTTTGAAGATAATGATGTCTTTGGAATCACTCAAAAATACCAAAAGATGAGCAAGATATACTCCTTTGAAGTTCAAAACCCTAGCTCCTAGATTAAGGAACATGCCTTGAGGAACTTTGACAATTTTAAACAAACTTATTGTGCCAAAACAAATGCTTTGTAAATATAAGTTGTTAAGGATGATAATGAGAACTCATAGCAACCACAACCACTTCCATATCTTGAGAATTGAGAATAACATGCACTTGTGACCAAAAGTAATAAAATCTTGTCCAAACATGACTATTTTTTCAATCAACCCCTTGTACTTTTTGGATAAAATTTGATAATCTTGAAATATGGTGAACTAAAATAAGCATGCCATGCCATTTACTCCAAAACAACTTCAATGGTGAGGCTTGAACTTCTCAAGCTTTATTGACTAGGGCATCGAAATAAACTCATGAACCCATGGGGCAACTTGTTAAATCTCGTTGCCTTTACCTACATGGATAACAAACAAGACAAACCAACATTTCATTTTATTAATTAAAAGAAGAAATCAAGACAAAAAAGTATTCATGATCATAAAAGAACACAAGTCAAGGTGCTTGGTGATTCCTCAAAGTGCAAAGCTAAATATAGGGAGGGGAAACAAGAATCCTAGTGTGATCTTATTGTAATGGAATCAACATGGTATGATGAAGGGATCTTAGGGGGGGAAATTGGGGTACAACAGCTTCCCTTATTTAAGTTTCTTCTATCCGGAGATACGAAGGTTAAAAGTCTTCGTGTCGATGCAATCGAAGATACTTAAATATAAAACAAACCCTATTTTTGGCCCTAAGATTCCATGAAAATGTTTATGATCATGAATGCATATGAACAAGACCAAAGAGACGCAAAACACCATTGGGGATGTAACAATAATAAAGAAACAAGGGAGCGGCCCGACTAAGAAAATAAATCACTGGTGGATCAAAAGACCCGACTCAGAGAGGATGGTAAAATGGTCAAAGGATACACCAACTCCTACTGGAGGTAAAGCTACCAACGTTCACTGAAGGTAGAAAGAGGAAAGAAATAACGACATTGACGTTCACTGACAGTGAGCTACCAACGTTCACTGAAGGTAGAAGGAAAATAAATATCATAGCATCATCGTTCACTGATGATGAACTACCAATGTTCACTGAGGGTAAAAAATAGATAACAATCATCGATGTTCACTGCCATTGACCTACCAACTTTCACTTAAGGTAGAAAGAGAATATATCATAGCACCTTCGTTCACTGATGATGAACTACCAACGTTCACTAAGGGTAGCAAAAAGATAACAATCATCGATGTTCACTGCAAATGACCTACCAACTTTCACTGAAGGTAGAAAGAGAATATATCATAGCACCTCCGTTCACTGACGATGAACTACCAACGTTCATTGAGGGTAGCAAAAAGATAACAAACACCAACTTTCAGTGATGGTGATCTACCAACTTTCACTAAAGGTAGAAATATAATATATCATAGCACCACCGTTCACTGATAATGAACTGCCAACGTTCACTGAGGGTGGAAAAAAGATAACAAACACCAACTTTCACTGATGGTGATCTACCAACTTTCACTGAAGGTAGAAGGAAAAGAAACATCATAGGATTGTCGTTCACTGACAATGAACTACCAATATTCACTAAGGGTAGCAAAAAGATAACAAGTTTCCCTAAAATTCTGGCATTTCTCCTAGAACGGGTCTCAACTTCTTCTTTAACCGAGGCACTTTGCCTGGAAAGGGTAATATGTAAGTTATCTCAAATAAAGAGACTTCCACTTGCAAATATTTCACAACGAGTTGTTTCTGCGAATTTGAAAGTCTTGCCATCCACTAGCGTAAACTGACGACGGAATGTAAACTATCCACTCATAGAGGAGATAGCAAAAAAAGTTACGTCGACTTTTGCAGGGAAGCACAAGTTGCTCAAATAAAGAGACCTGCTACTTGTTGTCATGGAGGATTGCAAAAAGAAATGACTTTCTGGGGATAGAAATATGGCTTCCTGGGAAAAGAAATATGACTTCCTGGGGAAATGCAACAACATTCCTGCTGAGGAGATAAAGTCTTCTCGTGCAAAATGAATGCACAAACCAAAACTCGATGTTTTCAGAAATCCAAAGTAAATAATATTGTTGTGGAACCACATATTTAAACCAGAAATAAACTGGAATAAAACAGTCAACCAAAATACATCCTTTGAGAAATAAACTCTAGAGGGAAAACCAAATCCATCCAGACAAAGAGCTGTACAGGAAGGCTAAAGCAAAAATCTTCCATGAGGGACAACTCAGTGGGGACATAGAAAGAAAATACGCTTTCTGCTTAAGGCCAACACTCTATTGAAGAGAGGACAATGTAACTCTGCAAAACAAGGTGATATGTCAACAAGAATATTAACGAATGTTAATGAACAATGATTTGCCAATTATAGCTATGCATGATGTATGTATGAATTTATGAGTGTTATCGTGCATATGCTTACAAAACAGATATACAACACTGGGAGTAACCAGGAAAAACCACCTCGGGCACAAACAACACTCAGCTAAACCACATCCAAGATGATTATTCTAAAAAAAGTAAATGCCAACTTAGGAAACAAAACCTACTGCCTGCTTTAGCTTTACTAGGGAGAAACACAATCCGGAAGTAAACAAAACAAAGTGACAGAATAGTACAGATACATGGATAGAACATCTTTTTCCAGGCTTCACCGGGGAAACAAATGTTTTCAAAAGTAACACTTCTACTGGGGATTGCAAAACTAATCTCAAGTAAAGCAGATGGACACCAAATCATCAAAACATTCATTGGGGAATTCAGGCCCACTTCATTAGGGAGGTTAACACCATATTCACATAGGAAAAACCACAATACGTCCTTCACTAGAGAAACTAGGGACCTGCGTTCTTCAAGAGTGATTATGGTACCAACTTCTCAGGAAAAAGAACTTCCATTAGACCGAACGAAAACTTCACTAGAGAAATCTCGGATTGAAACTTCACATCAGGAAAACTCAGAAAAGAGGAGAAATGAATCCAAACTTGACCGAGGATACCGGAGTCACGAACCCAATACGATGAATCATCCTGAGTAAACCTTCCCGAGGGGAACAAAAACTTCTTAAAACAAACTGGAGTTTGTCCATTCCTGGGATCACCATTTTTGTTGTCATCATTTCATCATAAATTCCAAAGTAAAAGCAAATTGTAAATTCTTTTTTAAAAAATCGATTTTGTTATTTAATATTTTTTCTTTGAAAGTTATTATCAATAATAAATGGAGCCTTTGCAAGCTGAATAAAATAAGAAATACAAAGAATTGGGTAAAAACTCAAATTTCATTAATAGGATGGTAGTCTGCGAATGGCAAGACTCCATAGATGATTACAAAGTTTGGAAAATGGTAATATATAATGGAAAAGATACATTGAGATACAATGACCACTATCCCCTCTAACAATTTTTGAAATTCTGAGCAGTATCTTCCGTTGAAGTATGATGAGGATTCGAAAAGATTGTTGCTTCAATGATCAAGTCTTGTTTGATGTAGTTACTTTCCAAGAAAGTCCCTAACTTTTGCCTAAGCTTCCCTTGCGGGTTTTCAACTTAGCGGGAAATTTATTCTATTTATGTCCCTAAATTTTTCCTAGACTGCCCTTCCGGGTTTTTGGTCTATCGAGACGCTCTTTTTTGCCTAAGCCGCCCTTTCGAGTTTTCAACTTAGCGAGTTATTCTTTTATTTCTTTAGGCGAAGTATTTCTTGACTGCATCAGCATTCATGGGACGTGGAAACTCCTCGCCATCCATAGTTTTAAGAATTAATGCACCGCCGGAGAAGGCTTTCTTGACAACATATGGACCTTCAAAGTTGGCAGTCCACTTACCCCTAGAATCAGTGTTGAAAGACATGATCTTCCTGAGCATCAGGTCACCTTCCCTGAATTCACGAGGTTTGACCTTTTTATCGAAAGCTTTCTTCATTCTTTTCTGATATAACTGTCCATGACATAAAGCTGTCATCCTCTTCTCTTTGATCGATTCAATTGGTCAAACCGGTTTTGGACCCATTCATCCTCTGTCAACTTGGTTTCCATTATCACACGTAAAGCGGGAATCTCAACCTCGATTGGGAGCACAGCTTCCATTCCATACACAAGAGAGAACGAAGTTTCTCTTGTTGAAGTGCGGACAGACGTTCGATATCCATGCAAAGAAAAAGGGAGCATTTCATGCCAATCCTTATAAGTAACGACCATTTTCTGGATAATCTTCTTGATATTCTTATTAGCAGCTTCAATAGCCCCATTCATCTTTGGCCTGTATGGAGATGAATTGTGATGGACAATCTTGAATTCTTCACACAGTTCTGTCATCATTTTATTGTTCAAATTCGAGCCATTATATGTGATAATTATGCTCGGCACACTATACCGACATATAAGATTATTCTTGATGAAATGCACAACCACCTGCTTAGTAACATTGGTATATGAAGCGGCCTCTACCCACTTGGTGAAGTAATCAATTGCTACCAAGATAAAACGGTGTCCATTAGAAGCTTTGGGTTCTATCATCCCAATCATGTCAATACCCCACATAGAGAAAGGTCATGGGGAAGATATCAGATTGAGAAGTGTCGGAGGCACATGGACCTTATCTGCATAAATCTGACATTTATGACACTTCTTTGCAAATTTATAACAATCAGATTCCATTGTCAGCCAATAGTAAGCTACCCTTAGCATCTTTTTAGCCATCGAATGTCCATTGGCATGAGTTCCAAATGAACCTTCATGAACCTCATGCATCAACATGTCTACTTCATGTCTATCCACGCATCTGAGCAAGACCATGTCATGATTTCTCTTATATAACACATTTTCACTGAGGAAGAAATTGCCTGCCAATCTTCTCAATGTCTTTCTGTCTTTCTTCGAAGCACCAATTGGGTATTCCTGAGTCTGAAGAAAATGCTTGATGTCATGATACCAAGGTTTTTCATCTGCTACATCTTCTGTTGTAAACACATGAGCAGGCCTATCCAGTCACTGAACCATAATTTGAGGTATATCATTCCAAGTATTTACTTGGTACATAGAAGCCAGAGTTGCCAGAGCATCCGCCATTTGATTTTCATCTCTAGGAATGTGATGGAATTCAACTTTGTTAAAGAAGGGTAACAATCTTCTAGCATAATATCTTTAAGGGATCAGGCCGGGGTGATGAGTATCCCATTCTCCTTTAATCTGATTTATTACCAAAGCTGAATCACCATACACATCTAGAATTTTAATTCTGAGATCAATAGCTTCTTCGAGACCCGTGATGCAAGCCTCATATTCTGCCATATTATTAGTGCAATCAAATGTTAACCTTGCGGTAAAAGGAATGTGTGATCCATGGGGAGTGACAATCACTCCACCAATTCCTTTACCATAAGCATTCACAGCTCCATTAAATATCATACTCCAACGAGATTCAGGGTCAGGACCTTCCTCAGGCAATGGTTCATCATAATCTTTTACTTTCAGGAACACCACATCCTCATCGAGGAATTCATATTCTACAGAGCGAAGGGAAGTATTTCATGCCAATCTTTATATGTTTTTACCATTTTTTGAATGATTTTCTTGATGTTTTTGTTGGAAGCTTTAATGGCTCCACTCATTTTGGGTCGATATGGTGAATAATTATGATGTTTGATCCTGAAATTATCGCATAACTCCTTCATCATTTTGTTGTTCATATTAGACCCATTGTCCACTGATAATTGCCCCTGCATTCTTCAGATCGGATGGCATTACCTTGTAATAGAGAGTTCTCCAAGGTGTCATGAAAGTAGTCTTTTCCAAATCTTCAGGTGCCATTTTGATTTGATTATAACCCGAGAAAACGTCCATGAATGAGAATACCGAAGCTTGAGCTGTATTTTCCACCAAAACATCTATGTAAGGTAACGGGAAATCATCTTTGGGAATTACTTTGTTTAGATCCTGATAATATAGACATATACGTTCTTTGCCATCCTCTTTGAGTATTGGCATGATGTTAGCTATCCAAGGTGGATAATTTACCGCCGCTAAGAACCCTGGGTCGAATTGTTTAAGGAACTCTCCTCGAATCTTGCTAGACATGTTTGGACGAGTTCTTCTAGAAGGAGAACGACCTTCCTTAAGAGGTAGTTTTATGCATCACAATATATGTATCCAATTTTGGCATGTCTCTGTAAGACTAGGTAGACATATCCATATATTCATGTAATAGCTTGATCAACCTTTCTTTGACGCTTTCATCCAATGTTGCCCCTTTCTTAATCTCTTTCGAATCTTCCTTTGTGCCAAGGTTAATAGTTTCAATAGATTCCAGGTATGGTTGTATACTATTAGTTTTTTCTCTATCTCCCTTGCCAATTCTTTAGTAAGTTTAGGATCTTCATCATCTTCTTATTCAGTTTGGTTGATGGGTGCATCAAAATTATATTGGATAGCATCAGTAACATTATCGGTGATTTTAGGCATGGATCTGCACTTTTATCATGTTTTGGTGCAGTTTTTTAGTATGTGAATTTGAAAATGCATATGGAGGAAAGTATTGCCATTTTTTAAATATGAGAGATAAATGCAAAAGAAAGACAAGGATCTTAATTGAATACAAAATATAACTTTTATGGATCGTGAATATTGTCTGAAACAAAATGGAGGACCCTTACAAGCAACCCCTATGCCTCGGGCTTGACATAGGTTCTTTCAAAAACAGGAAAAAAACTACTTTGGAAAGAAAATGATCTCAGGAATCTCCACAGTTGTCCAACTCTTGAGTTCTTCTCATGTGGCGCATTCATGGATGAAATCACATGCCCCTTTTATGTTGCCCTTATGGGATATCATTGCTACTTGTCCACCATGCTCTACCCCTTTGTCGATAGAGACTTCCTGAATGGGAGGAAACTGCTCCTTGACCCCTCCATGGTCAGTGACCACCTCAATTTCATTTACAGTCGGACCACCATGTGGAGGCATGGGATTCTCCTTGGTGTTCAGTTTGTCAAAAGTGATATCTTCATAATCCAACAAATCCTGACCCTTGTGTCTGAAGGCCCAACATTTTTCTATAGTATGCCCCAGAGAATTGGCATGATACTCGCACTTGGAATTTGCATCGTGCACTGGTGGAGGTGCCCCAATTGGAGGAGCTAGAGGCTTCTGTTCTACCAAAGATGATTCGAGTAGATGTTACAGCAATTGACTGTGAGGCATGCGAAGAGGGTCAAACTTTCTTTGTAGCCTTTTCTCACGTCGTTGTCCTTGTGAAATTATTAATGGTTGTGAGGTTACATCAGTAATTTCTCCTTCCCCTTTTTGTGAGAAGTTAGGAACATGTCTTTTTGAATTATAAGGGGTATTAGATGATTCCCCTTGTATATTTCCACTCTTTATGGCTGCTTCAATTCTCTCACCGATAGTCACCAAGTCAGAAAATCCGAAAGAGATACTTCCTACCATTTTTCATAGTAAATCCCTTGCAAAGTTCCCATGGACATATCAATTAGTTCTTTCTCCAGAAGTGGTGGTTGCACTCGGGATGCCATTTCTCTCCACATTTGGGCATATTCTTTGAAAGACTCATCTTTATTTTGTGAAAAGCTTTGGAGTTACATGTGGGTAGGTGCCATGTGTAAATTATACTTATACTGTTTCAAGAAAGCATTAGCAAGATCTACCCATGTCTGGATATGAACTCGTTCCAACTGCATATACCAATCTAGAGATGCCCCGTTCAAATTGTCTTGAAAACAATGAATCATCAGCTTTTGGCCTTGAGCATAGGCATGCATCTTCCTGCAGTACATGTGTAGATGGTTCCTTGGACAGGTGAGCCCCTTGTATTTCCCATAGTCAGGTATTTTGAATTTTGGCGGGATCACCAGATCAGGAACTAGGCCCATTTCTAGAGAGTTGATAATGAAAGCATCATAACCCACCACAACTTTCAACCTTTCCTCTAGATCTTTTTATTGGTTGAGCATCATTAGATGCTCAGTAGCATGGGTATTGGTTGTTCTTTGAAGTTCTTGATGTATATCCTCCAAGTCGTGGTCTCCATATTGCAATTCCAAGAAGTTATATGCATTATTAATAGGAATTTATAGGGTATGGGATGCCCCTACCTACGGTGGAGGTGGGACAAACCCTTCAGTCTCGGCTTGTCTTGTCTCTTGTTGAGCCGTGGTGGACTTTTAAGGTCCTGAATCTGGCTCCTTCCTCAGTTGGTGACCGCTCAATGCACCAATGGTCTGCGCTACTACTTCAATGGATGCCCTAGGGATCTGCTCCTGTCTGTCAATAATGTTCTTCAAGGCTAGAAGAACTTGACTCATGTCTCCCCTCATTGAGTTAACGTTGCCTTTGACTGGCTCGAGATCTTCCTTGAATGAAACTTGATTCTCCTCAATTTGCTCCATAGTTTTCAGTTGGTGGTGTTGTACCCCAAAATTTTCCCTCCCATTTTTCTCAAAACATTTCAAGAAAGATCCTCAAGTTGCTCAAGGAAGTCCAAGGGTTGACCAGACAAAATCTCTCCTAAGGCAGTCCACCTCAAATTAGGGTTTCATGTTGCATCAAGATAATTGAGTCCAAGGGATCCCAAATGCTCACCATTGTCCTAATATGTTCTCAAGATCATCCATGTCAAGTTTAAAGCCTTGCAGAGAAAGTTTGCTCAGTCAATTGCTCAAAGGCCTGAAAATCGACTATGCTAGGGCAAAAGTCAACTGTGGCCTACATACAGTCAAACTTCAAGATTTTTGGTTAAAATCCTAATTTTGAAGTATCATTCATCATTTTATAAAGGGTTGATCATGATTCATCAAGGATTGCTCATAATTCATCAAAACCTAAAAGTTGCTAAATTAGGGTTTTGCAGGAAAAGTCAACTCAACTTTGACCAAGCATAACTTTCTCATACTTTATGATAAATGACCCATCCAAAGCTCATTTTGAAGAGGATTCAATTCCCTACAATTCATGTTCATCTCCCAAGTTCAAAATATGCACTCACAAGAAGTTATGAATTTGGACATTATGGATCATTTTGAAAAGTCAACAAAAACACCTTTTTTGTCAAAGCTTCATACATGGACATGGAAGACTCAATTGAGATGAGACAAAAAGGGTTGCTTAGAGGACATATCAGGCTTTCTAAAAAGTCCAAGAAAACCTTCAAAGCGTCAAAATGGAGGAAGTTATGCATTGGTGAAGTTGACCCTTTTTGCAAAATTGTCAAAAGTCAACTATGCCTCAAATTGCAATTTTTACTAAATGGGCCTAACTTTTTGCACTTGTTTTGAGTCGGTAGCATGGTCCACGAGCCCTAGCTCTTTCCACTTGTCTTTATCTTATTTTTACTATTTATTTTGATTTTTATTGCAATTAAATCAATTTAAATCAAAACAAATCATGAAAAAATCCAAATCATTCAAACTTCAAGATCTTGTGCATATTTCAGGTCCTATATCTAGCTAGCAAGTGAATCAATTCGTGCAAGGCATAGGTGGGCACAAAAAGATTGATTTTGGCCTATTTTGAAAAGATTTTCAAGTGAATTAAATCAAGATCACAAATCATAATTGGCAAGGATTGAGATCATATTTGTAAAACTAATTCATCCCTTGGTATATAGTGAACATTGCCAGACCTAAAACACAGGATGGGGAGGCGTGAGAAGTCAGAACTGAATTCAAAAAAATCACTCAAAAGTGTTGGTTCGAATTACTAGTTAGAGGAAGATTCAAGGCAATTTGAAGCAGCTAATCCACTCCTGGACCTTCTCTAAAGCAGATTCAATCGTTTGCCAGCCCTCCCAAGCCCAGAAACGGGACGTATAGTCATCACGGTTTGGTATATTTTTCATATTCTATTATCCAATTTCTGGCATCTTTATCATGTTTCAATAGCATATTCTGAATCCTTAACATGTTTGCAAACTAATGGCACCATTTAATTGCATTATTGTTAGCTGTACAGGAATCCACCATTGTTAGGGTTCCTTGTTGTGTTTTGGGTTTTTCTTATACAGGTGAAATTGGTCCACAAGAAGGGCACCATAATGCTCAGTAGGCCAAGACGGTTTGATTCATGGCCTTAGACTCCATTTATCATGCCCATGTGAGATTTTGAAACAAGCAAGGGTTGTAGTGACGGACGTTTGTCCGTAGGTAAAAGTCTCTGACTTTTACCAATGGAGAGGGGAAGAAGATAACTTGTGTGGCACCGTCCCATTCGTCTGATTAAAATTTCGCGCGCAGGGAGCTAACAAATTTGTGTTATTTTTATATTATTTATTTGTTTCTTTACATACAATAAAAGCGCGTGGTTCAGTTGGTAGTGGAGCAGTTGGAAAAGGTTATAGGACCTGGGTTCGAATCCCAGGTCCCCCCATGTTTCATATTATTTTGATTTACATGATCAGGCGCATGCACAGATTTGAAGTCCACCATATGACCTCAAGGTTCCTCCATTGGATCTCCAGATGGCCAGATCTAAAGGCCATCATACGAAGGACCATCATACGCCTTGGTCAACATGCAGTAGGGAATCTGGGAGGTCAATGTGGATCAGCTTGTTTTGGGCCCAAGGCTTGATATTCACACACCCCCAATTGCTGATTGCAGGCCCATTCTCTTTCTCTTTTATTTTATATTTTCTTTTATTTAATTTATTTAATATTTTTACTAACATAATAATTAATTCTTTTTATCAAAAAATCATAAAAATAATTTTCACCCCAAATTAGATTTAGGTTTCATTTTTTTTACAAAAATTAATTTAATTGGTTGATTAAATTTATTAGGTAACTTTAATTCTTTCTTGTAAATAAATTAAAATTAATTAGAACAATTAGGGTTTTTGTTTCTAATTTGATTCTTATTTTCTTTTCCTTAAAAATAATCAAAAATACAAAAAAAATAGGTCATGTAAATTATTTTCTTTATATTAGTTCAATTACTAATTAGATTTGTATTTAATTTAAAAACCTTTCCTTCTTAAAATAATCAAAAACAATCAAAAAATAAATTTTCTTTTAATTAGGTTAGACGGGGTCAAAACCCTAATCTCCTATCGTTCTTAATTCATTGCGCGCGCTTTATTGTTTTATTTTACAATATTGATGTAATTGCTCATGGGATGTAATAGCTTAATTATGACTTTTTTTCGTTCCTTTATCTTTTTTTTACGGGTTATTTTTGGCTATGTAATTAATACCCGAAGCCTTGTAATAGCGTAGCTTTACTTTTCGCACTTTAATTTCCACAAAATATTAAACTGTTAGATGTATGATATTAGGGTGGCATGACAAGAATGTATGATTAACTTTAAAACGGTTAGCAAACCCTAAATGTGCAAAGATAATAACTTGAAATTGAATCACTCGCACATGCGCACTCCTAGGGTATACTCCCACTTCGGTTGCCTTCGGTAAACGGTCATTAAGTATAGGATATTTTAGTGGTCGCTCTCTTGTCTAAACAAAAATCAAAGTCTCGTTCGGAAAAGTTGCCTCGGAATGGTTGCATCGGATATGTTGCCTCGAATATTGATCTTAAGACATTAGGGTTATTACTAAGATGTCCTAACATTGCTTTAGTGATCGTATGTCCCTTTCGAATTGACCCTTACAACTCCAACAACGGTGCTACCTACTCACTAATAGTGGGATATAACTGTCTAAAGGAAACAAGAACATAAACATTCTCTTTTTCGAGTAGGTAGATTAGTTCTTAAGTACTTGCTCAAACAAATACACTTTTTCACACTTACACTCTTTTCAAACAAAGTTTTTCAAAACAACTTCGTAACACTCTTGAAGACAGAAGCAAGAGTTAAATCAAAGTAAAACAAAAACTTTTTCAAATCAAACACAAACAAGCAATTTTGAAAATGATGAGCAAGTACCTAAGAGCCCATGGAAAACCACGGATAGAAAGGGTGCTAATACCTTCCCTTTCTATAATCCACCCCCCGTACTCAAAATCTCGAAAAAGGAATTTTATGTGCTTTTCTCCTTTCCAGTTGGATAAAATAAAAGTCGGTGGCGACTCTTGCTTACCGCGACATTTTTCATTTTCAAACAGTCTGGTTCTGGCCACCGTATCACAGGTGGGCTCTTGTTTGGTACGGTGGTCGGAGAGGTGTTACTTTCCTTCTACTAATGGTTTAACTGGAGTTTTTTTTTTGAAAAAATGAGTTTTTGTTATATGAAATGAAGATGTTTTTGAATGTATGCATGCGTATGAATATGTATGAATATGCTAAGTTTTTTTGTTTCGAATGTCTTATTCACTTGGATATATATTTTTTATTTTTGGGTTTTTCTTTTTCATTGGTGAGTATCTTAAAAATAAATACGCAGTTTGAATATGGAAACAAAAATTTTTTTTATTAACAATAATCATCCTCAAAAGGGAATACATTTCAGATATTGAAAAATATTTGAACCAAAAAGAAACTATCGGAAGCACTAATATCTTCACAGTTCTTTCAGGAAGTTTCTCCTTGATGATTATTATCTCCGTCCTATCTGGCTCGACAAACAAGTTGTTTTCATTGGCATTTACCTTTAAGACACTCACTAAAACCTTTGACTTATCCTTTTTTTTATCTTGTGAATAAGACAAACAAAAGAAAAAAAATAGAGGATAATGAATATATGAAATGCAAAAAAAATGTATGGATGCATGAATGCAGGGTTTAGTGATGGGATTTTATGAAAGGTACCCTTAGAAGGTAGGCTCCTAGTTTTGACCTATGGATATTCTACCTTACCCATAAGTTGTTTTGCTTAAGGGTATCATGAATAACACTAGAGGAAAAGGCACAAGGCCCTCCCTTAAGCGGAGCCTCTTTACAAACCGAAACTTTCGCCTCTAGGTCATGAAAAGGTCTCATCATGAGATTTTGGTTTAAAGGTCGTACAAAGAGTCATATGTGTCATTACAAAGTCCTACTTCCCAAGAGGATGTCTCTTGAGAGGTATTCCTTTTATGGAATTATACCAACTCTAGGTGAAGTCGTCACATAAACTCATAGGGTTAATGCAACCCCTTGGCTAATAGACGAACCTTCTTTCTAAGGTTTTTTTTAAAATGATTTTGCAATAATTTAAATCCCATCACAGATATAATAGCATGATAAATAATAAATAAAATAAATAAATAATTGAATAAGCAGAAAATAGAAAGTTAAATAAAAACCCAAAAAACCCTAAAACCAAAAGGGAACACTCTTAAACCTAGGGTTGAGTCCCCAGCAGAGTCGCCAGCTATTGTAGCTGGTTTTAAAATTGAGAGTCGTCGCCTTTAGTTTTTATCCTAAGAAAGGGAATATAAAGGATAACCCTAGTTTGATCAGCGATTCTAGGTTGTTAGACTCGTTCTTAGACGAAAGGAAGGCATTAGGCACCCCTCATCTACCTTGTTCACAAGGATACTAGGGTTTAGATTTTAAAGGTTTAGGGTAAGGGTTTTAATTTTTATTAGGGGAACTCACCACAATTTTAATTGTATGCCTATGTATCCTCTTAGAAGGAATCAGAGTCTCATTTGGTAGTTTGCGGTTGGTTTGTATTTTTTATGGATTACGCAGATATTTTAATTCCCTTTGTACTTACTCCGGGTTTGTGAATAGCGAAAATTTTGGACCCAGTGTGCAGTTAATTAAAATATGCTTCGTAATCCTTTTCGAAAATTAATTATTGAATTAATTTGTTATGAAAATGATTTTATTGTTGGTTAAATGTTTTTCATGTGTTAATTGTAAAAAACATTTTTATTTAAATGCATGATTAAAAATAAATTTTAATACAATAAATAAAATAATATTTTGGATGAATTCTTAGGAGAAAAGTTTATAATTTATAAAGATAATAGTTAATATAATATTATAATTTATAAAAAGAAAATATAAAATATAAAAATATTGAAGGAAATTAAATAAAAGCAAGGGGGTGTGAATATAATTGAGGTAGTAAAATAGGAGAGTGTAAATAGAAGGGGCCTAAATTCAGATATTGAATTCAGGCCCAAAAGACATGAGAGGTGCAGATTTGAGAGGCATAGTAAAATGGAGGGTACATGGAGCGTGGCTCCAAGTCCAGATTTTAGACTTGGCCCGTTTGGCCAGGGGGTGTGCTTTCTCACGTGCTAGCAAAAACAAGAAAACAATGGGGTTGTTTTAGTACTGGGCCAGGCCCAATGCAACAAAGGTTTAGGGGGGTATGCTAGGCAACGTATGAGAGAGTGCATGGTAATTACCATGGACGTGTGTCTTAAAATGTTGTATGATGATCATACAGAAATGATTGAGGGAGCATGATAACATTTATGGACTCGCGGGTATTGGATCATTAGGCCTAATATATTTTTATTTCATGACAAACAAAATGAAAT
This sequence comes from Vicia faba, assembly GCA_948472305.1. Taxonomy (NCBI): domain Eukaryota; kingdom Viridiplantae; phylum Streptophyta; class Magnoliopsida; order Fabales; family Fabaceae; genus Vicia; species Vicia faba. The sequence continues at coordinate 325,163,945 of OX451741.1, read as the reverse complement.
ATTTTCTATATTCCTCTCTCTCTCTCTCTCTCTCTGCGTTATCTTCTCTATGCCTCCTCTTACAACACAAACCCTAGACTTTCCCCAACCTAAATTGCGACGGCGCGCGCCTACCCCCTTTGTTCCACGATTCAAATCGTATCAACCCCCAAAACCCTAAATAATCATAAGAGAAATAAAAAAACGCAAGCTAAGTGGTTAATCATTTTACTCCCTTTGCCAATTCCTGAGTTCGCTTCTGATTTGTCTCTGATTCCTTTCCTCCTCGTTTTTGCAGGTACAGTGGTGATGAAGAACCAACGGCGGTGTGACAGAGAAGGTGGCAGCAGCGGAACAAAGGAGAACGAGGGTTTCGGATGTCGAAACCCTAAATTAGAATGGCGACGATGGTGGTTGTCCTTCTTCTCTCCCTCTATCAACTTTCTTCTTTCTGTAATCACATTTTTTTCCTTCTGTAATACTCTTTTTTGTGTAAATTCCCATCCTCTTTTGTTCTTAGTTCTTAGGTTTTATAGTTATATAGGGTTAGTTGATTTGGGAAAAATTTATTAGGATTCCTTACTCTGTTGATTGATTAGGAAACATTTTAATGAGATTGTAATTGTTTGGCAGATTTAGAAAATTTTGAATATGTAATTGCTTTTGATTATGTATTGATCTGTATTGATTATGTTTATGCTTTGGTTTGATTATGTTTCTGATTTTAGTTTGTTCTGTTTTTGAAAAAAATGAATGCACAATCTGATATGATTCCTCTATATTGATTTGAATAGTAACAATTTAACCTAACAACAGGCGTTATTTCCTTTAAATTTGCACAGTGCTTGTTCATGTTTTGGGCCATTCGTTTCCTGGATTTTGGACTTGGGGCATTTTTTTCGTTCTAGGTTGGATTGGGCCTGCTTTGGTTGCAGGCTTCTTATATACAAACATTTTCTTCAATTAATGAAATAATTACTAGTTTATAATACAAATGGTTTTAATAATATAAAATATTAGTATGATTAATAATAGTAATAAGATGATAATAATATTATAATTAAAACAAAAATAATTTTTCAAAACAAACCAAAAAGATAACAGAACGTGCCACATTGCTTTAATCTATTGAGCCCTTAACCAAAACGATATACTTTATGGACCTTTCCTCTTAACAACAACCTTTTTAACCAGCACACCTCCTTTATAAAAAAACACCCTTCTCGAAAAAGGATGATACCTTAATGGGCCAACAGATATCGATGGTCCATTTCTATATCAATACACTTTTTTCTATTTAAAACCCTCAAAAATAAGACCTACACAATCTGATTTATTCAATTTAGAAACCTAAATATAAAATAATGGTATGGTAAATTTGGGGTATTACACATGCATTGTGTCAGTGTTGTTGCATTAACATCATGTGTGGTATCGCATGAGTTTTGTTGATGGAATATGATGTGATGATACTTGTGATTGTTATGTGATCATGTGTGAATTTTGTGAGGAAGATGTTGTGTGAGCTATTTATGATGAATGAAGGACTAAGTATATATTATATTGATGTTGCTGAATTCTAGTTTATATTGTTGAAGTTTACTTTTATCTTATGTATTTCATAATTGATTATGATTACTCACCCCTTCTGTTTGAAGGTTGCCACCACGTGGATAATATACAGATATCCAGGAGTAGCTTGCATATGTAAGAAAAATAGCTCATTAGAGTATTAAGTAATTTACCGTTAATTTAGAGGTGTCTTGCTCTTGTATGTAACATCGGGTTAGGAACACTTCATTTGATTTTTATATTATAATTATGTCGAAGACTCGCAAGGATTTTTATTGTCGAACTAGTTTTATTTCTACTCTTTATGAGACTAAACTCCATGAGTTTGAAAGTTGAGAATGTTTAGTTGATGATTTCACTGCGATGTTTTAAATGAGTATTGAAGTTGCATAAATATCATGAATGTGTATTGTTTATGAATAATATTTTTGTAACCCGTGTTATGGAGCATGATTGGTTTATGTTTTATGACATGTGACACCCTTTTTTAGTGATTCTAAATTAATTTATTCATAAATTTTAAGTGGGATTTAGAAGGGTGTTACATTAGACAAGCAGAATATGCGAGCATCATTGGCAGTTTTATATATGTCATTGCATATGTCGTAGGATTGTTGTGTAAGTTTACTAGTAGACCAGGTAATGAGCACTAGAAATATATTGAGCGAGTTATGTGGTACATTGAAAGGACCATGAATCTCGATTTACATTATCAAAGACTTCATGTTGTACTTGAAGGATACAATGATGCGAGTTGGAATATCTTATCAGATGATTCTAAAGCAACTAGTGTGTATATATATATATATATATATATATATATATATATATATATATATATATATATATATATATATATATATATATATATATATATATATATATATATATATATATATATATATATATATATATATATATATATATATATATATATATATATATATATATATATATATATATATATATATATATTTAGTATAGCTGGAGGAGCTTTATCTTGGAAATCAAAGAAACAAGCTATCTTGGGTTAGTCCACGGCAGAGTATGGGATGATAATATTAGTGACTGCTAGTGAAGAAACAAGTTGGTTAAGATGTTTTCTAGCTGAGATCCCTTTGTGGGAAAAACCTAAGCCAACAGTGTTGATCCGCTACGATAGTACCACGACTATTGCAAAAATTGAGAACCACTATTATAATGGTAAAATACGTCAAATTAGAAGAAATCACAATATTGTTAGAGATTGTGTCTCTAAAGGAGTTGTAAGAGTTGACCATATACTCACTGATGAAAATTTAGCAGATCCTTTAACAAAAGGGTTAGCTAGAGAGAAAAGTCCAAAATACATCAGAATATAGGACTAATGTGTGTAGATAAATGAGTTTCCCATGATGATAACCCGGCCTAAATGACTGGAGATCTCAAGAAATAAGTTCAATGGGTAATAAAAATTTGTGAGTAATATGAGATGATCATGTGAGTACAAATAAGAAAAGGTTGTGTGTAGGTTTGTTGTCTGAGATAAAGTTCAAGACAATAGTGTCACTCTTGTTGAATTGGAATCCTACTTGCTAGTAAATGTTTAAGTCGTAGACACACTTCCTTATGCACAATTTTAGAAATGTTTGACATTTGTTCTGAATTTACATTTTTAAATTCAAGATGTTATTGTTGGAATTCTTGGGATGATGAAAAACTTGGAGTGGGGAGTTGGAAGAAGTTAATGATATTAAGTTGACAATAAATGAGCCCAAGTGTGAGCTAGAGTGTTTGTGGGTGAATTTGAAAAGGTTCATTGAAGTTCCACTTAGGAGAGTTAACACACTTTAGTAGGGACCATGTTTTTCTGCAATTACAACAAAACACATTTACGCAATCGAGAACAATGATCGTTTGATCAAGATCGAATAGTTCAAATTCATTTTTCATATTTTAAATTATAAATCAAAAATTAAAATTTTTATTTTGTGGACCATGAGATTTTAATCTAATGGACACCAATGACTTGAATGTGTGAATGTGTGCTTTTTCTGAATGCATGGAATCAAATTTTCTTTAGTAGTGTTTATATATTCCAAGGGGGAAATTGAGTTGGACCCCAAGAGATACTCAATTTTGTGGTTGGACGAGAACACTATCATAAAACATTATACACGTGTGGTAGCTATCGCCGTTGTCCGTCTGTTTGACCAACTCGACTCGGTCCAGTCTAATCTGATCTTGGGCTTTTATCTAATATTGTTGGTACCATTATGATTTCATATTAATTCATTTATTTAATAATTATGTGACGTTAATTGAATAATAATTATTAATTATTTAATAGTGCATTTAATTGTTAATTAATTACATTAATCTAATTTTTGACCACGCTTTGCCTTGTCTTTCACGATTTCATGATTCTTGCTGACCATGCTTCATAACGACTACTTTTTAGCCGAACCACTTCACTTTTCCCACGATTTTTTCCTCCATTCGGATAAGTTCCTCAGCTATAAATAACGACCTTTCAATCCCTTGCAATTTACTCTAGAATTCCGTATTCTGAATTCTCTCTTATCTCTCTCGACTCCGCTTCTTAAATTTTCTTTTCTATTTTCGAGTGGCTAGATTGCGCCATCACAATTGGTTTTTTTCTAGAAACTGCGAGTGATTTTAACACCATCATCAATTGGTTTTTGTACCATCTAAGAGTGTAACTCTAGAATGCTTACCTATCATGCAAGTAGTAATTATAAAGTTGTGTTATTTTATTTTAGAGGCGGCGCACTAGTTCGATTGGTTTGTATAATTTTAAATAGTACTGCGAAACGTTTTAAAGAAAATGACTTAATATGCAATTCGACCCAATAATTTTTTTCTATAGCTGATTTTCAAAACCGTGAAACAACATGTGAAGACCACGTTTTTTGTGCTGTCTTTTTCATGTCTTTTACCTTGCTGTACAGTTAAGCAAGCAGCCCATATGCCATAATAATCACAAACAAAAGCTTGTTGCTTTGAAGATGCGTGACCAGAGCAAAGGCATATTCTCTAAGAAACCACTTGGTTACTTTTCTATATTCAATTTGAAGTATCTCAATTCTTAGGATTTTGTTAACGTAAGACATATATATTACGCGGACTTGCTTAATTTGAAGAAATTTAATGTGTGCGGTGTTGATGTTAACTAGAAATAAACAAACAAAGGTTGTTAGTTTTGCTTCAACTTGTAAATATAAAAGTCAAGCTAGTTGGCCATGTTAAGAAAACAATTTTGTCGCAACTTGAACAGTGTGAAAGAAGATTCGATTGCGTCGAGCTGCATGCCAATTGTGGAAGAGAAATTAAACATGGCTGCTATTAATAAATTGTACTTATATAGGAGGACCTAAGTAGTGACATGGGACAACACATTACATTATAATAATGCTATTAAATTAAACACGTTTAAATATAATTATGATTGCAAATATTGTTAGGTTAGATATAAGAATATGATTAGGTTCACATCAACTGCGAACAAATTTTATGTTGAATATTGAAATACTGTATCCAAAATTGGAAATAGATTCTCTGCAGTCAAATGGTGAAGGTAAACAAATTCTAACCATTCATTTTAGTGATTAAATTATTATATTTTTTATTTATTTGTTAATTATTAAATATTAACCCTTCAAATATAATCAAATGGCTTAAGAATGGTGACCGTGTGACTGCAGGATTCTCCTTACTATAGGGGATCCAGGTCCATTAAATTATTATATTTTTTATTTATTTGTTAATTATTAAATATGAACCCTTCAAATATAGTCAAGTAAAAATTAATATATAATATCTCGTTAAATTCAGTTCGGTTGGTAGTGTGTAGAGATTAGATATAGAGGTGCATGTTCGAATCCACGATATTTTACTTATCAGTATTATGAAAAATATGTCTCACAATTTTTAAAAAAGGGATACTATCACGATTGATCAATCATTGTTAGTTATGTTGAATATTTGAATTAAAGATTTAATTAAACTATCATTAGTTAAACTCAACACCCACATAGTCAGAATATATACAAAAAATAAAATTGCATTTAATGAATAAAATAAAAAGGGAAAATAATTTTTAAAATGTTTTTAAAATGCAAATAAAAGGTAAAATAGAAAACTATGTTCAAAGTGTCAAAAAAATTCAAAAAGACCATGGAAAAGCCAGAAATGACTTCAAATATTTTTATAAATTATTTGGTGATTTTTTAGAGCAGAAAAGTATTTTAAACTAATTAAAATCACTCAAATAAATGAAAAAAGATCAAAAATAGTAGAATTCTAAATAAAATTCTAAAAAAAAATTCAAAAATCATAAATAAAGAAAATGATTTTGATGAATTTTTCTAGAATTTAAAAAAGCCAACAAGTATTTTTAAGCAATTAAAAACAAGTCAAAACAAGGAAAAAAATTATAAAAAAATATCAAATATGAAAATAAAATTATGAAAATATAAAAATCAGAAAGAGAATATTTGAAAATATTTTTGCGAATTTTTTCGTAATTTTTTAGTCAGAAATGAAGTTTCTATGATTTTTTGAAGTTTAAAACAATTAAATATAAAAAATCAGAAGAAAAAAAATAAAGTAAAAAATATATAGACCATTGGATGAGAATCAAAACGAGTTAGTAAGCTAATCCAGTGGATCAGACGCATTGTGCATATCATGGTCTTTAATGAATAAAATATTAGATCAATTATTAAATCAGAATTTTGAAAGAAAAAAACAAGTGGCGTGTTATCATTGGTTGAGAGATGACACGTTGGTCATCTTCAACCTCCAGCCACGCGAATTTGCAGGTCTTTCATATTGTAAAATCAGGAGCTCAAACCTATGTTATTCGCTTCGTCTCATCAAGACGAAAACAATCATACCCTCGCGAAAAATTTATTTAGAGTGTAGCTCAGCCGTTTTGCAAAAAACCAGAAGGAAAATTTTGAATAGGGATTTGAAAATTCATGGTCAAAACTAACTTCCTGTTGAAAATAAATGTTGCGACTAGTATTAGAATGATGAGAGCTTCATTACAATACCGAAGTTTGAGAGAATTGATGAAGGAATCTACCTATTGAAGTTCAAATTCAGAGGTCTGAAACTTGACTTGGCTAGCATGATTTAGAATGTTTTAGGACTTGATTCTTCTTCTGTTAGCTTCAGTAAAGTTCAAAGATGAAGAATTGACAAAGAAAATGGATTGAGGAAGGCTGTAAAACTGAATTCGAAGTTGCAGAAAAGTGGGTTGAGGAGAGAGTTTGGCAGGGTGATTCTGGTTGTTCAAGCTTGAGAAAATGAGTGAGGTATAACCCTCTATTTATAGGGAAGCAAGTGAGATGCTCAAACGTGTGGAATGATGAAGTTTTGAGGGAAATCGTGTGAACCTGAAGCATGAGAAGTGTGTGACTTGTTTAGCATCAAAACTCAATCAAACCTTGTGTTTCAAGGCTCTAATCCACTTTAGAAAGTTGGTTAAACACGTTTAGATCAAAAAAACATGCTAATTTGATGTTTAGAAGCCACATTATCGATCTCACATTCTGACTTTGGAGAAAACTTCAGTTTCAAAGTACCATTTTTAAATCAACAGTGTGCACGATTTAGGGAACCTTAGGACTTGATTCTTGATGCATTAGAAATATGAGGTCACAAACTTTGCAATGTGCAAAGAATGGAATCAAATGGATGCTTGAGCTAAAGGGTTTGATGAGTCAAAGTTGAGAAAAAAATGTTGACTTTTATACGTAGAAAAATTCTAAGTTTTTTCTTCAAAAGTGACTTATAATGTTTTGAGCTCAAACAAGGTCTTCCTCCAAAAATTTTCTTTGATCAATGATGCCAGCTTGAAGTAGACTTTCCAAAGAGCATTGCGAAACTTGAATCACTCAAAAATACCAAGTATTGAAAAAGTTATGGTCTTGTAAAAATGGTGAAAATTTATGGGATGACCTATAATCATTTGCATCTTTAGGGCATCTTCCATCCATTTTCAAACTTTGCATATAAAAGAAGAGTTGAAGTTCACATCCTTAAGATTATTATGGAAAAAGAATGGGTTCAAGAAGATAAAAACTGACCAAGTTATGATCTTTTGAAGCCACATAAGGGAATTTGATGGTCTATCTAGAGGACTTGTAATCTTTCTTCATTATTAAGCATCTTCCACATAAAATCTTCTTGAAACTTTTGAAGTGATTTGTTGATAACCCTTTAAATATAAGCATATCTTTGGAATCACTCAAAAATCTCAAAAGATAAACAAGATGTATCCCTTAGAAGTTCAAAACCCTAGCTCCTAGAGCAATATAATGCCTTGGAAACCCTTTTAAATTTTGACAAACTTTCTTGCACAAATACTTTTGTCATGTGAATAGAAGTTGTTGAGGATGATAATGAGAAACCATAGCAATCATAACCACTTACAAATATTAAGAATTGATGGAATTATGCACTTATGATCAAGAAATCAAGAAATTGTCCAATTAGGTCAAACATCTTCAATCAACTCTTGCATCCTTTGAATTTCTTTGACAAATTGAGGCACGATTAATCATAGTAGACCTTGTCATGATATTACTTCAAGGCATCTTCAATGATGAAGCTTGACTCTCAATGACGCTTTGTTGAAGAATGTATGGAAATAAACTCATGAACCTATAGATCAACTTAATGAAATGTGTTATGCTTTCACCTATAGCATCATTAATTAGAGAAAATATTCATTGTATTTATTAGTTAAGAGTTAATCAAAATAAAACATATATGATCACAAAATACAAGTCAAGGTGTTTGGTGATTCCCCATGAGAAAACCTAAAGATAAGGAGAAGAACTAAATTCTAGTGTGATCTTGTTGTTATTGAGTTGATATGAGATGATAGAGGAATCTTAGGGATAAAAATTGACGTACAACAATAACCAATCACTTGCGCAAGACGACAGTGGTATTGTGGCACACAGTAAATTAGCAAAAAAAAATTTCTTAGAATAGATGGAGATAAATACTAAATAATTATATTGTTGTTTTTTTTTTTGCTTCTGTATTGTGGCATTGCATTATGTTTGTATAAGGACATGTATTGTAGCAACAAATTTAGTTGAATATTTATTTTTTACATAAAAAATGGTTAAATATGTTTTTGGTCTCTGTAAATATCTCAAATTTCAGTTTAGTCCCTATTAAAAAAATTACATATTTTGGTTCCTACAAAAATTTTATTCATACAGTTTTAGTCCCTGTTATTTTCTAAAATGTTAAAAACTGTTTAATTACTCTTAAACTTTTAAATTTTTTGAATAATTTTTTTCATATGTGCTTAGAATACTATAAAATGTTTCTCTACCAAATTTTAGAATTTTTTAAAATGAGATGAATTGAATATGAATTTTTTAAAATTTTATATGTTATTGATGAAAATAATGGAAATCTCGATTTAAAAATCAAATTTTGAGTTCACTTTTTTCTTTTGAGAAAATTTTTATAACATTCTAAACATGTCTGCAAAATAATCATTCAAAAATAAACATCAGTTTAACAGCGGGAACTAAAACTACTTGCATAATAATTTTATAAGGACTAAAATATGTCATGTTTTTTTTAGAGACTAAAATTAAAATTGATAATTTATAAAAAAAGATTAACCCTAAAAAAAATTAGTAACAAACAAGTGTTTTTGCATTTTTTTGTTATTAATGCAATATGTCTTTTTTACTTTTAGAAGAAGGAAAGATGTAAAACATATATATTTTTCTTTTAGAAAAAGGAAAAAATAACAAAATTTTAATATTATAGTCTTGATCGAAAAGTAAAGAATTATTTTTTAAAAATTTGATTTCTAATGATCTCCATGGGTATATGTGGAAATGGGAATGAAGAAAAATATTTGACTGTGGTGGAAATTATGGATGAGGACGAAGAAAATTTTGAGGGAGAGAACGGATATCGGGAAAACATCTTTCAAACATTATCTATCCTATTGATATCCCTAGTAAGATATTCACCTTTAAAAGATAAATTCTATTGCTAAACTACTAGACCAAAAAATAATAATTTTTAAATATTTAATATTAATATTCATAATATATATTATTTAATTAAAAAATGCGAATAATTTATCTATTAAATATAAACAATGATATTTTAATAAAGTTTTCAAGGATATTAAATTTTAAGTTCAATTAAAAAATTATTTGTTTTATAAAATATCTTATTCACACTTTTTCTGTGTTAAAAAAATTATTTATTTATAATTAGGGATGAAAATAGATTAGGTTAGACTAGACTTTATAAAGTATGATGAGTCTGATTTATGATAAATTCAAAAGGTCTAAGTCAGATCTGTGACATATTATAAGTTCTTTTTTTGAGTCTGACCTGACTTTTTTAAAAGTCTGACATGATCTAAAAACCTATCTCATTAATGTTTTCAATTAATTCATATTAAATAAGAAATCTTATAAGTTAGTATATATAGTTCGACCTATTTAGTCTTTGTTCTAATATATATATATATATATATATATATATATATATATATATATATATATATATATATATATATATATATATATATATATATATATATTAGGGTGTTTGCAGTTCGGTTTGAATCAATTTTAAGATAAAAAAATCATCTAATTCAAAGATAAATTTACTTTCGGTTTGCTCGATTTTGGATGATATATTAAAAAAATCCAATTCGATCTAATCTAATTTTATACGATTTAAACTATATATATATATATATATATATATATATATATATATATATATATATATATATATATATATATATATATATTAGGGTGTTTGCGGTTCGGTTTGGATCGATTTTAAGATAAAAAAATCATCTGATTCAAAGATAAATTTACTTGCGGTTTAATTCGATTTTGAATGACATATTAAATAAATCCAATCCGATTTAATCCAATTTTATACGATTTAATATGAATTGGTTTTTGGATATCCAAATTACATATTATATTTTTTATTAATATTATAAAACTACTAATAAATCATAGATTTGATATAATATATAACATATAGTATATCAAAAGTTAATATTACAAAATGAGACTGGTTGATTATGATTGAAACAATAAAAATAAATAAATTATACCAAACTAATAACTATTATTAAAAAAATTATTATTATCTAATAATAAATTTACGTAAAATACCATACAAATAAAAGTAAATAAGTATAAAAATATATGTATGCGGTTTGGTTTGATTTGGATCGGTTTTGAAAAATTGATCTGAAATTCGATCGGTTTTCACAAATAACATCCGAACACATCCAATAAATTTCGATTTTTTACGATTTTCGATATTTTAGATCGATTTTCAATTTTTTATTTAGATTGATTTGGATTTGAACACTCCTAATATATATATATATATATATATATATATATATATATATATATATATATATATATATATATATATATATATATATATATATATATATATATATATATATATATATATATATATATATATATATATATATATATATATATATATATATATATATATATATATATATATATATATATATATATATATATATATATATATATATATATATATATATATATATATATATATATATATATAACTCTGCACTTAAATTTTCTTCAATGACAATCTAAAATCTATTAGTTACTTTTTACCTACAATATAAACTACAATTTTTTTTTTATCATTATACATTTACTTATTAATTTTCAATATATTTAATTATCTAATTAATTATAACTAATAAATAATTTTTAATAAATAAGATAAATTTTATTATTAAAATTAGCATAATTAATGTTTATTTAAAAAATAGAAGCTTAAATAACATTTTTATGATACAGTTTACAAAGGACTAATTAACTTTAAAGAATCTGTAGTTATCACAAATATTTGATTTTTTGCATCATACAGATTTTTAAGCTGTTATTCTGGAAATGCTTTTGGTCAGAAAAGACTTAATAGGATAAAGATGATATCTTTACGTGTTGTTTTCAATTGGGTTGATTTTTAATACAATTAGAAAATAATACTACTTTTTCTTATATACTAAAATTCGGTTAATTATTAATATATTTTTGATAAAATTAGTTTGAAATTTTATATTTACTATAAAATAAATTAATTTTAAAATAATATTTTATGAAATAATTATACAATAAACACACATTTAATCAAATCTATTACTATATAAAAGTATGTGTTTATATTTGTTAATTATAAGAGTTTATAAATATACACGGACAGTGTGAAATATATTAGTCTATTATATTATGTAATTTAAAAATTTTATTATGATTCGCCAAGATATATAATTGTCATTGAAATTAATTTATACAGTTGATGTATTATGATTTTTCTCTAATTATAAATAAATAAATAAATAAATAAATAACCTACCCAACTTGTTGCCCTTATGGTCCCATTTCAATCTCCCAAAAACCATAACATGTGGTGTCCTTGGACGGTACAATTCTTTCTTTTTTGAAAACAATAAAAGCGATCTCAATTTCACAGATCTTAGATGCGGCAATCATTTTTCTCTCCTGCTACGCGACGTCGTTTCAGCACTACATCAAATTATTAAAAGTATCAACATGTGTGTCTTTTCCAATACATTTTGAAGAAAAATAAGCTTAAATAATAACTACTTTTAAGGTAGCTTAAATAACCATTATGATATAAAAAGTTGCACGTGAAAATATTATAAATTGTCGTGGCTAGGTTACAAAATTAAGGCCGTAATTAATAATAAATAGGCGGGGTATCTTATCTTATCACCAACTATCTAGTACAAAGCAAAATCCAATTTTCCTTTCTCAAATAAGTGGTCCATGACAAGAGTGCTTGCTTATCGTTATATGGACCCACAACGTACAAGCGTTTCTGCATGTTTTATCAGCAGGAGCCTGATGAAACACAACAGGTACAATGCATGGCTGTCTTTCAGTCTTTCACGGTCCAAACATGTTTATATGACACCTGTTTTTGTCATCTTCTTATAGATAAATGATTTGAAATTCAACGTATCATTACTATTCTTGATTATCTATCAACAAGGTGGATCATTATGGCAATTTATCAATGTATATGCAACCATTCCCTTTTAACAAAACACCTCACAAAATAATCTCTCCGTGAAAGATAAGATTGGTATTGAAAGATGAGGAAATCTTAAGATAAAGGAGTATCTTGACTTGACTGTTAAAATGACATGATTTATTTCTTAATGGAAATTTTAAACATCCATGGGAAGACACATTAGGTGGCCCTATGGTTATTCGGAGCCTCCACTGATCATTAGATTTATGACTTATCACCTTCATCGAAAGAAGAAAAATATGAACTCAGTATAATTTATAGTAAGGAGATTCAACGATAGATTTTTTAAGGTTGGAATTGTGATATTTGAATTTCAAGTTTTTTCAAGAAAAACTATAGATTTTTAAAAATATTTATATTAGAAGAAGATATAAATAGAGATTAAACATACGAAAAGATAAATGATTAAATAAAAAGATAGGATAAGAAATATCATATTAGAGAATATTTTACTTCAAACTTAAATTATAAAACTATTCAAGTTCTAAAGAGTTATTTCGTGAGATTTATACTAAATACAACTTTCAAATTATACAAATATAGTTGTAAATACAACTTTCAAATTTATACAAATATATTCCAACAATCTTAAATAATTTGAGCTTTTGTATAAGATCAATCTAACAAGCTTAAACTACATATTAGCTCAAAAACCTTTTAAAAACAATTTGAGCTTTTACAAAGGTCTTTCCAACAACCTTCAATCAATTTTTTTTATATGTTTACCTTGATGCCTTCAATTCTATTACAAGATCTCAAGAGAATTAAACTCTTAAATAAACAAATTTAATACAACAGTATAATAAAACAGCTCTCATATGAAGTCTTTCACTCTCTCATCACTAAGACAACTAAAAATAAATAAAACTTATAAAAATAAATATAAAAATGAGTAAGATATGAGAGTAAATAATTTAGAGCATTGGTGTGATGATAAGTGAGGAAAACACTATTTTATATAGGGGAAAAATTGCTTAAAAAAAGAAACACTACATGGATCTTGTCACTTCCTAATCGTTTATAACATCAAGATAATCAATTAGGTTAACAAAAAAAAGGAATCAAAGATTTTAAAAGTCATAAGTGATCATGGAGGAGAATTTGAAAATAAGCCATTTGAAATCCTTTAAGAAATACATGGAATTCTCCATGAGTTCTCTTAACCTAGAACTCTACAATAAAATGAAGTTGTAGAGAGAAAGAATAGATCTTTACAAGAAATGGATAGAACCATGATTCATGAAATAATTTACCTAAGTACTTGTGGGCAGCAGCTGTAAACACAACATGTTATGTTCATAACATAATCTATATTAGACATATTCTTAACAAAACTTCATATGAGCTTTTCAAAAGAAGAAAATCAAGTATTTCTTTTTTTTCATCAGTTTGGATGTATATGTTACATCTTAAACAACAAAGTCTATCTAAAAAAAATGATTTCAAAGCTTAAAGGTATCTTCTTGGGATACTATGAACGCTCAAAGACATATTGAGTGTACAACTCTAAAACCAAAATGATTGAAGAGTCAATACACATCAAATTTGATGATAAAAACCTGACAATGAAATGGCAGAGCTAGGTGAAAGTTTTTTGGAAATTTATGTATCTGAAGACATTTCAGAAGGTGGTGATTCAGAAGCTACCAATCCTTCATAAGCTGGTGGTGCAGAAGCTGACCCAACTTCTGAAGCTCATCTAGATGAAGAAACGTATGAAAAAGCTCGGGATGGCTCACAAGAAGAAACGCAATTCAAGAAAACCTTTAAGTACAAGTCTTCACAACCAGAAGAGTTGATCATTGGAAATAAAGATAGTTCTCTACAGACAAGATCTGCATTCAAAGAAGAACACCAATGCAAGGACTCATCTCTTTGATTGAACCTAATTTTGTTGATGAAGAAGCACTATCTGATGATGGTTGGGCTTTGGCTATGCAAGAAGAGTTAAATCAATTTCAAAGGTGAAATTCTGGCTGCAGATACTCAATGTCACGTTCAATGTTATGACACCGTATCTGACTTTCTATAAGACAGTAAATACAAAAACAGTAAAGAACACAGTCAATTGTTTACCCAGTTCAGTGTGCAACAACACCTACTCTGGGGGCTACCAAGCCAGGGAAGAAATCCACTATAAGAGATATTAATTCAGGAATAAACCAACCAGTTTATCTCCTTCACTTAAGACCTACCCAATGCAACTTCAATCTAAGTACAACTTAAACCTGAGTTCCTACTCACTCCCCCTCAATCACAGCAGTGATACTTAAAACAATTGACTAATGATTTAATGAAGACACTCTTCAAAACATACACTTGATTATGCTTCACAGCTTTTTAATCAAGCAACACAAACGCTCTTGCTTCACAGCTTTGAGTGATACATAAACCTAACTTGACTTTGCTTCAAAGCTTTAGTCAAGAGACACAAAACACTCTTGCTTCAAAGCTTTGAGTGATACAAAACCCTTACAATTAAAACCTATTCCAAGTCACTTATCACAATGATACTTGCTTGGATTACAATAGTTAATACTATACAGCTCCTAAATGATCTTCTGTCAAAAAGGATATTTTCCAAACAGCAGCTTTGTTGAATATATAGCAGCTGCTTCTTCAGTTAGGGTTTCCACAAAAAGCTAGGGTTAATTCCGTTTGACCTTAAGACTTGGTCACAAGACTTTATCAACCAGGTTAGGGTTGAGCTAGGTTAAACCCAAAGTCCACGAGAGATTCTGTTCTGGAAAGACTGAGTCATCTTCCTGAAAAATCTCAGAATTAACCAAACTGCATAACTGTTAGATCAGAACAGGATGTCTTAACATTTGTTATGACATCTGAATTCATGTTTACTGATTTTGGTAAATGTGATCATTTTGCAAAATGCTCATATACACACTCATAAACATCAGTACCTGTATGCCACTATTTTTCTGCAAAGGTACCTAATAAACCAGTACCTAATAAATCAGAATGTTATGACATTAGTCATGACATTCACACACCTGGTTTTACCAAAAATGCATGCCAATAACTAAACACCTACAAACTCCCCCTTTGGCAGATTTTTGGCTAAAGCCCCTAAGCAATCAGAGATAGCAGCAGAATAAATGTGACTGCAGAAAAATATAGTGTTTATCAAGTAATTAGCCACAGAATATCTCCCCCTCTTTAGCCACAAATGGGCCAAAGATACATGTTCTTAAAAGTTATACAGTCATCCCAAACAAAGTAGTAAAAACAACAACTAAAGTCTGAACACACTTGCAAACTCCACCAGCATCAACTCCACCAACCTTTAAGCATTGTCATCAGACTCAGAAGGTTCGGGCTTCTTCCTTTTCTTGTGAGCAATATCAGCATTCTTCTTTTTGTCTGATGTCTCAACATCCTTAGAGACATCTGGATTTGTTTCAGCATTTGAACTTTCTTGATTCAAAGGAACAGAAATGCCAGGAACTAAGTGGTTCTCATTCAGAATTCTTGTAACAATTTTAGCTATTGCTTGACGTACATAGGCTGACCCTTCCCTATTTGAAATTTCAGAGGGAACAGAAGAAGAAGGATGAGAGGGATTACCAGAGGCAGTAGCTTGGGACCTTCCTGCATGCCTTGTTCTCAGCTCTTTGACCTTGGTGGGGTTAGTTTCCACTTCTCTAAGAGGAGCAATCTCCAGGACTTCAGAATCCAAGCAAGATGAGATTTCCCTAGAATCTTGATCAGAGGAAGAGGATGAAATAGTCGTATTGGATGATGATGGTGTTTGAGACATTTTGATAGTCTTAGAAGACCAATAGCAACTGGAGAGAAAATTCTGATTGAGAGACTGGGTTTTGATGCGGAGACGAGAGGGGAAGGAGGAAAAAGAGTGTCTATTCAACTTCTTAAAAAATTTGAAGGAAATGGGAAAAATATAAGTTTAACCTAATCAGAACAGACTTAACAAGCATAACTCCTTCAACCCTTGTTTTAAGCAAAATTAATTGCTACAATTCCTCATGTTGGCAAATACCCAACTTACCCCTCAAGTTTTCAAATTGATTTGCATCAAGTGCCTTGGTAAAAATGTCAGCCAGCTGTAGCTCAGTGGCAACATGTTCCAGTTTAATTGTCTTCTCTTCTACAAGGTCTCTGATAAAGTGATGTCTTATGTCAATATGTTTGGTCCTACTATGCTGAATGGGATTCTTGGAAATGTTGATTGTACTCAGATTGTCACAGTACAATGTCATAACATCTTGTGTGACATTATACTCAGTAAGCATCTGTTTCATCCAGATCATTTGAGAACAACTACTACCAGCTGCAATGTATTCAGCTTCAACAATAGAGAGAGACACACAATTCTGTTTCTTGTTGAACCAGGAAACCAGATTATTTCCCAAGAAGAAACATCCTCCAGAGGTGCTTTTTCTTTCATCAGCACTACCAGCCCAATCAGCATCACAATAACCAGTCAGAGTTGGTTCACAGCCATGAGAATATAGCAAACCATAGTTGTAAGTTCCACTCACATACTTCAAAATTCTCTTCACTTGGTTGATATGACTGACTTTAGGATCAGCTTGGTATCTTGCATAAACTCCAACTGCAAAAGCAATGTCAGGTCTGCTGGCTGTTAAGTACAACAAACTTCCTATCATGCTTCTGTACAGACTTTGATCCACCTTAACCCCACTTGAATCTTTGGAAAGCTTTAAATGAGTAGGAGCAGGAGTCCTTTTGTGACTGGAATTCTCCATACCAAACTTCTTTACAATGTTCTTTGTATACTTGCTTTGAGATAAAAAGATTGAGTCCTCCATCTGTGAGACTTGCAGTCCAAGAAAATAAGTCAGTTCTCCCATGAGACTCATTTCGAATTCAGCCTGCATCTGGTCAGCAAAATGTTTAACCATAGGTTCTGACATTCCTCCAAACACTATGTCATCAACATATATTTGGGCTACCATCAACTTCCCTCCTTCAGTTTTGACAAAGAGGGTTTTGTCCAAGCCTCCTTTTCTGTATCCTTTGTCTGAGAGAAATTTTGTTAACCTGTCATACCATGCTCTAGGAGCTTGTTTCAGGCCATATAGAGCTTTTCTCAATTTGTAGACATGATCAGGGTGGTTTGGATCCACAAAGCCTTTAGGCTGTTCCACATAAGCTTCCTCATTTAAGTACCCATTTAGAAAGGCACTTTTCACATCCATCTGAAATAACTTGAACTTCAGAAGACAAGCAATTGACAATAGGAGTCTGATTGATTCCAGCCTGGCTACAGGTGCAAAGGTTTCATCAAAATCAACCCCTTCAACCTGAGTGTATCCTTGAGCAACAAGTCGTGCCTTATTCCTGGTGACAACTCCTTCAGCATCTGATTTGTTCTTGAAAATCCATTTTGTGCCAATGATGTTAGTTCCTTCAGGTCTAGGAACTAGTTCCCAAACTTCATGTTGCTTGAATTGGTTCAATTCATCTTGCATTGCTCCAATCCAGTATTCATCAGTTAAAGCTTCCTTGACATTTCTTGGTTTAATTTTAGACACAAAACAAGAGTTTGAGATGATTTATCTAGATCTTGTAATGACTCCACTGTTGGGATCTCCTATGATGAGCTCTTTTGGATGATCCTTCTGAATTCTGATGGAAGGGATCTTGCTAGCTTCCTTTGATTCAGATTCTGCTGTGGTGGTGTTGGGTAGATCATTCTGTTGAGTTGAAGTATCAAAGAATGTCTCAACATTACAAGGGACATCTGTTTCCTCATGATAATCATCAATTATGACATTTATTGATTCCATCATGGCTTTGGTCCTGGAATTGAATACCCTATAAGCTCTACTGTTTGAGGAGTATCCTAGAAATATGCCTTCATCACTTTTAGGGTCCAGTTTTCTTCTTTGTTCACGATCTGCCAGAATATAGAATTTGCTACCAAACACATGGAAGTACTTCACAGTTGGTTTTCTTCCTTTCCAGAGTTCATATATGGTGGATGAGGTTCCCTTTCTCAAGGTGACCCTGTTATGGACATAGCAGGCTGTATTCATAGCTTCAGCCCAAAAATACATAGGAAGTCTTTTGGCATGTATCATTGCTCTGGCAGATTCCTGTATGGTCCTGTTTTTTCTTTCCACAACTCCATTTTGCTGAGGAGTTATAGGAGAAGAAAATTCATGACTAATTCCTTCTGAGGAACAGAATTCATCAAACTTGCTGTTTTCAAATTCCTTGTCGTGATCACTTCTGATTCTGACAATACACCCTTCTTTTTCTCTTTGAATTCTTTTGCACAATTCTTTAAAAACTTCAAATACATCAGATTTTTCCCTAATGAAGTTAATCCAGGTGAATCTGGAAAAATCATCCACAACAACATAGGCATATCTTTTTCCACCAAGACTCTCCATTCATCAATTTGCAGTCTTGGAATCCCTCTGACTGCCTCCATGGAGATAATCCTTTTCATTCCTCTTAGATGAAGATGGCCAAGTTTCTGGTGCCACAATTTCACCTCTTTTTCTTCTTTAGCAATGGAACACACAGTGGAGAAATTAGTGTTCTCAGGCTCCCACAAGTAACAGTTGTCTTTAGATCTGACTCCTTTCATTACAACTTCTTGTTTTTCATTAATTACAAGACATTCAGATTTTGAGAAATTGACCTTGAATCCTAGATCACACAATTGACTGATACTAATGAGATTAACAGTCAGGCCTTTTACCAGTAGTACTTTATTCAGGTTTGGAACTCCAGGGCAGTCCAAATTACCAACTCCTTTGATTTCACCTTTAGCACCATCTCCAAAGGTCACAAAACTAGTGGTGTGAGGTTTAACATTATTGAGGAGGTTCTTGATTCCCGTCATGTGCCTAGAACACCCACTGTCAAAGTACCAGTCTACCTTTGCAGAGACCCTCAGGGAAGTGTGGGCTATCAGGGCAGTAGCCTTTTTCTTCCATTTAGGAGTATGTGGTACCTTTTTAGACTTAGGTTTGACACCTGAGTTCTGATTAGGGTATCCATGCAATCTGAAGCAGAAAGGCTTTATATGGCCATACCTCCCACAATGATGACATCTCCATCTTTGGTACCTTTTCTTCATATGTATCTGTTCCTGATGTTGAGAGTTATGTTGAGACATTTGCTTTGACATTTGTTTATTAGACCTGATCTTCTTGTCTGCACCTGATTTCTTTGCTGCCACAAATCCTAGACCAGACTTGTTTCCCACAGTTTGTCCAACCTGAAGGATTTCTTCCAATTTGTCTGTTCCATTTGTCAGCATCTTGACAGATTTGGTCATCTGGTTTAGTTTTGAGTTCATCATTTGAACTTCCCCTTCTAGATGACTTATAGTTTCAAGGTCTGCCCTTTTTTCAGCCTCCAGCTTTATGATGAGTTTTGATTGTTTCTCATTTTGCACACAGACTTCAGTACTTCTGATACACAATTTCTTGTAAGTATCATCCAGTTCTTCAAATGTTACTTCCTCATCACTAGTGTCACTTTCAGAGGTACAAACACCAGTTAGTGCAGTAACTAGTTTGGCAGATTCTTCTTCAGAATTACTTTCTGAATCACAGTCAGACCAGGTAACAGTCATTCCTTTCTTTTGTTTCTTAAGAAAGGTAGGACATTCAGCTCGAATATGCCCATATCCTTCACAACCATGGCATTGAATTCCTCTGCCTTGATTTCCCTTCTCTTCTGACCTTGGTCTTCTGCTGGAACTGTCAATGTCAGAGGGAATGTTATGAACATTAGACCTTGACTTTGGATCTATTCTTTTGATGAGTTTGTTGAATTGTCTTCCAAGCATGGCTATAGCTTCTGAAATATTTTCTTCTTCATCCTCCTTGTTTTCATCTTCAGTGTTGGATACAAGTGTTATGCTCTTGTTCTTCTTGTCAACATTTTCAGTGATCCCCATCTCAAAAGTCTGAAGAGACCAAATGAGTTCATCCACTTTCAACTTGCTGATGTCATGGGCTTCCTCTATGGCAGTTACCTTCATTGCAAATCTTTTAGGCAAGGATCTAAGAATCTTTCTCACCAATTTTTCTTCTGACATCTTTTCTCCCAATGCTCCTGAGGTGTTGGCAATTTCCAAGATGTTCATGTGAAACTCATGAATGGTTTCATCTTCCATCATTTTTAGATTCTCAAACTTGGTAGTCAACATCTGAAGCCTTGACATTTTTACTTTGGAAGTGCCCTCATGGGTAGTTTTGAGAGTGTCCCAAACTTCCTTGGCCAGTTCATATTGATGTACTAGTCTGAATATGTTTCTATCAATTCCATTGAACAAGGCATTTAAAGCTTTGGAATTACCCAGGGCTAACTCATCTTCTTATTTGCTCCATTCTTCCTCAGGCTTCAAACTGATTGTCCCATCTTTCTCAGTTATGGTGGGATGGTTCCATCCTTTGTCAGCAGCTCTCCAGGCCTTTTTGTCCAATGATTTTAAGAAGGAAATCATACGAGGTTTCCAGTAGTCATAATTTGATCCATCTAGAATGGGTGGTCTGTTTCCAAAAACTCCTTCTTTGTCCATAGTGCCAGAAAGTGATATCCCTAGATCTCACCCAGTAATACAGGCAGGGTGCCTGCTCTGATACCAATTGAAATTCTGGCTGCAGATACTCAATGTCACGTTCAATGTTATGACACCATATATGACTTTCTATAAGACAGTAAATACAAAAACAGTAAAGAACACAGTCAATTGTTTACCCAGTTCAGTGTGCAACAACACCTACTCTGGGGACTACCAAGCCAGGGAGGAAATCCACTATAAGAGATATTAATACAGGAATAAACCAACCAGTTTATCTCCTTCACTTAAGACCTACCCAATGCAACTTCAATCTAAGTACAACTTAAACCTGAGTTCCTACTCACTCCCCCTCAATCACAGCAGTGATACTTAAAACAATTGACTAATGATTTAATGAAGACACTCTTCAAAACATACACTTGATTATGCTTCACAGCTTTTTAATCAAGCAACACAAACACTCTTGCTTCACAGCTTTGAGTGATACATAAACCTAACTTGACTTTGCTTCAAAGCTTTAGTCAAGAGACACAAAACACTCTTGCTTCAAAGCTTTGAGTGATACTGTTGTACCCCAAAATTTTCCCTCCCATATTCAACAAAGATTTGTCAAGTCAAGGTCACAAAATTCCCCAAGGGTTATGCAATTCAACTGTCTCCTATACAGTCAAAACTAGGGTTTGTGTTCTGATCAAAGAAAGGAACTTTACAATGGCCCAATCAAGTCTCATATGCTTACAAAGATGTTCAAGTATCCTCATATCAAGTTTCAAGGCATTCAGCTCAAAATTGCACAGTCAAAACCCTAGATTGCACTACAGTCAACTGTAGGGGCAAAATGGTCATTTGACAGTCAAAAGTTCAAATTTTTGGTCAACATATCATTTTGAAGCCACAAACATCATTTGATCAATGCTTGATCATGATTCTCAAAATTTGGCTCAGAAGTCATCAAAGATGCAAAAGTTGCTATATTTGGACAGCTGAAAAAGTCAACTGAAATTGACTAGGGCATAACTTTCACATGGATTATCAGAAAAATTCCATCCAAAGCTCATTTTTAAGAGAAAGGCATTTCCTACAATTCATCTTCATATTTCAAGTCCAAGAAATGCTCTCACAAAAAGTTATCAATTTCAACATTATAGGTCATTTTCAAAAGTCAACAAAAAGGGACTTTAAGTCAAAGACCATAACTTGATATTGGTAAATCAAAATGACATGGGACCAAAGGCATTGGTTAAAGGACTCAAAGACCTTTCCAAAATGTCCAAGAACATGTGCAAAGCTTAAAAATTGACCAAGTTATGCCTTGTGGAAGTTGGGAAATTTTTGGGAATTTTGAAAAGTCAACAATGGTTCAAATGACCTAAAAATGCAAATGGGCCCATTTTTCTTCCAAGTTTCTTCATGCCAAGCCTATGCACGACCATTAGGCCCAAAGGGAAGTATTTTCATATTTTTTAATTATTTATTTGAATTTATATTAATATTAATTCATTTAAATTATTTTAATACATGAAAAATATAAACCTAACCTAAAAAAATCTTTTTATGCATGATTTGGCTTCTATAATTCGTGCACATGTTAATAGGGAAAGATTTGGTGCTAATTGATCAGATTTGATACAAAATACATGAGAAAAAGATTGGAAAAGATCCTTAACAAATCAAATACTCAAAACAATTATTGCCTTGGATTTGATCCAATTTTCTTAACCTAATTGCTTCCTTACATAACCTAGATCATGACCCTAAGCCAAGGAGACTGCAAGCTGCGCTCAGAAACCACATACAAACTTGAAAAAAAACTCCAAGAAAGCCAATACTGAAAACTAGTTTTTAGGTCGATTCAGGTCCCAATTCCTTTTTCAATAGCTTGCCAAGGTTGTCCTGATCAGATTCCAATCAAAAACTTTCTCTCAAACGCCAAGAATTGGTATTAGGAACTCAAACTGTGTCATAAAAATTTCCAAATCGCATATCATAATTTACGCATCATTGTGCATTTTTATTCATGAATTCTTGTTCAATGTGAAGTTTGCAAGCTAACCATAACTTTTGATTGAAGTTTCGTGCGCTCTTGGCCAAGTTACCATGTTTGTTCTTTAGGGTTTTCAGAAGGAAAAATTAGGGCTTTCACCATAAAGCAAAATTGGCCCTCAAGACCATGACGGTTACATTCAGCGAGCCTGGACGAATCAGAAGCATATCTCGCGATGAATTTATATATGCTATAGCGCTAGTCGCTATTTTTCCATAGCTTGCCTAATGCTACGCTTCAAAAACCGTTGCCAATATGTTTTGTGTTTCAGGAAAACGAAGAAGACGGTCTCGTGTCCATCAGCTATTGGCCACTTTGAATCTCGCGCGTTTTTCATCCACTAACACTATGTTTTATTTATTATGTTTATGCGTTATTATATGTTAAATTGAAAGCGCTTGGTTCAGTGGTTAAGCGTTTGTGCTGGCAACATTAAAGACCTGGGTTCAAGTCCCAGGTCTGGCAATTTCCATAATATTTTTCAATACTCATTCCTATGCAGGCACGCTCTCAAGGACCACCATACGTCCTCCTCATCTATTGTCCACGCGTCCCAGGAGATCTAATCAAGGGTTCAGATTGAAGACATACCATGGATGTAAGTCAACGTGTCACACATAATCCAAAAGGTCAATGGATCCCAACGTTAATGGGCCAGAAATTCCAGGCCTGAACCTCACATTTGGGTCTATACCCCCCTGGTTTGCTTTTCTTTTCATATTTCATTCTTTTTAATTATTATATTATCTATTTTTATTTGTTTTAATTAATTGATTATTTTTCTACAAAATATAAAAATATCACAAAAATTCAGAAAAGACAAAAAAAATAGTATTTATTTTATTATAATTATTTTCTTGTAAATAAATTAATACGTATTGAATTTAGTTTAATTAGGATGTTTTTGCAATTTTAATTCTTTTTTAATAAAATCCAAAAAAAATGTAGAATTAGGTTAATTGATAATTTTTATATCTTTTTAATTTTTCCTTTTTCTCATAATATTATTTATTTATTATTTTATTTTTATAATTAAATGTACATGAATAAAAATTAGGGTTTAATTTAGGTTTTAATTTAATTCTTTCATAATAAATAAAGAAAACATTAGAATTAGGGTTTGGACATTTTACTTTAATTATAATTAATCTTTTTTTTTCTTATTTAATCTAAAAAATACAAAAATACCAAAAAAACATTTAATCTTTAATTTTAATTCTCATTAACTTTTAATATTTTGCAAAAGGGTCCAACGCCCGTCGCTTTAATTATTTTGTTTCGCGCATTTTACTTTATTGCTTACTATAATTTTGTACCTCTCCCAAAGCATTGTAATTTAAATTTCTCGCACTTTTATTCGCTTTATTTATTTTCCGCTAAATCGGGTCCGGTTTAATTTTGGCGATGTGGACCCGCGCCGTTTGTAATAGTTGTAGATTTATTTTCCGCAAACTTTATAACTGTTAAAAAGCATGCAAGAATGAATGGCCTTAATTAAAATCAAGCGTAGAACACCTATGACATGACAAGACAAAAATAATTGAAACATGACACACAATTCGCACACACCACCCCTAGGGTACGCCTCACTGTTGCCTTTCGAAAGGTGGTCGTCGAGTAGAGGACGTCTTAGTAAGTCCTCATGATCCGGGAACCTGGCATGAGGGTAGCTTCTAAGGTGTCTTCCTATTGCTCTGGTGATCACCACGTCCCTAAACTCGAATTGACCCGAACACCTCCAACGGTGGTGCTACCTACCTCTCAATGGTGGGATGGCACTACTTTAAAGGACTCTTACACAGACGAATTCCTTAGGGTAGGTAGGTTCTCAAGGATACTTGCTCTAATCTTAAAACAAACAAAAATCTTTTCACCAACACATTTTCAAAAGCTTTCAAAACAAACTTTTCAAACACTCTGACGTATGAGTCGATCTGAAATTTTTCAAAGAAACTTTTAAACCCACATTGAAAAGCAAACAAACAATTTTGAAAACACATTGAGCAAGTACCTAAGAGCCCATGGATAACCATGGATAGAAAGGGTGCTAACACCTTCCCTTTCTATAACCTACCTCCCGAACCGAGAGCAATCTCTTTAAAGGAATTTTTCTGTGCTTTTGTCCTTTCCATTTGGAGAAAATAAAAGACGGTGGCGACTCTTGCTTCCGCGACATTTCGTGAACCAGCGTTAAACAGTCAGTTCCAGATCCACCGATCACAGAACTGGCGACTCTGCTGGGGACTTAAACTTAAAGTGAGGTGTACCTTAGGGCTAGCTTATAACTATGTTTTCAATTGTTTTCCTTGTGTGCTTTAAATTGTGGGTTGCTTGGGAGTTCTATAGATCCTAACCCGGATCTGGGGGATACCTTTCTTAGAAAGTAGCAACAAGACTGTGAGGGAACTGTGCGGGGTATACCGACATGGTTGAAACAGTCTGCTACGTTGATGTGGCACTTTGGTGTGTACCGGTAACCCTTGAGTTCAGTCAAGGAGAGTACGGGGCCTCCGCGTGGTGTCGTGAAGCATCAACAGACCTTAGGAACCTTAATTGAACTATCTTGGCCTCTTTAGGGTAGTGAGATAACTGACTTTGGTGCAGTCCGAGGTTGGTTGATACTCGATACTACACTCAATTGAGGGTTGCTTTCCTGGAATATTTCGGTCGCCAGTTCAGTGGCTAAATCGAAACGATGAACAATGAAAGCAATCCCGTGATATTGGGAACCTTAGAACCCGGTTACTTTGATTAGGACAGGTTGAACCCACCAACTTCAAGAGGGTACTACCCAGACCCCATGCTGGCCTTAAACCTTAAGGGCTTGTCTTGTGTGCCTTGTGTGCCCTATATGTTTGTCTTTGTGAATATCTGTGGTGTGTTTAATCATAGCATCATGACATCATCCAGCATCATATGCATTGACTAACCATTTCAGGGGTTCGAATTTTCATCTTTGTTCTTGTTTTGTAGGACATGGAAACTGCTCGTAGAAAGACAATTCAAGTCAGTCTTGTAAGGGTACCTCCTCAGCTTAAGGAGCTTATATCCAGGATTCCTGAGAACTCCTCATTCAGTGAAAGGCATGGAAGCCTCATCAGCTTGGTCAACACCAACATTGAGGAAGATATGATTAAGGTCTTGTTCCAATTCTTTGACCCTCTGCATCACTGCTTTACCTTCTTGGACTATCAGTTGGTACCTACATTGGAGGAGTTCTCCCGGCTCCTGAAGATCCCTATCCTTGATCAGCTACCCTTCAACGGTACAGAAAAGGAACCAAAGCTGGAAGAGATTGCTAAAGCCTTGCACCTACAGTCATCTGACCTCAAGGGACATTGGGAAGTCAGAAGTGGTATCAAAGGGTTCTTAGCCAGGTTTCTGTTTGAGAAGGCTCATGAATGTTGGAATTCCCTTGACTTGCAAGCTTTTGAGGAGGTTGTGGCCCTCCTTGTTTATGGTTTGGTGTTGTTCCCTAATCCAGATCAGCTCATTGATATCAGTGCCGTTCAGATCTTTATGTCCAGGAATCCTATACCTACGTTGCTGGGGGACATCCTTCACTCATGTTACACTCGAACCATGAGAAAAAGAGGTGTCCTTATGTGTTGCACTCCTCTCCTGGGAAGGTGGTTTATTTCGCACCTTCCCCAATCAGTCTTGAAGAATGAGCGGGGTTTGAGATGGTCACAACGGTTGATGACTCTTACACATGCAGATATACATTGGTGTCCTAGGTCTAGAGAAGATGTCACTATCATTGATCGTTGTGGGGAGTACCCTAATGTTCCTTTACTTGGAATCAGAGGAGGTATTACTTATAGCCCATGCTTGGCTTGGAGACAGTTTGGTTATGCTCGGAGGGATGGTCCTCATGACATGCTAATTCCTGACATAGTTTTTGACTTCGACAATGATACTCAAGGACTTCGTCAGAGATTTATCAGAGCTTGGAGGATGCCTAGTAGGATAGACAGCAAGACACTGGGGCATAGGAACTCCATCCCTTTGGAGCCTTATCTCAAATGGGTACGCGCTCGCTCCCAGAAGTTAGTGATGCCTTATCCTCACATGCTTCCAGTAATCAAAGAGCCTGTCTTGGAAGGGGAAGTGTCTCATGTTATTCAGCACCCTGATATGCCCACATCCTGGGAAGAGATGCAGAAGAGCTGGATCCAGCTTAAGGAGGAAAAGAATTCTCTTGAGACTAGCCTGCATGCCAGTGAAAAGAAGGTCCTGGAGCTCACTCGTCTGTTGCATGAGGAGAGGAACCTCAACACCTACATAGCTCCGAAAAGAATGCGCAGTGTATTTTGGGATTGACTTGATTTTTGTACTTTTGCCCATGAGGCCTTGATGTATTAAACAATGATTTCTTTAATGATAACGTGTGTTCCTTTTTGTCTACAACAAATTTGAACTTTCGAACCCTTGAATGCATTGCATACGCATTTCATACATCATGTGCATAGCAGGTTTTTCCCTTTTCAGGTTGCTTACAGTTCTTCGCTGTTTATTTCAGCATCATGAATCCCGGATCTGAATCAACAGAGACATCAATCAAGGCTCTCCAGGCGCAGAATGCGCAGTTTCAAGAACTAATTATGGGTCTAGCTAAAGGCCAAGAAGAACTGAAGACTATGCTCCTGAAGAAGGAGAAGAAGAAGAAGAGAAGAACTGTTCTGTTCAACTCGGGCCGAAGGTTGGGTAATACTCTGCAGCATGAAGAGGCTGGTTCTTCTGTTGGCAAGAGTCCTTCTCAGGCAGAAGTAAAGGTTCCTAGTCCGGTCGTCTCCGACAACGAGACAGATTTTGATGAAGAGCAGTACCCTCCTTCAGATGACAGGTACAAACAACTGGAGGACAGGTTGAAGGCTATGGAGGTACAACAGGCACCTGGGCTGGATTTCGGAGATCTGGGTTTGTCGACTGGTGTGATTATTCCGCACAAATTCAAAGCACCCACCTTCTCAAAGTATGACGGGGCGTCTTGTCCCAAGCTGCACTTAAGGTCCTATGTTCGGAAAATTCAGCCGTACTCTGCGGACAAGAATCTATGGATCCACTTCTTCCAGGAGAGTCTTTCAGGGACTCATCTCGAATGGTTCTATCAGCTGGATGGGACCAAAGTTCGTAACTGGGAGGAGCTGGCTACTGCTTTCTACAAGCAGTATCAGTATAATGCCGACCTTGCACCCACACGTACCCAACTCCAGGGTATGGCGTTAGGTGCAAGCGAAGGTTTTAAGGAGTACGCTCAGAAGTGGAGAGACCTGGCTGGCAGGGTGCAGCCACCATTGACTGATCGGGAGTTGGTTGACATGTTCTTGGGGACCCTATCTGGGCCATTTTTCAACCACCTCATTGGGAATTCTTCTGCTGGTTTCACTGATTTAATCTTGACTGGAGAGAGGATTGAAGCTGGGTTGAAGTCTGGGAAGATTGCAAAGGCTACATCATCTAGTTCGGACAAGAAACCATTTAAGAAGGAGTCTAGTGCCGTGTATGGTTCTAGGAGATCAGAGAGAAGTGAACACCGCCAATCTGTCAGTGCGGTCATGATTGCTAAGCCTGCTGCCGCTCCCCGGCCAAACAATACTCAGAAGGTGGAAAGACCCCGGAGAGAATTCACCCGCTTAAACATGACTTTGTCGCAGATCCTGCCACAGTTGCTCGCAACCAATTTGGTAACTATCAGGGAGGCTCCAAAGTTCCCAAATACAGCATCCCCCAAGTACAACCCGAATGCTCGTTGTACTTATCATTCAGAAAGCCCGGGGCACTCTACCGATGACTGCTGGGCACTAAAGAACAAGCTGCAGGACCTCATTGATGCTAAGGAGGTACAGTTTGAGGCGTCTGACAAGCCTAATGTGGTGACAGCTCCCCTGCCTGCTCATGGAATTAATGCTATTGGTGATGAAGATGAAGTTGATGAAGCTGAGTTTGATAGCTGGATCTACCCGGCTGCTGATAGTGGACTTAACAATTGGAGCGCAAAAGACAATCTCCCTGTTTCTTTTGTTACTAAGTAATAAATTTTCTTGTTTTGTTATTTTGTAATAAACAATGATAAACTCTATGGCCCGATGTCTTACCCGAGGCACCGTGGTTCTATTTGTGAGGGCATACGAACTGTCATTTCATATATCATGAATGAAAATCTTGGACGTACTTTTCGCATTGCAAATATTGTGTTCCTTTTCTGTCTTTCGTTTCCTTTACATAATTTTCAAAAACAGCTGTATTTACACACACACTCACTCATACAGGTTCCAATCCACTCTGGATCTCACTGATAACAACTCTGCTAATGCCAGTTATGACTTCGAAAATCCGATCAACTTAGCCGAAGACGAAGGTGAAGATGATTGCGAAGTGCCTGGCGAGCTTGCTAGACTGTTGCTTCAGGAAGAGAGGGCAATTCAACCCCATGAAGAGCCAGTGGAAACCATAAACCTGGGTACTGAGGCAGACAGAAAAGAGGTGAAGATTGGTGCCAACCTAGAGCTCAGCGTGAAGCAACGGTTAACCAAGATGTTACATGATTATATGGAGATCTTTGCCTGGTCCTACGAAGACATGCCAGGGTTGGATACCGATATTGTTGTCCATCATTTGCCGACTAGGGAAGACTGCCCTCCAGTTAAACAAAAGGTTCGTCGGATGCGTCCAGAGATGTCAGAGAAGATTAAAGCCGAGGTCATGAAACAGTTTGATGCCGGTTTTCTTGCAGTGACTTCTTACCCTCAGTGGGTTGCTAACGTGGTGCCGGTACCTAAAAAGGACGGCAAGGTCAGAATGTGTGTCGACTATAGGGATCTGAACAGGGCCAGCCCCAAGGATGACTTCCCCTTACCTCACATTGATGTCCTCGTTGATAATACAGCCCAACACAAAGTATTCTCTTTCATGGATGGCTTTTCAGGCTACAATCAGATCAAGATGGCACCTGAAGACATGGAAAAGACTACATTTGTTACTCAGTGGGGCACCTTCTGTTACAAGGTCATGCCGTTCGGATTAAAGAATGCTGGGGCAACCTACCAACGTGCCATGGTCGCCTTATTTCATGATATGATCCATCATGAGATCGAAGTGTATGTGGACGACATGATCGCAAGGTCCCAGACCGAGGAAGAGCACCTAGATCATCTGCAGAAACTGTTTGACCGGTTGAAACTGTACAAACTGAGATTGAACCCGAACAAGTGCACCTTCGGGGTAAGATCCGGGAAGTTACTAGGCTTCGTGGTCAGTGATAAAGGTATTCAAGTGGACCCTGCTAAGGTCAAAGCTATTCAAGAGATGCCAGTTCCTAAGACAGAGAAGGAAGTCAGAGGCTTTTTAGGACGCCTGAATTACATTGCTCGATTCATCTCTCATCTGACTGCTACCTGTGAGCCAATCTTCAAGCTGCTGAAGAAAGATCAGGTAGTACGTTGGAACGATGAATGTCAGGCTGCCTTCGACAGAATCAAAGAGTATCTCCAAGAACCACCTATCCTTATGCCACCGGTTGAAGGGAGACCTCTGATCCTATATCTGACAGTGCTAGACAACTCAATGGGGTGTGTGTTGGGGCAGCATGACGAGTCTGGCCGAAAAGAGCACGCCATTTATTACCTTAGCAAAAAGTTTACCGACTGTGAGACCCGATACTCACTGCTTGAGAAAACTTGCTGCGCTCTGGTATGGGCTGCTCGCCGGCTGAGACAGTATATGCTGACTCACACTACCTTGTTGATCTCAAAAATGGATCCTATA
The DNA here is from genome assembly GCA_948472305.1 of Vicia faba. Classification (NCBI taxonomy): domain Eukaryota; kingdom Viridiplantae; phylum Streptophyta; class Magnoliopsida; order Fabales; family Fabaceae; genus Vicia; species Vicia faba. The sequence continues at coordinate 325,132,893 of OX451741.1, read as the reverse complement.
AAGTACATATTCGAAAAGCCTGCTCTGTCTGGGAGAATTGCAAGATGGCAAATGATCTTGACGGAATACGACATTCAGTACACAACCCAGAAAGCCATCAAGGGAAGTGTATTGGCAGACCACTTAGCTCATCAAGCTGTAGATGACTATCAATCAATGAACTTCGAGTTTCCGGATGAAAGCATTATGATAGTAACAGATTGTGAAGTACCTGGACCGGATGAAGGACCTGAACCAGGATCCCGATGGTCTATGCACTTTGACGGAGCTTCCAATGCTTTGGGAAATGGTATCGGCGCCATCATCATATCTCCACAAGGTACTCATACTCCACTCACTGCCCGGCTGTGTTTCAACTGTACCAACAACATGGCAGAGTATGAGGCATGTATCATGGGTCTTCAAGCTGCGATCGACCTAAGGATCAAATTTCTAAGTGTCTTCGGAGATTCCGCTCTTGTGATCAATCAGATTAAAGGAGAGTGGGATACGAAACATCCAAACTTGATTCCTTACAGAGAATGTGTGTTGACCCTGATTCCCCACTTCACAGAGATAACCTTTGAGCACTTTCCAAGAGAAGAGAATCAGTTAGCGGACGCGTTAGCTACAATGTCTTCAATGTTCAAGGTTAAATGGGATAACGAAGCTCCCCGGATCACCATCTGGAAACTGGACGAATCGGCATACTGTTGTGATCTCGAAACTGAATTGGTAACTGAGAAGCCTTTGTACCACGAAGTGAAGAGATATCTGGAAGCTCAGGAATACCCTGAAGATGCCTCTGTCAACGATAAGAAATTCCTGAGGAGGTTCGCAGCCAAGTTCTTCCTAAGCAACGGCATCTTGTACAAGCGAAACCATGATTCAACCTTACTGCGTTGTGTGGACAAGACTGAAGCGGAAAGAATCATGGAAGAGCTACATGAAGGGACCTTTGGTACGCATTCCAGTGGACACACTATGGCTAAGAAAATCCTACGGGCAGGATACTACTGGTCCACAATGGAAGCTGACTGCTACCAACATTCTAGGACATGCCACAAGTGCCAGATTTATGCAGACAAGGTGCATGTTCCTCCGGTTCCCCTGAATGTTCTGACTGCGCCTTGGCCGTTTGCAATGTGGGGCATAGACATGATTGGCGAGATAAAACCTACAGCATCCAATGGACATCGCTTTATCCTAGTGGCGATTGATTATTTCACGAAGTGGGTTGAGGCAGCATCCTATGCTACGGTAACCAAGACTGTTGTGGCACGGTTTATTCGGCACAACCTGATCTGTCGGTACGGCGTCCCTGAGCGGATTATTACAGACAACGGTACCAATCTAAACAACAAGATGATCGCTGAGCTCTGCGAACAGTTCAAAATACAGCACCACAATTCTTCTCCTTACAGACCGAAGATGAATGGGGCTGTAGAAGCAGCTAACAAGAACATCAAAAAGATCGTGCAAAAGATGACAGTAACGTACAAAGATTGGCACGAGATGTTACCGTTCGCTTTGCATGGATACCGTACCTCAGCTAGGACGTCAACCGGGGCAACTCCCTTCTCTCTGGTTTATGGCATGGAGGCAGTCTTGCCGATTGAAGTGCAAATTCCTTCTCTCCGGATAATGAAGGATGCAAATCTGAACGAAGATGATTGGATCCAGACACGACTTGACCAACTCAATCTCATTGACGAAAAGAGACTTGCTGCTATCTGTCACGGTCAGACGTATCAAAAACGGATGATCAGGGCATTTAACAAAAAGGTCAGACCACAGGAATACCAAGTTGGGGATCTGGTTATCAAGAGAATCATCCTTCCTCAGAGTGATCCAAGGGGCAAATGGACCCCTACATACGAAGGGCCATTTGTGGTTAAGCATGTGTTCTCAGGAGGAGCAATGATATTAACCAACATGGATGGTGACGACCTTCCTCACCCCGCCAATGCAGACATAGTTAAAAAATACTACGCATGAAAAAGACCCGCTAGGCTGACATGCCTAGGCAAAAATTAGGGCTTCTCGTCGAACCAAAAGGGTTCGGGCAAAATGAAGGGATGAAAATGAAAAAATCTGTACACCCGGCAAGTCGAAAACCTGAAAAGGCGGCTTGGGCAAAAATGGGTATCCCGGTGGATCGAAAACCCGAAAGGGCGGTCCAGGCAAAAATTAGGGATAAAGCGTAATACTATGTCTCATTGATCACTTTGCATCCAGAATCCGGTATCTGCATCAAGCTCAAACGGCATCGATCAGTCAGCTTCACCCTCAACCAAGGTCATCAAGTGATGAGACGCTCAGAGTTATAAGGGCAATAGCAGAGTTGAAACCCAGTGGGATCACTCATATTTCACACAGCTGTTTATTTTCTTTTGTACAAAACTTGTATAAACTCTTTTGATCGGCGACGTACCTCTTACTAGGACGTCAGCCTCTTGTATACAAAACGCATATTCATGGGCCATTCAAAATCAATACAAATATATTTTTCAGTTAAACGTGCCAAGTGTTTTCCTTTTTCTGTTTTGTTTTGCGAAGAACGTCCAAGGTTCAATTTGTGATGTATGCATTGACAATAATTTGCTAACTCATAAATATTTGCATACGAAACAAAGGAATTCATTGCAGGTGACACTAGAAACAGGGGCAATGAAGAGTTGTCTGAGCAGTCTAATTGTTCTATCCTCCAAAGAACCAAGGTAGATTCGGCTAAAGAAAATGACCAGATACCTTAATTCCCCAGAGAGCGGTTCAATAAAACAATACATTCTTCTCCAAGCAAATCATCAAATATCAAGGAAATTGAGTATCCTCCCGTAGATCTCAATACTTCCCCAGCAGCATATGTATTCTTAACAAGCATCCCCGGCAGTCTTGGTCTAAAGATTGTTCCCCGGAGGTATACCAACGTTCAAAGGAATCACTTTCCCAAGCATATCAAACCTCCCCCAGAAGAGTCCAATCCAGCTTCACCAGCAAAGTTGGAAATCATATCCCCAAGCAATAAGCTTATCCCCAGTAGATTCTGGAAGCGTATCCCCTCGCAGAGCACGAACGCGTCGTCCGGCTTTATTTAAAGAGTTATTTCCTTAACAGGATATAACTGGGTTATCCTCAGCCAAAAGCCATGGAAAGGTCATCGTCAACGTAGTTCTGTCCTATCCCCAGCGAAGTCCGTCAACACTTCATACAACAACGACACCCTCAGCAAGTTACTATCAACATTTAGCAAAGCATCTCTATCCCCACAGAATATTGCTTCCCAGCATGGTCGTCAGAGTATCTTCTCTCCCCGCCAGACTCTTCATTTGTCAAGTTTATTCCGCAACGGAGTTATCTTCTCCTACCGGTATTCTTGCAATTATCATCCCCAGCGGAAGCAAATTTATTCCTCAATATCAGCCCAGGATACGACTTCCCGGCACCCGTCAAGGATTTACTTTCCTAGACGAAAACATACATAAAACTTCACATACATCATCATAGCATGCATAACGCACTGCATCATATCATACGAATCTCATTTATGTTGAGAACATCATTGCTTGATCCATATCATGCATTGCATATGACTGACTTTTACCTTTCAGGAAAGATACAGTTTAAATTCCCAATCATAGTTCAAGACCTAGACCGGTTCAGTTAAATCGCTCCTAAGATTTTCCTGATGCTTATCCAGTCAAAGGCCTTCTCTGGTTCAGTCAGATCGACCCTAAGATCTCCCTGATGCTTATCCAGTTGAAGATATTCCAAGACCTTGTCCGGTTCAGTTAAATCGACCCTAAGATTTTCCTGATGCTTATCCAGTCAAAGGCCTTCTCTGGTTCAGTCAGATCGACCCTAAGATCTCCCTGATGCTTATCCAGTTGAAGATATTCCAAGACCTTGTCCGGTTCAGTTAAATCGACCCTAAGATTTTCCTGATGCTTATCCAGTCAAAGGCCTTCTCTGGTTCAGTCAGATCGACCTTAAGATCTCCCTGATGCTTATCCAGTTGAAGATATTCCAAGACCTTGTCCGGTTCAGTTAAATCGACCCTAAGATTTTCCTGATGCTTATCCAGTCAAAGGCCTTCTCTGGTTCAGTCAGATCGACCTTAAGATCTCCCTGATGCTTATCCAGTTGAAGATATTCCAAGACCTTGTCCGGTTCAGTTAAATCGACCCTAAGATTTTCCTGATGCTTATCCAGTCAAAGGCCTTCTCTGGTTCAGTCAGATCGACCCTAAGATCTCCCTGATGCTTATCCAGTTGAAGATATTCCAAGACCTTGTCCGGTTCAGTTAAATCGACCCTAAGATTTTCCTGATGCTTATCCAGCCAAAGGCCTTCTCTGGTTCAGTCAGATCGACCCTAAGATCTCCCTGATGCTTATCCAGTTGTAGATATTCCAAGACCTTGTCCGGTTCAGCTAAATCGACCCTAAGATTTTCCTGATTCTTATCCAGTCAAAGGCCTCCTCTGGTTTAGTCAGATCGACCCTAAAATCTCCCTGATTCTTATTCTAGTAGAAGACACCCAAGATTTTGCTCAACGAGCGTTGTTGAAGTTAAAGTCGCCCAAGGTTCTCTTACCATTCATGCTAAGGTAGTAACCATCCCTGGTTCATTCATCAGCGTTTGAAGCTCCAGATTCAGCTCCTGTAACCAGTTAGGACACATCTATACCAAGCATCTGAAAACCAGCTCCTGCAACGTGTCAGGTACTCATTTTTTTCTTTTACAGGTATGCAGGTTCTCGCTAAGGAATTTCCTACGCGATCAACATCCAGATGGCATCTATAAGCCCATCGTCCTATCCAGCAATCTCCAAATGGCATCTATAAGCCCATTCCCCCATCACTGTCACTATGTGAGCGCAAATTTCTGGGCACTTTAGTGTCCAATCATCTTCTACCCTCGGATTACGAAAGGCACGTCAGCCAATCTACATCCTCAGGTCTAAGAAGATTGAACAGGGGCAACTGTTGTACCCCAAAATTTGCCCTCCCATATTCAACAAAGATTTGTCAAGTCAAGGTCACAAAATTCCCCAAGGGTTATGCAATTCAACTGTCTCCTATACAGTCAAAACTAGGGTTTGTGTTCTGATCAAAGAAAGGAACTTTACAATGGCCCAATCAAGTCTCATATGCTTACAAAGATGTTCAAGTATCCTCATATCAAGTTTCAAGGCATTCAGCTCAAAATTGCACAGTCAAAACCCTAGATTGCACTACAGTCAACTGTAGGGGCAAAATGGTCATTTGACAGTCAAAAGTTCAAATTTTTGGTCAACATATCATTTTGAAGCCACAAACATCATTTGATCAATGCTTGATCATGATTCTCAAAATTTGGCTCAGAAGTCATCAAAGATGCAAAAGTTGCTATATTTGGACAGCTGAAAAAGTCAACTGAAATTGACTAGGGCATAACTTTCACATGGATTATCAGAAAAATTCCATCCAAAGCTCATTTTGAAGAGAAAGACATTTCCTACAATTCATCTTCATATTTCAAGTCCAAGAAATGCTCTCACAAAAAGTTATCAATTTCAACATTATAGGTCATTTTCAAAAGTCAACAAAAAGGGACTTTAAGTCAAAGACCATAACTTGAGATTGGTAAATCAAAATGACATGGGACCAAAGGCATTGGTTAAAGGACTCAAATACCTTTCCAAAATGTCCAAGAACATGTGAAAAGCTTAAAAATTGACCAAGTTATGCCTTGTGGAAGTTGGGAAATATTTGGGAATTTTGAAAAGTCAACAATGGTTCAAATGACCTAAAAATGCAAATGGGCCCATTTTTCTTCCAAGTTTCTTCATGCCAAGCCTATGCACGACCATTAGGCCCAAAGGGAAGTATTTTCATATTTTTTAATTATTTATTTGAATTTATATTAATATTAATTCATTTAAATTATTTTAATACATGAAAAATATAAACCTAACCTAAAAAAATCTTTTTATGCATGATTTGGCTTCTATAATTCGTGCACATGTTAATAGGGAAAGATTTGGTGCTAATTGATCAGATTTGATACAAAATACATGAGAAAAAGATTGGAAAAGATCCTTAACAAATCAAATACTCAAAACAATTATTGCCTTGGATTTGATCCAATTTTCTTAACCTAATTGCTTCCTTACATAACCTAGATCATGACCCTAAGCCAAGGAGACTGCAAGCTGCGCTCAGAAACCACATACAAACTTGAAAAAAAACTCCAAGAAAGCCAATACTGAAAACTAGTTTTTAGGTCGATTCAGGTCCCAATTCCTTTTTCAATAGCTTGCCAAGGTTGTCCTGATCAGATTCCAATCAAAAACTTTCTCTCAAACGCCAAGAATTGGTATTAGGAACTCAAACTGTGTCATAAAAATTTCCAAATCGCATATCATAATTTACGCATCATTGTGCATTTTTATTCATGAATTCTTGTTCAATGTGAAGTTTGCAAGCTAACCATAACTTTTGATTGAAGTTTCGTGCGCTCTTGGCCAAGTTACCATGTTTGTTCTTTAGGGTTTTCAGAAGGAAAAATTAGGGCTTTCACCATAAAGCAAAATTGGCCCTCAAGACCATGACGGTTACATTCAGCGAGCCTGGACGAATCAGAAGCATATCTCGCGATGAATTTATATATGCTATAGCGCTAGTCGCTATTTTTCCATAGCTTGCCTAATGCTACGCTTCAAAAACCGTTGCCAATATGTTTTGTGTTTCAGGAAAACGAAGAAGACGGTCTCGTGTCCATCAGCTATTGGCCACTTTGAATCTCGCGCGTTTTTCATCCACTAACACTATGTTTTATTTATTATGTTTATGCGTTATTATATGTTAAATTGAAAGCGCTTGGTTCAGTGGTTAAGCGTTTGTGCTGGCAACATTAAAGACCTGGGTTCAAGTCCCAGGTCTGGCAATTTCCATAATATTTTTCAATACTCATTCCTATGCAGGCACGCTCTCAAGGACCACCATACGTCCTCCTCATCTATTGTCCACGCGTCCCAGGAGATCTAATCAAGGGTTCAGATTGAAGACATACCATGGATGTAAGTCAACGTGTCACACATAATCCAAAAGGTCAATGGATCCCAACGTTAATGGGCCAGAAATTCCAGGCCTGAACCTCACATTTGGGTCTACACCCCCCTGGTTTGCTTTTCTTTTCATATTTCATTCTTTTTAATTATTATATTATCTATTTTTATTTGTTTTAATTAATTGATTATTTTTCTACAAAATATAAAAATATCACAAAAATTCATAAAAGACAAAAAAAATAGTATTTATTTTATTATAATTATTTTCTTGTAAATAAATTAATACGTATTGAATTTAGTTTAATTAGGATGTTTTTGCAATTTTAATTCTTTTTTAATAAAATCCAAAAAAAATGTAGAATTAGGTTAATTGATAATTTTTATATCTTTTTAATTTTTCCTTTTTCTCATAATATTATTTATTTATTATTTTATTTTTATAATTAAATGTACATGAATAAAAATTAGGGTTTAATTTAGGTTTTAATTTAATTCTTTCATAATAAATAAAGAAAACATTAGAATTAGGGTTTGGACATTTTACTTTAATTATAATTAATCTTTTTTTTTCTTATTTAATCTAAAAAATACAAAAATACCAAAAAAACATTTAATCTTTAATTTTAATTCTCATTAACTTTTAATATTTTGCAAAAGGGTCCAACGCCCGTCGCTTTAATTATTTTGTTTCGCGCATTTTACTTTATTGCTTACTATAATTTTGTACCTCTCCCAAAGCATTGTAATTTAAATTTCTCGCACTTTTATTCGCTTTATTTATTTTCCGCTAAATCGGGTCCGGTTTAATTTTGGCGATGTGGACCCGCGCCGTTTGTAATAGTTGTAGATTTATTTTCCGCAAACTTTATAACTGTTAAAAAGCATGCAAGAATGAATGGCCTTAATTAAAATCAAGCGTAGAACACCTATGACATGACAAGACAAAAATAATTGAAACATGACACACAATTCGCACACACCACCCCTAGGGTACGCCTCACTGTTGCCTTTCGAAAGGTGGTCGTCGAGTAGAGGACGTCTTAGTAAGTCCTCATGATCCGGGAACCTGGCATGAGGGTAGCTTCTAAGGTGTCTTCCTATTGCTCTGGTGATCACCACGTCCCTAAACTCGAATTGACCCGAACACCTCCAACGGTGGTGCTACCTACCTCTCAATGGTGGGATGGCACTACTTTAAAGGACTCTTACACAGACGAATTCCTTAGGGTAGGTAGGTTCTCAAGGATACTTGCTCTAATCTTAAAACAAACAAAAATCTTTTCACCAACACATTTTCAAAAGCTTTCAAAACAAACTTTTCAAACACTCTGACGTATGAGTCGATCTGAAATTTTTCAAAGAAACTTTTAAACCCACATTGAAAAGCAAACAAACAATTTTGAAAACACATTGAGCAAGTACCTAAGAGCCCATGGATAACCATGGATAGAAAGGGTGCTAACACCTTCCCTTTCTATAACCTACCTCCCGAACCGAGAGCAATCTCTTTAAAGGAATTTTTCTGTGCTTTTGTCCTTTCCATTTGGAGAAAATAAAAGACGGTGGCGACTCTTGCTTCCGCGACATTTCGCGAACCAGCGTTAAACAGTCAGTTCCAGATCCACCGATCACAGATACAAAACCCTTACAATTAAAACCTATTCCAAGTCACTTATCACAATGATACTTGCTTGGATTACAATAGTTAAAACTATACAGCTCCTAAATTATCTTCTGTCAAAAAGGATATTTTCCAAACAGCAGCCCTGTTGAATATATAGCAGCTGCTTCTTCAGTTAGGGTTTCCACAAAAAGCTAGGGTTAATTCTGTTTGACCTTAAGACTTGGTCACAAGACTTTATCAACCAGGTTAGGGTTGAGCTAGGTTAAACCCAAAGTCCACGAGAGATTCTGTTCTGGAAAGACTGAGTCATCTTCCTGAAAAATCTCAGAATTAACCAAACTGCATAACTGTTAGATCAGAACAGGATGTCTTACCATTTGTTATGACATCTGAATTCATGTTTACTGATTTTGGTAAATGTGATCATTTTGCAAAATGCTCAGATACACACTCATAAACATCAGTACCTGTATGCCACTATTTTTCTGCAAAGGTACCTAATAAACCAGTACCTAATAAATCAGAATGTTATGACATTAGTCATGACATTCACACACCTGGTTTTACCAAAAATGCATGCCAATAACTAAACACCTACAAAAGGAATGATGTACGGTATTTGGTACCCAAACCTCACCAGAAGATCATTATTGAAACAAAATGGGTCTTCAGGAACAAGCTCAATAAGAAAGGTGTAGTGGTAAGAAATAAAGCTAGACTTGTAGCTGAAGACTACAGTCAGCAAGAAGGTATTGATTTCTCTGAAACCTTTGCATATGTTACAAGGTTAGAGACAATCTGATTACTCTTATCTTATGTTATTAATCACAATATCACTTTATATCAAATGGGTGTTAAGAGTGGTATTTTTAAATGGTATAATTTATGAAGAGACGTATGTCAATCAACCACCTAGGTTTGATGATATAATCCATCTAGAACATATCTTTAAACTTAAGAAATCTCTCTATGGCCTCAAACAAGCTCCCAGAGCTTGGTATGAGAGACTAAGTAATTTCTTATTTCAAAAAGTACAAGTTGACACTACACTATTTAGAAAGACACTAAAAAATGAAATATTAATTGTTCAAGTATATATTGATGATATTACTTTTGGTTTTACTAATATTACTCATCACAAAGAGTTTTCTGAGTTAATACAAACTGAATTTGAAATAAGTATGATGAGAGAGCTAAAGTTCTTCCTTGAAATTCAAATCATAAATGCAAGGATGAAGTCTATATTCACCAAACAAAGTACACAAATGAGATTTTGAATAAATTCAAGCTATATGATTGTAATATTATGACTACATTCCTACGCATCCTACCTGCAATCTGAGCAAAGAGAAAAGTAGCACTAAAGTATGTCAGAAGCAAAACAGAGGTAAGATTGGTTATTTATTTTACCTAACAACTTCTAGACCTTGTATTTTATTCAGTGTCTATTTGCGTGCAAGATTCCAGACAGATCCTAGAGAGACTCACTTAACTGTTGTTAAGAGAATCTTTAAGCATCTGAAAGGAACAACAAATCTATGTCTGCTTTACAAAAAATCCCTACATTACAAGCTGGTTGTATTATATGATGCTGACTATGCTGGGGATAGAATTGAAAGAAAATACACTAGTGAAAACTGTCAATTTATAGCTGAAAACCTTATATCTCAGGCTAGTAAGAGACAAACAACAATTGTTTTGTCTACAGCAGAAGTAAAATACATCTCAACTGCAAGTTGTTGCACACAACTACTTTGGATGAAATATCAGTTATAAGACTATTAAATAAGTGGAAGAAATATTCCAATATTTTGTTACAATACTACTTCTATTTGTTTGACAAAGAATCCAATTCAGCATTCAAGAACCTAGCACATTGAAATAAAATATTATTTTATTAGAGACTATGTTCAGAAAGGTGTGATAGATATGCAATTCATTGATAGTGAAAATTATTTTTTTGAAATTAGGACAGTAGGAGCAGACCCATAAGCCTTGGGAGTCGACCCATGCGTGCCAGGAGTCGACCCATAGAGGCTAGGAGTCAACTCTAAGCTTCCAGAATGTTGTTTTATTTTATTTTTTTGCACTGTCCGACAATTTTGACTATAACTTTTGATTTGTAAGTCCAAATGACGTCCCGTTCGAAGCATTGAAAAGATAACACTCAGGGATATAACATGACAGTGATAGATCAAGTGTTTAAATATTATTCATATGCCTACTATTTTGATGAAGTTGTTGGTTTATATGTATGTTCGATCAATAAATTGTTGCATTGTCACTACTACAAATAACGCATCTAACATTGGACGTGAAATATATTTTACGTTGGGAATCTGAAGCGAGGTAAATAAGATCGTCATGAAATGTAAATACTTATTACATTGGTGTTTAAAACACTGAGGAGTATTTTAATAGCGCATGAGTTCGATCCTCATCGGCTGCATTTTTATTATTTACTATAATAGCTCCTCATGTATCTCAATTTATCAGTAAAACTGAGGGGTAAATTATTAGTATTTTTTAAACTGGTTATATTGTTTACACAAAAAATTAATAAAATAATTTATTTACAAAATACAATGTTTACCCATAATATTAAACTGGTTACATTGTTTACACATAATATCAATACAAAATTTAAGTTGTCCGTGAAAATCATATGTTGGAAAACAATATATTCTCAATTGCATGATATCCTGGGAAGATCAATTGATGGGACAAAATATATTCACAATTTCTTTTTCTTGCATTTGTTTTTGATATTAACAAAAAAAGGGTTAGATAAATAAAGGGTTAGATGAAAAAAGGGTCAGATTATAAGTATTTAAGTACACAAACCTTAAACACAAATAATTTTCTGCTCTTGCAATCTATCATAGAGAACACTTCATAGAGAAGACTCTTGCATATCTTTAAGTGGAGGATAGTTTCAAGCGCTTCATGACATTTTATTATCAATTTTTTATATTCATAATGCTTTTATAATGAAAGTTAACCTATGTGATACGGTGGGAGAACTGACTTGAGGTTTTGCGTTTGTGTTCGCAAATGTTTCAGTTTAGCAAGAGTCACCACCGACTTTTTATTTTATCCAAAGGAAAGGTCAAAAAGCACAGGAGAGACCTTTGAGATGTTTTCTTGGATTCAGGGGGTAGATTATGAAAAGGGAAGGTGCAAGCACCCTTTTCATCCATGGTTATCCATGGGCTCTTAGTTACTTGTTTAGATCACTTGCTTTTGATTTTCAATTGTTTGAAATGGTGCTTTGTGTGTGGTTTTGAAAATGTTTTGAAAAGAGGCCATTGTTGTGGCAACCTTTGTAATGATTCTTGTTTGAATGTATACAAAGGTGTATTGTCTTTTGAAAAGATGTTTCAATGTTTGATTGTTTGTTTTGGGAAATGTATTGAAATTGTGTTGTGAGGTGTGTTTGAAAATAGCAAGGATGTTTTTGCAAGTTTTGATCAAGTAACTAAGAGTTGTCTACCCTATCTACTCAAAGATCTTTCCTACACATTTTTAACCCTTTTACATTTTTGTTTTACCATTGCATTTGGTAAACAACCTTGTATTTGGATGTTAAACGGGACAGGCGCGGGTCATCGTATTGACCATGATAGCAATAGTGCTAAGTATCTTTAGCAATTTTTTGAGGGATTAGATTATTTTGTATAGGAAACCAAGATAGCGTCATCGAAGGACTGTGATCTTTTGTTTTGTTTTTGTTTTGCCAAGATACTCAACATGCATACCATGGCCATTTTAAAGGCAACAAGTGGATGAAACCCTAGGGGTGCATGTGTGTATTGTGTGGTCAATTTGTATGCATTTATGTCTTGCATTAGGTTAAACTATTTGTTTTGATTTTCGATATTGCATACAAACCCTAATCTCTATCATGGCATATTTGAAAGCTATAAAATGCGTAAAATAAATCTACGACTATTACAACATTGATACGGGGAGGGGGATACAATTTTGAATGGGGGAGTATTTGCAAGAAAATAAAACCATAGGATTTACTATTACATCCAAATTGAATAAATGGTACAAATAAATAAAATAGGCAAGTATTTAAATGGTCAATTAAATAAATATGCAATGTGTGATACGGTGGGAAGAGAACTGACTGTTTTGGAATGCTGGTTCGCGTTTTGCGTTTGTTTTCGCAAAATGTCGCGGTAAGCAAGAGTCGCCACCGTCTTTTATTTTATCCAACAAGGAAAGGAAAAAAGCACAGAAAAATTCCTTTTTCGAGATGTTTCTCGGGTCCGGGGGGTAGATTATAGAAAGGGAAGGTGTTAGCACCCTTTCTATCTGTGGTTATCCATGGGCTCTTAGGTACTTGCTCAAAGTGTTTTCAAAAAATTTGCTTTCTTTGTGTTTGTGGGTTTGAAAAGAGTTTTTTGTTTGAAAAGGAGTGTAAGTGCGAAAAGCTTTTGTTTTTTGAAAGAGCAAGTACTTAAGAACCATCTACCTACTCGAAAAAGGAATCAATCTGTACTAATGTCCTTTAGGCAATGCTATCCCACTATTGATGAGTAGGTAGCATCGTCGTTGGAGTTTAAGGGTCAATTCGATTAAGGGACGTGCGGTCACTAAAGCAATGTTAGGATGCCTTAGCGGTAACACTAATGTCTTAGATCATTTTTCCGAGGCAACCGTTTCGAGGCAACTATGATCTTTGGACAAGAGGGCGACCTCTAAAACTTCCTATACTCAATGACCACGTTCGAAGGCAACCAAGTGAGGTGTACCCTAAGAGTGCGCGTGTGCGAGTGTGTTGTTTTCAGTTTATTTTATCTTTGTACATGTCAATGGTTGTCTACGTTAATTTTAGGTTTTAAACGATTAATCTTGTCATGCATTCCCTATTATCAAACATTAACAGTTTATAAGTTGCGGAAATTAAATTGCGGAAATTAAACTAACTATTACAAGGCGTCGGGTATTTACATCGCCAAAAGCAACCCTTGAAATTAAAATGCGGAAAATAAATAAAGCGATAAAAAATAGTAAAGTCCTATTAAACTATTACATTCCGGGAAACAGATACAATATTGGATAAAAAATGGAACGCGTGCGGGAAATTAAATCGGGCAAGTTCTAGGGTTTTGACCCTTTAAGGATTTTTTGTTTATTTTGGATTAAAAAGAAACTAAATTAGGTTAAGCATTAAATTAACAAATTAATTAATTAATAAAAATGATATTTTTGGATTTTTGATATTTAAAGAAATAAAAATAATTTGATCAATGTTAATAATGTTAATAAAAACCTAATCGTCTAAATTAATTTTAATTATTGCAACAGATATTAAAGTTATTCCTAATTAAACTAAATTAATTAATAATTAATAATTGTTAATAAAAATAAAATACTAAAATTAAATTTAATCAAGAAAATATTTTTGGTTTTTATTTTTTGAAGAAAAAAGTTTAATTAGTTAGTTAGTAATAAAATAATGAAACAAAAACAATTAAATAAAATAAGAAAAGAATGAAATAGAAAATAAAACTCAGGGGGGTTCTGGGCCCAAATTGAAGTTGAGAATGGCAATTCAAAGGCCCAACAGGCGCTGGCCTTGGCTGACTTTTCCTGATTCCAGCGTGGCACTTTGACTAGGGCATATGGTGGACATCACATCTGGACCACCAGATCTGGCCTGGGGCCATCTGGCAAGCATTTGAGTGAGAGACCATGGCATGCTACGCGCTTGGAGTTGTACTGGAATTCCTGAAGAAAAATAATACAAATGCATGGGGGGACCTGGGATTCGAACCCAGGTCCTGTGAGTCACTGGACAACGCCTCCACCACTCAACCACTATGCTTCAATTGTTATTATATTAGAAACTAATAATAATAAGACAAACAAGTTAATGGATCAGAAAATATAAAAAAACACGCGCCAAGTTTGAATCCACCATTGGGAGAAGGCCACGTCTTCATCTTCTTCGTTTGACCCTGGATATTTACCTGCGGATTTATATCCGCAGCTAAATTCGCATGTGCATCCTAAAATCTATTCTAGGCCATAGAAATTGATTCCAGGACCATAGTCATGCTCGTCTCTCTCCCCTGGTTACGCCCATGTCCATCAATTGCACTGATTTTGCCTGAAAATGAAATGCCCAAAATACAAACTACAAAACCCTAGGTTCGGCTATGGGGTTACAGGCCATATAAACGCAATCAAATAATGCCAAAAGTCCAGAAATTTCACAAGCATCATGAATATGTCAATGATTTGTCAAAAATATGCAAGAACATGAGGTTACGATTTCGAATACAGGGCGGTTTTTTGAGAGACTTACAGCGCGATTGAGAGGGTGTGAGGGTTTTCTTTTGATTGCAGGAGGTTCAGTGGACACCCAACAATGGATTGGTGTTGAGATTTGCCTTTGAATTTGCCTCTATGCATGATTTCAGTTTCACACTTTTTGCCAATTTTTCAAGTTTTGCTTTTGGTGTTCTTGCAGCCTCTAGCCCCTTGAATTCGTGCCTCTTGCCTTGTATATGTATAATGCAATGTATTAGGTCAACAATTGTGAGCTGAATCCTTGTACATCAATGCTTGGAGATTTGATTTGATTCACCATTGATAACTTTCCAATTTTGCCAAAAATCCAATCTCTTTGCACATGGAATGTATGATACGAATTTGATTCACTTGATGATGATGATTCAATCCTGAAACAGCCAAAAAGAGATCAAATAATCAATGTTTGGATTTTATTTGATTTAAATTGATTTAAAATGAAATAATTCATTAAAAAATCAAATTAAATAATAAAATTGATAAATGGTCACAAGTCTGAGGCTAGGACACGTGTGTAGTGTGAAAATATCAAATCAAGTGGAAAAGAATGGGCCCATTTGACAAAATTTGACGTTTTGGGGATAGTTGACTTTTGGCAATTTTGAAAAAATGCCCAACTTCAACAATGCATAACTTCTTCAATTTTGAACTTTTGGAAGTGTTCTTGGACTTTTTAGAAAGCTTGAGATGTCCTCTAACCAACCCTTTTGGTGTCATCTCGTTTTTATATTCCATTCTCAAGTTATAAGCTTTGGCAAAAAAGGTATTTTTGTTGACTTTCAAAAATGACCCATAATGTCCAAATTTGTAACTTCTTGTGAGTGCATTTTCGGATCCTGGGGTATGAAGATGGATTGTAGGAAATTGCATCCTCTTCATAATGAGCTTTGAATGGGTCATTTATCATAAAGTATGAGAAAGTTATGCTTGGTCAAAGTTTAGTTGACTTTTCCTACAAAACCCTAATTTAGTAACTTTTGAGTCTTGAGGAATTTTGAGCAATCCTTGATGAATCATGATCAAACCTTGATAAAATGATGAAATATCCTTCAAAATGATAATGTTGACAAAAAATCTTGAAGTTTTACTGTATTTGGGTCACAGTTGACTTTTGCCCTAGCACAGTCGATTTTTGGACCCTTTGAGCAATTGACTGATCAAACTTCCTCTGCAAGGCTTGAAACTTGACATGGATGAACTTGAGAACATATTAGGACATTGGTAAGAACTTGAGGTCATTTGGATGCAATGACCTTGATGCAACACAAAACCCTAATTCGAGGTTGACTGCCTTAGGAGATAGCTTGATTGTCCAACTCTTGAGCAATCTTGAGCCACTTGGAGACTTTTCTTGCAATGTTTTGAGAAATATGAGAGGGAAAATTTTGGGGTACAACAGCTGCCCCTGTTCAATTTTCTTAAACCTGGGGATATAGATTGGCTTTCGGGCCTTTCGTGATACGAAGGTGGAAGATGATTGAACACTAGAGTGCCCAGAAATTTGTACTCGCATGAAGTGGTATCAGACTGGTGATGTCGGGAATGGGATTACAAATTCCATTTGGAGATTGTTGATGGGTGGTCTGAACTTCGACTGGAATACGAATCAGGGAGATCTTATCGTCGATCTGACTGAACTAGAGAAGGTCTTGGATTAACTTTGACTGGATCGGCATCAGGAAAATCTTCGAATTGATTTAACTGGACCAGACAAAAAGTCTTGGAATAACTTCAACTGGAATACGAATCAGGGAGATCTTCGCGTTGATCTGACTGAACCAGAGGAGGTCTTGGATTAACTTTGACTGGATCGGCATCAGAAAAATATTCGAATCGATTTAACTGGACCAGACAAGAGTCTTGGAATAACTTCAACTGGAATACGAATTAGGGAGATCTTATCGGCGATCTGACTGAACCAGAGGAGGTCTTGGATTAACTTTGACTGGATCGGCATCAGAAAAATCTTTGAATCGATTTAACTGGACCAGACAAGAGTCTTGGAATAACTTCAACTGGAATACGAATCAGGGAGATCTTATCAGCGATCTGACTGAACCAGAGGAGGTCTTGGATTAACTTTGACTGGATCGGCATCAGAAAAATCTTCGAATCGATTTAACTAGACCAGACAAGAGTCTTGGAATAACTTCAACTGGAATACGAATCAGGGAGATCTTATCGGCGATCTGACTGAACCAGAGGAGGTCTTGGATTAACTTTGACTGGATCGGCATCAGAAAAATCTTCGAATCGATTTAACTGGACTAGACAAGAGTCTTGGAATAACTTCAACTGGAATACGAATCAGGGAGATCTTATCGGCGATCTGACTGAACTAGAGGAGGTCTTGGATTAACTTTGACTGGATCGGCATCAGAAAAATCTTCGAATCGATTTAACTGGACCAGACAAGAGTCTTGGAATAACTTCAACTGGAATACGAATCAGGGAGATCTTATCAGCGATCTGACTGAACCAGAGGAGGTCTTGGATTAACTTTGACTAGATCGACATCAGAAAAATCTTCGAATCGATTTAACTGGACCAGACAAGAGTCTTGGAATAACTTCAACTGGAATACGAATCAGGGAGATCTTATCAGTGATCTGACTGAACCAGAGGAGGTCTTGGATTAACTTTGACTGGATCGGCATCAGAAAAATCTTCGAATCGATTTAACTGGACCAGACAAGAGTCTTGGAATAACTTCAACTGGAATACGAATCAGGGAGATCTTATCGGCGATCTGATTGAACCAGAGGAGGTCTTGGATTAACTTTGACTGGATCGGCATCAGAAAAATCTTTGAATCGATTTAACTGGACCAGACAAGAGTCTTGGAATAACTTCAACTGGAATACGAATCAGGGAGATCTTATCGGCGATCTGACTGAACTAGAGGAGGTCTTCGACATAGCTGAGAACTTAACTGCATCTTTCCTGAAAGGTAAAGGTCAGTCATATGCAATGCATGATATGGATCAAGCAATGATGTTCTCAAAATAAGTGAGATTGTGTTATATGATGCGTATATGCATGTATCACGATGTATGGAAATGTTATGTTTTAGCTAGGAAAATAAATCCCGGATAGCTGCTGGAGAATAGAGTTGAATTCTTCGTTTCCGCTGGGGATGATGAACGAAGATAATAAACTTGCAGGAGAGGATGACTCCGTTGGGGTGAATAAACTGATGAGGAGATTACGCTGTGGGGAAGAGATGCTCTGCGGAGGATTCCACTGATAAATTCCGTCGGGATGAATTATCATTGCTGGTGATATTGAATTTGTTGAGGATTGAATTCCTGTTTGTGAAAAGAAAGAACTTCACTGGGGATGATCTTTCAGTTGCAACTTGTTGGGGATAACCCTTTAGACTTTGGGATAATCCTTTGAGTTCTGTTGGGAATGATCCTTTGAACTCGGCTGGGGAGATTTCTTTTTGTACTCCATTGGGGATAAACTTCCAGAGTCTACTGGGGATGATGCTTCAACTCCGTTGGGGAAGCTTTTTCAGACTGCGCTGGGAAAATTTTAACTCCACTGGGGGTATCTTGTATTCTGCCGGGGAACACTCTTATACTCCATTGGGGAATATTTAAGACTGCCGGGGATATCAAGCCTTTTTAGTGCTGATGGTAGATCAACTCTGCTTGGGGAGAGTATTACTGATTTGTTCATAGTTGCAAGTCTTAGCTGGAGAGAGTTATCATTAATGTCTTACTTTGCGGGGAGTGAAGGTATCTTAGCCATATTCTTCAAATGAATTTACCTTGTACCTGGTGGATAGAGCAACTGTATAGTTCGGATAATTCTTATTGCCCCTAATTCTGATATTACCCGTAATCGTTTTTCGTTTCGCATGTAAATATTTATGAGCAGCAATTAATGTCAAATGCATATATCAAAAATGAACATTGGACGTTCTTTGCAAAATAAAACAGATAAATTTCTTTGAAAATGAATTGTATTGATTTTGCAGTTTGGCCTGAAAATAGGCGTTTTTGTACAAGAGGTCGACGTCCTAGTAAGAGAACGCCGCTGAATAATAGAATTTACACAATTTGTGAAAAACTAAACAAAACAGCTATGTGAATAATCCCACTGGGTTTCAGCTCTGCTATTGCCTTTCATATCCTCGAGCATCTCATCACTTTGCTACTTGGTTGAAGGTAGATCAGATTGATTAGTGTCGTTCGAGCTTGATAGTCGATACCGAAGTCTGGATGCAAGGTGATCCAATGAGACATAGTGTTACGCTTTGATCCCTAATTTTTGCCTGGACCGCCCTTTCGGGTTTTCAGTCCACCGAGATACCCTTTTTTTCCCAAACCGCCTTTTCAGGTTTTCGAATTGCCGGGTGTACAGATTTTTTCATTTTCATCCCTTGTTTTTGCCCGAACCCTTTTGGTTCGCCAGGAAGCCCTTATTTTTGCTTAGGCCGGTCAACCTAGATGGTCTTTGATTATGCGTAGTATCTTTTCATTATGTCTGCATATACGGGGTGAGGAAGGTCATCACCGTCCATGGTGGTTAGAATTATAGCTCCTCCTGAGAAAATGTTCTTAACCACAAATGGCCCTTCGTAAGTAGGGGTCCATTTTCACCTGGGATCACCTTGAGGTAAGATAATGCGCTTGATTACCAGATACCCAACTTGATACTCTTGTCGTCTGAATTTCTTGTTAAATGCCTTGATCATCCATTTTTGGTGCGTATGACCATGACAAATAGCAGTAAGTCTCTTTTCGTTGATTAAGTTCAGCTGATCAAGCCGGGTCTGAACCCAGTCATCTTCACTCAAACCTGCATCCTTCATGATCCGAAGAGAGGGTATCTGAACTTCTATGGGCAAGACTGCCTCCATACCATATACCAAGGAGTAGGGTGTTGCCCTTGTTGACGTCCGCGATGAGGTACGATACCCATGGAGAGCAAATGGTAACATCTCGTGCCAGTCTTTGTATGTCACTGTCATCTTCTGCACAATCTTCTTAATGTTTTTATTAGCCGCTTCAATAGCCCGATTCATCTTCGGCCGGTAGGGAGAAGAGTTGTGATGCTGTATCTTGAATTGCTCGCAGAGCTCGGTGATCATCTTGTTGTTGAGATTGGTACCATTTTCCGTAATGATCCTCTCTGGTACACCGTATCGACAGATCAGGTTATGCCGAATGAACCGTGCCATGACGTTCTTGGTTACAGTAGCAAAGGAAGTTGCTTCAACCCACTTCGTAAAGTAATCAATCGCTACCAGGATGAAATGATGCTCGTTGGACGCTGTAGGTCTGATCTCGTCGATCATTTCAATACCCCACATTTCAAAAGGCCAAGGTGTTGTCAAGACGTTTAGAGGAACTGGAGGTATGTGCACCTTGTCAGCATAGACTTGGCACTTGTGACATGTCCGAGAATGCTGATAACAGTCGGCTTCCATAGTGGACCAGAAATATCCTGCCCGAAGGATTTTCTTTGCCATGGTGTGTCCACTGGAATGGATTCCGAAAGTACCTTCGTGTAAATCTGCCATGATCCTTTCTGCCTCGTTCTTATCTACACATCGCAGTAAGGTTGAATCATGGTTGCGTTTGTAAAGAATGCCGTTGCTGATGAAGAACTTCGCTGTGAACCTCCTCAGAAACTTCTTGTCATTAACAGATGCACCCTCGGGGTATTCCTGAGCCTTAAGATACCTTTTTACTTCGTGAAACCAGGGATTATCTGCTACCTCTTCAGTCTCAATGTCACGACAATGTGCAGGTTCTTCCAATCTTTCAATGATAATCCTGGGAGCTTCGTTGTCCCAATTGACCTTGAACATAGAATACATCGTAGCCAGCGCGTCCGCCAACTGATTCTCCTCTCTAGGGAAGTGTTCAAAGGTTATCTCCTCAAAATGGGGAAGCAACGTCAATACATACTCCTTGTAAGGAATATTATTAGGGTGTTTCGTATCCCACTCTCCTTTGATCTGACTGATCACGAGAGCGGAATCTCCGAAGACACTCAGAAACTTAATCCTTAGGTCAATAGCTGCTCGAAGACCCATGATGCACGCTTCATACTCCGCCATATTGTTGGTGCAGTTGAAACATAGTCGGGCGGTAAATGGAGTATGAGAGCCTTTAGGAGATATTATCATAGCACCAATGCCATTACCCAACGCGTTCGAAGCTCCATCAAAGTACATAGACCATCGGGATCCTTCCTCAGGTCCTTCATCCGGTCCAGGTGTCTCACAATCAGTTACCAACATGATATTCTCATCCGGAAATTCAAAGTTCATAGACTGGTAATCATCCACTGCCTGATGTGCCAAATGGTATGCCAACACACTTCCCTTGATTGCCTTTTGGGTCATGTACTGGATGTCATACTCAGTCAAGATCATCTGCCATCTTGCTATTCTTCCGGATAAGGCAGGCTTTTCGAAGATATACTTGATAAGATCCATCTTCGATATCAATAGAGTAGTGTGAGTCAGCATATACTGTCTCAGCCGGTGAGCAGCCCATGCCAAAGCGCAACAAGTTTTCTCGAGCAACGAGTATAGGGTCTCGCATTCGGTAAACTTTTTGCTAAGGTAATAAATAGCATGCTTTTTTCGGCCATACTAGTCATGTTGACCCAGCACACACTCCATTGAGTTGTCGAGTACTGTCAAGTATAAGATCAAAGGTCTCCCTTCAATTGGAGGCATCAGAATAGGTGGCTCCTGGAGATACTCTTTGATCCTTTCAAAAGCGGCCTGGCATTCATTGTTCCAACGTACTACTTGATCTTTCTTCAGCAGCTTGAAGATTGGCTCACAAGTAGCAGTCAGGTGCGAGATGAATCGGGCAATGTAGTTCAGACGTCCCAGAAATCCTCTGAGTTCTTTCTCTGTTCTGGGGGCTGGCATCTCCTGTATAGCCTTCACTTTTGCAGGATCCACTTGAATACCTTTGTTGCTTACGACGAAACCCAACAGTTTACCAGATCTCACTCCGAAGGTGCACTTGTTCGGGTTTAATCTCAGCTTGTACAACTTCAACCTGTCAAACAACTTCTGAAGATGGTCCAGATGTTCTTCCTCAGTTTGAGATCTTGCAATCATATCATCGACGTATACCTCTATCTCATGATGGATCATGTCATCAAACAAAGCAACCATAGCACGCTGATACGTTGCCCCAGCATTCTTCAGTCCAAAAGGCATGACCTTGTAGCAAAAGGTACCCCACTGAGTAACAAAAGTTGTCTTCTCCATGTCTTCGGGAGCCATTTTAATTTGATTATAACCGGAGAAACCATCCATAAAGGAGAATACTTTATGCTGAGCGGTGTTTTCAACTAGAACATCAATATGAGGTAGAGGGAAGTCATCCTTTGGACTTGCCCTGTTCAGATCCCTATAGTCAACACACATTCGAACCTTACCATCCTTCTTCGGCACAGGAACCACATTGGCAACCCACTGAGGGTAAAAAGTAACTGCTAGAAAACTGGCGTCAAACTGTTTCATAACTTCAGCCTTGATTTTCTCAGACATCTCTGGGCGCATTCGATGGACCTTCTGTTTCATTGGAGAACAGTCTTCCTTGGTAGGTAGGCGATGAACCACAATATCAGTATCCAACCCAGGCATGTCTTGATAAGACCATGCAAAGATCTCAACATAGCCACGCATCATCTGAATCAACCGTTGTTTCACACTAAGCTCCAGATTGGCACCGACCTTAACTTCCTTTTTGTCTACCTCTGTACCCAGATTCACTGATTCTACTGGCTCTTCATGCGGCTGAATAACCCTCTCTTCCTGAAGTAACAGTCTTGCAAGTTCACCAGGCACTTCGCAATCATCTTCACCTTCGTCTTCGGCTAAGTTGATCGGATTTTCGAAGTCATAACTGGCAGTAGCAGAGTCGTTACCAGTGAGATCCAGAGTGGATGTAAGCCTGTATATGTGAGTGTGTGTAAAATAGCTGTTTTGCAATATATAATAAAAGAAAAACAAGGAGCACAAAATTTGAAATGCAAGAAACGTCCAATGCTTTTATTAATGATATATGAAAATGACACACATAAAGCCCTCACAAATGAAGCCACGGTGCCCCGGGCAAGACACCAGGCCATAAAGTTTAAAATATTGTCTGTTACAGATTCAAAACAAAAAGTTTCATTACTGGGTAACAAAAGAAATAAGGATGAAGTCCTTTGCTGTCCAGTTGCTTGGTCCACCGTCGGTCGTAGGATAGATCCAATTGTCAAACTCAGACTCTTCAACGTCGTCTTCAATGGCATTCACTCCCGAGTTGCTGATAAACACGGGAGGTCTTCCGATCCGTGCATTCCGAACAGCCCTTTGAGCTTCTGCAGTGAAACCCAAACCAAACTTGTTAGTCTTCTGTGTAAAATCAGGGAGTTGGCCCCAATTTGCACACCCACCTTTCTCGACAACAGCCCGGGCATCCTTAAAGGAAGCCATCTTCATAGGAGAACCTTCAACAATAGTCTCAGTTGATGCCAGTGTCTGGGGAACCTCTTCAAAATGTTGAAATGAGGTCTCAATGGACTCCTCATCCATCTCTACATATCGGAAAGAGTTGAGGTGGCTCACCATGTACTCTTCCTCTCCTTGTATTGTCACAATCTTCCCTTTCACTGGGTACTTCAGCTTCTGGTGGAGCGTTGAGGTTACGGCCCCAACTTTGTGGATCCATGGATGATCCAGCAAACAAGAATAAGATGGCCGAATGTCCATTACATAGAATGTAGAGTTGAAAACCTGAGAACCAACCTTAATCGGAACATCCACTTCTACATGCACCATCCTCTTGGACCCATCAAAGGCCCTGACGACAATGTTGCTTGGTTTCAACTCCAACCCTTCACAGTCCAACCGGTCTAGAGCTTTCTTTGGTAAAACGTTCAATGAGGAACCAATATTCACTAATACATGAGCAAGAGTAGTGCCCCTGCATTCAATGGAGACATGCAGGGCATCGTTGTGATTCTTCCCCTTAGCAGTCAAGTCGGCGTTAGAGAAACCTAACACATTATCAGCAGTCAGATTGGCCATGCAATCTTTAAACTGATCAGCTGATGTCTCTTGTGGTACGTGTGCAGTCTTCAGAAATGTAATCAGAGCCTTGGCATGGGCCTCTGAGCATAGCAACAGTGACAGCATAGAGATCTTGGACGGGGTTTGCCCCAGCTGTTCAACTACATTGTAGTCACTCTTTTTGATGATTTTAAGAATCTCTTCCATCTCTTGTCTAGAAGCTTCAACAGTAATCGTCTTTGGTGCCTCCGTCTGGGCAGGCTCACTGGTGATCCCTTTGCCCTGAGTGTCAGATGACTCGGCGACAGGGGTAAGAATAGGAACTTGAACGGGAATAGTAGCAGGTACACTGGCAGGTGTAATAACAACAGGTCTTCGGGCAGTTGGTGGAGAGATATCAGGTGAGAAAAGTCTTCCGCTGCGGGCGACTTTAGCAGGTCCAACAATATTGCTGACATCAGTATCAACATCCAACTCTTGCTTAACTCCATGAAAATAAACATCAGCCCCGTAATGCCAAGGGACATCTTTATCAGAGGTGTAGGGGATAGGCCCAGGAACAGTGATGATCATTGGTGTGGTTCTTGGAACAGATGTAATTCTAACAGGCTTTCTCGAGGAAGCCTTGGAAGAATCGTCGAAAATGGTAATAATGGCAACTTCTTCAGTATGGACTACAGGAACAATAGTCTTCTCAAACAGAATTTCTTTACTATCCATCAGGCGTTGGACACCTGATTTCAAAAGATGGCAACCGGTAGGTAGAACATAACACATACGGCAACCTTTGTCATAGCCCAGAAATAAACCGGCTAGCAAAAGGTTCTTCTTCACAGTTATTAAAGGGGTAACAATTTCGTTCATAGAAACCACAAACGAGTCTTCATCTATAGCATTCACTCCATGCTTGGGCATAGGAGCAATCACAACATTAGGTCTTTCGGGTGCCTCGAACTCAATCTCCTTAGCATCAATTAAGTCCTGTATTTTGTTCTTCAAAGACCAACAATCATCTGTATTATGCCCCGGGCTATCAGAGTGAAAAGCACAGCGGGCATTAGGGTTATACTTCGGTGATATAGTGTTAGGATTCCTTGGGGCCTCCCTTGGAATCACTAGATTGTTTTCAACAACTGTGGCAGAATCTGAGATAAAGTCATGTTGAGACGGGTGAATTGACTTCGCGGTTTCTCGTCCTTTTGTTGATTATTGTGCTGAGGAGCACCAGCAAGTCTTGAAATAACAACCGCATTAACAGCTTGGCGGCGTTCAGGTCTATTCTGGTTTTTCGAACTGTAGACAGCACTGGACTCTTTCTTAAAGGGCTTCTTCTCGGTGCTTGATGAAGCACCCTTTTGTATCTTACCGGCCTTAATACCAGCCTCAATCCTCTCACCAGTCATAATTAGCTCTGTAAACCCAGACGAAGAGCTTCCAATCAGATGATTGAAAAATGGACCAGACAAGGTCCCCAGAAACATATCCACAAGCTCCCGATCAGCCAAGGGTGGTTGCACTCTTCCGGCGAGGTCCCTCCACTTCTGAGCATAATCTTTGAAACCTTCACCCGTTCCCATTGACATACCCTGGAGTTGGGTGCGCGTGGGAGCAAGGTCGGAATTGTATTGGTATTGTCTGTAGAAAGCAGTAGCCAAATCTTCCCAACTGCGGATACTGGCTCCGTCTAACTGGTAAAACCACTCAAGCTGAGTCCCTGAGAGACTGTCTTGAAAGAAGTGGATCCATAGGTTCTTATCAGCGGTGTACGGCTGAATCTTCCTTACATATGACCGGAGGTGTAGCTTAGGACAAGAAACTCCGTCATACTTAGCAAAGGCTGGTGCTTTGAATTTGTGGGGAATCACTACCCCAGATGATAGACCCAGATCACCAAAGTCCAGACCAGGCACTTTCTGAACTTCCACCACGCTCAACCGGTCTTCCAGTTGTTTGTATCTATCCTCGAGATGAGGTGGTCAAATCTACTTCATCCCGTAGCCTGTTTCCAAACCGGTGACCTGTGTTAAACAACATTGTCCTCTTCTTCTTCTTCTTCTCTTTCAGAATCAGGGTCTTCAAATCTTGCTGACCCTTAGCTAGATTCATGAACAGCTCTTGGAATTGGGCATTCTGGGCCTGTAGGGCCTTGATTGCTTGCTCAGTTGATGGTTCAGCAGACATGATGAGTGCTGAAATAAACAGCGAAGAAGATAAGAGACCTATAATGGATACCTGTTATGAAGTGCATGGGATGAAATGCGTATGACATTATTTCAAAGACAATCGAGAGATTCAAATTCGTAAACAAGAAATGAAACACACTTTTATTAGATAAACTTTGAAATTCAAATTGTTCAACAAATTGCCCTTAAGGCGTTACAAGAAAGGAAATACTGAAAAGTAAATAAAAATTGGAAAGGAAATAATCAAAGGACAATCAGTGCTCCCATGGTCTCTTCTTGTCGGTGCGGACATAGTCATTGAGAATCTGCTCGTTCTCCAGCTGCCTAGTCAACTTCTGAATCTTCTGCTCTTGCTCGTTAAACCTTTCTCGGTAAGCATCCCACTCTTCTCTCAGTTGCATCCAAGACCTCTTCAGTGCCCTAATGTCAGTGGGCATGTAAGGATGGAGGATGGTCGGAAGAACCCCTTCTTCATTAGCAACTTCAATAATGATAGGCAGGACAACTTCATATGGCATACCCAGCTTTTGGGCACGGATACGGACCCATATGAGATATGGCTCCATCGAAAGAGAAGTTTTTGGGCCCAGCTCGTGTGGATCAGATCTGTGAACTCTATCCCAAGCCCTTATGAACCTGCAGCATTGCTCATCGCCATCCCTTTGAAAATCAAAGATGATACTAGGCATTAGCAGCTCATGAGGTCCTTCTCTTCTGGCTTGCCCAAACTGACGTAAGGCTAAGCATGGGTTGTAAGAAATTCCTCCGTTGGTTCCTATCAGTGGAACATTGGGGTACTCCCCGCACCGATCAATGATAGCCACCTCGTCCATACCCTTGATAGTCCAAATGATGTCATTATGAGAGAGAGACATAACCCTATAGGCCCAGCCCATGCCTTCTTTGTTCTTCAGCACTGATTTGGGGAGGTGCGAAATAAACCACCTTACCAATAATGGAGCACAGCACATCAAGGTTCCCCGCTTTCGGGCAGTACAGGCATAAAGCTGATGAAGAATGTCACCCAAGAGAGTGGGTACATGATTACAAGAGATGAAGATTTTCACCGCATTCACATTAAAAAAGGAGTCAGGATTCGGAAACAATACCAAGCCATATATCAGAAGAGCCAGAATATCTTTGAATGCCTTGAAGTCTAGACTATCCCAGAAATAATTATCCTTACCAACCAAGAACTTAGTCAGAAAGCCCTTTGCTCCACTTCTAGTCTCCCAATTAGCCATTACCTCATCCTTGGTCAAATGAAGGGCTGAAGCAATCTCTTCCGGCCTAAGAATCTTCTCCCAACCAGTAAACGGGGTCTGCTCCAGGATAGAGATACTAAGCAGATCAGAGAACTCTTCTAAGGTGGGAACCAACTGGTAGTCCTGAAAAGTGAAGCAATGGTACAGTGGATCATAGAACTGGACTAGGACACTCATCATCTTCTCGTCCAATTTGGAGGTAACCAAACTGAGAAGATACCCATGTCTTCTGAGGAAGGAGGTAGTATCAGGCATCTTTACAACCAACTCTTTAAGCATGGTGGGAACCTGGACAAAGTTTATCCGGATGGTATTCCTACGCATGGGCATCATGACCTACAAAACAGAACAAAGATGAATCCCTCTTGTCTTTGAAATAGGTTAGTCCAATGCAAGATGTATGCAATGTTATGATGTCATGATGTCATGATAGAAAACACATCACAAGTATCCACAAATAGCAAACATGGTAAAGGCACACAAGTCACACAGAGAGCCCTTAGATTTCAGGCTGGCAAGGAGCTTAGGTACTACCCTCTTTCAGTTCAGTTGGTTTAAACCTGTCCTAAAAATAGTAACCGGGTTCTAGAGGATCTCAATATCACTGAATACCCTCAATCGGTCATAATTCCAATTTAGCAACCTTTTCTTGCGGCCGGAATCATCACGAGAGTTTAGTCTCAATGAGTGTAGCATACTGCTACTGTTCTATGGCCAAGTTGGTCAATTTAAAGGTTCTAAGGTCAGTTGGTGCTTAATGACCCCTTAGAAGACCCATATTCTCCTTGTTCCAACACAAGGGATATCGGTACAGACTAAAGTGCCACACCAACGTAGCTACTGCTTCAACCGTATCGGTCTACGCCGTACAGTTCCCTCACAGTTTATTACTACTTACCTAAAGGGTATTCCCCAGATCCGGGTTAGGATCTATAGTAACTCCGATACAAGCCCACAAATATAAAGCATACTAAGCAAACAATTGAAAACACAATAACCTAATCCTAAGGTACACCCCACTTATTAGATTCCCCAGCAGAGTCGCCAGTTCTGTGATACGGTGGGAAGAGAACTGACTGTTTTGGAATGCTGGTTCGCGTTTTGCGTTTGTTTTCGCAAAATGTCGCGGTAAGCAGGAGTCGTCACCGTCTTTTATTTTATCCAACAAGGAAAGGAAAAAAGCACAGAAAAATTCCTTTTTCGAGATGTTTCTAGGGTCCGGGGGGTAGATTATAGAAAGGGAAGGTGTTAGAACCCTTTCTATCTGTGGTTATCTATGGGCTCTTAGGTACTTGCTCAAAGTGTTTTCAAAAAATTTGCTTTCTTTGTGTTTGTGGGTTTGAAAAGAGTTTTTTGTTTGAAAAGGAGTGTAAGTGCGAAAAGCTTTTGTTTTTTGAAAGAGCAAGTACTTAAGAACCATCTACCTACTCGAAAAAGGAATCAATATGTACTAATGTCCTTTAGGCAATGTTATCCCACTATTGATGAGTAGGTAGCATCGTCGTTGGAAATTAATGGACGTGCGGTCACTAAAGCAATGTTAGGATGCCTTAGCGGTAACCCTAATGTCTTAGATCATTTTTCTGAGGCAACCGTTTTGAGGCAACTATGATCTTTGGACAAGAGGGCGACCTCTAAAACTTCCTATACTCAATGACCACGTTCAAAGGCAACCAAGTGAGGTGTACCCTAAGAGTACGCATGTGCGAGTGTGTTGTTTTCAGTTTATTTTATCTTTGTACATGTCAATGGTTATCTACGTTAATTTTAGGTTTTAAACGATTAATCTTGTCATGCATTCCCTATTATCAAACATCTAACAGTTTATAAGTCGCGGAAATTAAATTGCGAAAATTAAACTAACTATTACAAGGCGTCGGGTATTTACATCGCCAAAAGCAACCCTTGAAATTAAAATGCGGAAAATAAATAAAGCGATAAAAAATAGTAAAGTCCTATTAAACTATTACATTCCGGGAAACAGATACAATATTGGATAAAAAATGGAACGCGTGTGGGAAATCAAATCGGGCAAGTTCTAGGGTTTTGACCCTTTAAGGATTTTTGGTTTATTTTGGATTAAAAAGAAACTAAATTAGGTTAAGCATTAAATTAACAAATTAATTAATTAATAAAAATGATATTTTTGGATTTTTGATATTTGAAGAAATAAAAATAATTTGATCAATGTTAATAATGTTAATAAAAACCTAATCGTCTAAATTAATTTTAATTATTGCAAAAGATATGAAAGTTATTCCTAATTAAACTAAATTAATTAATAATTAATAATTGTTAATAAAAATAAAATACTGAAATTAAATTTAATCAAGAAAATATTTTTGGTTTTTATTTTTTGAAGAAAAAAGTTTAATTGGTTACTTAGTAATAAAATAATGAAACAAAAACAATTAAATAAAATAAGAAAAGAATGAAATAGAAAACAAAACTCAGGGGGGTTCTGGGCCCAAATTGGAGGTGAGAATGGCAATTCAAAGGCCCAATAGGCGCTGGCCTTGGCTGACTTTTCCTGATTCCAGCGTGGCACTTTGACTAGGGCATATGGTGGACATCACATCTGGACCACCAGATTTGGCCTGGGGCCATCTGGCAAGCATTTGTGTGAGAGACCATGGTATGCTACGCGCTTGGAGTTGTAATGGAATTCCTGAAGAAAAATAATACAAATGCATGGGGGGACTTGGGATTCGAACCCAGGTCCTGTGAGTCACTGGACAACGCCTCCACCACTCAACCACTATACTTCAATTGTTATTATATTGGAAACTAATAATAATAATAAGACAAACAAGTTAATGGATCAGAAAATATAAAAAAACACGCGCCAAGTTTGAATCCACCATTGGGAGAGGGCCACGTCTTCATCTTCTTAGTTTGACCCTGGATATTTACCTGCGGATTTATATCCGCAGCTAAATTCGCATGTGCATCCTAAAATCTATTCTAGGCCATAGAAATTGATTCCAGGACCATAGTCATGCTCGTCTCTCTCCCCTGGTTACATTCATGTCCATCAATTGCACTAATTTTGCCTGAAAACGAAATGCCCAAAATACAAACTACAAAACCCTAGGTTCGGCTATGGGGTTACAGGCCATATAAACGCAATCAAATAATGCCAAAAGTCCAGAAATTGCACAAGCATCATGAATATGTCAATGATTTGTCAAAAATATGCAAGAACATGAGGTTATGATTTCGAATACAGGGCGGTTTTTAGAGAGACTTACAGCGCGGTTGAGAGGGTGTGAGGGTTTGCTTTTGATTGTAGAAGGTTCAGTGGACACCCAACAATGGATTGGTGTTGAGATTTGCCTTTGAATTTGCCTCTATGCACGATTTCAGTTTCACACTTTTTACCAATTTTTCAAGTTTTGCTTTTGGTGTTCTTGCAGCCTCTAGCCCCTTGAATTCGTGCCTCTTGCCTTGTATATGTATAATTCAATGTATTAGGTCAACAATTGTGAGCTGAATCCTTGTACATCAATGCTTGGAGATTTGATTTGATTCACCATTGATAACTTTCCAATTTTGCCAAAAATCCAATCTCTTTGCACATGGAATTTATGATACGAATTTGATTCACCTGATGATGATGATTCAATCCTGAAACAGCCAAAAAGAGATCAAATAATCAATGTTTGGATTTTATTTAATTTAAATTGATTTAAAATGAAATAATTCATTAAAAAATCAAATTAAATAATAAAATTGATAAATGGTCACAAGGCTGAGGCTAGGACACGTGTGTAGTGTGACAAGATCAAATCAAGTGGAAAAGAATATGCCCATTTGACAAAATTTAAAGTTTTGGGGATAGTTGACTTTTGGCAATTTTGCAAAAATGCCCAACTTCAACAATGCATAACTTCTTCAATTTTGAACTTTTGGAAGTGTTCTTTGACTTTTTAGAAAGCTTGAGATGTCCTATAACCAACCCTTTTGGTCTCATATAATTTTGATATTCCATGCTCAAGTTATAAGCTTTGGCAAAAAATGTGTTTTTGTTGACTTTCAAAAATGACCTATAATGTCCAAATTTGTAACTTCTTGTGAGTGCATTTTATGATCTTGGGGTATGAAGATGTATTGTAGGAAATTGCATCCTCTTCAGAATGAGCTTTGGATGGGTCATTTCTCATAAAGTATGAGAAAGGTATGCTTGGTCAAAGTTGAGTTGACTTTTCCTACAAAACCCTAATTTAGCAACTTTTGAGTCTTGATGAATTTTGAGCAATCCTTGATGAATCATGATAAACCCTTGATCAAATGATGAAATATCCTTCAAATGAGAATGTTGACAAAAAATCTTGAAGTTTGATTGTATTTGGGTCACAATTGACTTTTGCCCTAGCATAGTCGATTTTTGGACCCTTTGAGCAATTGACTGAGCAAACTTCCTCTGCAAGGCTTGAAACTTGACATGGATGAACTTGAGAACATATTAGGACATTGGGAAGAACTTGAGGTCATTTGGATGCAAGGACCTTGATGCAACACAAAACCCTAATTCGAGGTTGACTGCCTTAGGAGATAGCTTGACTGTCCAACTCTTGAGCAATCTTGAGCCACTTGGAGACTTTTCTTGCAATGTTTTGAGAAATATGAGAGGGAAAGTTTTGGGGTACAACACAATGTATTATAAATATGCAAAAAAATGTTTTTGTTTATTTTTATGTATGTAAAAATAAAAGATCATTTTTATAAAGGGTAAAAAAAACCCTAATTTTCTTTAAGAAAGTATATATATATTAATTATATTATTTATGTACAATAAATTAAAATAATGAAATATATACAAGTGTCAAAAAATAAAAATATATTAGAAAAAATATTATTTAAGTATAAATAATAAATAATAAAAAAATAATATCTTTATATGTTATTTACAAGTTTTTTTTTATTTGAGAAAATAAATATAGTAAACCTAATAAATTAAACATTGTGTCAAAATAAAATAAAATAAATAATAAAAATGTGGAAATTTAAGGAAAATATTTTTAGTAATTTTTTATATTTGGAAAAAATAAAATAAAGTCATAAATAAAAAGAAATGAAAATAATATGAAAATATAAAACAAATGGGCCAGGGGGTGCAAATAGCAAGCTGAGGGGTGTCAAAAACAGAAACAAGTCAGCCCAGCCCATTTCCACTTCATCTTCAACCTTTGAATCAAAACAAAACGCGCGCCCTGTACAAATGTCCAGATCCCGCATACGTGCTCTAAAGCAAAAACTCACAAAATGAAAGTTATAGCATTTTTCAACACGATTCTAACCATATAAAGAACTTAATCTAACTCTCAAAGACCAGAGAGAATTTCTCTGGCCCTAATTTCTAACCTAACTTTTTCAGGAAGTTCATCAATCAAATTCTCTCAGCACACTTAACTTAAATGAAAACTAAGCATATGTACAGCTTAAGGGCTATGAGTACTACATTTTTTATTCACAAACCTAAGCCTAATGATTCCTAAATAGAGAGATAGAAAGTTGACAAATACCTGTTTCAGATGAACTCGTGTATGGCAATGTGGAGCTTTTCAATGAGGCCTGAGATGCTTGGGAGCTTGCTTGAACTTCCTCTGACCTTCCCCAATGCTTTGTTTTCCTTGAGCTTGCTTGAACAAACTTGTAGAAGTTAACCTGCACAAGCTGAAAACAGAAATGGTGAAGCTTGCAAATGGAGTTACAATCAATGGACAATGGTTGGGATAGTTCAGGTAGGTTGTATGGAGTGTATTGGAACTGGTTTGGGACAAAACGCATGAGTGGTTTGTGAGATGGAAGTGAAACTGCAGAGAGTGCCCTGTTTTGCAAGAGGAATATGTTTTGATGTTCAAGAGTGTTTTAGGGATGGATGGCTCGTGTTTCTGACTCAAGGCAATGTGCAAAAACTGTTTCAAATGCTAGCAAGAGTTGGTTATAACAGATGCTCAAGTTGTGGCTCTTTGGCAAGTTTACTTGTATTTTAAGCAAAAGTAAGGAATGATACAAGACAGGCCTGTACAGGCTATCTTCTAGCTTGCACTTGGTGATCTTAGCCCCCCTAAGTTTGTGGATGTTATTTTCTGTCCAAGATTTGGTTCAAGGCTCAAGGGAAGCAATTTGACATAAAGCAAGTTTTGACTAAAATGGCAATGTTGCCTTTTTGCTATTTTGGATTAATCTCTTGTGTAATCCTCTAATGATCAGAACAAAGCTTCAAACCATTGGATTTGCATTTAATTATTGATTATGAAAGGGTTTAGAGACCTGTGAGCAAGTACAAGTGAGGCTGAATAGAGTTTGCAAATTGTGTCAATATGAAACATGCCATGGATCAAAGTGAGTTTTTGCCAAATTCAAACCTTCGATTCTCCCTAACCACAAATGATTTTGGAGAGTTCTTGAACATTTTGGAAAGCTTGTAACATGCTATACAATCCATATTTGAAATTAATTTTGAGATTCCAAGTGGAACTAGGTGAAATATTGCCATGAAGATAGGCCAAAATCCTGCCTAAACTAGGGCAAAATTTCACTAAGTTAAAAGTTTCATGGACCCTTATTCCAAAATTCATAACTTGAAATCAAAGATTCTTTTGGGAAAACTTTGTGAATCAAAGTTGTAGACTTTGTGGAGGACTACAACTTTCATGTTGGAAGTTTTGTTTGAATACAATTGCATCATGGTTAAAAATTTGGGCAAAGTTGGAAAAAAATAAGAAAATTTCATAACTTAGAAAAATTCTAAGTTATGAAATTTTTCAATCTTAAACCCTAATTTGCAATATTAGGTTTCTTGATGAACAAGTTTCATGTTTTTACACATCTTGATGAAAAATGACCCTTGGCACTTGATTTTGACCAAAAAGTCAAAGTTTGACTTTTCAGTGTACAATCAAATTTTGATTAGTTGACTGAAAAATTCATCTGTCAATCCAATGCATTTGAGATCTTTTGGACCTTGTGAATAGGTCAAGATGATTCAATTGAGTCCTTGAATCCATGCTTGAACCCAATTTTCCATTGGCTAGGTGAAAAATCAGAAATTTCCCTTATACAGTCAAAACCCTAAAAATGACCATTTTGCCCTTTTGATGATCTGATCAAATTTCTTGAGTTGTGGTCCAAACTTGATCAAATGGTTCATATGAGTCTATAATGTTTATGTGGATCAAAAATTATGCGGTTTGACTGTAAATTGGCCACAGTTGACTTTTTTCCCCAATATAGTTGATTTCTAGGTCAACTGTCCAATTGACTGGGTAAAAATTTGATTCAAGGCTTGAAACTTGGTATGAGAAAAATTATAAGTCCAACATGAAGCATGAAAGTCACATTGAGCATTAGAAGTCCAAAATTCCTTGTGCAAACCCAAACCCTAATTTAGGTCAACAGTGTAAGGAGATGTCTTGAGCAGAGCAAACCCTAGCTTGGTCTTGAGTTCAAAGAGTCTTGTGAGGAGAAATCTTGATAAGATGAGATGGCAAATTTTGGGGTACAACAACCTAGGTTTCACGTGGATAAATAATGGTAGTATCTTGAGCATTGATAGTCATGAAATGGACGACAAAGATTTGATTAAGGGAGGTGATAAATATCATTAACTTTAACGCTAAAATATCCCCTCGGTTTTGAGAAAAACCGAAGTGGAAATAATTTTTTTTAGATTCATTGTTTACAAATAATATCAGAAAAATAATATTACAACAAATTCCCACTACAACTTTAGGCTTACTGAATTTAACAAAAGCATTCCCTTGGCGGGTTTGATCTTCCCCCTGTCTAGTTGTTCGGTACGGAGGTCTCCTAGCTCCGTTTGCACCCACTCCCACTGATCATGAGACATACAAGAGGACCCATGACCCTGTTGGGTAGGTACAAATTGCTCCTGAGCCGGAGCATCTTCCTCCATATCATTCCCTGCAATGAAATCATCAGCTTGGTCGTCATCCCCTTCTTATAGGACAACAACAACATATAACCAGTTATCATAATCAGCACTACTAATTTTATCAGGATTAGGAAACTTCAGAAGACATCTCTTACGACTCATCAGAGCATAAAAGTCTCGCCTAACCTTGATCACGCTTTGCTGGATAAGAGAATTTAAGTCAATTTTTCTCAAAGCAGAAACTGGTGCTTCTTCAGCCAATACTGCACCACATCCACAATAGTCGGAAATTTGCATTATCATGCCGCCAACCAAAATGTCACCAGAAGTGGCTCGTACAACCTTCCCCAAGTGATCATCCGCGAAAGCAGCGACATTCACTAGTGAATCATGGACCATGGAGAATAAAAAGAACATTTCTCTCTTGGCAGCCACTCTGGTACTATCACCTCTCCCAAACAAGGTGTAAGCTAACCCTTTATGGGCGTATTTGAAATATGGGTTTTGTACCCGAGAAAACCAGTAATGGTCGTCTAAAAATCACCTACAGTAAAAGTATCAGGCTCAGCTCCATGTCCTACTCGTGGGAGATGGAGACATTGTGTTAAATCCTCAACAGACATTTCATAATCAGCATTATAAAGATGGAATTCCATATTACCGTAATACTCTCTTATGGTACCTTCCCATCGTCTTTCCAATTTAAACTCAAGAGTGCTTAGAAATTATAAATTAATATGCACATAGGTCGACTCCTCATAGTGCATGAACTCTAGCATCCATAAACTGTGAAACATCCTATCGATCTCATTATGCAGCCCTAATTCTTCAAGAGTTTTAGTGCACATATACCTTGTCGATGTCAGCTTTCGCTTGAGAAGCACAACATACCTCCGAGCATGTTTCGGTTCTTCAAAAATGATACCGTGTGTATTGGGTGCACAAATGGTTCTCCTCTTTGCCATTGCTGGCTCTATAACTGCCTTTCTTCGATCAGTCCTTTTTAGGGCATTTTAGGAACCTAAAAAAGAAGAGAAAACTAAAATCGAAGATTATTAAAAAGCTACCGGTATGTGGTAAAAGAGGTGATTTGGAGAAGTTTTTGTGAAGGAGGATGAGGGTTTTGAAGCTTTTTTAATGGTGAAAATTGAAGCTTTTTGTGGTGGAGGCTATGGAGAAAATAGGGTTTTGTGTAGAAGAGAGAGTTAGAATCGAAGTAATGAGTGTGAGGGTTGAAAGAAGAGTTATAAAACCAGGTGGGGTCCATACAAAAACAAGAAATACAAAAACATATCAAATTCCATAAACCCAACACGGGTCGTGTCTAGTGAGACGGTCGACCGTGTCCCACGCCTGAGTTCCCAAAATATTTTTTTTCACGAAAATGCTTCAGTAGGAATGACACGGGCCATGTCTGGTGACACGGGTTGTGTCTGGTGACACGGCCTACCGTGTTGCACATCTGAGTGTTCCCATTTTTTCACTTTCACACATTTCCTTCAGTGACAATGACACAGGCCATGTTAGGTGATACAGCCACCGTGTTGCACGGCTGAGTGATCCCATTTTTCCACTTGCACCCATTTCCTTCAGTGAGTCTAACACGGGCCGTGTTCAGTGACACGGCCTACCCTGTTGCGCGTCTATTTTTTTGGGAAATTTTTTCTCTTTGGTAGAATTTTCTCCTCTCTCGGTAAACTCCCTTTTTGCGCACTTGGTTCCTTTGCAAGACACGGTGATTACCTATACAAATACAACAAAAATATGACAAAACAAAGACAAAAGTTAGATTTAAAATGCGTGGGTTTCCTCCTACGAAGCGCTTCGTTTAACGTCGCATGGCTCGACGGTCGTCCATCTTACCTTGTAAGACGAACATTATTAATCAAACCACCTACTTGAACATTGTAGTAAGACTTCAATATCTGTCCATTCACTTTAAATGTGTCCCCATTAGCTTTATTTATCAATTCTATTGCTCCATGGGGAAACACTTTGTGAACCACAAATGGTCCGGACCATTTGGATTTTAACTTTCCAGGAAACAACTTCAACCTGGAATTGAACAACAACACCAATTGTCCTTCCCAAAATTCCTTCCTTATGATCTCTTGATCATGCTATTTTTTGTTTGTTATTTATATATATTGGCATTCTCATAAGCTTGATTCCTAAACTCTTCTAACTCATGAAGTTGAAGAGTTCGAGATTCGCCAGCTTTCAAAAGATCAAAATTCAGGAACTTCATAGACCAAAAGGATTTATGCTTGAGTTCGAGCGATAAATGACATGTTTTACCATAAACCAGTTGATAAGGAGACATACCAATAGGGGTTTTGAACGTAGTTCTGTGCGCCCATGGTGCATCTTCCAGTTTTATAGCCCAATCCTTTCGAGAGGCGCTAACATTTTTTCAAGTATCTTCTTTATCTGCCTGTTAGACACTTCAACATGTCCGATTGTCTGAGGGTGATACGAGGTGGCAATCTTGTGCTTCACATCATACTTCTTCAACAGATTCTCCATCAGCTTGTTTAAGAAGTGAGTACCCTCATTACTGATTAGAGCCCTCGATACCCCAAACCTAGAGAAAATGTTGCTTCTGAGGAAATTGACCACCACTTTAGAATCATTTGTGGGCAATGCCATAACTTTCATCCACTTTGACACAAAGTCGATCGCAACCAAAATGCAATTCTGTCCAAAAGAGGGTGGAAACGGTCCCATGAAGTCTATTCCCCACACATCAAACATTTCTACCTCTAACATGGAATTCTGAGGCATGTGGTTCCTTTTTGAATTGTTACCTATCCTCTGACATCGGTCACATTCCTTTACAATGCTCTGAGCATCCTTAAACAGAGTTGGCCAGTACAACCCAGACTAGAGGACTTTTGCAGCTGTTCTATTTCCACTAAAATGTCCTCCATATTCGGAGTCATGACAAGCTCTTAGTACATCTCTCTGTTCTTCCTATGGGACACACCTTCGAACCAATATGTCTATTCCGTTTTTTTACAGGAATGGTTCGTCCCACAAATAAAACCTGAAATCATGCAAAAACTTTTTCTTTTTGTTAGAATCAAAATCATCAGGTATTACTCTACCTACCAAATAATTCACATAGCCATCGAACCATGGAGCACCAATCGCAACTAAGATTCGTTCGTCAACAAACTCATACTTGATTGGGTGTTTCTCCTCTATTTATTTTATCAAAGAAATCTAGGATAAGTGATCAACAACAGTGTTTTCACATCCCTTTTTGTCCCGGATCTCTAGATCAAACTCTTGCAAGAGTTAGATCCACCTCAGCAGCCTTGGTTTTGATTCCTGTTTAGAGAAAGGATATTTCAAAGCAACATGGTTAGTATAAAAAATTACCTTTGACCCCAACATGTAGGAGCTGAATTTGTCAAAAGCATACACCACTTCTAGCAATTCCTTTTCAATGGTTGCATAGTTCATCTGAGTTGGATTCAACACATGGCTTGCATATTAGATCACATGCAATAGATTTTATCTTCTCTATCCTAGCACTGCCCCTACTTCTATATCACTTGCATCACACATGATCTCAAATGGTAGAGACCAATCAGAAGAAATTACTATAGGGGAAGACACCGGCTTATTTTTCAAGGTTTCAAAAGCCTCACCGCACTTTTTATCGAAAATAAATGGTGTATCCTTCACAAGAAGAATATTCAGAGGCTTCGTAATCTTGGAGAAATATCTTATGAACATAAGGTAGAATCCTGCATGTCCTAAGAAACTTCTTATTCCTTTCTCATTCACTGGTGGGGGTAAATTTGCTATCACCTCCACTTTGGCTTTGTCAAGTTCAATTCCCTTATGGGAAACCTAGTGACCCAACACTATACCTTCATACACCATGAAATTACACTTCTCCCAATTGAGAATCAAATTGGTCTGCAGACATCTTTCTAGCACAAGAGATAAGTTATTCAAGCAATTCTCAAAAGAAGATCTAAAAACCGAAAAATCATCCATAAACACTTCCATGTGCTTTTCAAGCATGTCAGCAAATATGGATGTCATACATCGATGAAAAGTAGCAAGTGAATTACACAACCAAAATGGAATTCTCTGGTAGTAGAAAATACCATAATGGCATTTGAATGCAGTCTTCTCTTGATCTTCTGGAGTTACCGCAATCTGATTGTATCCTGAATACCCATCAAGAAAACAGTAGTAATATTGACCAACTAACCTTTCCAACATTTGGTCAATGAAAGGTAAAGGAAAGTGGTCCTTTCTTGTATAAGTATTCAATCTTTGGTAGTCTATGCACACTTTCCAACCTGTAACAGTTCTGGTAGGAATCAACTCATTCTTCTCATTTTTTATGACAATTGTTCCTCCCTTCTTAGGTACCACATGAACAGGACTCACCCATACACTGTCGGATATAGGGTAAATAAGACCTGCATCCAACAGCTTCACAACCTATTTTTGAACAACTTCTTTCATAGGAGGGTTAAGTCTTCTTTGAGGCTGGACAACTGGTTTCTAATTATCTTCCATCAATATCTTGTGCATGAAAATTGTGGGACTAATACCTTTCAAATCTTCAATGGCCCATCCGATGGCACATGGTATACCTTCGAGTATTGTGTCGGATAGAGATTTGAGGTTTAATTCAAGGTTCTAGGAAAGTTTGCAAGAGGATTTGGATACTAAGTTGAGGTTGAGTTTTTCTTATCATCCGGAGGCAGACGGTCGGACAAAGAGAACCATCCATTCTTTGGAGGATTTGCTGAGGGCTTGTGTGTTAGAATAATGAGGTGTTTGGGATAGCCACCATCCATTGATTGATTTCACTTACAATAATAGTTTCCATGCTAGTTTTAAATGGAACTGTATGAGGCATTGTATGGTAGGAGGTGTAGGACTATGTTGTGTTGGTATGAGTCAGGCGAGAATGTTGTACTCAGACCTGAGATTATTCAGGAGACGACTGAAAAGATCAAGATAATTCAAGGAAATTTGAAAGATTCTCTGAGTCGACAAAAAAGTTATCATGATAAGAGGATAAAAATAATTTAGTTATAAGAGGGAGATCACATGTTCTTGAGATTTGTTGGTCACGTAAGCTCACACCGTGTTTTGTTGGTCTGTACCAGATTATGCAGAAAATAAGTGAGGTGGCCTATCAAATTGCTTTACCGTTGTCGCTTTCTAATCTTCATGATGTGTTTTATGTGACTCATTTAAGGAGATACATTACAGATCCTTCTCATGTGATCCAAGTGGATGATGTACATGTGAGAGATAACCTGATAGTTGAAGCATCACCCATACAAATAGAGGATCAGGAAGTGAAGCAGTTGCGGGTAAAGAGATTGCATTGGTGAAGGTAGTGTGGGGAGGACCATCTAGTGGGAGTATGACTTGAGAGCATGAGGATCGGATGAGAGAGTCGTACCTGACTCTGTTTCCCTCAGGTAATTTTCAGGGACAAAAATTTTCTAAGTGGGGGAGAGTTGTTACACCCCAATTTAGAATTATGTTGCTTATATATTAATTTATGAATATATTATGATTTATTGTGTTTATTTGAATATTTAGTGGGGGTGTAGGTCCTTGAGTTAGAAAATAAAATAAATTATTTGGATAATAGATTATTGTTGTTAGTAATTAAACTAATAAGGAAAATAAAATAATTAGAGTGTGTAGAGATTTTGAGGATAATGAGGTAATTACATGAGGATAAGTTGGGGGTTAATGAGGGAATACATGATTAAGGAGAATATTATTATTATAACAAGGGAAGATTGGAAAAGGGGGAGTTAGTTACATCATACGTGAAAAATTGATAGAAAAGAGAAAGAGGCTAGGGCATAGGAGATCAAGAGATTGAGGTTGAGGAAGAACTCTAGGATTCAAACCGCCTTTAATGGAGATAATCTAAGGTAAGGGTGGGTAATGGTTCTCAATTGTGATTGATATGATGAAAGGGTGGAGTAAGGTTTAGTTCTCTTCAATTGATGTTAAATGTTGTGAAATAATTGATAATGATACTATTTTTATATGCCATGTGTGATCGGTGGATCTGGAACTGACTGTTTAACGCTGGTTTCGCGAAATGTCGCGGAAGCAAGAGTCGCCACCGTCTTTTATTTTCTCC
The DNA here is from genome assembly GCA_948472305.1 of Vicia faba. NCBI lineage: Eukaryota > Viridiplantae > Streptophyta > Magnoliopsida > Fabales > Fabaceae > Vicia > Vicia faba. The sequence continues at coordinate 325,091,369 of OX451741.1, read as the reverse complement.
AAATGGAAAGGACAAAAGCACAGAAAAATTCCTTTAAAGAGATTGCTCTCGGTTCGGGAGGTAGGTTATAGAAAGGGAAGGTGTTAGCACCCTTTCTATCCATGGTTATCCATGGGCTCTTAGATACTTGCTCATTGTGTTTTCAAAAATGGTTTGTTTGCTTTTCAATGTGGGTTTTAAAAAAAGTTTCTTTGAAAATTCCAGTTCGACTCTTGTATCGGTCCTCAAGAGTGTTTGAAAAATGCTTTCGAAAGCTTTTTGAAAATGTGTTGGTGTGAAAAGTATTTTTGATTTGTTTTGTTTTGAATTAGAGCAAGTATCCACGAGTCGTCTACCTACCCTAAGGAATTCGTCTGTGTAAATGTCCTTTAAAGTAGTGCCATCCCACCATTGAGAGGTAGGTAGCACCACCGTTTGAGGTGTTCGGGTCAATTCGAGGTTCGGGACATGGTGATCACCAGAGCAATGGGAAGACACCTTAGAAGCTACCCTCATGCCAGGTTCCTGGATCATGAGGACTTACTAAGACATCCTCTACTCGACGATCACCTTTCGAGGCAAGGCAACAGTGAGGCGTACCCTAGGGGTGGTGTGTGATTTGTGTGTCAGATTCATTTATTTTTGTCTTGTCATGTCATGGGTGATCTACGCGTTATTTTTTATTTAGACATTCATTCTTGTATGCGATTTAATTAACAGTTAAAAAGATGCGGAAATTAAAAGTTCTAAACTATTACAAAGGCGCGGGTCCACATCGCCAAATTTAATCCAGGACCCGGTTTGACAGAAAATAAAGAAGTAAAGTGAGAGAAATAAAATGTCCGAGTTTACAAGGCTTTGGGAGAATTACATTAATATTATAAGAAGCAAAATAAAATGCGCGAATTGGAATTAAAATTGGAAGCGAGGGCGTTGGACCCTTTTTAATGAAATTAAATTAAATTATTAAATTAATTAAATTAATTAAATTAAAATGAAAAAAGAAATTATTTTGAGATTTTTTGGATTTATGGTTTTTTATGTGAATTAAATGAAATTAACTAATTAACCCTAATTCTACAACTTTTATTTATTAAGAAAAACATGTTAAAATTTAAACCTAAAATTAAATTAATTAATTAATGGCAATTTGATTTATAAAAATAAATAATTAATTATTAGTGAAATTTATTTACAAAAAATATTAATTAAATAAATATATTTTGATTTTTATGACTTTTCTGTTTTTTACTATTTTTTATATTTTACGAAAATAAGTTAAATTAAAGGAATTAATTAAAAAAGAAATAATTGAAATAAATAAAATAAGGAAAAGAAAGAAAATACAATACCTTGGGGGATTTCTGTCCCCTTTTTGGAGGTGAATTGGAGTGGTTTGGCCATTTGTGTTATGGCCTCATCATGCATAAGTTGTTCTACTTTGGCCATTTGGCTTTTGGCTTTTGGCCATTTGCGTTTTGGCCTCAACGTTCCTTAATCTTCTCAGGATGTCTGTCTCGCCATGTATTGGGGTCATGTGTAAAATGTTTTGTTTTGGCCATTTGGCTTTTGGCTTTTGGCCATTTGGCTTTTGGCCTCAACATTCCTTAATGAACCTGGGATCCTGTCTAAATCTACAGTGTTGAACCTCATGAACACATTAAATAAAATCATAAAAATTCAAATAAAACCAACATATGAAGAAATTTAATGTTTAGGCACAATATGGCATGTATGAATGATTATACCCTTTTGATCATGGAGATCAAATCAACCTTACCCTTACTGGAAAAGTAGTGACATGAATGCTTTTATGCCCTTTGGATCATGGAGATCAAGCCAGCCTTACCCTTACTGAAGAAGTAATAAGATGTTGGTTTGTAACTGAGATGGCTTGTTTGTAGTGAGAGAGAGATTTGTAATAAGGATTTCAAGGTTTTAGGGTTCTTGAACGAGTTTGATATTCCAACAGTGTTGTGGCAAGGTTTTTTCTCTCTTTTTTCTCTTCTTTCTCCTTTGTTGATTCTTCTTTCTCCCTGGTTTGTGTGAAAAGAAGGTGATTATATAATGGAAATTAGGGTAAAGCAAATGGGCTTTGAATGTGCAATTGGGCCTCCAATATTCACTTGAATTCGTCACTTTCCAGGCTAAATCGCAGGGACTTAAGTGCATTTTTTGAAGTTGAAATGTGAAAACAAAATGTAGCCTATATTGAGAACTAACTCCTGTCCGAAAATCGACTCAATCGGATAAACGGTGAATTAGTTATGAATTTTTGAAGTTTCAGCTCAGACAAACTTATTTTGGGCTTCAGTGTCGACTCTGACACATTCTTCAATAAAAAACTGGTATTGATCGGTATATAATTTGGTCTCGACTTTTGAAGCAAAGTTGTAGATCTATGAGTCAGGGACCTTGTGTAAAAATATGAGCCCAATCCGATAAAAATTGACCGAGTTATGAATTTTCGAAGTTTCGGCCCAGATGAAATAATATTCAGCATTCAGGATTTTCGGCGTGTCACGTACTCTGAGCAAAAAATGAAGGCCTTTTGAATACCGTTTGAACTCAATACCTTCTGTGAAAATGTAGCCAACTCAATTTGTGAAATTTTGGCACCGGAACCAGCTCGATACGATGAAAATCGACCAAGTTATGATTTTTTGAACATGACGCAAATAAACTTCTGTCACAAATTTCTGCACGAAAATACTTGATAAATCCACATTTTTGAAGACCTTCTGATCGAAATTGGCTTCCAGCCGTGAGAGATGAAAACGTAGATAATGTCAAGACGGAATTTTGGCCACTGGAACGGGTTCAAAACGAGCCACGATCTTCAAGTTATGGATTTTTTAGAGAAAACTCACACATTCGGATACCTTCTTTAAAGAATTGACTCTTGAGCCGAACCTGAATTTGAGAATACGTTATCAGAGATATCTTGGCGAAAGAATACCTGAATATGACGCGCCGGGTTGGACTTGTGAATTTTTCTTGAAATGTTTTGAGAAATATGGGAGGGCAAATTTTGGGGTACAACAGTTACCCCTGTTCAATCTTCTTAAACCTGAGGATGCAGATTGGCTGACGTGCCTTTCATAATCCGAGGGTGGAAGATGATTGAACACTAGAGTGCCCAGAAATTTGCACTCACATAGTAGCAGTGATGGTGGAAATGGGCTTATAGATGCCATTTAGAGATTGATGAATATGATGATGGGATTATAGATGCCATCTGGATGTTGATCGCGTAAGAGACTTCTTGGCGAGAACTTGCGTACCTGCAAAAGAAAAATGAGTACCTGACATGTTGCAGGATCTGGTTTTCAGATGCTTTATGTAGATATGTCCTGACTGGTTACAGGAGCTGAGTCTTTAAACTCTTCAGACGTGCCCTGGCGAGATACAAGAATCGAGTCTGGTAATATTAGTCTTCAACGGATACACCCTGGCAAGATTCAGGTATCGGATCCTCGAACTCTTCAGACACACCCTGGCAAGATACAGGAATCGGATCTGGAATTCAGAAAGGTTGGTGAGTTGTCTCTACTGACAGGTTATTTCCATGGACGGGTGGTCTTTAACGACGAGTGTCTATAACGACGAGTGTCTATAACGACGAGTGTCTATGACGACGGGTGTCTATGACGACGAGTGTCTATGACGACGGGTGTCTATGACGATGAGTGTCTATGACGACGAGTGTCTATAACGACGAGTGTCTATGACGACGAGTGTCTATGACGACGGGTGTCTATGACGACGGGTGTCTATGACGACGAGTGTCTATAACGACGAGTGTCTATGACGACGAGTGTCTATAACGACGAGTGTCTATAACGACGAGTGTCTATAACGACGAGTGTCTATAACGACGAGTGTCTATGACGACGAGTGTCTATGACGACGAGTGTCTATGACGACGAGTGTCTATAACGACGAGTGTCTATAACGACGGGTGTCTATGACGACGAGTGTCTATAACGACGAGTGTCTATAACGACGAGGAATTAATTTCAACTGGACTTGTCTTCTTTGACTGGCTTGGTCTCTTTTGACTGTATTTGTCTACTTTGACATAGTTGATCATTTAACTGTATCCTTCCTGAAAGGTAAAGGTCAGTCATACGCAATGCATGATATGGATCAAGCAATGATATTCTCAACATAAATGAGATTGTATAATATGATGCGTATGTGCATGTATCATGATGTATAACAATGTGATGTTTATGAATGTATCTTCGTCTAGGAAAATAGATCCTTGACGGGTGCCGGGAAGTCACTCCTGGGCTGATGTTGGAGAATAGATTTTGCTTCCGCCGGGGATGATAGTTGCAAGAATGCCGGTAGGAGAAGATAACTCCGTCGGGGAATAAACTTGGCGAATGGAATAACTCTGCAGGGAGGAAAGTACTCTAGCAATCTTGCTGGGGGAGCAATGCTCTGTGGGACGAGGTACTTTGTTGAGTGTTGATAATAACTTGCTGGGGATACCCTTGTTGTGTTGGAAGTATTAATAGACTTCGCTGGGGATACCTTTGCTGTGCTGGAAGTGCTGATAGACTTCGCTGGGGATAAGAAGACTGCGTTGGCGGCGATCTTTCCGTGGCTTTTGGCTGAGGATAACCCAGTTATATCCTGGTAAGGAAATAACTCTTTGAATAAAGCCGGACGACGCGTTCGTGCTCTGCGAGGCTAAGCTTCCAGAATCTACTGGGGATGAGCTTGCTGCTTGGGGAGATGGATTCCAACTTTCCTGGGGGGAGCTGGGTTGGATTCTCTTGGGGAAGTTTTGAACTGCGGGGGAAGTGATTCCTTTGAATGTTGATATACCTCCGGGGAACAATCTTTAGACCAAGATTGCCGGGGATGCTTGTTAAGAGTATGTATACTGCCGGGGAATGTTGAGATCTGCTGGAGGATACCCAACTTCCTTAAGATTTGGTAACTTTGCTTGAGGAGAGTGTACTGCTTGCTGGCTCACTCTCTGGGGAACTAGGATATCTGGTTATGTTCTTTAGTCGAACCTACCTTGATGCCTTTGGAGGACCGAACAATCAGATTGTTTAGACAACCCTTTATTTCCCCTGTTTCTATGGGAGAAGGCACCTGTGGGGTGCTGATAGTTGTTGATAGACAAACCTTCTTCTGGTAGGCAAGTGACGAGATACCGGGCCATAGTCGTACGCTTCGATCCCTAATTTTTGCCTGGACCGCCCTTTCGGGTTTTCAGTCCACCGGGATACCCATTTTTGCCCAAGCCGCCTTTTCAGGTTTTCGACTTGCCGGGTGTACAGATTTTTTCATTTCATCCCTTATTTTTGCCCGAACCTTTTTGGTTCGCCGGGAAGCCCTTATTTTTGCCTAGGTGTGTCAACCTAGCGGGTCTTTGATTATGCGTAGTATCCTTTCGACTATGTCCATGTTCTCAGAAAGTAGGGAGTCGCCCCTGTTAGAAGTGTTTTGTCATGCCACCAGAAGGTGTTTGATCAGGCAAGATTCGTTGCTAGAGTGCCCCAAGTAACTCAGGCGGAGATTTGCCCCAGGCTATTAGGCGTTTTGAGAGATTCTCCGAATCTTGATTGGATTGCCCCATATAATAGACCATGATCATATCATGCCCCTTGATTGGGAGTGCTTCTGTTCATTGGGCATTCGTCGTGCGAATTTCCCTGCTGTTCAAACAAATAGTCATATGCAAACAAAGTTATGTTAAAAATGCAAAGCCTATGTCTGTCTTGAAGATTTTGAAAATGCATTCTTTTTTTTCATAAAACAAATGAATGTTTGTAAAACGTGATGTCAACTCCGTATTTACCGTAGGCCTTCAGGAGTCAGGATACCTTTCGTAACAGTATGCTTTCGAACTAACCCATGCTTCAGCTAGGACTTTTAAGGGTTATAACGTGGCTTGGTTCACGGTTTAAGAAACAAAGGATAAAGGCTCAAATTATTTGTACCCACCCGCTCTTCGTGATGTTCTCCAAACCTAAACTCAGTTGATCATACGTTAGACCTTGTTTGACTCTTTGCTCTGATTTTCCGGTGATGGTTCGGATATTGATGATTTATTCTGAATAGGCAGTCATTTTTGTTATTGTTGAGGGTTTGTAGGACCTCTTTCTTGTCTGACTTTTGTTATCCCTTTCTTTTTTTTGCCTGAACTGTTTCCTTTTTTTTTTGGAATTACAGTCAGCGGGATGCCCCAGTTTTATAAGTCTCCTTCATGGGTTTTGACTTTTTGGGCTTTTCATTTATGAATTTTTTTGATAATGACTGCTTTTATTTATTGATCATTCGGAACCATCACTGTCTTTCTTTGTTTTATAAGGACCTCTTTGGTGCCATTCGTTATGCACTTGGATCAACTGAGAGACTACCCTGCCCCAGGTTATGATTAAGGGTTTTGAATTTCGAAAAGAAAAAACTCCTACTTCTTTGGCTCAGAGGGGTTGACAAGGGATTATCTTCCTTATTACTCCAGTGTCTAGGAATTGAAACAATGCCTGTACCTCATCAGCGGGGTCTGTTCAAAAGCATACTGTAGATTGTGGTATCGTTTTCGTCATCCTCCCTCAAGAGGCTTAGAATTATTAATTAAGAGTTGACATCAGAAAAAACATGAAAATAATTTGCATTTAGTGAATACGAATATATTGTTTCAAAACAGACATATGCGATGCATTAAAGAAATAACAACGTTTGATATGAATAAATGTTTGAATAGTCAAAAGAAAATTACAAATTGAACATTCGAATGAACAAAAAATTTCCAATCCTAGCCATATTTTGGCAGGGGAGCAGTGATCACATTCGGAGTCTCTGGAGAGTCGAGCTGGACTTCCTTTGTGTCAATCAGATCTTGAACCCTGTTTCTCAAAGTCCAACAGTCATCTGTAGCATGCCCCGGGCTGTCGAAGTGATAGGCGCAGCGAGCATTGGGATTGTACCTTGAAGGTGTCCTGTTAGGATTCTTCGGGGGATCCATGAGAGTTACCAACTTGGTTTCCAGCAGCTGTGGCAATATCTGTGACAAGGTCATGCCGAGGGGAGTAAATTGCCTTTTAGGTCTTTCTTCCCTTTGTTGATGGTGACACTGAGGAGCACCGGCCGGCTTTACAATAGCTACCGCGTTGACCGCACTAGATTCTCTCTTGGATGGTTTCTTCGCAGTGTTCGAGGAATCACCATTATGTATTTTCCCTGACTTGATGCCAGCTTCTATTCTTTCCCCGGTCAAGATCAGGTCTGTAAACCTAGCCGCAGAATTCCCAATCAGGTGGTTGAAGAATGGACCAGACAGGGTCCCCAAGAACATGTCGACGAGCTCGCGGTCAGTCAGAGGTGGTTGTACCCTTCCAGCAAGGTCCCTCCATTTTTGGGCATATTCTTTGAAACCTTCACCCGTACCCATAGACATCCCCTGAAGCTGAGTGCGCGTGGGGGCGAGGTCGGCATTGTACTGGTACTGCTTGTAGAATGCAGTGGCTAAGTCTTCCCAGGTACGGATGTTGGCTCCATTCAGTTGATAGAACCAGTCAAGCTGAGTCCCTGAAAGACTCTCCTGGAAAAAGTGGATCCATAAGTTCCTGTCGGCTGTGTAGGGCTGGATCCTCCTCATGTATGACCTGAGATGCAGCTTTGGACAGGATGCCCCGTCGTACTTTGCAAATGCAGGTGCCTTGAATTTGTGCGGGATCACTACCCCAGAAGACAGACCTAGATCCTCGAAGTCCAGGCCAGGCACTTTTTGTATCTCCATAGCACTTAGCCGGTCTTCCAACTGTTTGTATCTATCCTCAGCCGGAGGGTACTGCTCGTCGTTGAAATCTGTCTCATCATCGGAGACCACTGGACTGGGAACCCTTTCCTCTTGATGACTGCCTTTCCCCACAGATGGAGTTGTCCTCTCAGCTTCATCCTGCAGTGTGTTCCCAGATCTGCGTCTGGGGCTGAACAAAACAGTCCTCTTCTTCTTCTTTTTCAAGAGAAGGGTCTTCAGATCTTGTTGCCCCTAGGTCAAATTCATGATCAGCTCTTGGAACTGGGCGTTCTGAGCCTGGAGGGCCTTGATAGTGTGCTCGGTTGAGGATTCAGGATTCATGACGAGACTGCTGAAATAAACAGCGAAGAAGGTAAGCAACCTGCAGAGAATGGGTACCTGTTATGCAATGATATGTATGATATGCATGCGATGTTTTCAAGGACCTCGCGGGGTAAACAAGAAAATTGTTAGCATTTGGGGAACTGGTAACTTGATTGAAGGCACTGCATATTGTTGAGAGTCTTTCTTCCAGGGTCAAAGGCTCACCATATCCAGTGGGTCATAGCCCCTGACAACCTTGTCTAGAGGAAAATAAATCCCCTTTGCCCCTTGCTGGACAGTTGGTTCATCATGACCTGCATCACAAGCCCTTGAGATCCTTGAAATGGGTTAGGATGTATGCAATGGTATGATGTTATGGTATGCATGGGGTAATGTGAGTAACCCTATTATGAGTCCTGATTAAGGACTGCAAACCAAAACCTGCAAGAAACTCAAGTAAACCTGTCATGAGTCCCAGTTAAGGACTTAAAACATAACCTGCAAGAAACTTAATACCCTGTTATGAGTCCCAATTAAGGACTACAAACTAAAACCTGCAAGAAACAAGTGTCAGGTAACAAGCATGCAGATAGTCAAGTACGAAGGCACACAAGTCACACAAAAGAGCCCTTAGAGTTTAGGCCAGCATGGGGTCTGGGTATTACCCTCTTTAAGTTGGTGGGCTCAACCTGTCCTATTAGAAGTAACCGGGTTCTAAGGGTCCCAATATCACGGGATTGCTTTCATTGTTCATCGTTTCGATTTAGCCACTGAACTGGCGACCGAAATATTCCAGGAAAGCAACCCTCAATTGAGTGTAGTATCGAGTATCAACCAACCTCGGACTGCACCAAAGTCAGTTATCTCACTACCCTAAAGAAGCCAAGATAGTTCAATTAAGGTTCCTAAGGTCTGTTGATGCTTCACGACACCACGCGGAGGCCCCGTACTCTTCTTGACTGAACTCAAGGGTTACCGGTACACACCAAAGTGCCACATCAACGTAGCAGACTGTTTCAACCATGTCGGTATACCCCGCACAGTTCCCTCACAGCCTTGTTGCTACTTTCTAAGAAGGTATCCCCAGATCCGGGTTAGGATCTATAGAACTCCCAAGACAGTCCCACAATTTAAAGCAAACAAGGAAAGCAATTGAAAACACAGTTATGAACTAACCCTAAGGTACACCTCACTTTAAGTAAATATCCCCAGCAGAGTCGCCAGTTCTGTGATCGGTGGATCTGGAACTGACTGTTTAACGCTGGTTCGCGAAATGTCGCGGAAGCAAGAGTCGCCACCGTCTTTTATTTTCTCCAAATGGAAAGGACAAAAGCACAAAAAAATTCCTTATAGAGATTGCTCTCGGTTCGGGAGGTAGGTTATAGAAAGGGAAGGTGTTAGCACCCTTTCTATCCATGGTTATCCATGGGCTCTTAGATACTTGCTCATTGTGTTTTCAAAAATGGTTTGTTTGCTTTTCAATGTGGGTTTTAAAAAAAGTTTCTTTGAAAATTCCAGTTCGACTCTTGTATCGGTCCTCAAGAGTGTTTGAAAAATGCTTTCGAAAGCTTTTTGAAAATGTGTTGGTGTGAAAAGTATTTTTGATTTGTTTTGTTTTGAATTAGAGCAAGTATCCACGAGTCGTCTACCTACCCTAAGGAATTCGTCTGTGTAAATGTCCTTTAAAGTAGTGCCATCCCACCATTGAGAGGTAGGTAGCACCACCGTTTGAGGTGTTCGGGTCAATTCGAGGTTCGGGACATGGTGATCACCAGAGCAATGGGAAGACACCTTAGAAGCTACCCTCATGCCAGGTTCCCGGATCATGAGGACTTACTAAGACATCCTCTACTCGACGATCACCTTTCGAGGCAAGGCAACAGTGAGGCGTACCCTAGGGGTGGTGTGTGATTTGTGTGTCAGATTCATTTATTTTTGTCTTGTCATGTCATGGGTGATCTACGCGTTATTTTTTATTTAGACATTCATTCTTGCATGCGATTTAATTAACAGTTAAAAAGATGCGGAAATTAAAAGTTCTAAACTATTACAAAGGCGCGGGTCCACATCGCCAAATTTAATCCAGGACCCAGTTTGACAGAAAATAAAGAAGTAAAGTGAGAGAAATAAAATGTCCGAGTTTACAAGGCTTTGGGAGAATTACATTAATATTATAAGAAGCAAAATAAAATGCGCGAATTGGAATTAAAATTGGAAGCGAGTGCGTTGGACCCTTTTTAATGAAATTAAATTAAATTATTAAATTAATTAAATTAAAATGAAAAAAGAAATTATTTTGAGATTTTTTGGATTTATGGTTTTTTATGTGAATTAAATGAAATTAACTAATTAACCCTAATTCTACAACTTTTATTTATTAAGAAAAACATGTTAAAATTTAAACCTAAAATTAAATTAATTAATTAATGGCAATTTGATTTATAAAAATAATTAATTAATTATTAGTGAAATTTATTTACAAAAAATATTAATTAAATAAATATATTTTGATTTTTATGACTTTTCTGTTTTTTACTATTTTTTATATTTTACGAAAATAAGTTAAATTAAAGGAATTAATTAAAAAAGAAATAATTGAAATAAATAAAATAAGGAAAAGAAAGAAAATACAATACCTTGGGGGATTTCTGTCCCCTTTTTGGAGGTGAATTGGAGTGGTTTGGCCACGTTCCTTAATCTTCTCAGGATGTCTGTCTCGCCATGTATTGGGGTCATGTGTAAAATGTTTTGTTTTGGCCATTTGGCTTTTGGCTTTTGGCCATTTGGCTTTTGGCCTCAACGTTCCTTAATGAACCTGGGATCTTGTCTAAATCTGCAGTGTTGAACCTCATGAACACATTAAATAAAATCATAAAAATTCAAATAAAACCAACATATGAAGAAATTTAATGTTTAGGCAAAATATGGCATGTATGAATGATTATACCCTTTTGATCATGGAGATCAAATCAACCTTACCCTTACTGGAAAAGTAGTGACATGAATGCTTTTATGCCCTTTGGATCATGGAGATCAAGTCAGCCTTACCCTTACTGAAGAAGTAATAAGATGTTGGTTTGTAACTGAGATGGCTTGTTTGTAGTGAGAGAGGGATTTGTAATAAGGATTTCAAGGTTTTAGGGTTCTTGAAAGAGTTTGATATTCCAACAGTGTTGTGGCAAGGTTTTTTCTCTCTTTTTTCTCTTCTTTCTCCTTTGTTGATTCTTCTTTCTCCCTGGTTTGTGTGAAAAAAAGGTGATTATATAATGGAAATTAGGGTAAAGCAAATGGGCTTTGAATGTGCAATTGGGCCTCCAATATTCACTTGAATTCGTCACTTTCTAGGCTAAATCGCAGGGACTTAAGTGCATTTTTTGAAGTTGAAATGTGAAAACAAAATGTAGCCTATATTGAGAACTAACTCCTGTCCGAAAATCGACTCAATCGGATAAACGGTGAATTAGTTATGAATTTTTGAAGTTTCAGCTCAGACAAACTTATTTTGGGCTTCAGTGTCGACTCTGACACATTCTTCAATAAAAAACTGGTATTGATCGGTACATAATTTGGTCTCGACTTTTGAAGCAAAGTTGTAGATCTATGAGTCAGGGACCTTGTGTAAAAATATGAGCCCAATCCGATAAAAATTGACCGAGTTATGAATTTTCGAAGTTTCGGCCCAGATGAAATAATATTCAGCATTCAGGATTTTCGGCGTGTCATGCACTCTGAGCAAAAAATGAAGGCCTTTTGAATACCGTTTGAACTCAATACCTTCTGTGAAAATGTAGCCAACTCAATTTGTGAAATTTTGGCACCGGAACCAACTCGATACGATGAAAATCGACCAAGTTATGATTTTTTGAACATGACGCAAATAAACTTCTGTCACAAATTTCTGCACGAAAATACTTGATAAATCTACATTTTTGAAGACCTTCTGATCGAAATTGGCTTCCAGCCGTGAGAGATGAAAACGTAGATAATGTCAAGACGGAATTTTGGCCACTGGAACGGGTTCAAAACGAGCCACGATCTTCAAGTTATGAATTTTTTAGCGCGTAAAAACTACACTTTCAGCACACTTTTTCACCATATTTCTTCGAGAAAACTCACACATTCGGATAACTTCTTTAAAGAATTGACTCTTGAGCCGAACCTGAATTTGAGAATACGTTATCAGAGATATCTTGGCGAAAGAATACCTGAATATGACGCGCCGGGTTGGACTTGTGAATTTTTCTTGAAATGTTTTGAGAAATATGGGAGGGCAAATTTTGGGGTACAACACCATGGTATGGATTTTAAAGGTGTATGTTAATATGTTGTTGTTGTGTTCTTGGATCAAGTTGAGTTTGATTTGAGTTGGGTGTTTTAGGGTATGATTTTAAGTGATTGATTCAAGAACCCATGGAGTAATAGGTGAATTTAGGGTGCTATAACAATAGGAAATTAGGTTAATTTGATAGATTTCCCTAAAATGAGCTATTGGTACATAAGGTAGTGTTTGAATAGCTAAAAAACTGATTTTTTGGCAAAAATAATAGGAGGAGACGACCATACGTGTTTGGAGTCGACTCCAAACCAACATAAAGTTTTTTTTAAATTTTTACAGTAGGATCCAACCCATAAGTATTGGGAGTCGACCCGTACGTGCCAGGAGTCGACCCATAGAGGTTGGGAGTCGACTTTAAGTTGCCATAATTTGTTGTTTTGTTTTTTTTTGTTGCGTTGTCCGACGATTTTTACTGTAACTTTTGATTCATAAGTCCAAATGACGCCTCGTTTGAAGCTTTAGAAAGATACCGCTAAGGGATATGAAATAAAATTGATAGTTTAAGTGTTCATATATTATTCCTATGCCTAATATGTTGATGAAGTTGTTGGTTTATGTGTTCGATCAATGAATAGTTGCATTGTTGTGATATTATTGTAAGATGATGATGTTTTTATGTTGATAGTGTCATGATAATTTTGTTACGGTGTTGATGTTGATGAGGTTGTTTTTGCATGTTGTAAATCATGAATCCATGGTGTCAGAACTTTGGTTCTATTTATGATGTGGCCTCTATCCTATGGTGGTGGTTCTAGTGCGAGTAGCTAATTTCCTATGACGGGGAATTAGTGAAGTGTTACCTATGGTGTGCGGTAACGATTTTTGTGATGTGCTCCAGTTCAAGAGTGAACCAAATCCTATGGTGGCGGATCCTGTATCCTATGGTAATGGAACATGAAGCAAAATGAACTTGTATGTTCATAACTTGGTACCACATGCATTGAGTCAGTGATGTTGCATTAGTATTTTATGTGGCATTGTATAAATTTGTTGATGCTATATGATATAGTGATACTTGTGAATGTTATGTGATTATATGTGAGCCTTGTGATGGAAGTTGTACATATGTTACTTATGATGTTTGGGTGTGAGGTTATAATATGTTGATGTTGTTGACTTGTTGCATATAATTGTTGCCACCTATTCTTTTTTATGTCTCTTATAATTGATTATGATTACTCACCCCTTCTGTTTGAATGTTGCCTATAAGTGGGTAACGCGCAAATACTCAGAAGTAGATTATGTGGAAGTAAGTGGAAGCTAGCCATTGGAGCTCACCTTTAGTTTATCATTTTATGTAGTGGAATTCTGCTCTTATGCCTATGAAAAGCGGAATGTGTTACTACGATGCCCTTATTTTTGTGACTTAGTGTCTATTGATGTAACTTCATCCGAAGTAAAGTTTCAAGCCCAAAGTAGCTATTAAATTGTTTACTATCTTTTTGCTTGAGGATAAGCAATGGTTCAAGTGTGAGAGAGTTTGATGACACAAAATTACACGTTTATTTGACTTGATTTATGCATGTTTATTATCATTTTATTTTATATTTTCACTATTTGTTGGTATTTTGATTATGTTTCAGATAAATGACCATTTGGGAGTCGTATGCGAAGAAACGAAGTAAACTAGATGAAAAACAGAAGAAATTAAGTAATTTACACTCAAGGCAACCACCATGGCATTCACCATAGAGGTGGCCATGACTGGTCCATGTTCTAACAGACAAAATACCAAGTCCTTGCCACTTAAGGAGCATGGCATTCACCATGGAGGGTGTGGCATTCGCCACACATTACGGAGACTAGGCAGTTAGAAAATGGGCTTTCTTGGTCAATCACTCACTCCACTCTCTCCTAAATTTTCTCCATGCATTTTGAAGCCTCCTTTGTGATTTTAGGTTTTTTGGAATCTTATAAATACCTCAATTTCACCATTTTGCAAATCATCCAAGCTTAGTTACAAACTTAAGCCATATATTGTCGAATTCGTAAGCGATTAACTCTTCACATTAGAGGGTTATCATATTGTTGATAGAGTTTGTAACCGAGTTTGGAGCAACTTTTATTGAAGCATTAATCTTACCGTCATTTTACTTTTCGCGTTCAAGTTTCAACACTTTACTTCTTATATCATATTAGAGTCTCTTCGGGGCATGTTTTTTATTTAATTGCATTAACTTTATTTTATCGTCTATATGGATATGACTCTAGCAGACTAGACATAAGAGAAGAGGATCGGAACTATAGTTACTATCATCGGATTCAGAAATAGGAGGTAAAGGAAGCGTTTAAAAGAATAAGTAATGATAAGGAAGTGGGACCATACAACATACCTATTGAATTTTGGAAAATTCTTGGAGATAGAGGTATTTAGTGGCTCACAAAACTCTTTAATGAAATTATAAGGTCAAAACGCATTATGGATGAATGGAGGAGAAACACTTTAGTTCCTAACTATAAGAACAAAGAGGATATACAAAATTGTGCAAATTATAGGGGAGTCAAGCTTATGAGTCATACCATGAAATTATGGGAAAGAGTGATTGAACGAAGATTAAGAAAAGAGACTCAAGTTACTGAGAATCAATTTGTTTTTATGCCAGGAAGGTTTACCATGGAAGTGATTTATCTATTACAGCGGGTGATGGAGCAATATTGAATGGACCAACAAGACTTGCACTTGATTTTTATTGAGTTGGAGAAGGCGTGTGATAGAGTGCCTAAAGAGATTCTGTGGAAAGCTCTAAAGAAGAAAGGGGTTAGGGTTGCATATATTCGAGTTATCCAAGATACGTATGAAAGGGTATCGACTAGTGTTAGAACACAGGGTGGAGAGATAAACGATTTTCCCATGACAATTGATTTGAATCAAGGGTCAACCCTAAGCCCCTATGTTTTTACCTTAATTTTGGATGTACTCACAGAACAAATCCAGGAGATAACGTCGAAATGAATGATTTTTGTAGATGATATGGTCCTCCTTGGAGAGTCGAGGGAGGAGTTAAATGAGAGGCTGGAAACTTGGAGAAGAGCTTTAGAAACACATGTCTTTATCCTAAGCAGAAGTAAGTCAGAGTATATGAAATGTAATTTCAACAAAAGAAGCAGGTGTTCTAACTTAGAGGTGAAAGTAAGAGACCATATTATCCCTCAAGTCACACAATTTAAATATCTTGGGTTCATAATATAGAATGATGGAGAAATAGAAGGGGATGTAAATCATCGTATTCAAGCTGGATTGATGAAATGGAGAAATACATCGGGTGTTTTATGTGATGTAAAGGTATTGGTCGAGCTAAAGGGAAAGTTTTAATGGAATGCAGTAAGACCTGTGATTTTGTACATAATAGAATGTTGGGCGATTAAGAATCAACACGAGAATAAAGTAGGTGTAGTGAAGATGAGGATGTTGTGGTGGATGTTTGGTAAGACTCGACGGGATAAAATTAGAAATGATATTATTAGAGAGAGCGTTGGAGTAGCGCCTATTGTAGAGAAGATGGTGGAAAATAGACTTAGGTGGTTTGGGAATATAGAGAGAAGACCTGTAGACTCTGTAGTAAGGAGAGTAGACTATATGGAGAGAAGAAACAATTCGAGGAAGAGGATTACCCAAAAAGACTATAAGAGAAGTTATCAAGAAGGATCTCAAAATTAATGATTTGGATAGAAGCATGTTCCTTGATAGAATATTATGGCAAACGTTGATCCATGTAGCCGACCCTACATAGTGGGATAAGGCGTAGTTGTTGTTGTTGTACCTTTATTTTATCGTATTTTTATTTAATCGCATATTTTTCTTCTACCTTTCTTTTAATTGCACGTCTAAAGCTTATATGTCTACTATATTTTATTGCATGAACTAATCAATCACATTAGTTTATGTCATAATCATGTCTAGCTAAATTTATAAGTGTTGGAAGTGAGGACCTTCGATTTGATAGAACTCTAATTGGTTGTTCTTGGAGAAATTCTATTGGGATTGTTTTGGTTTTAATCACAACTTGTCTAAACTTAACTTTGTCGGTTACTATGAAAGTAGAACCATTTATATGTCGGGCAAGATCGAAAGACGTCTGGTACAAAAGATTAAAGCTGCTTAGTAATTAATTGATAAAAATCGTGAAAGCACTTTATCAATTAATTAGGAAGTGTAATATTTCTAAAAAGTAATTTTAAAACTATTTATGAAAGCGCGTGTTTACAGATTTAAGATTTGGTTACCTGAGCGAAAGCCTATGACCCTTTTAAATTAAACTTTCCAATCAAAATTACTTTTTAATTGAGTAATGAGTCTGGTTTCTTAAAATAGGTCTTATTTCTTTAACGCGATCAGTGTCTGCCACTGTGACAGTGGTCAGTATAATTTAGAGAATAAAACACAGTTTTGATATGCGAAAGCGACAGTTCCTATTCAATCAGTTCTTTTCAAAGTAGAAAAGATTGTCCCATGGAAATTCAATTTATGAACAACAAGAGTACCAACGGATTGATGAGATCCATATTCCAACATTGCATTTCTTATATTAATTCAAGTATTTTATTTACTTTATTTTCACAACTCCAATCTTTATTTTATTAGCATTAGATAAATACCTTAACGATAGAAAATGATATATTGACTATTAGGTCTTTGTGGGTTCGACACTCTTTATATTACTCTAATATTTTCTCACACTTGCGAAATATCTCATCATTTAACGAGAGTGTTGTAGTACGAACATAGCTTGGATGTACTCCTAGATTAGAGTTTAGCAAGAGTGTTATAGTACGTATGTAGCTATCCTGTACTCCTAGACTATTAAGTTTAGCGAGAGTGTTTTAGTACGAAAAATAGTTCACATGTACTCCTGAACTATAGAACTCAGGGAGAGTGTTGTGGTACGGAATGTAGCCCACATGTACTCCCAGAGTATGCCATGAGTTTAATGACTGACACCACGTGCATATAAAGTAGAGGATAATGTGCATTGCATAAGCATTCATGTGTACATTGTGTGATGTCTTATAACTATGTGCAATGTTATTTAAATTGGTGTAATATCGAGTGACTATGATATTGATTATGTGTTGTGATTATGTTATCCTTTACTATTATTATATTTTATAATTTGTATAATATATTCTCACCCCTCTGTTTTTGTGTTTCCATGGTATGAATTTATGTGTTGGATATCCTCAGGTTGAGACTGAGGAATAGTTGTGTTGCTGTAAGGTTATTGAGGGTGGTGTAAAAGAACATTCTACTAGAATTCATTTGTGTTTAAGTATGTTGACGTGTTAAGCCAATTAATGTTTTTAAGTTGTGATAAAGCTTTGGTATTGTGACATCAGGGTTTATATTCACTTTAAAAATATTATGTTTGGTAATGTTTAAACAAGTACTCATATATGAGATATGTTTATGTTATTTTGAGTTGATGTGATACTCTATTTGTCATGTGAAATAAATATTCCGAAAAATTAGATTTTATAAAAAAAAAATAGGTTTTAGAGTGTCACACCAAGAAGGTTTTTAGGTTGGAGAAATCTTCCTTGTACTCGCTCATCCATTCAAACTTTTTCCTCTTTCTCAGAGTGGTGGAGAAATGGAGTGCTTTGTCACCCACACAAAGAAAAGGGCTAGGGCAACTAAATGCCATGTTAGTTGTTGAATCTTTTGCATTAGATGGAATCCTCATGTTGATGATGACTTGACATTTATCCAGGTTATCCTCTATTCCATTCTTGGTTAACATAAACCATAAGAATCTACTCATTTTCCCACTGTGATACGGTGGGAAGAACTGACTGTTTTTGGAATGTTGGTTTGCGTTTTGAGTTTGTTTTCGCAAAATATCGCGGTAAGCAAGAGTCGCCACCGAATTTTATTTTATCCAACAAGGAAAGGAAAAAAGCACAGAAAAATTCCTTTTTCAAGACTATCTCTGAGTACGGGGGGTAGATTATAGAAAGGGAAGGTATTAGCACCCTTTCTATCCGTAGTTATCTACGGGCTCTTAGGTATTTGCTCATCATTTTCAAAATTGTTTTCTTTGTGCTTGTGGGTTTTGAAAAGTTTTTGTTTTAACTTCGATTTAACTCTTGCGTCTGTCTTCAAGAGTGTAATGAAGTGTTTTTGAAAACTTTGTTTGTAAAGGTGTAAGTGTGAAAATTTTGTTTTGTTTTGGATGATAAAGTATCTAAGAACTATCTACCTACTCGAAAAAGGAATCGTTCTATGCTAATTTCCTTCAGACAATGTTATCCCACTATTAGTGAGTAGGTAGCACCGTCGTTGGAGTTTGAGGGTCAATTCGAATGAGGGACTTACGGTCACTAAAGCAATGTTAGGACGTCTTAGCGGTAACCCTAATGTCTTAGATCATTTTTTTGAGGCAACAATATCCGAGGCAACCGTTTCGAGGAAACTATGATCTTTTAGACAAGAGGGCGACCTCTAAAATACCCTATACTCAATGACCGCGTACGAAAGCAACCAAGTGAGGTGTACCCTAAGAGTGCGCAGGTGCGAGTGTGTCGTTTTCAGTTTATTTTTATCTTTGCACATGTTAAGGGTGATCTAATTTGATTTTAAGATTAAACATTTAGTCTTGTCATGCAAATCATATTATCAAACATCTAGCAATTATACTTTGCGGAATTAAAATGCGGAAATTAAATTACAAGGTGTCGGGTATTTACATCGCCAAAAGCAACCCTTTGAAAATAAAATAAAGCGGTAAAATAATTAAATGTCCTAATTAACTATTACATACCGGAAGCAGATACAATAATTGGATAAAGAAAATAAAGCACGACGCGAAATTAAATCGGATGCGAAATTTAGGGTTTTGACCCTTTTAAAAGAAAAAGCCTTTTTTTGTTGTTTTTATTTTAAGAAAATAAATTAAATCCTAAATTAAAATACTAAATTGGAAATTAAATAAATTAAATGGAAAAAATAATTAATGGCATGTTTTGGAGTTTTTGTTAATTTAAGAAAGAAATTAAAATAATTAAATTAGGGTTAAAACCTAATTAATTCTAATTGATTTTATTTATTTACAAAAATAAATTAAAGTTTCCTAGAATTAAAAAAAACTAATTAATTAGTTAGTGTTTATTAATAAAAATAATTCTGAAATTTTATTGGATAAAAATAATTTTTTTTGTGATTTTTGATAAAAAAAACAAAATTAATTATTGGTTAGTAAATTAATTAAATAAAAATAAAATAATTAAATCAAATAAATAAAATATGAGAAAGTAGAGAAATTGGGCCTTTTTTGGAGGTGTAGAAAGCATTTTTGTTGGCCCATTTGTGGCTGATCCATTTGACTTTCTTGATTCACTGCATGTGCGTTGACCAGGCCCTTTGGTGCTCTTCCAACACTGGCCACCAGATCTAGCCATCTGGCCATCTGGCACGTTGATTGATGAGTGTCCATGATGGGTCTTAGATTTAAATGCGCACTGAATCACCTGAAAAAAAATATCATTAAGAAAATAGGGGACCTGGGAATCGAACCCATGTCCTGAAGGGATATCCAATGCCAAGCTTGCCACTGCGTTGTCTTACTTGTTTTGTCAAAATAATGCAAATAAAAGATAATATAGTAAAACAAATTTTATTGGAAAAATATAAAAAAACGCCCCAAGATTTGAATGGACTAATGGATGGATGACAAATCATCATCCCTGTCCCTGAACCGTTGCCAAAAGTTCCAGTAGCTATACCTACGGACGGAGGTCCGTCGCTACAAGCCTGTCTCCTTCCAAAATCCTCTTTAGGCCATGAAAATGCCTTCTAACACCATGGTTATACTCGCCTTCCTCTTCCGGTCATAACTATAGCCATTACTAAGGCTGATTTTTCCTGCAACGAAAACCCCTAAACCAAACCTTGAAACCCTAACTATGGTGAATCACAATACAGGTTGGATGAATCAAATTAAATAATGCCAAAAGATTGAAAATGGCATGGTGAATCAGAATATGCAACTAGTTTTCGTTATAGATGCAAGAATAATACAAATTGAATTCAAGAATAGGGCGGATTCATGAGGGACTTACAGAGCTTGGGAGGGGCTGAAAATGCGTTGTCTTGATTGGTTTCGCTTCTGGAGATGGCCAGGAAGAGATTGAGACCAATATCAAGGCTTGAAACTGCCTCTAGGGTTTATTTCGATCTCAAGCTTTTTCTTGATTTTTGCAACTTTCGTTCTGCCTCCACAATTGATTTTCAACCATGATTCTTGTGTGTTTCGCTTGCTTATGTATTGTGCCATACATTAGGGTAGCATTTGTTGTTCAAATCTCCCTCTATAAATGATTTTGAGATTTGATTTTATCCTCCATTAAAACTTTCCAAACTTGGCCTAAATCCAATCTCCTTGTGCATAATGACCTTGATACGAGTTTGATTGCAAAGCTAGCTGTAATTGGAGCCTGAAATGATCACAAGATCTTTAGCTTTCAATTTTTTGATTTTATGTGATTTTATTTGATTTAAAATGAATTAATTCAAATAAAAATCAATTTAAATAATAAAAATATGATATGGACACATGGCCAAATCCGGAGCACGTGGGCAATAGGGCAAACTCAAAACATGTGAAAAAGAATGGGCCCATTTGGCAAAATTTGAAGTTTTGGGGATAGTTGACTTTTGGCAATTTTGCAAAAAAGTCCAACTTCAACAATGAATAACTTCCTCAATTTTGAACTTTTGGAGGTGTTCTTGGACTTTTTAGAAAGCTTGATATGTCTTATAATCAAAACTTTTGGTCTCATATCATTTTGATATTCCATGCTAAAGTTAGAAGCTTTGACAAAAAATGTGTTTTTGTTGACTTTCAAAAATGACCTATAATGTCCAAATTCATAACTTCTTGTGAGTGCATATTCTGATCTTGGGGTGTGAAGATGGATTGTAGGGAATTTCATCCTATTCAAAATTAGCTTTGGATGGGTCATTTCTCATAAAGTATGAGAAAGTTATGCTTGGTCAAAGTTGGGTTGACTTTTCCTGCAAAACCCTAATTTAGCAACTTTTGAAACTTGATGAATTTTGAGCAATCCTTGATGAATCATGATCAACCCTTGATAAAATGATGAAATATCCTTCAAAATGAGAATGTTGACAAAAAATATTGAAGTTTGACTGTATTTGGGTCACAGTTGACTTTTGTCCTAGCACAGTCGACTTTTGGACCTTTGAGCAATTGACTGAGCAAACTTCCTCTGCAAGGCTTGAAACTTGACATGGATGATCTTGAGAACATATTAGGACATTGGTGAGCACTTGGGGTCACTTGGACTCAAGGATCTTGATGCAAAGTGAAACCCTAATTTGGGATAGACTGCCTTAGGAGATAGCTTGTCTGGTCAATCTTTGAGCAACCTTGAGCAACTTGGAGATTTTTCTTGCAATGTTTTGAGAAATATGGGAGGGCAAATTTTGGGGTACAACAGCTGCCCCTTTTCAATCTTCTTAAACCTTAGGATGTAGATTGGCTTTCATGCCTTTCGTGATCCGAAGGTGGAAGATGATTGAACACTAGAGTGCCCAGAAATTTGCACTCGCATGAAGTGGTAGTTGCTTTGTGATGTCGGGAATGGGCTTACATATGCCATATGGAGGAGTGTCGAACGCATAAGAGATTCCTTATCGAGATCTTGCATACCTGCTGTTGAGGAAGATTCCGCTGGGGATGTCTGATTTTCATTGAGATTTAGGAACTTGCCCGTAATTCAACTGAGGTGTCGAGATTTAGGAACTTGCCCGTAATTCAACTAGGGGTGGAAACATATTCATCGAGATTTAAGAACTCGCCTGTAATTCAACTGAGCAAACTTCTCTGCTGAGATTTAGGAACCTGTCTATAATTCAACGGAGGAACTTTGTCGAGATTTAGGACTTTGTCTGTAATTCAACTGAGGAAAACTCTGTTGAGATTTAAGAACTTGTCAGTAATTCGACTTGGGGAAACATCTTCGTCGAGATTTAAGAACTCGCCCGTAATTCAACTGAGAAAACTTCTCTGCTGAGATTTAGGAACCTGTCTATAATTCAACGGAGGAACTTTGTCGAGATTTAGGACATTGTTTGTACTTCAACTGAGAAAACATCTCTACTGAGTTTTAAGAACTCGTCCGTAATTCAACTGGAGGGAAACATCTTCGTCGAGATTTAAGAACTCGCCCGTAATTCAACTGAGAAAACTTCTCTGCTGAGATTTACGAACTTGTATGTAATTCAACGGAGGAACTTTGTCTAGATTTAGGACTTTGTCTGTAATTCAACTGAGGAAAACTCTGTTGAGATTTAAGAACTTGTCAGTAATTCGACTTGGGGAAACATCTTCGTCGAGATTTAAGAACTCGCCCGTAATTCAACTGAGAAAACTTCTCTGCTGAGATTTAGGAACCTGTCTGTAATTCAACGGAGGAACTTTGTCGAGATTTAGGACTTTGTCTGTAATTCAACCGAGAAAAACTCTGTTGAGATTTAAGAACTTGTCAGTAATTCGACTGAGGTAAAAGCTTCAAAGCTTTGAATTTTGCGAGAATTTAACCGCATCCTTCCTGAAAGGTAAAGGTTAGTTGTATGTAATGCATGATATATATCAGGCAATGATGTTCTCAAAATAAATGAGATTGTGTTGTATGATGCGTATATGCATTTGTCATGATGCATGGAAATGTAATGTTTTTAGCTGGGGAAAACAAATCCTGGGTGGTTGCTGGAGAAAAGAGTTGAATTCTTTGTTTCCAATGGGGATAGCGAATGAAGATGATTGCGAGAATAAATCTGCAGGAGAGGATAACTCCATTGGGGAATAAACTGATGAGGAGATTACTCTGTGGGGAAAAGATGCTCTGTAGAGGATTCCACTGATAAATTCCGTTGGGGATGAAATTACTGTTGCTGGTGATACTGAATCCTGTTGGGGATTTTGAGTTTCTGCTTGTAAAAGGAATGAACTCCGTTGGGGATGATTTTTTTCAATAGCGACCTTACTGGGGATAACCTTTTAGGCTCTACCGGGGACAATCTGCCAGAGTCTACTGGGGATGATTCTCCAAACTTCACTAGGGAAACTTTTTCAGACTGCGCTGGGGAAACTTTCCACACTCCACTGGGGATATTTTATACTCCACCGGGAATGATAAGACTTTTCGGTGCTGATGATAGATAAACTCTGCTTAGGGAGAATATTACCGATTCATTCACAGTTGTGAGTCTCGGTTGGGGAGAGTTAACATTACTGCCTTTTATTACTATGCGGGGAGTAAAAGTATTTCAGCCATATTCTTCAGCTGAATCTACCTTTGTACCTGATGGATAGAGCAACTGTAAAGCTCGGACAATTCTTATTTCCCATGTTTCTGATATTACGATTAATCGTCTTTTGTTTCACATGTAAATATTCATGGGCAGCAATTAATGTCAAATGCATATATCAAAAATGAACATTGGACGTTCTTTGCAAAACAAAACAAAAAAAGAAATATTTATTTGTGAAAATGACTTGTATTGATTTTAAAGTTGGGCCTGTAAATAGGCGTTTTTGTACAAGAGGTTGGCGTCCTAGTAAGAGAACGCCGCCGAATCAATAGAGTTTATACAATTTGTAAAAAACAAAACAAAACAGCTATGTGAACAATCCCACTGGGTTCCAACTCTGCTATTTCCCTTATGTCCTCGAGCATCTCATCACTTTGCTACTTGGTTGAAGGTAGATTAGATTGATTAGTGTCGTCCGAGCTTGATAGTTGATATTGAAGTCTGGTTGCAAGGTGATTCAATGAGACATAGTGTTACGCTTTAATCCCTAATTTTTGCCTGGACCGCCCTTTCGGGTTTTCAGTCCACCGGGATACCCTTTTTTGCCCAAGCCGCCTTTTCAGGTTTTCGACTTGCCGGGTGTACAGATTTTTTCATTTTCATCCCTTATTTTTACTCGAACCCTTTTGGTTCACCGGGAAGCCCTTACTTTTGCTTAGGCCATTCAACCTAGCGGGTCTTTGATTATGTGTAGTATTTTTTCACTATGTCTGCATTAACGGGGTGAGGAAGGTCATCACCGTCCATGGTGGTTAGAATCATAGCTCCTCCTGAGAAAATGTTCTTAACCACAAATGGCCCTTCGTAAGTAGGGGTCCATTTACCCCTGGGATCACCTTGTGGCAGGATAATGCGCTTGATAACTAGGTCCCTAACTTGATACTCTTGTCGTCTAAATTTCTTGTTAAATGCCTTGATCATCCGCTTTTGATACGTCTGGCCATGAAAAATAGCAGTAAGTCTCTTTTCATTGATTAAATTCAACTGATCAAGCCGGGTCTGAATCCTGTCATCCTCACTCAAACCTGCATCCTTCATAATCCGAAGAGAGGGTATCTGAACTTCAATGAGAAATACGGCCTCCATGCCATGAACCAAGGAATAGGGTGTTGCCCATGTTGACGTCCGTGCTGAGGTACGGTACCCATGAAGAGCAAATGGTAACATCTCGTGCGAATCTTTGTACGTCACCGTCATCTTCTGCACAATCTTCTTAATGTTCTTATTAGCCGCTTCTATAGCCCCATTCATCCTAGGCCGATAGGGAGAAGAGTTATGATGTTGTATCTTAAACTTCTTGCAGAGCTCGGTGATCATCTTATTATTGAGATTTGTACCATTGTCCATAATGATCCTCTCTGGTACACCATATCAACAGATCAGATTGTGTCGAATGAACCGTGCAACGACGTTCTTGGTTATTGTAGCAAAGGAAGCTGCTTCAACCCACTTCGTAAAGTAATCAATAGCTACCAAGATGAAATGATGCCCGTTGGATGCCGTAGGTCTGATCTCGCCGATCATGTCGATGCCCCACATTGCAAAAGGCCGAGGAGCTGTCAAGATGTTCAGAGGTACTGGAGGTATGTGCACCTTATCAGCATAGACTTGGCACTTGTGACAGGTCCGAAAATGCTGATAATAGTCGGCTTCCATGGTGGACCAATAATATCCTTCCCGTAGGATTTTCTTTGCCATGGTGTGTCCATTGGAATGAGTCCCGAAAGTACCTTCATATAACTCTACCATAATCCTTTCCGCTTCGTTCTTATCCACACAACGCAGTAAGGTTGAATCATGGTTACGCTTGTAGAGGATGCCATTGCTGATGAAGAACTTCGTCGCGAACCTCCTCAGAAACGTCTTATCATTAACAGATGCACCCTCGGGGTACTCTTGAGCTTCAAGATACCTTTTCACTTCATGGAACCAGGGTTTATCTGTTACCTCTTCAGTCTCAATGTCACAGCAATGTGAGGGTTCGTCCAACCTCTCAATGGTAATCTGGGGAGCCTCATTATCCCATCTGACCTTGAACATAGATGACATCGTAGCTAGCGCGTCCGCCAACTGATTCTCCTCTCTAGGGAAGTGTTCAAAGGTTATCTCCTGGAAGTGCGGAAGCAACGTCAACACATACTCTTTGTAAGGAATAAGATTTGGGTGTTTCATATCCCACTCGCCTTTGATCTGACTGATCACGAGAGCGGAATCTCCGAAAACACTTAGAAACTTAATCCTTAGGTCAATAGCTGCTCGAAGACCCATAATGCATGCTTCATATTCCGCCATGTTGTTGGTGCAGTTGAAACATAGTCGGGCGGTGAACGGAGTATGAGAGCCTTCAGGAGATATGATCACGGTGCCAATGCCATTACCCAAAGCATTTGAAGCTACACCAAAGTACATAGACCATCGGGATCCCTCCTCAGGTCCTTCATCCGGTCCAGGTGTCTCACAGTCAGTTACCAATATGATGTTCTCATCTAGGAATTCGAAGTTCATAGACTGGTAATCATCCACTGCCTGATGTGCCAAATGATCTGCCAACACACTTCCCTTGATTGCCTTATGGGTTGTATATTGAATGTCATACTCAGTCAAGATCATCTGCCATCTTGCTATTCTTCCGGACAAGGCAGACTTCTCGAAGATATACTTGATAGGATCCATCTTTGATATCAATAGAGTAGTGTGAGTCAGCATATACTATCTAAGCCGGCGAGCAGCCCATGCCAAAGCGCAGCAAGTTTTCTCAAGAAACGAGTATCGGGTCTCGCAGTCAGTAAACTTTTTGCTAAGGTAGTAAATAGCATGCTCTTTTCGGCCAGACTCGTCATGCTGCCCCAGCACGCACCCCATTTAATTATCGAGTACTTTCAAGTATAGGATCAGAGGTTTCCCTTCAACTGGGGGCATCAGAATGGGTGGCTCTTGGATATACTTCTTGATTCTTTCGAAAGCGGCCTGACATTCATCGTTCCATCTTACCACTTGATCTTTCTTCAGTAACTTGAAGATTGGCTCGCAAGTAGCAGTCAGGTGCGAGATAAATTGGGAAATATAGTTCAAACGCCCCAGAAAGCCTCTAACTTCTTTTTCAGTTCGGGGAGCTGGCATTTCCTATATAGCCTTCACCTTTGCAGGATCCACTTGAATACCTTTGTCACTTACAAAGAAACCCAACAGCTTACCAAATCTCACCCCGAAGGTGCACTTGTTCGGGTTTATCCTTAGCCTGTACAACTTCAACCTGTCAAATAGCTTCTGAAGATGGTCCAGATGTTCTTCTTCAGTCTGGGATCTTACAATCATGTCGTCAACGTATACCTCGATCTCATGATGGATCATGTCATGGAACAAAGCAACCATGGCGCGCTGATACGTTGCCCCAGCATTCTTCAATCCAAAAGGCATGACCTTGTAGCAAAAGGTACCCCATTGGGTAATAAAGGTCGTCTTCTCCATGTCTTTGGGAGCCATTTTAATCTGATTATAACCGGAGAAACCATCCATAAAGGAGAAGACCTTATGTTGTGTGGTATTGTCAACCAGAACGTCGATATGAGGCAGAGGGAAGTCATCCTTGGGGCTTGCCCTGTTCAAATCCCTATAGTCAACACACATTTGAACTTTACCATCCTTCTTCGGCATAGGAACCATATTGGCCACCCACTGTGGGTAAGAAGTAACTGCTAGAAAATCAACGTCAAACTGCTTCATCACTTCAGCCTTGATTTTCTCAGACATCTCTGGGCGCATTCGGCGGACCTTCTGTTTCACTGGAGGACAGTCTTCCTTGGTAGGCAATCGGTGAACCACGATATCGGTATCCAACCTAGGCATATCTTCATAAGACCAGGAAAAGATCTCAACATAGTCACGCAGCATCTGAATTAGCCATTGCTTAACACTAGACTCCAGATTTGCACCGATCTTGACCTCTTTCTTGTCTATCTTTGTACCCATATTCACTGTTTCCACTGGCTCTTCATGCGGCTGTATGGTCCTCTCTTCATGAAGTAACAGTCTAGCAAGTTCACCAGGCACTTCGCAATCATCTTCACCTTCGTCTTCGACTAAGTTGATCGGACTTTCAAAGTCATAACTGGCGGTAGCAGAGTCGTTATCAGTGGGATCCAGAGTGGATGTAGACCTGTATATGTGAGTGTGTGTAAAATAGTTGTTTTGCAAGATAAAAAAAAAAAGAAAAACAAGGAGCGCAAAATTTGTAATGCAAGAAAACGTCCAATGCTTTTATTAATGATATATGGAAATGACACACATAAAGCCCTCACAAACAAAGCCAACGGTGTCCCGGGTAAGACACCGGGCCGTAAAGTTTAAAAATTGTCTGTTACAAACTCAAAAAAAAAAGTCTCATTACTGGGTAATAAAAGAAATTGGGACGAAGTCCTTTGCCGTCCAATTGCTTAGTCCACCATCAGTAATCAGGTAGATCCAACTGTCGAACTCAGACTCTTCCACATCATCATCCCCAATAGCATTTACTCCCGCATCATGTTTTGGCATAGGAGTCATTATGACATTAGGCTTTTCAGGCGCTTCAAACTCAATCTCTTTAGCATCAATCAGATCCTGTACCTTATTCTTCAGGACCCAAAAATCATTCGTATCATGCCCCGGGATATCAGAATGAAAAGCGCAGTGGGCGTTCGAATTGTACAGCGGTGATGTTGTATTGGGATTCTTCGGGGCTTCCTTCGGAATCAACAAGTTGGTCTTTAACAACTGTGGAAGAATCTGAGACAGTGTCATAAGGAGATGAGTGAACTGTCTTCGCGGCCTCTCGGCTCTTGGCTGATTGTTGCGTTGTGAGGCAACAACAGGTCTTGATCTAACAACTGCATTGACTGCTTGGCGGCGCTCAGGTCTATTATGGCTCTTTGAACTGTAAACTGCATTGGATTCCTTCTTAAAATGCTTCTTCTCGGTACTTGACGAAACACCCTTATGTATCTTGCCGCTCTTAATACTGGCTTTCATCCTCTCCCCAGTCATGATTAACTCAGTAAAACCTGACGATGAACTTCCGATCAGATGGTTGAAAAACGGACCAGACAGGGTCCCCAGAAACATATCCACCAATTCCTTGTCAGCCAGCGGGGGTTGTACTCTTCCAGCAAGGTCCCTCTATTTCTGAGCGTAGTCTTTGAAACCTTCGCTCGCACCCATAGACATACCCTGAAGTTGGGTACACGTGGGAGCGAGGTCGGCATTGTATTGGTACTGCTTGTAAAAAGCAGCAGCAAGGTCTTCCCAATTACGGATACTAGCTCCTTCCAGCTGGTAAAACCATTCAAGTTGAGTCCCTGAAAGACTACCTTGAAAGAAATGGATCTAGAGGTTCTTATCAGCATTGTATGGCTGGATCTTTCTAACATACAAGCGGAGGTGCAGCTTTGGACAAGAAACCCCGTCGTATTTAGCAAAGATTGGTGCTTTAAACTTGTAGGGAATCACCACCTCAGATGACAAACCCAAATCACCGAAGTCCAAACCAGGTACCTTCTGGATCTCCATCGCACTTAACCGGTCTTCAAGCTGTTTATACCTATCCTCAGCTGGAGGATACTGGTCTTCGTCGAAGACAGTCTCGTTGTCTGAAATCACAAGGCTAGGAGCCCTCCTTTCTTCCTGGTTTTCTCCCTCTCCATATGAATGGGATAAATTGTCCTCGTCTCGTAAATTGTTCCCTAATCTGCGACACATATTCAGAAGGACCGTCTTCTTCTTCTTCTTCTTCTTATCCTTCAAGATAAGAGTCTTCATATCTTGTTGACCCTTGGCCAAATTCATGAACATTTCCTGGAATTTAGCGTTTTGAGCTTGCAGAGCCTTGATAGCTTGATCAGTTGATGTTTCAGAAGACATGATGCTGAAATAAACAGCGAAGAAGATAAGAGACCTGTAATGGGTACCTGTGATGAGGTGCATGGAATGATATGTGTATGATATGATTTCAAAGACGTCGAGAGATTCAAATTCGTAAACCAAAATGAAACACACTTTTATTAGATAAACTTGAAACAATGTTTGATAAATGCCTTTAAGGCATTACAAAAGGAAATACTGAAAAGTAAATCAAAACTAGAAATAACAAAAGACATCAGCGCTCCCATGGTCGTTTGCCTCCTGTGCTGACATAGTTGTTGAGGACCTTCTCATTCTCTAGTTGTCTTGTAAGCTTTAGAATCTTCCGCTCTTGCTCGTGATACTTTTCTCTGTAAGTATCCCGCTCTTCTCTTAGCTGCATCCAAGACCTCTTTAATGCCCCAATGTCAGTAGGCATGTATAGATGGAGGATGGTAGGTGGAACCCCTTCTTCATCAGCAATCTCAACAATCACAGGTAAGACAGCTTCGTACGGCATTCCCAGCTTTTGGGCACGGGTTCGAACCCATCGGAGATACAGTTCCATTGGAAGAGAAGTCTTCATCCCTAACTCATGCGGATCAGACCTGTGTACCTTGTTCCAAGCTCGTATGAACCTACGGCGATACTCCTCACTATCCCCTTAGAAGTCAAAGACATTCTAGGCATTAGCAACTCATGAGGTCTGTCCCTCCTAGCTCGCCCAAACTGACGTAAAGCCAAACAAGGATTATAGGTAATCCCTCCTCAAATTCCAAGTAGTGGAACATTGGGATACTCCCCACAACGATCAATAATAGCCACTTCTTCCATGTCTTTAGTGCTCCAGATAATGTTAGTGTGAGCGAGAGACATAATTCTATAGGCCCAACCCATGCCTTCCTTGTTCTTCAAAACTGATTTGGGGAGGTGAGAAATAAACCACCTCGCAAGCAATGGTGCACAACACATAAGGGTTCCCCGTTTCCGAGCAGTACGGGCATAAAGAGAGTGTAGAATATCACCCAAGAGAGTGGGCACAAGATTACATGACATGAAAATCTTCACTACATTCACGTCGACGAAAGAATCTGAGTTAGGAAACAACACCAAACCATAAATGAGAAGAGCCAGGATGTCCTCGAATGCCTGAAAATCCAAACTGTCCCAAAACTGATTGGCCCGATCAACCAAGAACTTAGCCAAGAAACCTTTGGTCCCACTTCGAGTTTCCCAGTTAGACATTACCTCATCCTTTGTCAGATGGAGGGCTGAAGCAATCTCTTCCGGCCTAAGGACTTTCTCCCAACCTGTAAACGGGGTCTGCTCTAAAATAGAGATACCAAGTAGATCAGAGAACTCCTCCAGAGTAGGGACCAACTGATAGTCCGGGAAAGTGAAGCAGTGGTATAATGGATCAAAGAACTGGCACAAGACACTCAACATCTGCTCATCCATTTTGGAAGTGACCAAACCAAGGAGGTGACCATGTCTTTTGATAAAGGAGGAAGTATCTGGAACTTTTGCAACCAATTTTCTAAGCTGAGTAGGAATTTGTACAAAGCTGATGCGAATAGTGTTTCTACGCATAGAGGCCATGACCTACAAAATAGAACAAAGATGAATCCCCTATGTCTTTGAAATAGGTTAGTCTGATGCAAGATACATGTAATGTCATGATGTATGATGTTATGATAGAAACACACCACAAGTATTCACAGATAGCAAACATGGTAAGGGCAAACAAGTCACACAGATAGCCCTTAGATTTCAGGCTGGCAAGGAGTTTAGGTATTACCCTCTTTCAGTTTATTTAGTTCAACCTGTCCTAGTAATAGTAATTGGGTTCTAGAGGATCTCAATATCACTGACCACCCTCGATCGGTCATAATTCCAGTTTGGCAACCTTTTCTTGCGGCCGAAATCATCACGAGAGTTTGGTCTCAA
Organism: Vicia faba; assembly: GCA_948472305.1. Taxonomy (NCBI): domain Eukaryota; kingdom Viridiplantae; phylum Streptophyta; class Magnoliopsida; order Fabales; family Fabaceae; genus Vicia; species Vicia faba. Next base: position 325,059,809 of record OX451741.1, on the reverse strand, counting down.
CGAGTGTAGCATACTGCTACTGTTCTATGGCCAAGTTGGTCAATTATAGGTTTTAAGGTCAGTTGGTTCTTATTGACCCCTTAGAAGACCCATATTCTCCTTGTTCCACCACAAGGGATATCGGTACAAACTAAAGTGCCACACCAACGTAGCTACTGCTTCAACCGTATCGGTCTACGCTGTATAGTTCCCTCACAGTCTATTGCTACTTACCTAAAAGGTATCCCCATATTCGGGTTAGGATCTATAGTAACTTCGATTCAAACCCACAAAGATAAAGCATACAAATCAAGCAATTGAAAACAATATGACGAACTATTCCTAAGGTACACCCCGCTTATTTTTATCCCCGGCAGAGTCGCCAGTTCTGTGATACGGTGGGAAGAACTGATTGTTTTTGGAATGCTGGCTTACGTTTGTTTTCGCAAAATGTCGCAGTAAGCAAGAGTCGCCACCGACTTTTATTTTATCCAACAAGGAAAGGAAAAAAGCACAGAAAAATTCCTTTTTTGAGACTATCTCTGAGTACGGGGGGTAGATTATAGAAAGGGAAGGTATTAGCACCCTTTCTATCCATAGTTATTTACGGGCTCTTAGGTATTTGCTCATCATTTTCAAAATTGTTTTCTTTGTGCTTGTGGGGTTTGAAAAGTTTTTATTTTAACTTCGATTTAACTCTTGCGTCTGTCTTCAAGAGTGTAATGAAGTGTTTTTGAAAACTTTGTTTGTAAAGGTGTAAGTGTGAAAATTTTGTTTTGTTTTGGATGAGCAAGTATCTAAGAACTATCTACCTACTCGAAAAAGGAATCGTTCTATGCTAATTTCCTTTAGACAATGTTATCCCACTATTAGTGAGTAGGTAGCACCGTCGTTAGAGTTTGAGGGTCAATTCGAATGAGGGACTTACGGTCACTAAAGCAATGTTAAGACGTCTTAGCGGTAACCCTAATGTCTTAGATCATTTGTTTGAGGCAACAATATTCGAGGCAACTGTGATCTTTTAGACAAGAGGGCGACCTCTAAAATACCCTATACTCAATGACTGCGTACGAAGGCAACCAAGTGAGGTGTATCCTAAGAGTGCGCAGGTGCGAGTGTGTCGTTTTCAGTTTATTTTTATCTTTGCACATGTTAAGGGTGATCTAATTTGATTTTAAGATTAAACATTTAGTCTTGTCATGCAAACCCTATTATCAAACATCTAGCAGTTATAATTTACGGAATTAAAATGCGGAAATTAAATTACAAGGCGTCGGGTATTTACATCGCCAAAAGCAACCCTTTGAAAATAAAATAAAGCGGTAAAATAATTAAATGTCCTAATTAACTATTACATACCGGAAGCAGATACAATAATTGGATAAAGAAAATAAAGCACGACGTGAAATTAAATCGGATGCGAAATTTAGGGTTTTGACCCTTTTAAAAGAAAAAGTCTTTTTTGTTGTTTTTATTTTAAAATAAATTAAATCCTAAATTAAAATACTAAATTGGAAATTAAATAAATTAAATGGAAAAAATAATTAATGACATGTTTTGGAGTTTTTGTTAATTTAAGAAAGAAATTAAAATAATTAAATTAGGGTTAAAACCTAATTAATTCTAATTGATTTTATTTATTTACAAAAATAAATTAAAGTTTCCTAGAATTAAAAAAAAACCTAATTAATTAGTTAGTGTTTATTAATAAAAATAATTCTGAAATTTATTGGATAAAAATAATTTTTTTGTGATTTTTGATAAAAAAAGAAAATTAATTATTGGTTAGTAAATTAATTAAATAAAAATAAAATAATTAAATCAAATAAATAAAATATGAGAAAGTAGAGAAATTGGGCCTTTTTTGGAGGTGTAGAAAGCATTTTTGTTGACCCATTTGTGGCTGATCCATTTGACTTTCTTGATTCACTGCATGTGCGTTGACCTGGCCCTTTGGTGCTCTTCCAACACTGGCCACCAGATCTGGCCATCTGGCCATCTGGCACGTTGATTGATGAGTGTCCATGATGGGTCTTAGATTTAAATGCGCACTAAATCACCTGAAAATAAATATCATTAAAAAAATAGGGGACCTGGGAATCGAACCCAGGTCCTGAAGGGATATCCAATGCCAAGCTTGCCACAGCACTGTCTTACTTGTTTTGTCAAAATAATGCAAATAAAAGATAATATAATAAAACAAATTTTATTGGAAAAATATAAAAAAAACACGCCAAGATTTGAATGGACTAATGGATGGATGACAAATCATCATCCTTGTCCTTGAACTGTTGCCAAAAGTTCCAGTAGCTATACCTACGGACGGAGGTTCGTCGCTACAAGCCTGTCTCCTTCCAAAATCCTCTATAGGCCATGAAAATGCCTTCTAACACCATGGTTAGACTCGCCTTCCTCTTCCGGTCATAACTATAGCCATTACTAAGGCTGATTTTTCCTGCAACGAAAACCCCTAAACCAAACCTTGAAACCCTAACTATGGTGAATCACAATACAGGTTGGATGAATGAAATTAAATAATGCCAAAAGATTGCAAATGGCATGGTGAATCAGAATATGCAACTAGTTTTCGTTATAGATGCAAGAATAATACAAATCGAATTCAAGAATGGGGCGGATTCGTGAGGGACTTACAGAGCTTGGGAGGGGCTGAAAACGCGTTGTCTTGATTGGTTTCGCTTCTGGAGATGGCCAGGAAGAGATTGAGACCAATATCAAGGCTTGAAACTGCCTCTAGGGTTGATTTCGATCTCAAGCTTTTTCTTGATTTTTGCAACTTTCGTTCTGCCTCCATAATTGATTTCCAACCCTGATTCTTGTGTGTTTCGCTTTCTTATGTATTGTACCATACATTAGGGTAGCATTTGTTGTTCAAATCTCCCTCTATCAATGATTTTGAGATTTGATTTTATCCTCCATTAAAACTTTCCAAACTTGGCCTAAATCCAATCTCCTTGTGCATAATGACCTTGATACGAGTTTGATTGCAAAGATAGTTGTAATTGGAGCCTGAAATGATCACAAGATCTTTAGCTTTCAGTTTTTTTTTATTTTTATGTGATTTTATTTGATTTAAAATGAATTAATTCAAATAAAAATCAATTTAAATAATAAAAATAAGATATGGACACATGGCCAAAGCTGGAGCACGTGGGAAATAGGGAAAACTCAAAACAAGTGAAAAAGAATGGGCCCATTTGGCAAAATTTGAAGTTTTAGGGATAGTTGACTTTTGGCAATTTTGCAAAAAAGTCTAACTTCAACAATGCATAACTTCCTCAATTTTGAACTTTTGGAGGTGTTCTTGGACTTTTTAGAAAGCTTGAGATGTCTTCTAATCAACCCGTTTTGTCTCATTTCATTTTGATATTCCATGCTCAAGTTAGAAGCTTTGACAAAAAAAGGTGTTTTTGTTGACTTTCAAAAATGACCTATAATGTCCAAATTCATAACTTCTTGTGAGTGCATATTTTGATCTTGGGGTATGAAGATGGATTGTAGGGAATTTCATCCTATTAAAAATGAGCTTTGGATGGGTCATTTCTCATAAATTATGAGAAAGTTATGCTTGGTCAAAGTTGGGTTGACTTTTCCTACAAAACCCTAATTTAGCAAATTTTGAAACTTGATAAATTTTGAGCAATCCTTGGTGAATCATGATCAACCCTTGATAAAATGATGAAATATCCTTCAAAATTAGAATGTTGACAAAAAATCTTGAAGTTTGATTGTATTTGGGTCACAGTTGACTTTTGCCCTAGCACAGTCGACTTTTGGACCTTTGAGCAATTGACTGAGCAAACTTCCTCTGCAAGGCTTGAAACTTGACATGGATGATCGTGAGAAAATATTAGGACATTGGTGAGAACTTGGGGTCACTTTGACTCAAGGATCTTGATGCAAAGTGAAACCCTAATTTGGGATAGACTGCCTTAGGAGATAGCTTGTCTGGTCAATCTTTGAGCAACCTTGAGCAACTTGGATATTTTTCTTGCAATGCTTTGAGAAATATGGGAGGGAAAATTTTGGGGTACAAAACCCACCAAAATAGAACTTGGTGATATTTAAATGCATGTTATACCTCATGAATGACTCTAGGATATCTTATAGATCTCCAACTTGACTTTCCTCTTCTGATGTCTTCACAATCATGTCATCAATGTAGAATTCTAGGTTATTCCATATTTGCTTTAAAATATGTCATATATAAGCCTTTGGTAGGTGACTCTTATGTTCATCCTCCCAAAAGATGTGACATTGTAATAATAGTTATCATGGTTAGACATGAATGTTGTCTTGACCATAAGATCCATCTTAATCTGATTATAGTAAGAATAAGCGCTCATGAAGCTTAATATTTTTGTAACTGAAGGACCCATTAATTAGACAGTCTATGTTGGACAGTGGATATGGATCTTTGGGGTCGACGATGTTTAAATCACTGAAGGAAACTTAAATGCACCATTTATTTGACGACTTCTTCGTAAATAATACATTATCCAATAGATATGTATACTTAACTTCATTTATAAAATCGACACTTCTTAAATTCTGAACCTCTTCATAAATGGTCGTTCTCTTTTCTTTGCACCTTACATTTCCTTTGAGAAATTGGCTTCATTGCAGAGTCAATGACAAGGAAATAACATACTACCCTGGTATACATCCCTGGAAGGTCAGATGATGCTTGGGAGAACAAGTTTATGTTCCTTCTCAATAGTGAGAGAAACTCATTCTCCTTAGAATCAGACAGGGAGATGCATAGCTTGGTGACTTGATGGTCTAAAAGTCCAATTTGAACCTCTTTTAGGTCCTCTATGGGAGTGAACCTTTTGTTCTTCATCTCCAATCTAAGATCCCATCGTATAACATCTACTTCTTGTGTGGTTGGCTACTGGATAATGATGGTGGCGATCTACTCCCTTATCATTTCTAGATTATTTTGATCATATTTATGGGCGACCTCCTGCTCTTTCTGACAAATTGGTGCCAAAACCTCCGACAATGATTTCGATGTCGAATTTAAATTTCCTTTTCCATCCTCTCGGGTAAGATGACAAATACAAGTGGTGAATGATGATGAGTGTGGTCAGGTTAGTTTTACCTAGACCCCACAGTGGACACCAATTATACTTGTTAAAATCATAATGAGTGACAACCTCTAGCTCCGTAGAGTTTTTGGAGGGTTTGAGGTTATTATGATTTTAGATCAAGCTCAAGCGGGGTGGTGATGAGCTATGTATATAGGTGATTATTGAGTAAATTAAATGTCCTGACAATACTACGAAAAACACCTTCAGTGACACAATATTACCACGACCATTTATTCATCGTAGTCATATCTCATTTTTACGCACTTGTTTTTATTATATTATTCAAAAACATTTCATCACGGTTCCTTTAAAGAACTATTTTCATATAATTTAGGTGACAAGCTTTGAATCCCAATGTCAACATTTTTCCATTTTTTCAGTAGAAATAAGCGAGTGTTCCTTAACATTTATTTTTATTTAAAAACTGAAATTATAATAACTATGGTTGTTACTATAAGTAGTGGTTATATGTTCCATATTTCACTATGGTTGAATCTTGCAACCGTTGTGAAATTATTTCCCATAAAATTAAAATATAACATGTACTTTATTCCTTTCATAACACATAGTGTTCCTTAGCGAAATCTTCACCATCATCTTCTAAGAATCATTTTTGGAAGCGAAATATTCACCATCATCTTCGAAGAATAATTTCTAGAAGCAAAATATTCACCATCATCTTTGAAGAATCATTTCTGGAAGCGAAATCTTCACTATCTTCTTCGAAGAATCATTTCTGGAAGCGTAATCCTTACCATCCTCTTCGAAGAATCGTTTATAGAAACGAAATCTTCACCATCCTCTTTAAATATCTAGTACTTTACCATTCTCTAATGCTTCTAAATATTTTGGGTGAATCAATGGTTACTTGCTTATTTCATGAATCAGTGATTTATGTTTATCGAATATGCTTTAGATTAGTGTGCTTTCATGTTTTATTCACATTTGCTGCATATGCTTTAGGTTTTGTGTAACATTAGTGTGTCATTCACAATAGTCCTTTTATATAAATTTCAACATTTATTATGGATCGTAGTTGGATGAAAACTGATAGATTAGGTTCCGTGTATGAGAAAGGAGTTCTTGAATTCCTAGAATTCGCTGGAAAAAATGTTCCCAACAATAATGGCATCTTTTATTATCCTTGTGTTGCTTCCGAGAATAAGAAACAGTCAAAAAATAAATATTCTATCACCTATGTTATGATGGAATATGTCAAAATTATACGACATGGACGTGGTATGGAGAAGTAGATAATAATCAAAATGAGTCGTTACAATTGGATGAAGATGATGAATATATGGATGACCGACTAGAAGATATGATTTGTGATATGTGAGAATCGTCTTATCTGAAAGCCCGTATTTATGATAATTTATGAAGCGCCAAAGATGCACCTTTATATAAGGGGTGCACCAGTTTTATATGATTATCTGTGTTGTTAAAATTGTTTAATTTGAAGGCAAAAAACGGGTGATCAGATAAAAGTTTCACAAAATTGCTTGATTTGTTGAAACAAATGTTACCATAAGATAACAATTTGTCAGATGGTTGTTATGGCGCCAAGAAGATATTGTGTACAATGGGTTTATAGTATGTTAAAATACATGCATGCCCTAATGATTGCATATTATATAGGAAAAAGTATGAAAATTTGGATCAATGTCCAAAATATGGTGAGTCGCACTACAAGTTAAACAAACAACAATGGTGATAACAATGACAATGTCAGTAAGAAGCATCCTCCTGCTAAAGTGTTATGATAGTTGCCAATAATTTCAAGGTTCAATAGACTTTTTGCTAATGCAACGCGCAAAGAATATGAGATGGCATGCAGACGAAAGAAAATATGATGAAAACATTCGCCATGTAGTTGATTCTTTGCAATGGAAGAAAATTGATTTATTGTTTCAGGATTTTGGCCTTGAGCCAAGAAACCTTAGTCTTGAGATTTCCATGGATGGAATTAATCCCTTTGGTAATATGAGTACTAACCATTCTTTGTGGAATGTTCTTCTTATGATTTACAACCTATCTCCTTGGTTGAGCATGAAGCGCAAGTATATGATGTTAAATATGATGATTTTTGGACCAAGACAATCTGGAAACGACATAGATGTTTATCTAAGTCCATTAATTGATGATTTAAAACTTTTGTGGGATAAAGGTGTTGACGTTAAGGATGCATATTCCGGTGAAAAGTTTAATATGCGTGCAATGTTATTTTGCACAGTCAACAACTTTCCTGCATATGGAAATTTTCCTGGATATAGTATATGTGAATATGATACCTATTTTCACCAACTTGAGTTTGGAAAAAAGATCGTTTACCTTGGGCATTAGAAATTTCTAAAATAAAATCATCCTTATCGTAGATTGCAGAAGGCTTTTAACGGAGAGCAAGAGTACGGACATGCTCCTAAACCTTTAACTGGTGATGAAGTTTATCAACGACAAGAACACCTTAATGTTGTCTTTGAAAAGAATAAAGATGGTCCCGTTGAGAGAAATATTTGGAAAAAGAGATTGATAGCTTCCATACTGGGCTAGTCTTGGCGTAATATATCGCCTTGATGTGATGCATGTGGAGAAAAATGTGTGTGATAGTTTGATAGGTACACTTCTAAATATTTTGGGAAAGACTAAAGATAGTAGGAGTTCTGTTTAGATATGGTAGTGTTGTACCCCAAAATTTGCCCTCGCGCTTTTCCACAAGAAATCTCAGCTTCAAACATTTCCTGACTTCTCAAACTGGCTCAAGAATCGTACAAACGGACTTTTCTTGACAGTCAAGCAAAATTAGGGTTTTACTGATTTTCAGAGCTCTGAATTGTTTCATACAGTGGGCTTAGGGTTTGATTGATTTTTGGTTCAATTTTGATCAAGCGAGCGTGATTTGGCTTTTAATCGGGAATTAGGGTTTTATGGGCATATTCTCAGAAGAATTTGAATTCAACAGCACTTTGCGATTTATTTCGAGATTCGGATTAAAATTCGCGTTATCTTGGTTTGATCAGCAAAAGAGACGGTGGTTTGAGTTCAGTACGTTCTGATTGGGCCAGTCAGATACAAGATGCAGTTTTGAATTCACAGTGTTTATGTGTTTGATCAGTCTATCTGGGTTAATTGCTGCGTTGCTTTGGATGTTGGATAAGACAGGTTTATTGGATCAATGTTGTTTTATTTTAGTTATTTATTGTTCTGAAATTAAATGATTGAATTTATTTTTCAATTATTTTAATTCTAAGAATTTTAAATAAATAAATGAACAATAAAGAAAATGGAACCAATTGGATAATTTGGATTTTTATTGATATTTGAATTATTTACAAATTGTTGTTACAAACAATAATTTACATTTAATTTAAATATTACATAGAATTAAAATTATCCTATTTTCTAAACATTCTTCATTCTTCACTCCGCTCCAGTATTCTTTTTTTTCATCTGCAAAAAGAAATAAGAAAGTCAGAAAGCATTAAAATTAGCAGAGACAGATAAAAATGCTCATCATTAGGGGCCACTGACTGGGATCAGTTGCCCTCTCTGCAAATCACGGGATTTCTCCCGGTTCACAAAGAGGGAAGATTATTTTATCTCATGAAATGCAAATGTCAAAAAATGCATAGTTTCTAAAAAAATTGCAAGCTGCATAGAATCTCAATGTTCAATCCAAACCTTCAATCCAAACCTTCAATCCAAAACAAAGTCCACTCAAAGAAAATCAGGAAAGTACTCAAAGCTGTCATGGAAAGACTTTTGCCAAGATATCAAAAAGCAGAAAATCTACACAAACTGTCAAAAGGGGATGCAAAATGTAAAATGCAAGCAATCTTTTTCATCATTTCCCTAGTCAGCCCCTTCAGAACACAGTACAAATAAAAATCATATAAAATTTTCAAACTGTACTTTGGAGAGAGAGTAAAGAGAGATAAAGCAGTTCAGGTTAGGCATAGCAGTTCAGCAGCAGGCCAAGACAGTAAGGAAGACAGCAGAAAAAGATATACAAGTCCACAAGTCCACAGTAGAGGGTGAAATAGAAAAGGAAATGTACAAGACAGTTCAACATAGGCACAGTTCAATAGCAGCACAGCAGACAGTAGGCAAGTCAAAGAAAAAGATTATGCAAATCAAATCCAAGCCTAGTTCAGTAGCAGGCAGCAAGACAAGAGGGAGATACAAAATCAAAGAGATAAACTCAGTTCAGAGGTAGCAGCAAGTGAGAGAGGAGAAAAAGTATACAAACAAAACCACAACCTGCCTAAGTAAAAGGAGAGCTCACTACTGTCACAACAAAAAACACATAAACATACAAAAACTGATATCCAAACCACTACTACCATAACATACTGAACCAAGCACATACAAGCAAAAGTCTCAAACAACTTGCAACCTTCAACAACACCATAACCTGAACAACCTCAAGCATAAGCATCAGTGATAACCACAAAACCAAAACAATAATCCTCACATACCCAAACCTGTACCAGTATAACCATAACCATAAAAACTCTCACATACCCAAACCTGTACCAGCATATCATCAACCATATCTAAAACACACAACCTCTAACATACTAGAGCACAACGTGCATCAACATTAGCCATCAAGTTTCACCAACCATAAACCCAAAAACTCAGAATACTCTGTCATACTCAACTCAGACCTCAGCCTGCATCACCCTCAAGAGCACACAAATGCCATAACCACCTATCTACATCAAAAGGCCTCAACCTTCAAACACTATCTAACCAATGTCATAACCAGAATCACACCAACACCAAGCCTCAGAAGTGGATTCATCATAGGCAACAATTCAAAGGGCAACCCAATCTCAAGGCAATATCTGTTCAGAATCATTCAAGATAATCAAGGCAACAATTCACAAGCATCAAGAGGGCCTCAGAAGCAAGCTTCTTCATAGGCAAATCAGAAAAAAAGAAACTCAGTGAAACATATCAAGGCAGCATCTCAGGCAACATACAAATCCAAAAGGCAACACGAAAGTGGAAGAGGTAAAGATACTCAAGCAAATTCCCAAGATCAACACACAGTGGAAGAAGAGGAAAAACGAAAGTGAAACATAAGCAATAAGCATCAGTGGCACAGAAGAGAAGATAAAAAAAGCGAGGAATTAAGGTTCTCAGTCTAGCGTCATCATCAAACCCTAAACGTATCAAAGGAACGAAAATACCCGAAGCAAAGCAAGCTCAAAGTTCCTCACGCCGCTCCGGCCTCCTCAACGCCTCCACTCTTCTCTCCTCCTCCGCCAAGATCAGGTAGTAAGCAGTATCCTTCTCCTTCCTTTCCTTCACCTCATAAATGATTAAAAACTCAGTTTACAACGAATCTAAAACATGCGAAATCAGTAGAAGAAGAAGCATAAAAACAAAAACCAACCTTGTTTCAAAGGGTGTGGAATTCTCGCCGTGGAGGGAGGAGAGTACAGGTTGCGTTGGTGGCCGGAGGAAGCTCAGGAAGCCTAAATTGGAGAAGACGAACCCAACGAACGCGGCGCCGTTCCAAAACCCTAGAGCCCTTTGTCTCAATTGAACAAACGACTTGAAACCCTAAAATTCGTTTTTGGATCAACATTGGGCTTAACCCGTTCATGTTTCCTCAAAAGCCCAACGAAAATACTTCTTTTTCTAACACTAACATTATTTTATAAAACATTAACCTCTTTTCTTTTTTATCAACAATATTTATTTAATCTATTCTTCTTTTATATATTAATACTAACCCTTTAATATTTTTATAAAAAATACTTCATTTGCTTTACACAAAAATCATTTTAATACTTTCTTTTTTATTTACAATTTAATTAAAGCATTTTATATATACTTATTTAATTAAAAATACTAACTTAATTAAAACATTTTCATCATATGTTTAAAACACTTTTTAATACACATTTGTACATAAAAATAACCAAATACTTTTATATAATTGAAAATACTTTTTCTTAATCAAAAATACTTTTTATACACAATTAACTTAAAAAAACATTTTTTGAAATACATTTGTACATATTATACATTCTCATACATAATTAAAATTGAAACTTTTTTAATTAACATTCTTTTGTACATAACAATTCAATACATTCATTTTTCTTTAATATTGAAATTCATAAATATTTTGGCTAAAATACTCTTTTTAATTAAAACTTAAACACTTAATCAAAACCCTTCATTTGTACATAATTAACATATAAATCAAAATACAGATTAAAACGTATATCTAGGTCAAAACCCTAATACGGCTCAACTTCACATTTCGCACCTGTACATATTTACACTTACACATACATATACACTTGTACACTTACACAACACATTACCCTATACACACTTTATCTTATATTTGCATATTTGATATTCATTTTGATCGCACATTCGATTTGGTTGTAAATTATTGGGTACTATAAGTCTCATCCCCTTGTACATTTATACCCCCACTCCCGGACATTATTTTGTAATAGCGTAGATTTATATTCCGCAATTTACAGTTTTCAATTATACCATGGTTAGACCTAGGGTTTGTATGTACATAAAATCAAACGCTAGATAACCTAATACAAGACAAATGCATGTAATCAATACACCATCACACTTGCACCCCCTAGGGTAATCCCACATGTTGCCTTCCAAAATGGGCCATGCTTGCACGTCGAATGTCCTTTGGCAAAACAAAATCAAGTGATCATAAGTCCCTCGATGACGCTTTCGAAAGTTGCCTAAACGGAATGATCATAGTCCCTTCAAAACCAATTGCCAAAGACATTTGGCATCATTGCATTCATGGTCTATGCGATGACCCGTGCCCATCCCGAATAAACTTCCTAAACGCAAGATTGTCTACCAATTTCAATGGTAGAACAAAATTGTAAAAAGGGTTAAAACGTAACAAAAACCTTTGAGTACAATAGGGTAGACAAGACTCTTAGTTACTTGAGATCAAACTTGCAAAAACACTTGCCTTCTTTTCAAAAACCACAATCCACAACACTTTCAAACAAACTCTCAAAAACATTTGAAAACATCTTTTCGAAAAGATTCACACTTTTGTAAAACACTCAAAATACGAGTCAAATACATTAGTTGCCTAAAACAAGGCATCTTTTTCTAAAACATTTTCAAAAAGCACCCACACACACACCATTTTCAAAGCAATCGAAAAACAAGGCAAGTGACCTAAAAAACCAAGTAACTAAGAGCCCATGGATAACCATGGATGAAAAGGGTGCTAATACCTTCCCTTTTCATAATCTACCCCCCGAACCCACGAAATATCTCAAAAGGTTTTTGCTGTGCTTTTTAACCTTTCCTTTAGGATAAAATAAAAAGTCGGTGGCGACTCTTGCTAACCGCACAAGTGCGAATACGAACGCAAAACACTAGTCAGTTCTCCCACCGTATCACAGAACTGGCGACTCTGCTGGGGATTGATTTTAAAATGGGGTTACCTTAGGGTTTAGATCACCTTTACTTTCAATTGATTGCTTTGTTTGCTTTACATTTATGGGCTTTGTATCGGAGTTCTATAGATCCTAACCCGGATCTGGGGAAACCCTTTTAGGTAGCATAATCTGTGAGGGACCTGTCCGGCGTATACCGACATGGGTGAAGCAGTGGCTACGTTGGTGTGGCGTCTTGGTCTGTACCGATATCCCTCGTGTTCAGACGGGGAGAATATGGGTCTTCCAAGGAGTCATTAAGCACCAACCGACCTTAGAACCCTAAATTGACCAACTTGGCCATTAGAACAGTAGCAGTATGCTACACTCATTGAGGCTAAACTCTCGAGATGGTTCCGGCCGCGAGAAAAGGTTGCGATGTTGGAGTTATGACCGATTGAGGGTAGCCAATGATATGAGATCCTCTAGAACCCGGTTACTCTTGATAGGACAGGTTTTAACCAACAAACTGAAAGAGGGTAGTACCTGAACCTCATGCAAGCCTAAACCTAAGGCCTTGTGTGCTTTGTGTGAATATTGTCTGCCTGTATATACACTTACTTGTTTGTGCATACATGTACATAACATCATAACATCATACCATAGCATTTTAGCATTTTCAATAACCATTTCAAGGATCTCGAGGGTTCGTTTGGTGCAGGGTTACGTTGAACCAGACATCTATCAAGGGGCAAGAGGTTTCTCCTCTAACCAATCCAGTCAAAGTTCAAGTGCAACAACTTGAATCAGTGGCTATGACCCACTCGACATGGTGAGCTTGATTCTCGTGGAAAGACATCCACCGATACAAAGTTCTCCAGTCAAAGTTCAAGTGCAACAACTTGAATCAGTGGCTATGACCCACTCGACATGGTGAGCTTGATTCTCGTGGAAGGACGTCCACCGATGCGGAGATCTCCAATCCAAAAGCAGAGTTCAACCTCTAACATTTTTCTTGTGTTTACCCCAAGAGATCCTTGAAAACATGCATCCACATATCATGCATTGCATTTTGACAGTCTTTCCTTTTTCAGGTTTCCTTACTCTCCTGCTGTTTATTTCAGCAAGAGATGGCTCTAGAACGGTCTGTCAAAGACATCCAAGACCAGACTGCTCAGCTGCAGGAGATGTTCCTGAACTTGTCTCTGGGGCAAGAAGAGATGAAAGCTCTCCTCACCAAAGACTTGGGGAGTTCCAACAATGCCAGGAATGATCAGATTGCGGAGCTGCAGTTTGATCTGACAACATTGAGGACCCAAATGATGGGATATTTGGTGGGCCAGATGGCTCTCATCCAAGACCTATCTCGAAGACAAGAGGAACTCGGAGTTCTGGTCCGCCAACTGCTTCCAAACAACCAACTGGGGCAAACATCTGAGGTCGAAGAGCGAGTCACCGCTCAGCCTCCCTCAACTCAAGAAGACAAGGGGAAAGCTCCTCTGCTAGCTTCAGGGTCACAAACCCATCAACAACCTCGCCAGCGTCAGCGGGGCAGTCGACGTAAGCAAGAAAAGTCGGGAAGACAGTTTACGGAGACTGAAATACCATCATTCTTCATTCTGAAGCGCCTGTTGGAGGTCAATTTGCTCACCGTAAAGGACCCTCCTCAGAAGCTCAATATCTCCTCTCCTCACTTTAATCCCGACGCATTTTGTGTTTACCACTCCTGTAGCCCGGGGCACAGTACCAACGACTGTTGGGCCTTGAAGAACAAGATTCAAGATCTGATTGACATTGGGGTGCTGGAATTCATGCCAGACGGCGAGATGAAGATCTTCCGTTAAAGGGTTCTCCGCTTGAAGTGACGAAGCTCGAAATTGAAAGACTTTTGCTTTTTTTTGAATTTTTCAAAGTTGTAATTTCTTTTGCTGTCAAACAATTATTTGTTGATGTTAAACTCTGTTTTCATTAATGCATTGCATATGTTTGTCTTGAATTCATCCATTCGTTTCACTACTCTTATGCTTTTCTTTATGATATTTGACTCTTGATAAAAAGCTGCAAGCCTTTAGAGGGAGGATGAAGAAACAATACCGTGGTCTTATACAGTATGTTTTTGAACGGACCTGGCTGATGATGTACAGGCATTTCTTTCAATTCCCAAACACTGGAGTTATAAGGAAGTTAATCCCTAGTCAACCCCTTCGAGCCAAAGAAGTAGGAGTTTCCTGTTCTAAACAATCAAAACCTTTGATGTAAACCTGGGGCAGGGTAGTATCTCAGTTAATTCAAGAGAGAACGCGCATTGAAGTCGCAAACTCTCAGTTCGTAATACAACGAACGACGTCGAAAAAGAAAGCATTCCTTCGGAATCAAAAGACAAGGGTGGTTCCCTATCACATAGACAGTCAATCTCTCAAAAGAGAAAAGCCCACCAAGCCAAAACCTATGAAGGAGGCTTAAGAAAGCTGGGGCATCCCGCTGACAGTAATCCCGAAAACGGTAACAGTCAGGCAAAAGTTAGGGATAACAAATCAAAATCAAAATAGTGAGGTCATTACAAAACCCTCAACAACATGAAAGTGTTGAAAAAAGAAAAAGGAGATGATGACTGTCTCCCAAAATTCAAACCGGTGAACCATCGCCCAAAAGTCGTTCCAAACTCAAAACAGAGTGCGACGCACAATTAACTGAGCTTAGGTTGGAGAACATCACGAAGAGCGGGTGGGTACAAATATACTTTGAGCCTTTATCCTTTGTTTCTTAAACAGTGAACCAGGCCACGTTACAACCCTTCAAAAGTCCTAATTGAAGCATGGGTTAGTTCGAAAGTATACTGTTACAAAAGGTATCCTGACTCCTGTAGGGCTTTGCTCTAAATCTTGTGTTAACTTGTCTTATGAAAAGTTTTCTGCTAAAAACGCATTTTTCAAAATTTCAAAGACAAACATAAACTTTGCATTATTCGAATATCACTGTCTGCATTTGACCCTTTTGTTTGACAGCGAAGAAATTCATACAGCGAATGTTCGGAGGAACGAAAACTCTCTCAGTAAGTCAAAATTACTTCAAGAGGATAACACTTCCATCAAATTCCCTTATCAACAAAGGGGCATGACATGTCACAATTCAATTAACCTGGGGCAGTCCAGTCAAGGTCCAACAGATCTTTCAAAGTACAGTTAACCTGGGGCAGTCCAGTCAAGATTTCAAGAAATCTCTCAATATGCAGAGTAATCTAATTCAAGATTCCAAACAACCACTTGGGGCATTCGAATGTCAGAAGTGTTCAACAAATCAACAACAACATTTCCAGATTCGATTCCTGTATCCAGCCAGGGCATATCTGTTGACTACATTTCCAGACTCGACTCCTGTATCTAGCCAGGGCACGTCTGAAGAGTTCGAAGATTCGATTCCTGTATCCAGCCAGGGCATATCTATTGACGACTATTTCCAGATTCGATTCCTGTATCCAGCCAGGGCATATCTGTTGACTACATTTCCAGACTCGATTCCTGTATCCAGCCAGGGCATGTCTGAAGGGTTTGAAGATTCGACTCCTGTATCCTGCCAGGGCATATCTATCAACTATCACCTTTCCAGATTCGACTCCTGTATCCAGCCAGGGCATGTCTGAAGAATTCCAGATCAACACCTGCAACAACCCAGGAAACATCTGTGAACGACCGATTGTAGACCAACACCTGTAATAAACCAGGATTTTATCTACATCACCACTTGGGGCATTCGAATGTCAAAAGTGTTCAAAATCCGATGCAGTTTTACACAAGCTCATCATCAGGAAACCCTACACCGGTTCCCCTGCAAGACTTCTGAAACAAGTTTACGGATTCTTCCCAACAACGGACGCCAATCTACCGATTTGTTCAGATTCTTATCAAGACTTCTGAAAACAGTTCATGGATTCATCCCAACAACGGATGTTAATCTATCAACTTGTTCAGATGCAACCTTTGAATTCAGTTTACGGACGCTTCCCAACAACGGATGTTGTTCTATTGCTGATTCCCCTATCAAGATTTCTGAAAACAGTTTACGGATTCTTCCCAACAACGGACGCCAATCTACCGACTTGTTCAGATTCTTATCAAGACTTCTGAAAACAGTTCATGGATTCATCCCAACAACGGATGTTAATCTATCAACTTGTTCAGATGCAACCTTTGAATTTAGTTTACGGACGCTTCCCAACAACGGATGCGGCTCTATTGCTGATTCAACTTCAAGATTGCTGAAAACAGTTCACGGGTTCTCCAAGTAAACGGATGTTAACCTATCGCTTGTTCAGATTCTTCTCAAAGCTAACCACCACGGAAGATCGCGCTCGCCAAGATTCTTCCTATCCCCAGCCAGGGAATCCCCCGGAATTCAACTCCCCTCAGAATTTAAGCTTCCTTCAATCCCCAGCGGAGTCAGACTTTCAAACTTTCTCCCCACAGAGTTTTAGGAAGCAATCTTGAGTTCCCCAGTGAAGTCTCCAGGGTTACCTCCCATCAAACCAAAGATTCTCAATCTGGTCTCCCCGGCATGAGTCTACTAGTTGGAGCTCCCCAATAGAGGTCATCAGGAATTCTCTTCCCCAGTGACGGCCAAGGATTTACTTTCCCCGGCCGCAGTCAAGACGCTTTTATCTTCAGCCATCTCGGAATCATGTATCCTTGGCAAGATTAGCTCATCAGCTTACATGTGCACCCAGTACATTCATATCATAAACATTAAATGTCACATGCATTGCATCATGCATCATAACATTGCATACAACTACCCCTTTGCCTTTTCAGGTAAGATCAGTCGACAGACACAGATCATCTCCTGAGATTCGTCCAGAAATAGTTCAGATGTGACCCGGACACGGCGACATTCTGATACTTATTCCAGATTCCTTCAGACGCATCAGCAGAAACCTTACACCGTTTCCTCTTCAATTTCTCAACTTCTGAAACAAGTTTACGGATTCTTCCCTACAACGGATGTCAATCTACCGACTGATTCAGACTCTTCTCAATTTTCGAAAATAGGTTACGGACGCTTCCCAACAACAGATGCTGCTCCATTGCTTGTTCAGTCCCAACTCCTGAAAGTAGTTTACAGATTCTCCAGACGTGGACGTCAACCTGTTGCTTGTTCAGACCCCAATTCAGAGATATTCCAAAACAGGGATGCCCTTCTGATACTCGTCCACTTACCATTGACGTACAGTTCAACATCACCATATGGCATCTGTAAGCCCATCCTCCTACCAGCAGTCGCCGAATGGCATCTGTAAGCCCATTCTCAGATGGCATCTCTAAGCCCATCCCCCGACAAAATTCCCTCGCACCAGATGGCATCTTTAAGCCCATCACCAAATGGCATCTTTAAGCCCATTCACCTCCACCGTCACATCGACGAGCGCAAATTTTCCGGGCACATTAGTGTCCAATCTCCTTTTACCTTCAAGTCGCGAAAGGCAAACCTGCCAATCTAACTCTTCAGGTCCAAGAAGATTGGACAGGGGCAACTGTTGTACCCCAAAATTTGCCCTCGCGCTTTTCCACAAGAAATCTCAGCTTCAAACATTTCCTGACTTCTCAAACTGGCTCAAGAATCGTACAAACGGACTTTTCTTGACAGTCAAGCAAAATTAGGGTTTTACTGATTTTCAGAGCTCTGAATTGTTTCATACAGTGGGCTTAGGGTTTGATTGATTTTTGGTTCAATTTTGATCAAGCGAGCGTGATTTGGCTTTTAATCGGGAATTAGGGTTTTATGGGCATATTCTCAGAAGAATTTGAATTCAACAACACTTTGCGATTTATTTCGAGATTCGGATTAAAATTCGCGTTATCTTGGTTTGATCAGCAAAAGAGACGGTGGTTTGAGTTCAGTACGTTCTGATTGGGCCAGTCAGATACAAGATGCAGTTTTGAATTCACAGTGTTTATGTGTTTGATCAGTCTATCTGGGTTAATTGCTGCGTTGCTTTGGATGTTGGATAAGACAGGTTTATTGGATCAATGTTGTTTTATTTTAGTTATTTATTGTTCTGAAATTAAATGATTGAATTTATTTTTCAATTATTTTAATTCTAAGAATTTTAAATAAATAAATGAACAATAAAGAAAATGGAACCAATTGGATAATTTGGATTTTTATTGATATTTGAATTATTTACAAATTGTTGTTACAAACAATAATTTACATTTAATTTAAATATTACATAGAATTAAAATTATCCTATTTTCTAAACATTCTTCATTCTTCACTCCGCTCCAGTATTCTTTTTTTTCATCTGCAAAAAGAAATAAGAAAGTCAGAAAGCATTAAAATTAGCAGAGACAGATAAAAATGCTCATCATTAGGGGCCACTGACTGGGATCAGTTGCCCTCTCTGCAAATCACGGGATTTCTCCCGGTTCACAAAGAGGGAAGATTATTTTATCTCATGAAATGCAAATGTCAAAAAATGCATAGTTTCTAAAAAAATTGCAAGCTGCATAGAATCTCAATGTTCAATCCAAACCTTCAATCCAAACCTTCAATCCAAAACAAAGTCCACTCAAAGAAAATCAGGAAAGTACTCAAAGCTGTCATGGAAAGACTTTTGCCAAGATATCAAAAAGCAGAAAATCTACACAAACTGTCAAAAGGGGATGCAAAATGTAAAATGCAAGCAATCTTTTTCATCATTTCCCTAGTCAGCCCCTTCAGAACACAGTACAAATAAAAATCATATAAAATTTTCAAACTGTACTTTGGAGAGAGAGTAAAGAGAGATAAAGCAGTTCAGGTTAGGCATAGCAGTTCAGCAGCAGGCCAAGACAGTAAGGAAGACAGCAGAAAAAGATATACAAGTCCACAAGTCCACAGTAGAGGGTGAAATAGAAAAGGAAATGTACAAGACAGTTCAACATAGGCACAGTTCAATAGCAGCACAGCAGACAGTAGGCAAGTCAAAGAAAAAGATTATGCAAATCAAATCCAAGCCTAGTTCAGTAGCAGGCAGCAAGACAAGAGGGAGATACAAAATCAAAGAGATAAACTCAGTTCAGAGGTAGCAGCAAGTGAGAGAGGAGAAAAAGTATACAAACAAAACCACAACCTGCCTAAGTAAAAGGAGAGCTCACTACTGTCACAACAAAAAACACATAAACATACAAAAACTGATATCCAAACCACTACTACCATAACATACTGAACCAAGCACATACAAGCAAAAGTCTCAAACAACTTGCAACCTTCAACAACACCATAACCTGAACAACCTCAAGCATAAGCATCAGTGATAACCACAAAACCAAAACAATAATCCTCACATACCCAAACCTGTACCAGTATAACCATAACCATAAAAACTCTCACATACCCAAACCTGTACCAGCATATCATCAACCATATCTAAAACACACAACCTCTAACATACTAGAGCACAACGTGCATCAACATTAGCCATCAAGTTTCACCAACCATAAACCCAAAAACTCAGAATACTCTGTCATACTCAACTCAGACCTCAGCCTGCATCACCCTCAAGAGCACACAAATGCCATAACCACCTATCTACATCAAAAGGCCTCAACCTTCAAATACTATCTAACCAATGTCATAACCAGAATCACACCAACACCAAGCCTCAGAAGTGGATTCATCATAGGCAACAATTCAAAGGGCAACCCAATCTCAAGGCAATATCTGTTCAGAATCATTCAAGATAATCAAGGCAACAATTCACAAGCATCAAGAGGGCCTCAGAAGCAAGCTTCTTCATAGGCAAATCAGAAAAAAAGAAACTCAGTGAAACATATCAAGGCAGCATCTCAGGCAACATACAAATCCAAAAGGCAACACGAAAGTGGAAGAGGTAAAGATACTCAAGCAAATTCCCAAGATCAACACACAGTGGAAGAAGAGGAAAAACGAAAGTGAAACATAAGCAATAAGCATCAGTGGCACAGAAGAGAAGATAAAAAAAGCGAGGAATTAAGGTTCTCAGTCTAGCGTCATCATCAAACCCTAAACGTATCAAAGGAACGAAAATACCCGAAGCAAAGCAAGCTCAAAGTTCCTCACGCCGCTCCGGCCTCCTCAACGCCTCCACTCTTCTCTCCTCCTCCGCCAAGATCAGGTAGTAAGCAGTATCCTTCTCCTTCCTTTCCTTCACCTCATAAATGATTAAAAACTCAGTTTACAACGAATCTAAAACATGCGAAATCAGTAGAAGAAGAAGCATAAAAACAAAAACCAACCTTGTTTCAAAGGGCGTGGAATTCTCGCCGTGGAGGGAGGAGAGTACAGGTTGCGTTGGTGGCCGGAGGAAGCTCAGGAAGCCTAAATTGGAGAAGACGAACCCAACGAACGCGGCGCCGTTCCAAAACCCTAGAGCCCTTTGTCTCAATTGAACAAACGACTTGAAACCCTAAAATTCGTTTTTGGATCAACATTGGGCTTAACCCGTTCATGTTTCCTCAAAAGCCCAACGAAAATACTTCTTTTTCTAACACTAACATTATTTTATAAAACATTAACCTCTTTTCTTTTTTATCAACAATATTTATTTAATCTATTCTTCTTTTATATATTAATACTAACCCTTTAATATTTTTATAAAAAATACTTCATTTGCTTTACACAAAAATCATTTTAATACTTTCTTTTTTATTTACAATTTAATTAAAGCATTTTATATATACTTATTTAATTAAAAATACTAACTTAATTAAAACATTTTCATCATATGTTTAAAACACTTTTTAATACACATTTGTACATAAAAATAACCAAATACTTTTATATAATTGAAAATACTTTTTCTTAATCAAAAATACTTTTTATACACAATTAACTTAAAAAAACATTTTTTGAAATACATTTGTACATATTATACATTCTCATACATAATTAAAATTGAAACTTTTTTAATTAACATTCTTTTGTACATAACAATTCAATACATTCATTTTTCTTTAATATTGAAATTCATAAACATTTTGGCTAAAATACTCTTTTTAATTAAAACTTAAACACTTAATCAAAACCCTTCATTTGTACATAATTAACATATAAATCAAAATACAGATTAAAACGTATATCTAGGTCAAAACCCTAATACGGCTCAACTTCACATTTCGCACCTGTACATATTTACACTTACACATACATATACACTTGTACACTTACACAACACATTACCCTATACACACTTTATCTTATATTTGCATATTTGATATTCATTTTGATCGCACATTCGATTTGGTTGTAAATTATTGGGTACTATAAGTCTCATCCCCTTGTACATTTATACCCCCACTCCCGGACATTATTTTGTAATAGCGTAGATTTATATTCCGCAATTTACAGTTTTCAATTATACCATGGTTAGACCTAGGGTTTGTATGTACATAAAATCAAACGCTAGATAACCTAATACAAGACAAATGCATGTAATCAATACACCATCACACTTGCACCCCCTAGGGTAATCCCACATGTTGCCTTCCAAAATGGGCCATGCTTGCACGTCGAATGTCCTTTGGCAAAACAAAATCAAGTGATCATAAGTCCCTCGATGACGCTTTCGAAAGTTGCCTAAACGGAATGATCATAGTCCCTTCAAAACCAATTGCCAAAGACATTTGGCATCATTGCATTCATGGTCTATGCGATGACCCGTGCCCATCCCGAATAAACTTCCTAAACGCAAGATTGTCTACCAATTTCAATGGTAGAACAAAATTGTAAAAAGGGTTAAAACGTAACAAAAACCTTTGAGTACAATAGGGTAGACAAGACTCTTAGTTACTTGAGATCAAACTTGCAAAAACACTTGCCTTCTTTTCAAAAACCACAATCCACAACACTTTCAAACAAACTCTCAAAAACATTTGAAAACATCTTTTCGAAAAGATTCACACTTTTGTAAAACACTCAAAATACGAGTCAAATACATTAGTTGCCTAAAACAAGGCATCTTTTTTCTAAAACATTTTCAAAAAGCACCCACACACACACCATTTTCAAAGCAATCGAAAAACAAGGCAAGTGACCTAAAAAACCAAGTAACTAAGAGCCCATGGATAACCATGGATGAAAAGGGTGCTAATACCTTCCCTTTTCATAATCTACCCCCCGAACCCACGAAATATCTCAAAAGGTTTTTGCTGTGCTTTTTAACCTTTCCTTTAGGATAAAATAAAAAGTCGGTGGCGACTCTTGCTAACCGCACAAGTGCGAATACGAACGCAAAACACTAGTCAGTTCTCCCACCGTATCACAGGTAGCGATGGGTATTAGACAAAAGTTGACTCCAAAAGATAGAGAAAAAAGATCTTATTTGCCTCTAACATGTCACACTTTATCTAAAAAGGATAAGAAAAAATTTTGCGGGTGTTTGCAAGGTACCAAAGTACCCCAAAGTTACTCTTATAATGTCAATAAACTTGTATCAATTAAATATATCAAGTTAATTGGCTTAAAATCTCATGGTTGTCATGACTTGATGCAATAACTTCTACCAGTGGCTATCTGTGGCATCCTTCCAAAAAATGTAAGAGTAATTATAACCAGATTGTACTTATTCTTCAATGCTATATGAAATAAATTTTTTGATTTAAAAAAATTAGATGAATTAGAAGAAGAGAATGCAATAATATTGTATCAATTGGAGATGTATTTTCCTCCATCATTTTTTGACATTATGGTCCACTTACTTGTTCATCTAGTCAGAGAAATCAGGTTTTATGGTTCAGTTTATTTAAGGTGAGTGTATTCTATAGAGAGATACATGAATATATTTAAAGAATATACGAAGAATCATCACCGACCAGAAGCTTCGATCGTTGAAAGGTACATCACAGAAGATGTTGTTGAGTTTTGTTCAAACTATTTGTCAGAAACAAAGTCTATTAGAATTCCAAAGTTTCGTCATGCTGACAGATTTAATGGTACAAGTACTCAAGATTTAAATGTTAAGACAATGAGTCGAGATGTAGTTCTTGAAGCACATTTATGTATATTGAATAATCTTAGTGTAGTTGAACCTTACATAGAAGAGCACAAAACAATTAAAAATAAAAAATATCCTCGAATGCATGACAAGTGATTGTAGACATAACATAAAAATAAATTCATAAGTTAGTTTAATAAGAGGATTTCTAATGATGGTGGTGCACCGAGACACTTAAATGGTTGTCGTACATGCAAAAATTTAATGCGATAACTTGGACGACCTACGACATTTCTAATTATTCCTTTTATACAAATGCAAAAGATTATCGTAGCCCAATGCAAAATAGTGGGGTTATAGTTGAGGCTGAATCCATGTATTTCTCTAGTTTGAAAGATAATAATCTCATTTTGGCAACCACTGCGTTCTATGGCATCATTATAACGATTTTTGAGATTGATTATGTTACTTTCAAAGTGCTTTTATTTAAATGCAAGTGGATCCCCAATAACAATGGTGTCTAAACTGATGAGTTGAGATTCACACGAGTTGACCCTGGCAAGGCAACTTATAAGACCGAACCATCTAGTGGCTACTCAGGCGAAATAAGTTTTTTCTGTGAAAGACCCTACGGACTTATCGCATAAATGGTCAATTGTTCTCAAAGGAAAACACATTCCTCATAGTGATGATGAAAGATTTGGTATTGCTGTCACTCCTTCTTAAGCAACACAAGTGCCTAATTCATATGAAGAAGTTCATCGAGATGATGTGTATATTATTCGTAACGATCATCAAGAAGGAATATAGAAAAATTAACAAGTAAGTATTTTATATTCTTCATTCATAATATATTGTTTGTTATAATTTCCCATGATGTTATTTAATTTCTAACAACTAAAATTATAGGTGAGTAAAGTGAAGACACCAAGAGACAAGACTCCAAGACAACAACATAGTATAATTTGATGTAATAATGTGTAGGTTATAGGTTGTTTTGTCTCAATTCTAGTTTTTATGTAATATACAAGGTTTGGTTCCTAATGGAATTATGTAATTGATGTAATACAATTTTTGGTCTATTTCAATTTTGGTTCCTAATGGAATTTTTGGTGTATTGTTGTTACTGCTAGATACGATTCAGAAATATCCAGGTTGCAAAATTGAGAATTCTGAAAAATTGAATTAAAAAAAAAACACAAATTATATCACAACGGTTGTTAATCCATTCGTTGTAATAAGAAGAGCGCTATCTAAAATAATAAAATTCACTAATGGCGTTGATGGATTTCGAACCCAGAACTTTTCCATTATTTTACAACGGTTGTTTCCGTAAAACGTAGTTATAAATAGAGTGCTATCTAATTTATAACAACGGTCACACGCTCGTTATGGTAATTGTTGTACCCCAAAATTTTCCCTCCCATTTTTTCATTCAAGATACTATCCTAGGGTTCCTCGAATACTTAATTTGGCTCAGAAGTTGATCAGACAGATTCTCTTCCTAAGCAGTAAATTAGCAATTAGGGTTTTTCATTTCTCAAAGAAACTTGAGTCTTCAAGGTTTCAAATGGTCTTCATAGGTCTTCATGTCTCCTCAAGGTTGTTTAAGTCAGTTTTCAAACCTTCCATTGCAAGTTTGCTCAATTAATGGTCCAGATAACGGAAAACGACTACATCGACTTGAAAATCGCCCTTTTTGTGAGAACAAATTCAAACGATCGTAACTTCTTCATTATTCAATATGTTTGAGTGGTTTTTCTTGTGTATGATTCTCCTTGATTCCATATCCAATTTTTCTTCACAAATCAAGAACTGATTACGCGTAGAAGATCACCAAAAATTTGAATGCGTTAGAAGTCGCATCATGAAATTTGACCTAATTTCAAATAACAGTCGTCTGATTTCTAAGAATTGTAATTTCTTTAAACTACAAGACCTTGAGACGATTATTTCTGTTTATGGTCATAAGTGATGTCGCTCACGGGTTTATCTTCAGAGATCAAAATAAAATTGTGTTTGGAAGACTTTAAAATTATCAAATCGTCGCAAGGCATTTGTTGACTTTGAATGTTCTTAATCACAGTTTATTTAAAGATTGACAGATATTCTCGAAGCATGTTTGTTTGGCAATGAAATTCCATTTTTTTATCGAGCACGACACGCAAGTTCATTTTAAATGCAAACTTGACTGGGGCAAGATGTGAAGGTTAAGGTTGTCATTTAAACAACCATGATTGTGGATTCCATTAGTCAAAAAGATTTGAGCTCTTAAAACATTTATTTTGTTTAAGAATACAAAGTACATGATTTATCTGATCATTTTGTGATTGCTTGAAATGCAAGTTACCAAACCAAGTTTTTTTAATCCAAAGTATTCCATTGAGGATTGCAAGTTTTGTACAATAAATTCTATCACACCAAATTTTATTCAAATGCTTGATATTATTACATTACAAATGAAATTACAATTTGTTTGTCTTGTTCACAAAAAATCTCAAGTTCTTGTTTACAAAGAGAATCTTTATTTTCTTCTTCAAGTATTCATCTTCATCTTCAAGTAATCAATCCAACCTTCGTTTGCATCCAAGTCTCGCTTGCCGTTCATGAAACAAGAAAGAAAAAAAGTTAGCTACATGTGAAAATTCAAGAAATAATTGTTAAGAGTTTTTTATATCTCATCATTAGAGCTTGCATTTTGGAATCAGAAATCAAGAGGTTTTTTAATCATGGTTTATCTCCTCCTAATTTTGCAAATCACAAAAAAAAGTGTGGATTTCTTTTGGTTCACAAACAAGGAAAAGAATAGCAGTACAAAAACGTGTAACAGCAGCAGGCAGCAGCTCAGCCCAAGGCAGCACGAAGACAGCAAGGCAAAAAAATGCAAAAACAGCAAGAATCTCAAAACAAAGAACAGTAAGGCCAAAACAAAAAAACCAATAGCAATAATTCACAAAACAATGCAAGCTAGCGTTGATTCATAGCCCTTTATGTCATCATGTTCCTAATTTGCAAACCCTTCAGAGTATTGTGTGGGAAAAAAAGAAGCAAAATTGTCTTATATCATAGAGAGGCAAAGAGGAAAGAAAAAGAGGCAGAAAGATATCACTTAGCCAACAAATAATCCAAAATCGTGCCAAGACAAACAGGCTGCTATTGCTGCAAAGGCATGCTACAAAAATAGTCCAAGAAGACCTGCTCTCAAAGCATCCCTATGCTGCCCATAGCAGTACAAAACCAATACCAAAAACCTGTATATAACAGCCCTACACTACTATCCTTGGCAGTCTGAAAACCTGCTGCAAAACCAGCCTACAGATTAGTCCAAGACAGTCCAGTAATTGCATAATTTTAGCAAAACAAAACCTGATTCAAAGAAAATAATAAAACAATAATTGAAATTGTTCAAACTTATCCATTTTCCCCTCTAAAAAATTCATCTTTCTCACCTATATAACCCACTTTCAGAATACAGAAGGGAGGAGAGTTTTGTGAAGCAAAAACCTAAGAAGAAATTCACTCTACTTGCAATTCATGATTTTGTTCACATACAGAATCATGTACTTCTCTTTACCTTTTTCTCCATAAACCTCTGCCTAGACTTTCAACATCAAAATAAAAATCCTCCCTCAACTACCTCCCCATACTCCTCCATCTCCCATTACCGCAAATCATAACCTCATTATCTCTGCTCAAATCGCAACTGCTCAGACTCAACATGCAAAACTATTCACGCACAATAGACAGACAAAGGTCAAACACGCCAGTTACACAGCTGAATAATCAGAAGAAACAGAAAAGAGGAATAGATTGAAGGACTTACCAGATTATCTCTGGGTTTCTCTCCACCTAAGATGCGTCGTACGAACTCTAGTTGGTAAGCATCTTTAACTTTATTTTGTGTTGTCTGTATGTTACTGTGAGCATGGATTGAGATGAACCGAGAGTTTTATTCGTTGATGCTTTGCGGATTTTTATTGTTGTTTCGGTTACCATAAACAATCACAAGAGATTAAGAGACATAGGGTTTGTTGTTCGTTTGATCGGAAAGTAGAAGAAGAAATAGTGAGAGGCCGCGAGAGGGAGGAAGTGTTGAGGGCGATGCCGTGAGGAAACTCAGAAGTTTGGCTTTTGTGGTTTCAGTTTGGAAAAAAATAACAGAGAAGCAGAGGGAATGCATTTCTCTTTTTCTCCTAAAACAAAGTGATCAATGTTTTGTTATCATTGAAAAAAATAAAAAAAAAATTAACGATGGCCCTTTCCCCAACAAAACGCGACGGCGCACCCTTTCAGTTGCTTAGGGTTTTCAAACCTTTACTTGTTCTCTTCTAAATCGGGTCAACCCTTTTGGACCTGTTGGCCCAATTTCACTATCTTTTTCCCTTTATATTTTAATTAAAACGTAAATATAACAAAAAAATAATATAGTTCAGTTGACAAGGCATGTTTGTTGTAATCCAGAGGACCCAAGTTCAACTCTCAGCTAGGCCCTATATATATATATATATATATATATATATATATATATATATATATATATATATATATATATATATATATATATATATATATATATATATATATATATATATATATATATATATATATATATATATATATATCAAAAAATACATACATATACATTTTTTTTTATTCTTAAATAGAATAGGGTTTTTTATTTTCTTTTCAAATTTTCCTCACCAACAAAATACACAATTGACTTAATTTCTTTTAATCAATTATTTTTTTTTCTTTTCAAACTTTTCAAATAAATACCAAGAACTTTATTTCCATATTTTTTTTTAATTAATTTTATTTCATAGACTGTTATTATTTTAATTAATCGTTCAATTCGATTTGGTTGTATTGTTTGCTATTTGGACTTTTAATCGCATTCGACTCATCCCCATTTGTAAAAATTGTACTCTCATTCCTGAAAGCTCTGTAATAGCGTAGAATTTCCATTTATGCAATTTACTATTTTTCCTTATACTGTATAGTAATTAGGCGTGTATGGCAAGACATAAAAACAATCGCTAGATAACTTAATTTCAAAGACAAAATTAACTTGAAACGAACACACTTTTTTTCACACGCACACCTCTAGGGTAACCTCACTCGTTGCCTCGGAAACACAGTGATGTCCCTCGAATATGGGACGCTTTAGCAAAGACCCTTCGATAAAAGATCATAGTCCCTCGATGTTGCCTTCGATAAAACGATCTAGTCCCTTACGAAAATTGCTAAAAGCGTCTCATAAGTTGCTTTCGATGACTGTACGATTGACCCACGCTTGTCCCTTCACATTCAACGATGGGACTTCTTACCAAATCAATGGTAAGATAGCAACATCTAAAGGAGGAAGAAAAGAATATTTAAGACCTTTCGAGTAGGTAGATTCGCTCCTAGTTACTCGCTTACTCATGACAAAAAAACATTTTCACACCAATGCTTTCATCTCAAAACATTTTCAAAAGACAAAACATTTTGTATACGTTCTTATAGAGACGAGAACCATTGCAAAAACATCTTTTCAAAACCACTTTCAAAAAACACATTCCACAAACACACCTTTGAACTATTTTTCGAAACAAAACCTTGTACGCGTTCTTATAGAAACGAGAACCATTACAAAGACATTTTCAAAATACTTTCAAAGCTCATATCACAAGCGCATTGTCAAAGCAAAAGTAAGTGATCTAGCGAGTAACTAAGAGCTCGTAGATAACTACGGATGAAAAGGGTGCTAACACCTTCCCTTTTCATAATCTACCCCCCGAACCCGAGAAATAATCTCGAAAGGTCTTTCCTGTGTTTTTTTACCTTTCCTTTTTGGATAAAAGAAAAGTCGATGACGACTCTTGCTATCCGTACAAATGCGATCAAAACGCAAAACGACCCGAGTCAGTTCTCCCGCCGTATCACAATAACCAACATATATACAATCACACGTCACCTAACAACGCATGTGCTACCGTTATTATATGTGTTTCACAACCGTTATTAAAAGTGTTTCGCAAACCCATGACTTTTTTATTGTTTTACAACAATTGTTTTTCGTAATAGTGTGACTCAATCTTATGGTTAAGGTATTTATGCAAACCTCTTGAATATGAATCTTAGAACCCAACAGAACAATTACAATATTCTTCTTTCTGAAGAGTGTGGAAAGTAAGCAGATATTTTCCTTATTATTTTAGAGAATGTGGCTTTTTTTTTTCTTCACATCCCATACCATTTTTAGGTAGGGATACATAATTCTCCATGTTTTCATAAGTGGGAGAGTGATTCAATTAAATGGCTAGCATTATAAATAGTGGACACATATTGTGATGAACGGGCACACATTGTGATAAATAGAAGACTAAGAACTTTACTTGAATATATGTGTTATTTGTCTGCCTTTGATGAATCTTACGTTATCTTCCGTATATCTTTTGCAAATATATCAATACACTACTTAGTAAACAATTTCAAATTTTTTAAAAACAATCATGAGTAAATAAGAAAGTTTGTAATAAATGTTAGATATAGTCATATACAAAATATATAGATTTTATGTAAATGAAAAACTACTATATTTAATAGAATTATATTTTAAATAAAATATTTTACTTTTAAATCATAATTTATTTTTAAATATTTTAATTTATGAAACAAGTAATCAATTATTAATTTATTTATTCAATGTTTAAATTTTATTTATTTATATCAAATAGAATTTTGATTTATATAGATAAATAAGTGTTTTATTTTCTTATTGTATTCTATTAATTTATTACTCAACAAAAATTTAAGATAATAATTTACAATAAAGAGATATGATTAGATAAATGTTACGGTTAATTTATGATTCTATTGTGTCATCAAAATCAAATACTAAATTAAAATATGGAAAGAATTTAAGTATATTTTTTTAAGTGTGATTTATTTTTTTTCAATAAAAATATGATAAATATATATTTTTTTTTATTCATATGTAATTTTTTTTATTCTTTAAAAAATATTTAAATATATTTGTTATATTTTTATTAAAGAAAAATATAAATCATATTTATAAAATTGTATCTAAGTATTCTCTTTAAAATATAATATGAGATAATTATTATATATTATCTCTTATTTTGCAC
Source organism: Vicia faba (assembly GCA_948472305.1). Lineage (NCBI taxonomy): Eukaryota > Viridiplantae > Streptophyta > Magnoliopsida > Fabales > Fabaceae > Vicia > Vicia faba. The sequence continues at coordinate 325,029,244 of OX451741.1, read as the reverse complement.
ATGAAACCTCTCCTAAAAATATTGTTTATAAAAAATACTATAAATTAATAAAAATGTATTACTTGTAAATATATCCTCTCTCATTTATTTGTTATAAGGAAAAAATTTAAATTCAATAGATAATTAATATATTTAGTTTATATATAAATTAAATATATTAATTATTTAATAAATTTAAAAAATATTTTTTTTTATAATAAAAACTAAAGTTTACAATGGTTCAATAAAAATCATTTATCTTTCATGTTATTCAATTAATTTAATATATCAATGATATTATAAAATATATATCATGTTAAATGTAATTGTAAAATTATTTTAGTGATGACGTATGTACGGCAACAATACATCTCCTTTTTTTTTTAATAAAGTAACAATATAATAGATAAAAAGATGGTATAAATAAGTTGGGGGCAAAAATCTGAGCCATCATGATACAAAAGTGCAATCTTGAAAGGAAATACAATTAAATCAGTCTTCAATGATAAACAAAACACAACTGGATCAAAATCCAGTGAAAGAACCAAAAGCAACCGTATACACATCAAACATAATCCAGCAAGTCCACCACGGGATCCGAAACCAGACTGCAAAAGAAAAGATGTGTAAAAGATGCAACCATTACGAATAGAAATACGACGACTGAATTTGATCATCAACACAGAAACAAACACATCAACCGACAACTTGCTATAGTAGCTTTATCTACAACGGAAAAGGGGAAGAGCAAATGATGGCAACAGAGAACAAGTCAAGCTGCCACTATAGAGAGCTCAAAGTAATCCAACCAATAGATCTGGACAAAGTACGATTTTGAAAACCAATCACGCGATAAAGTAAACTATTATTGAAAAATGTTAGAATTAATTTAGATTTTATAATTAATTAGATATTAATTTATATTTAGGAATATCTTTTAGATTATTTATATCTTTGTTAGAAGATATATATCTTAGATCTTCTTATATCTTTGTTAGAAGACATATTTTAGATTTAATTTTATGTATAAATAGCCTAGTGGAGTAGGTTATTGTAATTCATTGTAAATCCTTATTTTGAAGCTGTCAGTAAATATAATTCTTTTGCCTTTTATCTCTCCCTTGTGCACCAACAATTGATATCTAGAACTCCTGGGTAGAAACTCTGGGATTTGTGAAACATTGTTTTCATTGAGTTTTTGTGTATTGCACAAGGAAGAAGATGAACGGAAACGGTGATGATATTCATTACAAGCTTCCAGTATTTGATGGCAAAAATTGGAATCGCCAGAAGATCCAGATGCGCGTGTTATTTGTTACTCAAGATATGTTAGATCTTGTCACCGATGGCTATGATCTGTTAGAAGCAGATGCAACAGAGGCACAGAAGATAACACAGAAGATAGCACAGAAGGCGTTGAGAAAGAAATATCAGAAGGCGTTGTTCTACATCCATCAATGTGTGGATGTGAATGTGTTTGAGAAGATTGTTGATTCTGAAACAGCGAAGGCTGCATGGGACACACTGATCAGATGTTACGGTGGTGACGCATCAGTGAAGAAGGTGAAGCTTCAGTCTCTCAGAAAACAATATGAGAATCTAAACATGAAGGACAACGATAAGGTTTCTGAATAGGTTTCTGAATACGTCTCTAGAGTGATTCTGATCACTAATGAGATGAAAGCTTGTGGAGAAACTTTGTCTGAACAAGTAATTATTGAGAAGATCTTGAGATCTTTAACTTCTCATTTTGATTACATTGTGGTAGCAATTTAACATTCTAAAGATCTGAGCACCATGAGAGTTGAAGAGCTGCAAAGTAGTCTAGAAGCGCATGAGTTACGTATGACTGCAAGAACTTCTGAGAGAAAAGTAGAGCAGCAGACTCTGAAGGTAACTTCTGATAAGAAGCATCAAAAGTAGACTTGGTCAGAAGCCAGGAAGAAAATTAATGGTGGTCAAAGGTCAGAAGCTTCAAACTCTGATAGGCAGAAGAATATCCAGAAGGGAAAGGAGAAGTCTGTCAAGAAGAATGTTCAGTGTTACTGTTGCAAGAACTTTGGTCACTATGCCAGAGATTGTTGGTCCAACAAAGAAAAGAAGTCAGAAGAAGAAAATATAGCAAGAGGAGAGTCTGATGATGAACTTGTGCTATTGTTGGCTTCTGAACCTGATGATCTAAATTCACCAGAATGGTGGTATATGGACACAGGATGTTCAAACCATCTTACTGGAAACAAGAAGTGGTTGGTTGATTTTGACTCTGGGAAGAGTACAAAGATCAAATGTGTTGATGATAAATACCTCAATATAGAAGATATAGGAAATGTCAGAATCATTCTAAATAATGGAAAAGCAGTAGTGATCCAGAATGTATGGTATGTACCTGGCATGAAAAGAAATCTGATGAGTGTGGGACAACTGGTTGAGAAAGATTTTTCAGTTACCATGAAGGACAATCTTCTAAAACTATATAACTGTAATCAGAAGCTGATTATGGAGTCAGAACAGGAAAGGAACAAAACATTCAAGGTGAATGTTAGAACTGCAGACTATGAATATCTTAGTGCAACAAGTGTTGTCAAGGAGAGTGAGTTGTGGCACAAAAGATTTGGTCATCTGAATTTCAGAAGTTTAGGGCATCTGAAATCAAAGAATCTAGTACATGGAATTCCTACAATCAAGAAGCCTGAAAAGTCATGCAAGGTGTGCATGGAAGGGAAGTAACCAAGATTACCATTTGCATCAGAAGTAGCTCCAAGAGAAAAACATGCCTTGGGAGTAGTGTATTCTGATGTGTGTGGTCCGCTTCCAGTAGCATCGACTGGAGGGAATAAATATTTTGTATCATTTGTTAATGAGTTCACCAGAATGACATGGGTATCTCTCATAAAGTCCAAACTTGAGGTGTTTGCTAAGTTCAAGAAGTTCATACTGAAGGCTGAGAATCAGAGTGGCCAGACTCTGAAGATTCTTAGAATTGATGGTGGTGGTGAGTATAACTCCACAGAATTCAGAAGTTTATATGAGGAGAATGGAATTGAGCATGAGGTTACTGCTCCCTATACTCCTCAACACAATGGTCTTGTTGAAAGAAGAAACCATATTTTTCTTGATATGGTGAGAAGCATGTTGAAAGAGAAGAAGATTTCTCATACTCTGTGGGGAGAAGCTGTTGCAACTGCATGTTATGTGCTCAACAGATGTTCAACAAAGAAATTGAAGGAAATAGTTCCTATTCAGAAGTGGAGTGGAGATAAGAAAAGTGTTAGTCATCTGTAGGTGTTTGGTTTTGTATGTTATAAACATGTCCCAGAAGCCAGAAGACAGAAGTTGGATGATAGAAGTAAAGTGATGTTGCTGGTGGGGTACCATAGTACAGGTTCGTACAAACTTTATTGTTCAGAAAATAACAAAGTTGAGTTCATCAGAGACGTCATTGTAGAGGAATCAGAAGTTTGGAATTGGGAAAAGTTTCGTCCTGACTCTGATGAGAGAACTTCTGAAGAAAAGTCAGAAGTACATGTTTCTGAAGCTGGTAAAGACTCTGACTCTGAAGAAGATACAGAAGGAGAAAATGATTCTAACTCTGACTCCGATGGTGATCCAGACTCTGAAGATAGTCAAGGTTCTGGAGAAAGTCTAATTTCTGAAGCAAGTGCTTCTGAAGGGGAAAACTTTGGTGTCTAAGGTTCTGAAGGTCCAGTTCAGAGGCAACAAAGAGTCAGAAGCATCCCAAAAAGATTTTCAAAGTTTGACATGTTACAAGACACAAAAGTAGACTCTGAAGGAGAAGTTATTTAGTGTGCAATGTTAGTAGACTCTGAACCCGTGAGTACGAAAGAGGCTCTTAAGCAACAAGTTTGGTTACAGGCCATGAAAAAAGAACTTGATGCTATAGAGAGAAACAAGACTTGGAAGCTGACAGAACTTCTAAAAGGCAAGAAAGCCATCAGCGTCAGATGGGTTTTCAAGCAGAAGCTAAATCCAGATGGATCAATTGGTAAACACAAAGCAAGATTAATAGAAAGAGGCTTTCTATAGAAGTCCGGGCTGGATTACTTTGAAGTGTTTGCACCTGTAGCAAGACATGAAACAATCAGGCTAGTGATTGCAATAGTTGCTAATAGGAATTGGCCTCTGATGCATTTAGATATAAAATATGCATTTCTGAATGGTCCATTACAAGAAGAGGTGTACGTTTCACAACCTCCTAGATTTGAGAAAAAGAATTAGGAAGGGATGGTCCTCAAATTACATAAAGCGTTGTATGGATTGAAGCAAGCGCCCAGGGCTTGGAATTTGAAGATTGATTCGTTTTTCAAGGAACAAGGGTTTCAGAAGTGTGAGATGGAGTATGGTGTTTAAGTTCAGCATACTTCAGAAGGTAATATGATTCTGGTTTGTTTGTATGTTGATGACATATTAATCACAGGAAGTTCTGAACAAGAGATAGTTGAGTTCAAGAAAGTTCTGGTGAATGCATTTGTGATGATAGATCTTGGAAAAATGAGTTTCTTTCTATGGGTGTGTGATACGGTGGCAGAACTGGACTGTTTTAGGAAAATGCTTGTTTGCATTTTGCGTTTGTGTTTACAAAATGTCGCGGTAAGCAAGAGTCGCCGCCGACTTTTATTTTATCCAACTGGAAAGGAAAAAAATCACAGAAAAATTCCTTTTTCTAGATTTTGAGTACGGGGGGTAGATTATAGAAAGGGAAGGTATTAGCACCCTTTCTATCCGTAGTTTTCTACGGGCTCTTAGGTACTTGCTCATCATTTTAAAAATTGCTTCCGTGTTTGTGTGTTTTAAAAAGTTTTGTCTTACTTCGTTTTAACCCTTGCTTTTGTCTTCAAGAGTGTTACGAAGTGTTTTTGAAAACTTTGTTTGAAAAAGTGTAAGCGTGAAAAGAGTTTGATCTTGAGCAAGTACCTACTAGCATCTACCTACTCGAAAAAAAGAATCTTTCTGTTCTTGTTTCCTTTAGACAGCGCTATCCCACTATTAAAGAGTAGGTAGCACCGTCGTTGGAGTTGTAAGGGTCAATTCGAAAGGGACGTACAATCACTAAAGCAATGTTAGGACGTCTTAGTAATAACCCTAGTGTCTTAAGATCATATTCGAGGCAACATTTCCGAGGCAATCATTCCGAGGCAACATTTCCGAGGCAACATTCCGGAATGGGACATTTGATCTTTGTTTAGACAAGAGGGCAACCACTAAAACACCCTATACTTAATGATCGTTTACCGAAGGCAACCGAAGTTAGAGTATACCCTAGGAGTGCGCATGTGCGAGTGATTTGATTTCAGTTATTATCTTTGCACATTTAGGGTTTGCTAACCATTTTAAGATTAACATACATTCTTGTCATGCAATCCTATTATCATACATCTAACAGTTAATATTTGCGAAAATTAAAATGCGAGAAATAGAACTATATTATTACAAGGCTTCGGGGAGGGGGATTAATTACATAGCCAAAAATCCGTAAAACGATAGATAAAAGAAAAAAAATCCTAATTAAACTATTACATCCCATGAGCAATTACATTAATATCGTAAAAATAATAAATGTGCGCGATGAATCGAGAACGGGGAAAAATTAGGGTTTTGACCCCGTCTAAACCTAATTAAAAGAAAAACCATTTTTTGTTGTTTTTGATTATTTTGAGAAAATAGGGTTTAAATTAAATAAGTACAAGCCTAATTACTAATTAATTTAAATTAAGAAAAATAATTAATTTGACCTATTTTTACATTTTTGTTATTTTAAGAAAAGAAAATAAAAATTAAATCAAACAAATCCTAATTTTCTAATTGATTTTAATTTATTTACAAAAAAAGGTTAACATTACCCTAAAATTAAATTAAACTAATTTATTAAATTAAATTCGATAAAAATAAAACCTAAATCTAAATTGTTAAAAATTGATTTTATGAGTTTTTGTAAAAAAGGGAATTAATTTTATGTTAGAAAATAATTAATCAAAATAAATTAAATAAAAGAAAAAATATAAAAGAAAAATAGAGAAATGGGCCTGGTAGCCAGCAAACAGGGGGGTGCTGATTGCAAATTGTTTTAGGCCCAGATCTGTTGAGTCCAGTCAACGCGCTGGATTGTGTGTGGCATTGACTGGAAGGTGCACCATGGTCCTTGCTTGCTGGAGTGCACATATGGCTGCGTGATTGATCCATTGGCTGGAGATGGGGGTGTATGGAAGACACTTGGATAGGAGGCGTGCTGGATCTGAAAAGAAAAATAAACAAATAAATTTTTGCTGGGACCTGGGATCGAACACAGGTCCTTATGCTTCAAACACCACCTTGTTGCCATCTGTGCCACGCTGCTTCTTTGTTCATAAAATAACAACAATTAATAATATATGTTAACGTGAGTTAGTGGATGAAAACAGAAAAAAGCACGCGCCAGTTTGAATGGACCAATAGTGACTGAACACCTCATCATCTTCTCCAGCGTCCGTCGTCTTAGGTAAAATGACTTTTACCTACAGACGTTCTCTGTAGGTATAGCCCCTGCGTATTTCCAGAATCTCATACAAGCATGATAAATGAAAACTAATGGTACAGGTCAGTTCGTCTTGGCCTTGTGAACACCATGGTACCCCTCTTTTGGGCCAATTTTACCTGCATGAGAAAACCCTAAAACGAGCAAGGAAAACCTAGCAATGGTGGATCTCAGTATGTGCATCAAAAACTCAATTGAGTATAACCAGAATATTGCAAATACATTAACAAACACATATATGTCATTGAAACGTGCTAATGCTGCGTAAATTGCAAGAATGGATTTTGAGTTTGAAGGGTAAACCGTGGGTCTGTAGTTTGAGTTTCTAGCCGTATGGATGCTTGCAAACGATCGTATATGCTTCAGAGAAGGTCCAGGATACGAATGGTGATCTTGGAATGGCCTGAATTTTCTTCTAACTGCAAGAATGATTTCACACTTTTTAATGACTTTTTTGAATATGATTATGCTCTCTCACGCCTCCAACCCTCATTCTTTTGCTTTGGATTTGTTCAATATATATCATAGAATCAATTAGGGTGAAAACTTGCATCAAATCTTGGCCATTTATGAAGATTTGATCATTGATTCACTCTTGCATCAAATTTTTCCAAAACAAGAAAATTCCAATCTTTTTCTGTCCAAACAAGCCTTGCACGATTTGATCTCATTTCTATCTATTCATGGACCTGAAATATGCACAAAATCTCAAGCTTTGATTAGTTTTGATATTTTCATGATTTTATTTTGATTTAAATTGATTTAATTGAAATAAAAATCAAAATAAATGACAAAAATAAAATAAAGACAAGTGGGAAGGATCATGGGCCGTGGATCATGTTACCAACTCAATACAAGCACAAAAAGTTGGTCCCATTTGACAAAAATTGCAATTTTGGCCACTTTTGACTTTTGGCAATTTTGCAAAAAAGGTCAACTTCACCAATGCATAACTCCTTCAATTTTGACCCTAGAGATGTGTTCTTGGACTTTTTAGAAATCTCAAGATGTCCTATAAGCAACCCTTTTGGTCTCATCTCAATTGAGTCTTCCATGTTCATGTATGAAGCTTTGACAAAAAAGGTGTTTTTGTTGACTTTCCAAAATGACCTATAATGTCCAAATTCATAACTTCTTGTGAGTGCATATTTTGAACTTGGGAGCTGAAGATGAATTGTAAGGAATTACATCCTCTTCAAAATGAGCCTTGGATGGGTCATTTTTTATAAAGTATGAGAAAGTTATGCTTGGTCAAAGTTGAGTTGACTTTTCCTACAAAACCCTAATTTAGCAACTTTTGGGTTTTGATGAATTATGAGCAATCCTTAATGAATCATGATCAAAACTTGATCAAATGATGAATAATTCTTCAAAATGAGAATGTTGACCAAAAATCTTGAAGTTTGACTGTATGTAGGACACAGTTGACTTTTGCCCTAGCATAGTCGATTTTCAGGCCTTTGAGCAATTGACCGGGCAAACTTTCTCTGCAAGGATTGAAACTTGACATGGATGATCTTGAGAACATATTAGGACAATAGTGAGCATTTGGTACCCTTTTGATTCAAACATCTTGATGCAAACTGAAATCCTAATTTGAGGTAGACTGCCTTAGGAGAGAGTTTGTCTGGTCAACTCTTGGACTTCTTTGAGCAATTTGAGGACCTCATTTGAAATGTATTGAGAAATATGGGAGGGAAAATTTTGGGGTACAACAGCTGCCCCTGTTCAATCTTCTTAAACCTGAGGATGTAGATTGGCTTGTCTGCCTTTCGTGATCCGAGGGTGGAAGATGATTGAACACTAGAGGACCCAGAAATTTGCACTCACATGAAGTGGTATCCGTCTTGCAATGTCGAGAATGGGCTTATAGATGCCATTTGGAGGTTGGTGTCAGACGATGGGCTTAAAGATGCCATCAGGAGAAGTCTCGATCGCATAAGAGATTCCTTTGCGAGAGCCGGTATACCTGTTGTTGAGGAGGACTTCGCTGGGGAATGTTGGTCTCTATTTTGGTAAAAGTTGAATTTTAGGAGCTTCGGTCGTCCGTTATTCTACTGGGGAACCATATCTTGGTCGGAGAGGTGCAAATGAACCGCTATCTGGTCGTGCTCCAGGCTTCACAGTGATTTGCTTGAGGAAAATAAGACCGACTGCTATCTGGTCGTGCTCCAGGCTTCACATCGACTTACTGGGGTATGAGGTTAAACTTGTTATCTGGTTGTTATCCAGGCTTTGCAATTTCTCACTTCTTATCTGGTCGTGCTCCAGGCTTCAGAAGGAATTAAGTCATTATTCGGTCGCATCCGGGCTTCAACTTGAATTTAGGGCACACTAATATCCGGTCGATTCCATGCTTCTTAGTAATTGGCCAGGTAAGCTACTATTTGGTAGAATTCCGAGCTTCACAGTATCCCATATTGTTATCTGGTCGATTCCAGGCTTCAGTCCTTTTCCGCTATATGGTTGTAATCCAGGCTTCGCAACTTCTTACTTCTTATCTGGTCGTGTTCCAGGCTTCAGAAGAAATCAAGTGGTTATCTAGTCGCATCTGGGCTTCCATTTGGTCTTAAGGCCTACTATATCCGGTCGATTTCCAGGCTTCATAGTTATTGGCCGAGTAAACTGCTATTTGGTCGAGATCCAAGCTTCGCAGCGTCCCTTACTGTTATCTGGTCATAGTCCCATGCTTCAGTGTCTTTTACCGCTATCTGGTCATAATCCAGGCTTCACGATGTTTTATACCATTATCTGGTCGAATCCAGGCTTCATGGTGTCCTGTACTGCTATCTGGTCGATTTCCAGGCTTCACAATACCTTGTTAAGCTGTTTTCCGGTCGATCTCTGGGCTTCACCGCTTGTGTTTATGATATACCACTATCTGGTCGATTACATGCTTCATGGTGTCTTTGTACTACTATCTGGTCGTAATCCAGGCTTCGCAGTAACTTGCATTGCTATCTGGTCGTTCTCCAGGCTTCACAATAACTTGCTGGGGATTAAACTATTATCCGGTCGAATCCAGGCTTCATAGCTTAAATTTAAGATAAACTACCATCTGGTCGATTCCAGGCTTCGCAATATTTTGGTACTGTTATCCGGTCGTTCTCCGGGCTTCACGGTATGATGGAGAAATCAAGATATTATCTGGTCAGATCCGGGCTTCATAGCTTGAACTGGAATAGAAATCTTAGCATCGATTTGACTGATCCAGAGAAAACTTGTGAGAATTTGATTGCATCTTTTCCCTGAAAGGTAAAGAGTTAGTCGTATGTAATATCATGATGCATGACATGTATCGAATAATGATGTTCTTAAAATAAATGAGATTGTACTGCATGATGTATATACGTATGCCACAATGTATGGATATGCAATGTTTTTATGATATTCTCTAGTTGGGGGAAATAAATCCCGGACTGCTGCTGGAGAATATAAAGGGTTGAGTTCTTTGTTCTCGCTGGGGATAACGACCGAAGATGATTTGAGAATAAATTGGTGGGAGAATAACTCTGCTGGAGAATAAACTGGCGAGAGAAAGACTCTGTGGGGAAGAGAGATAGTCTGCTAGAAGATCAATTGGTAGTGGGAATGCATTGAGCATGTACTTGAACCCCAGGGTACAGGGTTCGATTCCCACAGAAGGCAAAAACTCTACTAGTGAGGGGGGTAGAGAAGATCGTGAGGTAATAGTGCTGGGAACGCTGAAGGCTCGGGCTGTTACAACCTCGGCTGGGGATGAATTATTGTTGCTTGGTGATGATGAACCCGGTTGGGGGTTAAGTTTCTACTTGTGGAAGAAATAAACTCCACTGGGGATAGTCTTCCATTGATGGTGATAGATAAACTCTGCTTGGGGAGAATTGACACTACTGTCTTCAGACATTTCCTACTCTGCGGGGAGTGTATGCATTTTTAGTCATATTCTCAGGCTGGCTCTGTCCCTATACCTGGTGGGAAGGGTAACTGTGAGGTTTGGACATTTCTTGTTTGCCCCTATTCCTGAAACTACCAGTAATCGTCTTTTCTTTCGCATGTAAATATTTATGAGCAACAATTATTTTCAAATGCATATATCAAAAATGAATCATTGGACGTTCTTGCAAAACAAAACAGGAAAAGAAAAACAATTTTGAAACTATTGTAAAATGAATTGTATTGATTTTGAAGTTGGCCTGTAATAGGCGTTTTGTACAAGAGGCTGACGTCCTAGTAAGAGAACGCCGCCGAAAGTTAGAAATTATACAATTTATGGAAAAAAAAATGAGAACAACTATGTGAAAAATCCCACTGGGTTCCAACTCTGCTATTTCCTTTATATCTTCGAGCGTCTCATCACTTTGTTACTTGGTTGAAGGTAGATCAGATTGATTGGTGTCGTCCGAGCTTGATAGTCGATATTGAAGTCTAGTTGCAAGATGATCCAATGAGACATAGTGTTACGCTTTAATCCCTAATTTTTTTCTGAACCTCCCTTTTGGGTTTTCAGTCCACCGCGATACCCTTTTTTGCCCAAGCCGCCTTTTCAGGTTTTCAACTTGCCGGGTGTACAGTTTTTTTATTTTTTTTATTTTCATCCCTTACTTTTGCCCGAACCCTTTTGGTTCGCCAGGAAGCCCTTATTTTTGCCTAGGCCAGTCAACCTAGCGGGTCTTTGATCATGCGTAGTATTTTTTCACTATGTCTGCATTGGCGGGGTGAGGAAGGTCGTCACCATCCATGGTGGTTAAAATCATAGCTCCTCTCGAGAAAATGTTCTTAACCACAAATGGCCCTTCGTACGTGGGGGTCCATTTGTTAGAACAAAGTTTGAATCTACTACCCTAAGTTTAAGTTTTGATGATAACAAAATGAAAAGATATATTAATTATGTGATTCATGTAAGAACTATTTGCTACCTAAAATATTACGTTCTGTTTTGCAGAAACTCTGATAGGTATCAGCAAGAGCACACCTAATCAGCATCAGAATACTAGTTATCAACATCAGCATCAAAAGTTGTTGTATCAGAATATCAGAATCAGAAGAATAACTCACGCGATTGCTGAAGCTTGATGAACAGAACTGCGCTCAACACTCTGATAAAGACAACAATAGTTCATCAGCACTTAAGCAGAGTCAGAATGAGGCCAAGCCAGAACACGTTTTAAGTTGCAACGGTACTGTGCATTGAAAGCGAATTATTACCAACGGCATCATTCCAGATAAGATCTGCTCAATAAGGAAAGTTTGATATTGGCATTGAATCAAGATTATTGCTCCAACGTTCAACAAATTCAGTGCTATATAAACAAGACAATGAAGATTGAATTGGCTAATGCTCTACATCATATTACACGCCTAAAAGCTAATCATCGTCTTCCTTCTCTCAGTTTGCTAAACGCTTCATATTTACTTACTCAGTATTTTAGCAATCTAGTTTCATAAGCTTAAGTTGTGTAACATCACAGTTGTGATACAGTTTTGTAGAAAACATTCACACACCTAGATTTCTCTTCTTTGTAAGAAAGTGTTTCCTTGACAAACCGGGTTGTGGTTTGCATCAAGAAGGATTTAGCAGTTGTTAAAGCAGTTTGTAATATTCAGTTGAATATAGTGGATTAAGACCTCGTTGGAGAGAGGCGAAATCACCTTGACGGGTGGACTGGAGTAGTTTGAGATCAAACGAACCAGGATAAAAATATCTTGTTCATTGCATTGATTTTCAGTTTTACAATTCAACCCCCCTTCTTGTGTTTTTCACTTCTTCAATTGGCATCAGAGCGCCTGGTTCTGAGCTAAAACACTTAACCGTGTCAGTACAAGATCTAGCGTCAGAAAAACACAATGTCAGGAAATTATTCTCACACCAGCAATGACAACCATGAGGACAGAGACAGATTCAGCGGGAAACCTCCAGTCTTTGATGGAGAAAACTTTGATTACTGGAAAGACATAATTGAAAGCTTCTTTCTGGCACATGATGTTGATCTGTGGGATATGGTGACAGATGGATACACGCACCCTGTGAATGCAAGCGGTCATAAGATTGACAGGAAAACAATGTCTGACCAACAAAAGTGTGACTTCAAGAATCACCACAAGGCCAGAACCATCCTTCTCAGCGCCATCTCGTATGCTGAATATGAAAAGATCTCCAACAGAGACACAGCTAAGAACATGTTTGACTCACTCAGAATGACGCATGAGGGCAACGTTCAGGTCAAAGAAACTAAAGCTCTGGCGCTCATTCAGAAGTATGAGGCGTTCAAAATGGAAGAAAGTGAATCCATTGAAACAATGTTCTCAAGATTCCAGATTCTGGTAGCTGGTCTCAAGGTTCTGGACAAAGGTTACTCTACTGCTGATCACGTCAAGAAAATCATCAGAAGTTTACCCAAGCAGTGGAGGCCAATGGTTACAGCTCTGAAGCTAGCAAAAGATCTCAACAAAATTTCTCTGGAGGAACTTATTAGCTCCCTCAGAAGTCATGAGATAGAGCTAGAAGCTGATGAACCCCAGAAGCAAGGTAAGCCTTTAGCATTAAAATCTAACAAAAAATCTGAGTCTAAAGTTTTGCAGGCAGTTGAAGAAACATCTGATGGATCCTCATCAGAAGAAGACGAACTCTCCCTCCTCTCCAGAAGAGTGAATCAACTGTGGAAGCAGAGGCAAAGGAAGTTCAGGAATCCTAGAAGATCTGATCAGAACGAGTCTTCTTCCAGATACAGAAGGACAGATTCTTCCTCTGGATACAGAAGATCTGAAGGCTCCTCAGGAAGCAGAAAGCCAAACACCAAGGACATCGTCTGTTATGAGTGCAATGATCAAGGACACTACAAGAGTGACTGCCCAAAGCTTCAGAGGGAAAAGCCCAAAAAGAAGTTTGGGAGAGAAAAGAAGAAAAGTCTCATGGCTACATGGGATGAATCTGACTCGTCTTAAGCTGACTCAGAATCAGATGATGAGAGAGCAAACATAGCTCTCATGGCCAACATTTCAGAAGATAGTGAAGCTTCTGAATCAGACTCAGAATCAGATACTGAAGAGGTATTTCCTAACTTTGTTGTTAATTTTACCAAGGCTGAACTTGCTGAAAGCCTTAATGAGATTCTGGAAAGGTATCAGCAAATTAGAGTTAAATTCAGAGACCTGAAAAGGAATCTAGAATCTGACTCTAATAAGACTGAGAGTCTTAAATTGGAGAATTCTGAGCTGAGAATGAAAATTTCAAAATTAGAAAATACTTTACAAAACTCTCAGAAGGAACCAATTTTTGAAACTCCCAGCAACGCTGATGAGATCATCAAGGAGTATGATCACAGTTTCCAGAAGTTCCTTGCTAAAAGCATAGATAGAAGAAAAATGGCTTCAATGATCTATGGAGTTAGCAGAAACGGCAGGAAGGGAATAGGATACCAAGGTAAGGTTCCTACACCAAAGAATGTCATGGATTTAACCATTAAACACACACCTTTGAATTCACATTTTGTGTATGGTCACACACATGATATTAAATACACTAGCAGTAAGTACTCTGTAAAACCAAAATTCAACCAGAGTTTTGGTAAATCTAACAAATCAGGACCCAATAAAATCTGGGTACCTAAGGATAAAATAATACATGTTGCAGATATCTTTAGCAGCAAGTCAGAAACACCAGTCATGGTACCTGGACTCTGGCTGCTCGCGACACATGACGGGAAGAAGGCATATGTTCCAAAGCCTGGAACTTAAGCCTGGAGGCCACGTTGGCTTTGGAGGCAATCAGAGGGGAAAGATCATTGGCTCTGGAACTGTCGGTAATGGAAATCTTCCCTCTATTAATAATGTTCTGCTAGTAGATGGATTGATGCATAATCTGTTATCCATAAGTCAATTAAGTGATAACGGTTATGATATAATCTTTAATCAAAAATCATGTAAAGCTGTTAGTCAGAAAGATGGGACTATCCTATTTAATGGAAAGAGGAAAAACAACATTTACAAAATCAAACTTTCTGAACTGAAAAGTTAGAATGTAAAGTGCCTTCTGTCTGTTAACAACGAGCAGTGGATCTGGCACAGAAGATTGGGGCATGTTAGTATGAGAAGAATATCTCAGATTAACAAACTCAATCTGGTCAGAGGACTTCCTAATTTGAAGTTCAATTCAGATGCTTTGTGTGAAGCATGTCAGAAAGGCAAGTTTGCAAAACCTTCTTTTAAATCTAAAAATGTTGTTTCTACCTCTAAGCCATTAGAACTTCTGCACATTGACTTATTTGGACCAGTTAAAACTGCTTCAGTCAGTGGCAAGAAGTATGGGTTAGTAATCGTAGATGACTATAGCAGATGGACATGGGTAAAGTTCTTAAGACACAAGGACGAGTCACACTCTGTGTTTGTTACCTTCTGTAACCAACTTCAGAATGAAAAGGATCTTAGAATCGTTAAAGTCAGAAGTGATCATGGTGGAGAGTTTGAAAACAAAGATTTTGAGTCATTCTTTAATGACAGAGGCATTCTGCATGATTTCTCCTGTCCTAGAACTCCCCAACAAAATGGAGTTGTAGAACGAAAGAACAGAATATTGCAAGAAATGGCCAGAACCATGATCAATGAGACAAACGTTGCTAAGATCTTCTGGGCAGAGGCAATAAACACAACATGCTACATTCAGAATAGAATCTCAATAAGACCTATTCGGGAAAAGACTCCATATGAATTGTGGAAGAACAGAAAGCCCAACATTTCATATTTTCATCCATTTGGATGTACCTGTTTTATGTTAAATACAAAGAATTATTTGAACAAGTTTGACTCTAAAGCACAGAAGTGTATTATGTTAGGATACTCTGAACGCTCAAGAGGGTACAGAGTGTACAATACAGAAACACAGATTGTGGAAGAATCAATCAGTGTTCGTTTTGATGATAAGCTTGACTCTGAAAAGTCAAAGCAGAATGAAGTTTTTGCAGGTATGGAAATTGAATTTACAGGTTCTGAAGACAAGACATCAGAAGCTCTCAACACAGACATTCCTTCAACGTCTGAAAGGAGCACTGCTAGCAATCCTACAACAGCTGTTGATCAACCTCAGAAGAGATTACCCAGAAGCAGCTTGGATCACCCAGAAGAGACTATCTTAGGAAGAAAGGAAGATCCAATCAGAACAAGAGCAAGCTTCAGAAACTCTGAAGAAACCCTCATGGGACTTGTGTCTCTGATTGAACCTTCTTCTATTGATGAAGCACTTCTGGATAATGACTGGATTCTGGCAATGCAAGAAGAGCTGAATCAATTCACCAGAAATGACGTATGGGATCTTGTTCCCGGACCAAAAGGATTCAACGTCATTGGTACAAGATGGGTGTTCAGAAACAAGCTAAATGAACAAGGTGAAGTCATCAGAAACAAAGCATGACTGGTTGCACAAGGTTATAGTCAGCAAGAGGGGACAGACTATACAGAAACCTTTGCTCCAGTCGCCAGGTTAGAATCTATCAGACTTTTAATTTCATTTTTTGTTAATAGAGGCATCACTCTGTATCAGATGGATGTCAAGAGTGCATTCTTAAATGGTTATATAGAAGAAGAAGTTTATGTGCACCAACCCCCTGGTTTTGAGAATACAAAACATCCAGAACATGTTTTCAAACTAAAGAAGTCACTATATGGTCTGAAACAAGCTCCCAGAGCTTGGTATGAAAGACTAAGTAACTTTCTGTTAGAAAATGAATTCACCAGAGGGAAGGTGGACACTACCTTATTCTGTAAATCAGTTAAGAATGACATCTTAGTCTGTCAAATTTATGTTGATGATATTATTTTTAGTTCTACTAATCCTTCTCTTGGAAGAAAATTTGCTAAGTGTATGCAGGCAGAATTTGAGATGAGCCTCATGGGGGAACTGGAATTCTTTCTAGGAATTCAGATCAATCAAACTCCAGAGGGAACTTACATTCATCAGAGCAAATACATCAGAGATCTTCTGAAGAAATTTGACTTCTCATAATGTAAGCCATCAAAGATTCCAATGCATCCCACGTGCATTCTGGAAAGAGAAGAGGTAAGCAAAAAGGTAGAACAGAAAGTCTACAGAGGTATGATTGGTTCTCTCCTTTATCTGACAGCTTCAAGACCTGATATATTATTCAGTGTATGTATTTGTGCTAGATTCCAATCAGATCCTAGAGAATCTCACTTAACAGTTGTTAAGCGAATTTTCAAGTATCTGAAAGGTACTACTAATCTGGGTTTGTTTTATAGAAAATCTAGTGATTACAGTTTAGTAGGCTACTGCGATGCTGACTTTGCTAGAGACAGAGTAGAGCGTAAAAGTACTTCTGGAAGCTGCCAGTTTCTGGGAGAAAATCTGATCTCTTGGTCCAGCAAAAGGCAATCTACAATTGCGCTATCAACAACAGAAGCTGAGTACATAGCAGCAGCAGGATGTAGCACACAAATGCTCTAGATGAAAAGTCAGCTTGAAGACTTCCAGATTTTTGAGAGTAACATTCCCATACTCTGTGACAATACTTCTGCTATTTGCTTAAGTAAGAATCCTATTTTACATTCTAGAGCTAAGCATATAGAAATAAAACATCATTTCATTAGGGACTATATTCATAAGGGAATTTTGAATTTAAAATTTATAGATACAGACCATCAATGGGCTGATATCTTCACTAAACCCCTTTCTGAAGATAGGTTCAATTTCATTCTGAAACATCTCAACATGAAAATCTGCCCAGAGTGAAAATGTTTTAATTCCATATATTTATCTTCAGAATGTATTTGTTTTACTGTGAACTTTTGATCAATCTCTTTTCAAAAAGATAGAACATGCAGATTGTATCAGATGCTAGTCTTAAAGATCTGAGCGTTTCAGCTCAAGGATAGACGTGCTGATCACTAAATCAAACAAGTGTCATCCAATCATCAGCAAATCTCTGAAGCAGAACGCGTGCACGCTTCTGAGAAGGCAAAACGCTGATTGGGTGCATTGAGACACATGTCTGGTAACCGTTTTAAGTATCTTTCTCAAATCCCCCAAAATCAGCAAGCATTAAATGAAAGTAATCATATTTTTAAAACGTAATCATGATTTTATTTCTCTTTCTTGAAAACGTTTACACTTTCAAAATATTCTGAAGCCTATTTAAGCACGTTAACCTCCCACTTTAATCTTTTACAGTTTCTCATTATCTCTCAAGTATTCTCTGCATTTTTCTGTGTTCATCTCTCTCAAACCCATTTTCTCAGTTTTTCTCAAAATCCCTAAGTGTGAACATGGCAACCTCCAGCAGTGCTTCTGCAGGTTCTCAGAAGAAAGCATCATCTGAACAGTATCAAGTTCCATTCAGAACACTCCTCACTCCAGTGAAGAATCTTGAAGTGTTATCTGAACTGATCATTGATTTTGGCAGTCTGAAAGAAAACGATTTTGATTTAACAGAAGAAGTTAGGGCACAGAAATGGGAAAGGTATTTTGACAGGTTGGTTGGACCAACATTCCCAATGTTAGTCAAGGAGTTCTGGATTCATGCAACTGCTTCAACGCATCAAGTCACCTCCTACATTATGGGGAAGAAGATTGTGATCACTGAGGATCACATAGCAAAGTTGATTGGTTACAGTGGCGGTGGCATCCGCTGTATTGATATGGCTGAGACATGCTCTGACATTGGTGTCATAGCAGACCAGATCTTCACCCTTGGGGTGCCCAGCAGCAAGATCAGAGATCTGAAGGATCACCACAGAGTTTGGGCGAAGATAATTATGGGGTGCTTCAATCATAGGAAGCCAACTAGTTCCCCTGATTACATAAATATAGATCAGCAGTTTCTGATCTATTTTATCAATCAGAAGGTAAAAATCAACTTGGCTCATCTTCTGTTTAATCACCTCAGAACAAGCGTGAAGGAAACCAGGGAAGAAGAAAGAACAAAGAGGGATTGGATACCCTTTGGAAGGTTGATATCAGATATTCTGACTGAGAATAGGCTGATAGGGCACCTGATAGAAGCTCAAGAGTTAAGCACCATTGAACCAACGGTTGGGAAGCCTCTGAACGCGAAGAATCTGAAGAAAATGAAGTTAATAGAGAATATCAGAAAGGAACCCAGCGTTACTCCCACTACTGACATCACCAGCAGAAGAGTCCCACTGAGTGACTTTCCTTTATTTTCTGAGATAGAATCTAAACCAGTGGTGGTTCTCAGATATCTAGACGCGTGCAAGGCTGATGGTACAGATCCCAAGCTGAACATCAAAGATCTGCACCAACCTCAACCAGAAGTTACACTAAAGAAGACGAAGAAAAGGAAGGCCCCTTCAGAAGGAACATCCCAGCAGACACCCAAGAAAAGAGGTAATTTATCTGCTGCTTATGTTTTAAATTCTTCTACTATTCCAACATCTATCCCAACTCCAACTTCTCATAGAATCTCAATCCCCATCCCAACAATAGATGAAACCGAACCAGAAGATGACCCTTCTGAGGCACTACAACTCAGAAGACCCCGCACCAAACATCCCAAACCAACAATTTCAATAACATCAGCAATTGACAAAGTGTTGTCTGACATTGATCAACATGCTTCTGATCACACCTCCAATAATCCAAACTCTGAACCACAAATTGTCCACTCTCCTCAACCAGAACAACCTCTCTCACCCATTCCAGAAGAACCACATATTCCTGAACAACCAGAAATTCCTCCTCCTTCTCCACAACCAGCAATTCCTTCTCCCTCTCCTCAACCAGAAATTCATCCACCATCACCTCAACCATCACCTCAACCATCACCTTAACCTGAGTTTCATCATTCTGAAACTCCATCTCCTCCACCTCAGTCTCCTCAATCCTCTGAACCACAACCTCTGGCAATCCAGCTGCCATGTGGAACAACAGTAACCATGGCCCAGCTGCCATCCTCGCCAGAATCTACCCCACCAAACACTCCCAAAACCCCAAACAGTCCAATCATTATTTCTGATTCTCCCACTCCATCTCCCAAACAAACAGCTCCCAAACAAACCACAGAAAACCCCAGCAGGACCTTCATAGATTTAACAATCCTTGACCGTCTTGCTGATCTGAAACATAAAATAGCCATTCCAAAACCAAAACAGCCAGATGTTGGCTCTGGTATTATGAATTTTGAAACAGGTTTGCAGCAGTGGATTGCTTCTCTGAAGCAAGTCTGTCCTGGAATGATTGATCCAGCTGCCTCTGACCAGCTCTGGTCATAATTCAGAATTTGGGTACGTGCTAAAGCTCTAAAATTGCAAGACATCAACTATGAGCAAGCACAGCAGAATTTCAGCAAGCTTCTGAATGAAGTTGGAAGTCAGCTGCTGAAAGAAGACGTGCTCCTTCTGGATAGCGAGCCATGGTCTGAGAAGCGTCTAGCTTCAAAGGTGCAGCCAGAAGAAGATCAGACTATTCAAGCTGAAGCCAGTTAAGCTGAAGATGTTGCAGAAAGCTCTCAGAAGCTCCCTGCCTCTGATGTTTCTCAAGCTGCCTTGGACAGGCAGACTCTGGAAGAGCTGAAGCTGAATGACATTCGTCTGCAGCAAAGGATGGATGAAAATGACCAGAAGATGAAAGAAAGGATGGATGTGCAGGATAGCAAGATAGACACAGTAGTTAGCATGGTGCATAAGCAGAATGAGATTGCTGATCAGATCAAAGCCATGCTGGAGAACCTGTTCACACGCCTTCCTCCCCAACCTTAGATTTTCATTCATGCCATTTTCATGTTTTCTTTGCATACCTTCTGTACTGTTTTGTTTGGTTCTGAACTCTTTAATATGACAAGTTTTTTTCTGATCTAAATGTTTTAGCACATCACTTACACTTTTTGATTGCTGACAAAAAGGGGGAGAACAAGAATGATATTTTTGTCAATAACGGATTACTAAGACAGAAAATCTCAAACATTCTAACTCTGATATACTTGAATGTTTTTTCTTTTGTTTTTGCTTAAGTCTACAGGTACAAGAATGCTCTCTAACTCACTGAAGACTAAAGCTCTGATACTCTGATCCAAAGCAAAGCTCTGATAAAGCTATGATATTCTGATATGAAGCTCTACTCTGATATTCTGATCTAAAGCTTCTGATAGTCAAAGCTCTGATATTCTGATGATCAAAGAAAGACAATAAAGATCTGATCCTGAAGAACTCTTGGAATTAAAAAGGGAAGTTATAAATTCAGGGGGAGTATCTCTCAACCCTCATATCTCTTTATCCCTTATCTTTGATAACTTCTTACTCTGATACATCGTATCATATAGTTATCTCTGATACTTTTCACGTTATTTTCAATTAAAAATATCTAGTTTTTGTCATCATCAAAAAGGGGGAGATTGTTAGAACAAAGTTTGAATCTACTACCCTAAGTTTAAGTTTTGATGATAACAAAATGAAAAGATATATTAATTATGTGATTCATGTAAGAACTATTTGCTACCTAAAATATTACGTTCTGTTTTGCAGAAACTCTGATAGGTATCAGCAAGAGCACACCTAATCAGCATCAGAATACTAGTTATCAACATCAGCATCAGAAGTTGCTGTATCAGAATATCAGAATCAGAAGAATAACTCACGCGATTGCTGATGCTTGATGAACAGAACTGCGCTTAACACTCTGATAAAGACAACAATAGTTCATCAGCACTTAAGCAGATTCAGAATGAGGCCAAGCCAGAACACGCTTTAAGTTGCAACGGTACTGTGCATTGAAAGAGAATTATTACCAACGGCATCATTCCAGACAAGATCTGCTCAATAAGGAAAGTTTGTTATTGGCATTGAATCAAGATTATTGCTCCAACGTTCAACAAATTCAGTGTTATATAAACAAGACAATGAAGATTGAATTGGCTAATGCTCTACATCATATTACACGCCTAAAATCTAATCATCATCTTCCTTCTCTCAGTTTGCTAAACGCTTCATATTTCCTTACTCAGTATTTTAGCAATCTAGTTTCATAAGCTTAAGTTGTGTAACATCACAGTTGTGATACAGTTTTGTAGAAAACATTCACACACCTAGATTTCTCTTCTTTGTAAGAAAGTGTTTCCTTGACAAACCGGGTTGTGGTTTGCATCAAGAAGGCTTTAGCAGTTGTTAAAGCAGTTTGTAATATTCAGTTGAATATAGTGGATTAAGACCTCATTGGAGAGAGGCGAAATCACCTTGACGGGTGGACTGGAGTTGTTTGAGATCAAACGAACCAGGATAAAAATATCTTGTTCATTGCATTGATTTTCAGTTTTACAATTCAACCCCCCTTCTTGTGTTTTTCACTTCTTCACCATTTGCCCCTGGGATCACCTTGTGGCAATATGATGCGTTTGATCACTAGATCCCCGACTTGATATTCTTGTCGTCTAACTTTCTTATTAAATGCCTTGATCATTCGCTTTTGATACGTCTGACCATGATAAATAGCAGTAAGTCTCTTTTCATCGATTAAGTTCAGCTGATCAAGCCGGGTCTGGATCCAATCGTCCTCGCTCAAACCTGCATCCTTCATAATCCGAAGAGAGGGTATCTAGACTTCAATGGGTAAGACTGCCTCCATGCCATACACCAGAGAGTAGGGTGTTGCCCCTGTCGACGTCTGTGCTGAGGTGCGATACCCATGAAGATCGAATGGTAGCATCTCGTGCCAGTCTTTGTAGGTCACTGTCATCTTCTGCACAATCTTCTTGATGTTCTTATTAGCCGCTTCAACAACCCCATTCATCTTCGGCCGGTAAGGAGAAGAGTTGTGATGTTGTATCTTAAACTGTTTGCAGAGCTCGGTGATCATCGTATTGTTGAGATTTGTACCATTGTCTGTAATGATCCTCTCTAGTACACCATATCGACAGATCAGATTATGTCGGATGAACCGTGCCACGATGTTTTTGGTTACTGTAGCAAAGGAAGTTGCCTCAACCCACTTCGTGAAATAATCAATAGCTACTAGAATGAAACGATGCCCGTTAGATGCAATAGGTTTGATCTCGTCGATCATGTCGATGCCCCACATTGCGAAAGGCCAAGGAGCTGTCAAAACATTTAGAGGAACTGGAGGTACATGCACCTTATCAGCATAGACTTGGCACTTATGACAGGTCCGAGAATGCTGATAATAATCGGCTTCCATAGTAGACCAATAATATCCTGCCCGTAGGATTTTCTTGGCCATGGTATGTCCACTGGAATGAGTTCCGAAAGTACCTTCATTTAACTCTGCCATAATCCTTTCTGCCTCGTTCTTGTCCATACATCGCAGTAAGTTTGAATCATGGTTACGCTTGTGTGATACGGTGGGAGAGCACTGACTGTTTTTTGGAATGCTGGTTCACGTTTTGCGTTTGTTTTCGCAAAATGTCGCGGTAAGCAAGATTCGCCACCGTCTTTTATTTTATCCAACAAGGAAAGGAAAAAAGCATAGAAAAATTCCTTTTTTGAGATGTTTCTCGGGTCCGGGGGGTAGATTATAGAAAGGGAAGGTGTTAGCACCCTTTCTATCTGTGGTTATCCACGGGCTCTTAGGTACTTGCTCAAAGTGTTTTCAAAAATTTGCTTTTTCTTTGTGTTTGTGGGTTTGAAAGAAGTTTTTGTTTGAAAGGTGTAAGTGCGAAAGGTTTTATTTTATTTTGAAAGGAGCAAGTACTTAAGAACCATCTACCTACTCGAAAAAGGAATTGTTCTATGCTATCTTCCTTCAGACAATGCTATCCCACTATTGATGAGTAGGTAGCATCGTTGTTGGAGTTTAAGGGTCAATTCGATTAAGGGACGTGTAGTCACTAAAGCAATGTTAGGACGTGTCGTACCCCAAAATTTGCCCTCGCATTTTACCACAAGAAATCTCAGCTCCAGGCATTTCCTGATTTTTCAAACTGGCTCAAGAATCGGTCAAACAGACTTTTCTCATCAGTCAGGACACAATTAGGATTTTACTGATTTTCAGGGCTCTGGATTGTTTCACACAGTTGGCTTAGGGTTTTGGTTGACTTTGACTCAATTTTGATCAGGTGAACGTTCTTTGGCATTTAATCAGGAATTAAGGTTTTTGTGGGCATATTCTCATAAGGATTTAAATTCCACAGCACTTTGCAAGTTATTCCGAGATTCGGTTTGAATTCGCATTGTTTTGATTTAATCAGTAAAAGAGACAGTTGGTTTGAATTCACATTGGTTTGTTTGAGCCAGTCAAAAGAAATATGCAGTTTGGATTTACAGTGCTTGGCAAGAAATCAGTAAGAAAGGAATGCGTCTGATCAGTTATTGCGTTTGACTGTGCGTTGCTTTAGATGATGGAGGCGCCAAGTTCATTTATTTTGATCAACGAAGAATCAATGTTTAGTTGATTATTTATTATTCTAAGAATTAAATATCTGAAATTTAATTTTCATTTATTTTAATTTAAGGAACTATAAATAATAAGTAAATAATTGAAAAAGGATAAAAAGAATTAAATGGATCAATAGAATTTTTATTTCATATTTAAACATTTGTTACAATTATTATTTAGATACAAGTATGCATTTACAAAGTATTTAAAATAATAATAGTTACAATGATTAAATTGAAAACAAAACTATCCTATTTTTCTAAATATTTTCTAAAGTCCCCAATTCTTCATTCTTCACTTTACTCCTCTCCATTCAAGTATTCATCTGCAAAAGAAAGGAGAAAAGTCAGTGACTGGTAAATAAATAAAGACAGATAAAAGAAATTCATCACTAAAGGCCACTGATTGGGATCAGTTAACCCTCTCTGCAAATCACGGGATTTCTCCCGGTTCACAAAGAGGGAAGAATTTTATTTAATCATGGATGCAAAGTTGAGAAAAAATGCAAAGTGTCAAAATGCATAAGTTCAAAATGTCAAACTGCATAGTTCAGAAGCAAGTTCAAACTAAACTGAAAATCCAAATTACAACTTGCTGTCATAATCCAAAAAGTGCAATTTACTGTCAAAATTCCAAGAAGTCTACTCAAAGCTGTCAAG
Source organism: Vicia faba (assembly GCA_948472305.1). Taxonomy (NCBI): domain Eukaryota; kingdom Viridiplantae; phylum Streptophyta; class Magnoliopsida; order Fabales; family Fabaceae; genus Vicia; species Vicia faba. The sequence continues at coordinate 325,004,748 of OX451741.1, read as the reverse complement.
AAAAGGATTTGGCAAAGATATCAAAGAAGATAAAAGTACAGAAGCTGTCAAATAAAAGATAAAAGATGCAGAGGAAAACCATTATGCAAGCATACATTTCTTTTCATCATTTCCCAACAAGGGTGGCCCCTTCAGAAAAAGGTACATCACAAACATATTTTAACATTTTTTAGCTGTACTGAGAGAGAAGAGTGGAGAGATAAGGAGCAGGTTTTCAGGCTTTAGGCAAGAGATATAAGAAAATATACAAAAAGAACTGAACACAGAACCAAAGGGAGGAAAAAAAACGGTTAAGCCTCATCCTGTCTAAGGAGACAAGCAAAGATACAAAACCTTCCATCTGTTAAAAAACCAGCAGAACCTCCAAACACATAACCTGAAGCTCAATCCAAGTCAATAAAACCTCAAAACCAATAACCTACAATAAACGATACCAGCATACAAACCCCTGTCAAACACTAAACCTGCCTAAGCTTTGAAGCAAGCCTAACCTGAAGCATAATAAACCAGCTGAAGCAAGCCTCAACATCATGTCCTAACCTCAAGCCTGAAACCAGTTCAAGCTTCACCTGAATCAGTCCAAACCAAAAGCCTAATCATCACAAAAACCTGCATTAGCTCAAACCAACAAACATAAAAAACCCGCTATCTGCACTGAGACAACCGGCCTAAGCACAAACTGATAAACCTCCACAACCATTACTACTGTCAAAAACAATATGGCCTAATCCCAAAACCAAGTCCTGACCTGAAGCGAAAACCTGCTAGGCCTCAAACCTGAAGCCAGTTCAAGCCTGAAGCACTTCACAGTCCTTAGCCTAACAATAAACCAGGAAACCTGTCAAGCCCTTAAACTCTAAGAGACAAAAAACCCTTAACCTGCTATTTCACAAACCTTAAACTCAAACACTTCCAGCCAAAATCTGCCCAAGCATCATACCTACCTTACCAGTTGCAAAAGCCAACAACTCAAAACATATCTCATCAATGCTAAAAGGGCCCAAGCATCAAGGCCTCAGAATGTTTCATCACTGGCCATTAGAGAAGCACACATTCTAAGCTAACAACGAGGCAACAAGTCTGAAGAAGAGGAAAAAGCTAATCAAAACAACAAAACTATTTCAACCATAGCATATTTAGGGTAACAAAAGCCCTCAGAAGTTCATCATAGGGCAAAGTTCAAAAGCACATTCATCTCAAGGCAACAAGCTCAACATATTCAAAGGCAGCTCAAAGCAAGATAACAAGTCAGAAGAAGAGAAAAAGCAATATGCAACACAAGAAGGCAAAGAAGATACCCAAGCAAGCCTCAGTAAACACATCATTGGGCGTAAAACTATCAAGCTCAACAATCAAGAGGTAACCACATAAGCATTAAAGGCAACGAAGAAAAGAAAAGTGAAATTGCACAAGAAGCTTTCAGCCATCAACATCATAAAGCTTAAAGAAATATACAAGATACCAGATAAAGCCCTCATCGCGCAATCTTCCTCCACCGCTGAGCCTCCTAAGCACCTCCATCCTCCTCCTTCCCCTCTCCAGTAAAGGTAAGACCTTTTCTTTCTTTCATCTCACGTACCTCCAATAAAGTCAATAATGAACAGCATAAGAAATCTAATCAAGCAATTAAATCAAGAGGAAGACAGTAACCCATAACATGTAAAAGAAATCTAAACCTAAAACGCGAAATCAAAGAGAAAAGGGTTACCCTTTTGTGTGCTTCCCTGCATCAAGGAAGAGGGGAGAGGAGTTGAAGGTCGCTGGTGGCTGAGGCAAAAGGTTCACGCTGGGCACTCAAGAACGGATGAAGAAGACGAGGCAAGAATGATGAACGAACGCCGCCGCTCACAAACCCTAAAACATATTCCCAAATGAAAACAAACGCAAACCCTAAAACTTTCTGAGCCCAAACGTGGGCCTTGCCCATTATGAATGCCAAAGCCCAACGCATCTGCTTTTTAGTTCCTTTGCCTAACCTAATTTTCTTTTTATTCTCTCCTTAATGAAAACTTAAACAAACACTCTTTTTTTTCTTTACAATAATTTTTATTACTAATACCTTTGGTTAAATGCATTAATTGAAAATACATTGTTTTCTTAAACATTTAATTAAGATACATTTTTTCTACATCATATAATTAAAATTGAAAATACCCTTTTTATTCTTTTAATTAAAATATTTTTGTACATAACAAGTGAAAAATAATTTTTGTATACATAATTAAAACTTAGAAATATTTTCTTTTCTTAAAACATCATTTTTATACATAATATAATTAAATTGAAAATATTTTTCTTTTCATTTAAAACATTTCTTTTCATACATATTAAAAAATACAAGATCACTAATTAAATTAAATAGACATTTAATTTTTCTTTAGGTCAAAACAAATACCTAACAATACTTTCTTAAATTCATATTGTCGCACCTGTAAATAATTACATACTTACATGATACATTTCACACTTACACTTATACAAATACATTTACATTGCTCCTACACCCATTTGTTTATCTTATACATTGATATACGTCATTTACATTTGATCGCAAATTCGATTTGGTTGTAACTTATTGGATACTATAAGTCTCATCCCCATTTGTGAACATTGTACCCCCACTCCCGGATACTTATTTTGTAATAGCGTAGATTTTACATTTTCGCAATTTACCGCTTTCAATTATGCCATGGTTAGACCTAGGGTTTGCATGTACATAAAATCAAATGCTACATAACCTAATACAAGACAAATACATGAAATCAATACACAATCACACTTGCACCCTCTAGGGTAATCCCACATGTTGCCTTCCAAAATGGGCCATGCTTGCACGTCGAGTATCTTTGGCAAAACAAATTCAAATGATCATAAGTCCCTCGATGACGCTTTCGAATATTGCCTAAATGGAATGATCATAGTCCCTTCAAAGCAAATTTCCAAAGACACTTGGCACCATTGCATTCGTGGTCCATACGATGACCCGCGCCCGTCCCGAATAAACTTCCTAAACGCAAGATTGTCCACCAAATTCAATGGTGGAACGAAATTGTTAAAAAGGGTTGAAAACATAGAGAAAACCTTTGAGTACAATAGGGTAGACAAAACTCTTAGTTACTTGAGATCAATTTGCAAAAACACTTGCCTTCTTTTCAAAAACCACAATCCACGACACTTTCAAACAAACTCTCAAAAAACATTTGAAACATCTTTTCGAAAAGATACACACTTTTGTAAAACACTCAAACATGAGTCAAATACATTGGTTGCCTAAGACAAGGCATCTTCTTCAAAAACATTTTCAAAACACACACACACACACACCATTTTCAAGCAATCGAAAATCAAGGCAAGTGATCTAAAAACCAAGTAACTAAGAGCCCATGGATAACCATGGATGAAAAGGGTGCTAATACCTTCCCTTTTCATAATCTACCCCCCGGACCCACGAAATATCTCAAAAGGTTTTTGCTGTGCTTTTTAACCTTTCCTTTAGGATAAAATAAAAAGTCGGTGGCGACTCTTGCTCAACCGCACAAGTGCGAATACAAACGCAAAACACAGTCAGTTCTCCCACCGTATCACAGGACGCCTTAGTGGTAACCCTAATGTCTTAGATCATTTTTCCGAGGCAACCATTTCGAGGCAACTATGATCTTTGGACAAGAGGGCGACCTCTAAAACTTCCTATACTCAATGACCACGTACGAAGGCAACCAAGTGGGGTGTACCCTAAGAGTGCGCATGTGCGGGTGTGACATTTTTCAGTTATTTTGTCTTTGTACATGTCAATGGTTATCTATGTTGATTTTAGGTTAAACATTCAATCTTGTCATGCATACCTATTATCAATCATCTAACAGTTATGTAAGTTGCGGAAATTAAAATGCGGAAATTTAACTAACTATTACAAGGCGTCGGGTATTTACATCGCCAAAAGCAACCCTTGAATTTAAAATGCGAAAAATAAATAAAGCGATAAATAAATTAAATAGTCCTAATTAAAGCTATTACATTCCGGGAAACAATTACATCAATATGGTAAAATGGATCGCGTGCGAAAAATTAAATCGAATGCTAGTTTTTTAGGGTTTTGGCCCTTTTTTGAAAGAAAGTGATTTTTTTGGTTATTTTTGAATTAAAAAGAAATTAAATTAAGTTGATTATTAAATAAATAAATTAATTAATTAAAAAAGATATTTTTGGATTTTTGGATATTTAAAGAAATAAAATAAATCAATCAATGTTAGTAAAACCTAATTATCTAAATTAATTTTAATTATTACAAAAATATTAAAAGTTATACCTAATTAAACTAAATTAATTGAATTAATATTTATTTACAAAAATAAAGTGCTAAATTTAATTTTAATAAATAAAATGTATTTTTTGGTTTTTGATTTTTATTTAAGAAAAAGGTTAATTGGTTAATTAAATAATAAAAATAATAATTAAACAAAACAAATGAATAAAATAAAAAGAAGAAAGAAATAACCAAGGGGTGTGTTGGGCCTGATCAGGGGGTAAGATGGCAATTCAAAGCCCATTTGCACGCAGACCTGGGTTGACTTTCTGATTCCCTATGCATTGGTTGACTTGAGAGCATGATGGTCATCACATCTGGACCACCAGATCTGGCCGGGGGCCATCTGGCAAGCATCTGGGTGATGGTGTATGATGGACCATAATTGTTGAAGCGCGCCTGAACACCTGAAGAAAAATAATACAAAGGTTTTGGGGGACCTGGGATTCGAACCCAAGTCCTATTGGTTTTGAACGCTCACCTTTGCCACTACACCACTACGCCTCATTTGTTATTATAATGGATAGAAAATATTATATGAAAAAACAATTACTATGCCAAAAATATAAAAAATAAAGCACGAATTATTTGAATGGGCGAATGGGAAAAGGCCACGTCTTCGTCTTCTCCATTGAAACCTGGTTTTTTTACCTGTGGATTTGTATCCGCAGCTAAATGCGCATGGCCATCCTAAAAACTATCCTAGGCCATAGAAATTGATTCTAAGACCATGGTTTGATTCGTCTAGGCATCCTGATTTCATCCATGTCCATTGTTTGCCCGGATTTTTCCTACAAACAAAATGCCTAAAAACAAAGACCAAGAACCCTAGATTCGGGCATGGCATTACAGGTCATATAAACACAATTAAATAATATAGAAAGTTCAGAAATCACACAAGGATTATGAACATGCCAATAATTTGTCAAAAAAACGCAAGAATGTGGAGTTATGAATTTGGCTACAGGGCGGTAAAATGAGAAGCTTACAGTGCGATTGAGAAGGTATCAGAGCTTGTTAAGGATTGGTTTTGCTTCAATGGATGTCCAGCAAGGGATTGGTGATGAGATTTGGCCTTGAAAACACCTCTATGCGCGATTTCACTTTCAAGCTTTTCCACCTTTTTTCAAGTTTTGATTTTTGTGATTTGGCAGCCTCCCTCTCTGACTCTCGTGCCTCTAACTTGTATATGTAACATGGAGTGAATTAGGTTAACTTTCTTGGGCTGAATCCTTATGCATTGATGTTTGGAGATGTGATTTGATTCACCATTAAAAAGCTTCCAATTTTGTCCAAAATCCAATATTTTTTTCATGATATGGCTTGATATGGATTAGATCATGTCCATGATGACAATTAAGACCTATGACAATAAAAAAGATCCTAAATGATCAATATTTAGATTTTATATGATTTAAATTGATTTAAAATGCATTAATTCAATAAAAAATCAAATAAAATAGAAAAATTAATAAATGGACACAAGGCTGAAGCTAGGACACGTGTGGAGTGTGACAAGATCAAATCAAGTGAAAAAGAATGGGCCCATTTGACAAAATTTGAAGTTTTGGGGATAGTTGACTTTTGGCAATTTTGTAAAAATGCCTAACTTCAACAATGCATAACTTCTTCAATTTTGAACTTTTGGAGGTGTTATTGGACTTTTTAGAAAGCTTGAGATGTACTATAACCAACCCTTTTGTTCTCATCTCATTTTGATATTCCATGCTCAAGTTATAAGCTTTGTAAAAAAAGGTGTTTTTGTTGACTTTCAAAAATGACCTATAATGTCCAAATTTGTAACTTTTTGTGAGTGCATTTCTTGATCTTGGGGTATGAAGATGGATTGTAGGAAATTGCATCCTCTTCAAAATGAGCTTTTGATGGGTCATTTCTCATAAAGTATGAGAAAGTTATGCTTGGTCAAAATAGAGTTGACTTTTCCTGCAAAACCCTAATTTAGCAACTTTTTAGTCTTGATGAATTTTGAGCAATCCTTAGTGAATCATGATCAACCCTTGATAAAATGATGAAATATCCTTAAAAATGAGAATGTTGACAAAATATCTTGAAGTTTGACTGTATATAGGTCACAGTTGACTTTTGCCCTAGCACATTCGATTTTTGGACCTCTTGAGCAATTGACTGACCAAACTTTCTCTGCAAGGCTTGAAATTTGACATGGATGAACTTGAGAACATATTAGGACATTTGGGAGAATTTGAGGTCATTTGGATGTAAGGACCTTGATGCAACACAAAACCCTAATTTGAGGTTGTCTGCCTTAGGAGATGACTTGACTGTCTAACTCTTGAGCAATCTTGATCCACTTGGAGATTTTTCTTGCAATGTCTTGGGTAATATGAGAGGGAAAATTTTGGGGTACAACAGCTTGTAAAGGATACCATTACTGATGAAGAACTTCGCAGCGATTCTCCTCAGAAACTTCTTATCATTAACAGATGCACCCTCGGGGTACTCTTGAGCCTCGAGATACCTCTTTACCTCGTGGAACCAGAGTTTATCTGCTACCTCTTCAGTCTCAATGTCACAGCAATGCGCGAGTTCATCCAACCTCTCAATGGTAATCTGGGGAGCTTCATTGTCCCACCTGACCTTGAACATAGAAGACATGGTAGCTAGCGCGTCCGCTAACTGATTCTCCTCTCTCGGGAAGTGTTCAAAGGTTATCTCCTCAAAATGCACAAGCAGTGTCAGTACGTACTCTTTGTAAGAAATAAGATTTGGGTGTTTCGTATCCCACTCGCCTTTGATCTGACTGATCACTAGAGCGGAATCTCTGAACACACTCAAGAACTTAATCCTTAGGTCAATAGCAGCTCGTAAACCCAGGATGCATGCTTCATACTCCGCCATGTTGTTGGTGCAGTTAAAACATAATCGGGCGGTGCATGGAGTATGACAGCCCTCAGGAGATATGATCATGGCGCCAATGCTATTACCCAACGCGTTTGAGGCTCCATCAAAATACATAGACCATCGGGATCCTTCCCCAGGTCCTTCATCTGGTTCAGGTTCTTCACAGTCGATCACCAACATGATGTTCTCATCCGGGAACTCGAAATTCATGGATTGGTAATCATCCACGGCCTGATGCGCCAAATGATCTGCCAATACACTCCCCTTGATTGCTTTCTGGGTGGTGTATTGGATGTCATACTCAGTTAAGATCATCTGCCATCTTGCTATTCTTCCGGACAAGGCAGGCTTTTCGAAGATATACTTGATTGGATCCATCTTTGATATCAATAGAGTAGTGTGAGTCAGCATATACTGTCTCAGTCGGCGAGCCGCCCATGCCAAAGCGCAACAAGTTTTCTCGAGCAACGAGTATCAGTCACGCAGTCGGTAAACTTTTTTCAAAGGTAGTAAATAACATGCTCTTTTCGGTCAGACTCGTCATGCTGCCCCAGCACGCACCCCATTGAATTATCCAGTATGGTCAAGTATAAGATCAAAGGTCTTCCTTCAACTGGAGGCATCGGAATTGGTGGCTCTTGGAGGTATTCTTTGATCCTTTCGAAAGCGGTCTGACATTCATCATTCCATTTTACTACTTGATCTTTCTTCATCAGCTTGAAGATTGGCTCACAAGTAGCAGTCAGATGTGAAATGAATCGGGCGATGTAGTTCAGACGTCCTAAAAATCCTCTGACTTCCTTTTCTGTGCGGGGAGCTGGCCTCTCTTGTATAGCCTTCACCTTTGTAGGATCCACTTGAATACCTTTATCACTAACGACGAAACCCAGCAGCTTACCAGACCTTACCCCGAAGGCGCACTTGTTCGGGTTTAACCTTAGCTTGTACATCTTCAACCTGTTGAACAGTTTCTGGAGATGGTCAAGGTGTTCTTCTTCAGTCTGGGACCTTGCAATCATGTCATCAACGTAAACCTCTATCTCATGGTGAATCATGTCGTGGAACAAATCGACCATGGCGCGCTGATAAGTTTCCCCAGCATTCTTCAACCCGAAAGGCATGACCTTGTAACACAAGGTGCCCCACTGTGTAACAAAAGTTGTCTTCTCCATGTCCTCGGGAGCCATCTTAATCTGATTGTAACCATAAAAACCATCTATAAAGGAGAAGATCTTATGCTGCACAGTGTTGTCAACCAGAACATCAATGTGTGGAAGTGGGAAATCATCCTTGGGACTCGCCCTGTTCAGATCTCTATAGTCCACGCACATCCGTACCTTACCATCTTTCTTAGGCACCGAAACAACGTTGGCAACCCACTGTGGGTAAGAAGTAACAGCTAGAAATCCGGCGTTGAATTGTTTCATGACCTCAGCTTTGATTTTCTCAGACATCTCAGGATGCATACGACGGACCTTCTGCTTTACCGGAGGGCAGTCTTCTTTAGTTGGCAAGCAGTGAACCACAATATCAGTGTCCAAACCAGGCATATCTTCATAGGACCAGGCGGAGATCTCAACATAGTCGCGTAGCATTTGTATCAGCCATTGCTTGATACTAGGCTCCAGATTTGCACCTATCTTTACCTCTTTCTTCTCTTCCTCGGTACCCAAATTCACTGATTCCACTGGCTCTTCATGAGTCTGTATGGCCCTCTCTTCCTGTAGTAACAGTCTAGCAAGTTCCCCAGGCACCTCACAATCATCCTCACCTTCGTCCTCGGCTTGGTTGATCGGATTATCGAAGTCATAACTGGCAGTACCAGAGTTTTTATCAATGGGATGCAGAGTGGATGTGGATCTGCATTATGATACGTGAGTGTGTGTGAGACAATAGCTGTTTTGATAAAGTGCGAGATAGAAAAGAAAAACAAGGAGCGTAAAATTTGTAATGCAAGAAAACGTCCAATGCTTTATTGATGATATATGAAAATGACAAATAATAAGCCCTCACAAACAAAGCCAAGGTGCCTCGGGCAAGGCACCGGGCCGTAAAGTTTTAAACTGTCTGTTACAAATCTCAAAACAAAAGTCTATTACTGTGTAATAAAAGAAACGGGCACGAAGTCCTTCGCCGTCCAGTTGTCCAATCCACCGTTGGTAGTCGGGTAGATCTAGCTGTCGATGTCCGGGTTCTCATCATCATCATCTTCTGTGGAGGAGACAACCTCAATAGCATTGATTCCCGAGTCATGCTTGGGCATGCGTAAAGTTATGACGTTGGGCTTCTCCGGAGCGTCAAACTCAATCTCTTTAGCTTCGATCAAATCTTGCACCTTATTCTTCAAGGCCCAACAGTTGTTTGTATCATGACCTGGGCTATCAGAGTGATAAGTGCATCGGGAGTTCGGGTTATATAGCGGAGATGTGGTGCTGGGATTCTTCGAGGCTTCCCTCAGAGTTACCAAGTTGGTCTTCAACAATTGTGGTAGAATTTGAGACAAGGTCATATTAAGCCGAGTGTATTGTCTCTGCGGTCTCTCCATTCTTTGCTGACTGTTATGTTGTGGGGTAATGGTGGGTCTTGATATTACTACCGCATTTACTGCTTGACGGCGTTCAGGTCTGCTTTGGCTCCTCGAGCCGTAGATTGCACTAGATTCTTTCTTACCGGTGAAAGGCTTCTTTTCTGCACTTGATGAAGTACCTTTCTGTATATTACCACTTCGGATACCAGCTTCTACTCTCTCCCCAGTCAAGATCAACTCAGTAAACCCAGATGACGAACTGCCGATCAGATGATTGAAAAATGGACCAGACAACGTCCCTAGAAACATATCAACCAACTCCCTGTCAGACAAAGGGGGTTGATCTCTTCCAGCCAAATCTCTCTACTTCTGAGCATAGTCCTTAAAACCTTCACTTGCACCCATAGACATACCCTGAAGCTGAGTACGAGTGGGAGCAAGGTCGGCGTTATACTGATACTGCTTGTAAAAATCAGCAACAAGGTCCTCCCAGTTTCGGAAGTTAGCTCCTTCCAATTGATAAAACCATTCAAGCTGAGTCCCTGACAGACTATCTTGAAAGAAATTCACCCACAAATTTCTATCAGCAGTGTAAGGTTGGATTTTTCGGACATACGAGCGGAGATGGAGTTTTGGACAAGATACTCCATCGTACTTAGCAAAAATCGGAGCTTTAAACTTATGAGGATCACCACTCTGGGTGCTAGTCCCAGTTCTTCAAAATCCAAACCAAGGATCTTTTGACACTCCATAACACTCATCCGGTCTTCAAGTTGTTTGTACCTATCCTCAGCAGGAGGATACCGTTCTTCATCATAATTTGTATCATTGTCGGAAACTGTAGGACTGGGGCCCTTTTCTTCTTCTTGGTCATCCTCTCCTTTGGATGAAAGAGACATATCAACTTGTTGTTTCAGCCCATCCCCAAACCTTTTACCCATACTCAAAAGAACAACCTTCTTCTTCTTCTTCTTCTCCTTCTCTTTCTCTTTCAGGACGAGAGCTTTCAAATCCTCTTTCCCTTTAGCCAAGCTTAAGAAAAGCTCTTGGAATTAGGCATTTTGTGCCTGAAGATCTTTGATAGCTTGATCGGAATACATAATTACTGAAATAATCAGCGAAGAAGATGAGAAACCTGTAATGGTACATGTAATGGTGTGCATGATAATGGGATGCATATGTAATGATTTCAAAGACTTTGGGAGATTTAAATTTGCAAACCAAAAAATAAACTAACTTTATTAGATTAAACTTGTAAAAAGGTTCAACAATGCCTTTTAAAGCGTTACAAAGAAATAAATGAAAAACAAATCTAAACTAGAAAACAAAGCAAAATCAGAAATCCCATGGACGCTTCCCCTTTGTGCTGACATAGTCATTGATCGTTCTTTCATTCTCGAGTTGCCTGGTGAGCTTCAAGATCTTCCTCTCTTGCTCATGGTACTTCTCCCTATAGGTATCCCTCTCCTCCTTCAGCTGAATTCAGGATCTCTTCAATGCCCCAAGATCAGTGGACATGTAGGGATAAAGGACCGTATAAGGAATGCCCTCTTCATTGGTAGGCTCCACAATCACTGGAAACACAGCTTCATAGGGCATCCCAAGCTTCTGAGCACGAGCTCGAACCCACTGGAGATAGGGCTGCATAAGGAGAGAAGTTCTTGGTCCTAGCTCTTGAGGGTCAGACATGTTCACCATGCCCCAAGCTCGTATAAACCTGCGGCGATGCTCATCAACGTCCTCCTTGTAGTCAAAGAAAATATCTGTAAGAAGTAGCTCATGAGGACAGTCTCTCTGAGCACGACTGAATTGTCGCAAAGCCAAACAAGAACTATAGGTTATTCCTCCTCTGATTTCAAGCAACGGGACATTAGGGTATCCCCCACATAGATCAATGACAGCAGTGCTTTCCATAGTCTTAGAACTCCAAAGAATGTTTGTATGGGAAAGGGACATTATCCTGTAAGACCATCTTAAACCTTCCTTATTCTTCAACACGAACTTGGAGAGGTGCGAAATAAACCACCTCGCCAGCAGCGGCATGCAACACATGAGAGTCCCTCTTCTTCGCACAGTACGAGTATAGAGGGCATGCAAGATATCACCAAGAAGAGTAGGCACAGGATTGCGAGACATGAAGATTTTAACTGCATTCACATTAATGAAGGAATCTGGATTCGGAAAGAGAACCAAACCGTAGATAAGGAGGGCCAAGATGTCTTCGAAATCCTGAAAGTCCAAATTATCCCAGAACTGATGGGCTTGATCTATCAGAAACTTAGCTAAGAAACCTTCAACCCTGTTTCATGTTTCCCAGTTGGATATTACATCAGCCCGTGTCAGATGCAAAGCTGAAGCAATGTCTTCTGGTCTAGGAGTCTCTTCTAAACCTGTGAAGGGTGTCTGCTAAAGGATGGATATGCCCAGTAAGTGAGAAAACTCTTCCATAGTGGGAACTAGCTGATAATCCGGGAAAGTAAAGCAATGATGCACCGGATCGAAGAACTGGAAAAGCACACTCATCATCTGCTTATCAAACTTTGAGGTAACCAAGCTAAGAAGCTGACCATGTCTTCTAATGAATGAAGAAGTATCAGGAACTTTTGAGACTAACTCTTTGAGTTGAGCAGGTATTTGCACAAAGTTAACTCAGATGGTGTTTCTGTGCATGGAATCCATAATCTACAAAACAGAGCAAAGATAAATCCCCTCAGTCTTTTAAATGGTTAGTGTAATGAAATTTGCATGCTATATTATGATGCATGATGTCATGGTAAAACAAACAACAAGTATAGCAGATAACAAACATGGTAAAGGAAAACAAGTCACACAAAAGCCCTTAAGTTTAAGGCTTGCATGGGGTCTAGGTACTACTCTCTTGAAGTTTAGTTGGTTTCAACCTGTCCTAATAATAGTAACCGGGTTCTAGAGGTTCTCAATATCACTGACCATCCTCCATCGGTCATGGTTTTAGCTCACACAATCTTTTCTTGCGGCCGGAACTATCTCGAGAGTATGGTCTCAATGAGTGTAGTATCGAGTATCAACCAGTTCTTAACTTTACACCGAGGCCGACTATCTCACTACTTCCTATGGCCAAGTTGGTCAATTATAGGTTCTAAGGTCAGTTGATGCTTAATGACACACATAGCAGCCCCGTATTATCCTCGTTTCTCCACAAGGGATACCGGTACCAACCAATGTGCCACATCAACCTAGCTACTGCTTCAACCATATCGGTCTACGCCGTACAGTTCCCTCACAGTTTATTGCTACTTACCTAAAAGGTGTCCCCCATATCCGGGTTAGGATCTATAGTAACTCCCGATACAAAACCCTTTAATAGTAAAGCAACCAAAACAAACAAGAGAAGTAATTTATGATGGACTAATCCTAAGGTATACCCCACTTATCTTATCCCCAGCAGAGTCTCCAGTTCTGTGATACGGTGGCAGAACCGGACTGTTTTAGGAAAATGCTGGTTTGCGTTTGTGTTTGCAAAATGTCGCGGTAAGCAAGAGTCGCCATCGACTTTTATTTTATCCAACTGGAAAGGAAAAAAAAGCACAGAAAAATTCCTTTTTCGAGATTTTGAGTATGGGGGGTAGATTATAGAAAGGGAAGGTATTAGCACCCTTTCTATCCGTAGTTTTCAACGGGCTCTTAGGTACTTGCTCATCATTTTAAAAATTGCTTCTGTGTTTGTGTGTTTTGAAAAGTTTTGTCTTACTTCGTTTTAACCCTTGCTTCTGTCTTCAAGAGTATTACGAAGTGTTTTTGAAAACTTTGTTTGAAAAAGTGTAAGTGTGAAAAGAGTTTGATCTTGAGCAAGTACCTACTAGCATCTACCTACTCGAAAAAAAGAATGTTTCTGTTCTTGTTTCCTTTAGACAGCGTTATCCCACTATTAAAGAGTAGGTAACACCGTCATTGGAGTTGTAAGAGTCAATTCGAAAAGGACGTACAATCACTAAAGCAATATTAGGACGTCTTAGTAATAACCTTAGTGTCTTAAGATCATATTCGAGGCAACATTTCCGAGGCAACCTTTCCGAGGCAACATTTCCGAGGCAACATTCCCGAATGGGACATTTGATCTTTGTTTAGAAAAGAGGGCAACCACTAAAACACCCTATACTTAATGATCATTTACCGAAGGCAACCAAAGTGAGAGTATACTCTAGGAGTGCGCATGTGCGAGTGATTTGATTTCAGTTATTATCTTTGCACATTTAGGGTTTGCTAACCATTTTAAGATTAACATACATTCTTGTCATGCGATCCTATTATCATACATCTAACAATTAATATTTGCGAAAATTAAAATGCGAGAAATAAAACTATACTATTACAAGGCTTCAGGGAAGGGGATTAATTACATAGCCAAAAACCCGTAAAACGATAGATAAAAGAAAAAAATCCTAATTAAACTATTACATCCCATGAGCAATTACATTAATATCGTAAAAATAATAAATGCGCGCGATGAATCGAGAACGAGGAAAAATTAGGGTTTTGACCCCGTCTAAACCTAATTAAAAGAAAAACCATTTTTTGTTGTTTTTGATTATTTTGAGAAAATAGGGTTTAAATTAAATAAGTACAAGCCTAATTACTAATTAATTTAAATTAAGAAAAATAATTAATTTGACTTATTTTTACATTTTTGTTATTTTAAGAAAATAAAATAAAAATTAAATCAAACAAATCCTAATTTTCTAATTGATTTTAATTTATTTACAAAAAAAAAGTTAAAATTACCCTAAAATTAAATTAAACTAATTTATTAAATTAAATTTGATAAAAATAAAACCTAAATCTAAATTGTTAAAAATTGATTTTATGAGTTTTTGTAAAAAAGGGAATTAATTTTATGTTAGAAAATAATTAATCAAAATAAATTAAATAGAAGAAAAAATATAAAAGAAAAAGAGAGAAATGGGCCTGGTAGCCAGCAAACAGGGGGTGCTGATTGCAAATTGATTTAGGCCCAGATCTGTTGAGTCCAGTCAACGCGCTGGATTGTGTATGGCGTTGACTGGAAGGTGCACCATGGTCCTTGCTTGCTGGAGTGCACATCTGGCTGCGTGATGGATCCATTGGCTGGAGATGAGGGTGTATGGAAGACACTTGGATAGGAGGCGTGCTGGATCTGAAAAGAAAAATAAACAAATAAAGGTTTGCTGGGACCTGGGATCGAACACAGGTCCTTATGCTTCAAACCACCACCTTGTTACCATATGTGCCACGCTGCTTCTTTGTTCATAAAATAACAACAATTAATAATATATGTTAACATGAGTTAGTGGATGAAAACAAAAAAAAGTGCGCGCCAGTTTGAATGGACCAATAGTGACTGAACACCTTACCATCTTCTCCAGCGTCCGTCGTCTTAGGTAAAATGACTTTTACCTACAGACGTTCTCTGTAGGTATAGCCCATGCGTATTTCCAGAATCTCATACAAGCATGATAAATGAAAACTAATGGTACATGTCAGTTCGTCTTGGCCTTGTGAACACCATTGTACCCCTCTTTTGGGCCAATTTTACCTGCATGAGAAAACCCTAAAACGAGCAAGGAAAACCTAGCAATGATGGATCTCAGTATGTGCATCAAAAACTCAATTGAGTATAACTAGAATATTGCAAATACATTAACAAACACATATATGTCATTGAAACGTGCTAATGCTGCGTAAATTGCAAGAATGGATTTTGAGTTTGAAGGGAAAACCGTGGGTCTGTAGTTTGAGTTTCTGGCCGTATGGATGCTTGCAAACGGTCGTATCTGCTTCAGAGAAGGTTCAGGATACGAATGGTGATCTTGGAATGGCCTGAATTTCCTTCTAACTGCAAGAATGATTTCACACTTTTTAATGACTTTTTTGAATATGGTTATGCTCTCTCACGCCTCAAACCCTCATGCTTTTGCTTTGGATTTGTTCAATATATATCATAGAATCAATTAGGGTGAAAACTTGCATCAAATCTTGGTCATTTATGAAGATTTGATCATTGATTCACTCTTGCATCAAATCTTTCCAAAACAAGCAAATTCCAATCTTTTTCTGTCCAAACAAGCCTTGCACAATTTGATCTCATTGCTAGATATTCATGGACCTGAAATATGCACAAAATCTCAAGCTTTGATTAGTTTTGATATTTTCATGATTTTATTTTGATTTAAATTGATTTAATTGAAATAAAAATCAAAATAAATGACAAAAATAAAATAAAGACAAGTGGGAAGGATCATGGGTCGTGGATCATGTTACCAACTCAATACAAGCACAAACAGTTGGGCCCATTTGACAAAAATTGCAATTTTGGCCACTTTTGACTTTTGGCAATTTTGCAAAAAAGGTCAACTTCACCAATGCATAACTCCTTCAATTTTGACCATAGAGATGTGTTCTTGGACTTTTTAGAAATCTCAAAATGTCCTCTAAGCAACCCTTTTGGTCTCATCTCAATTGAGTCTTCCATGTTCATGTACGAAGCTTTGATAAAAAAGGTGTTTTTGTTGACTTTCCAAAATGACCTATAATGTCCAAATTCATAACTTCTTGTGAGTGCATATTTTGAACTTGGGAGCTGAACATGAATTGTAGGGAATCCTCTTCAAAATGAGCCTTGTATGGGTCATTTTTGATAAAATATGAGAAAGTTATGCTTGGTCAAAGTTGAGTTAACTTTTCCTACAAAACCCTACTTTAGCAACTTTTGGATTTTGATGAATTGTGAGCAATCCTTGATGAATCATGATCAACCCTTGATCAAATGATGAATAATGCTTCAAAATGAGAATGTTGACCAAAAATCTTGAAGTTTGACTGTATGTAGGACACAATTAACTTTTTCCCTAGCATAGTCGATTTTCAGGCCTTTGAGCAATTGACTGGGCAAACTTTCTCTGCAAGGCTTGAAACTTGACATGGATGATCTTGAGAACATATTAGGACAATAGTGAGAATTTGGGACCCTTTTGATTCAAACATCTTGATGCAAACTGAAACCCTAATTTGAGGTAGACTGCCTCAGGAGAGAGTTTGTCTGGTCAACTCTTGGACTTCTTTGAGCAATTTGAGGACCTCATTTGAAATGTATTGAGAAATATGGGAGGGTAAATTTTGGGGTACAACAGGATGAAATTTATGTACTCTGAGAAAGGAATCATTTTGCATCAAATGAAGTATGAACTTGAGCTTCTGAAGAGATTTGAGCTAGAAAATTGCAAAGTTGCTATCACACCTGCTGATACAAATCAGAAGTTGGACTTTGATTCTGATGGAGAGGATGTGAATGCTACAACCTTCAAACAGATGGTTGTTTCTCTAAGGTATTTGTGTAATATTAGACCTGATATTTGCTATGCAGTTGAAATGATTAGCAGATTTATGAACAAACCAAAGGGGTCTCATTACCAAGCTGCAATCAGGATTATGAGGAATGTGAAGGGAATTCTGAAATATGGAGTGTTATTTCCGTCTGGAAGAAATATCGAATCAGAACTTCTGAGTTATTCTGATTCTGATTGGTGTGGAGATAGAGTTGATAGAAGAAGTACTTCTGGATACTTATTCAAATTTCTGGGAGGTCCTATTTCTTGGTGTTCCAAGAAATAATCTGTTGTTGCACTGTAAACTTGTGAAGCTGAATATATTGCGGCACTCTGACTGCATGTCAAGCTATGTGGATTATGAATTTGTTGAAATATCTGAAGATTGAGGTAAATAAACCTCTGAAGCTGATGATTGATAACAAGTCTACAATCAATCTTGTCAAGAATCCAGTGTTGTATGAGAGAAGCAAGCATATTGAGACCAAGTATCATTTTCTGAGGAATCAAGTTCAGAATGGAATTTTAGAAGTTGTGCATTGTAGCACTCAGAAGTAGTTGACAGATGTTCTGACAAAGGCTATCAAAACTGATCAATTTCTTGGTTTAAGGGATGAAATTGGTGTTGTCAATTTTGGGTAAATATAAATTAAGGGATGGGGTTATAATTAATTTAGATTTTATAATTAATTAGATATTAATTTATATTTAAGAATATCTTTTAGATTATTTATATTTTTGTTAGAAAATATATATTTTAGATTTTCTTATATCTTTGTTAGAAAATATATTTTAGATTTAATTCTGTGTATAAATAGCCTAGTGAAATAGGTTATTGTAATTCATTGTAAATCTTTATTTTGAAGTTATCACTAAATATAATTCTTTTTATCTTTTATCTCTCAATTGTGCACCAATAAAAAACTCAATAAATAACCTTGAACTTTGTCAAACAAAAAGAGTCATCGGTCTCCACGGATAAAAACGATAATGATAACAAAGAGTCACCACAAATCACGACTTAAAGAGGATTACACCATCGAATCCACCATAAACACCATCATATAAGAGCAGTGCCGCAAGAGAAAAGGAAATATGGAGGTGCGGAGGGCGAATTGCAGACGTCGCACCACCATCACCGTGAAGCTATATCTTAAAAGAAAAAAATTGGATGAAAGGGATTAAGACGGTGGGATTAGAGGAAGTATATATTTATAAAATATTAATTAATCATCTGTTGTAAATTTGATAATTTTTATAAATAAAAAAAATCAATTCTATCGAACAAAGTCTAAAAAAATATCAAGTGGAAGTGATAGTTGTTTGTTCTTGTGCCAAGCACACCAACTAAATACTAGTTACTGAGTAGAAAGAATTATCAACTTGAGAGATACAGACTGGTACGGTCTACGATCCATCTTAATCAAAGGGTATTCATAATACCGACAACAATTTCTTACAACCACTCTTTCATTTTATTAAATTTCAAAAAAAGAATACTATAATTTTTTCTGTAAACGAATATCCTTTTCTCTAAGCTAAATTTATAACAAAAAGTATTTAAAAGTGCACTCTACAATTTATTTTCTCCGCACGCGTTTCTTTACCAAGTTGTTGAAAACACACATTATAAATGCAAAACAAGTAAGTCCATCAAAAAAGTACATTTAATTCCATTCTAAACCCATGGGCATCCTCTCCGATTCTTCTTCCGCTTCTACCGCCACAAAATGGCTCGGTTTTGTAGCCGCCGTTTGGATTCAAGCCATCTCCGGCAACAATTACACATTCTCAAACTACTCCGACGCTCTCAAATCCCTCATGCATCTCACTCAGTTACAGCTCAACAATCTCTCCGTCGCTAAAGACGTCGGTAAAGCTTTCGGTCTCCTCGCCGGACTTGCCTCCGACCGTTTACCTACCTGGGCCATTCTCCTCATTGGTTCCTTCGAAGGTCTCATCGGTTACGGCGTTCAATGGCTCGTTGTAGCTCAAATCATCCAACCTCTTCCCTACTGGCAGGTACTATTACAACCTAACATTGCTAAAGATTCTTATTCTTACTTATAAAGCACAAACACCGGTAATAATAAATTGAACTCAACCTAATCACGAGTGTCAGTGTCCTCTCACACAGACTCAGAGGTATCTGTGCTGCAGAGTTTCTTGCTTCTTACTTAATCTGGATTATGATTTTTCTTTGTTAGATGTGTGTGTTTCTTTGCATGGGAGGAAATAGCACAACATGGATGAACACTGCGGTTCTAGTTACGTGCATAAGAAACTTCCGGCGAAACAGAGGACCAGTTTCAGGGATTCTGAAAGGCTATGTAGGTTTAAGCACAGCGATTTTCACAAATCTTTGTTCTGCGATTTTTGCAGAGGACCCTGCTTTTTTTCTTCTCACACTTGCTATTGTTCCCTTTATCGTTTGTCTCACCGGAGTCTTTTTCCTCCGTGAAATACCCGTTGCTAAAACAACCACCGCAGAAGAAGACAGTGAAGAAAGTAAATACTTCGGAATCTTGAACGCCGTCGCCGTTGTTCTCGCTGTTTATCTCTTAGCTTATGGTTTTGTACCTAACGTCAACACGCTGGTGTCGAAGGTTTTCATCGCTATTTTGCTTGTTCTCTTGGCGTCACCGTTGGGGATTCCGGTTTATGCTTATTTCAAGGGAAGGAATTCGGGTCGGGTCGGAGGTGATATTGAGGGTAACCGAGTAAGAGAACCGTTGATTCAAAATGGTGATAAAGAAAACGAAACGGTGACAGTTGAGACGGTTGAGACGGAGACAGAGGCGGTTGTCGTGGTGAAAGGACAACCGGCGGTGGGGGAGGAACATACAATAATGGAAGTGATGAAGAGTTTGGATTTTTGGATCTTGTTTGTTTCGTTTCTATGTGGAGTTGGAACGGGTTTGGCAGTTATGAACAATATGGGTCAAATCGGGTTGGCTCTCGGGTATACGGATGTATCCATATTCGTTTCATTGACTAGCATTTGGGGATTTTTTGGAAGGATCATATCTGGTTCTGTTTCTGAACATTTCATCAAGTAAGTCATCTAGATCCTTTTTTTTTCCACATGAAAATACTATTTATGGAAAATATTAAATATCCAACTACCAAGGTTTTAGCCGTTAAATGATGATTAGCGTAATCACCTTACTGTATATGTTAATGATTTAATTAATTAATCATTTTTTTATATCAAATCTTAGGGTCATAAATATTACTAGGAAATTGAAACTGAAGTGCAAATTATATTTTTATTTTGACAATGATTTTTGTGTAAAATTAATATGATCCCAATTAGATTAGTTTAATTTATGATTAGTTGAAATTTTTTAATGATTAATTTAAAACAATTCAAATTACTTTTGGATTGTTGAAGTGAAGATTCGTGGAATTTGAGTATGTATCTGCCGGTCTTAATGTCAGAACTTTCGGTGTAAGATGGAATAGATTTGGGAGCATTGAATTAGAAACATAGATGAGGTTGACTTTTAGGTTTTGCCAATTGTTGTCTAATTAGGTGAAAAGTCGAATGTGCACTTTTAAGTAGATTGCCTAATTGCAAATTTGCAATGCCAATTTCTTAGTATAGAAGCAAAAAGTTGTAAAAGAAAAAGTTTTTTATTTAGCCTAAAATTTATGTTGATGTAATTGGTTTAAAATTCGGTGTTTGCAGTGAATATAATATGGTGGTCCACATTTCCTTAAACATGATGTCTACAAGGGTGAAATGGTTAAAAAAATATATAGAAGTGATTAAGAAAAGATATTACTGCCCACAATTTCTTTACCAAATATTGAAGATTGGAGCAGAACCATTTTCATGTTTTGTGTGATCCCGTGTAGCAAGACAAAACAATTATTGCTTTTAAAATATGATTGATACTATTGTTTGTTCATCATTTATGAACTGTCTATTATAAGCAAGCTGTTTGTTTTTTAACTTACAAATTTTCTTGTTAACAGGAAATCTGCAACGCCTAGACCTCTTTGGAATGCAATATCTCAAATTCTGATGGCTGTAGGTTACATACTCCTAGCCTTGGCTATGCCCGGTTCACTTTACATCGGTTCTATTATCGTCGGCATATGTTACGGTGTACGCTTAGCTGTTACCGTCCCAACAGCTTCCGAGTTATTTGGACTCAAATACTACGGCTTAATCTACAATATTCTCATCCTCAACCTTCCTCTCGGCTCTTTCCTCTTCTCCGGGCTACTAGCTGGCATACTCTATGATATGGAGGCAACAACGACACAAGGAGGCGGTAACACATGCGTGGGAGGTCATTGTTATAGACTGGTCTTTATAGTCATGGCTGGAGCATGTGTTGTTGGGTTTTTCTTAGACATTCTCCTGGCACTTAGAACCAAGACTGTTTACAACAAGATTTGCATGAGTAAGAGATCAAAGAAATCCTCAGGAACATCATCAAGTAGCTAATGGTCCTGAATGGAAGTGTTCACAATATTGGTATTAGGACAATTCTGGGATTGATGACATTTTTGTTCAGTGATATCCCAGATGTATCCCACTTTAGCATTTGATTAGTTCAGTCGATTTTTGAAAATAAAGCCGGATCGTTTTGTTTTTACCGGCCTCTCTTATTTTCTAAGATGTTTGCACATTGCAAAGATTAGTAAGATATAATTCTTTACAACAGGATGTTCAATTTTGTGTGTTTGTTTAGTTAAATTCTGTGAAGTGATCTAGAACTGTAACTTGTAAGTGATTATTGTATTGAGTAATATGTTTGATAAAAAGATGCAGCAGACTTGTAGGGTAGGACAGGTAACATGAATTTAATGATGTTAAATGAGCCACGTTAACGAAATGTGGTGGTCTGCAGAAGTTGTTCTTGACGTGGATTTATACGTCACTATCTGTTAGTTTGAATTGATATCTATAATTGAATGATATGGTCCTTAAATTTGAGGGTGGAGACCACTGTACAGATAGAATTTAACATCGTGCAGATTATGATGGATATCCATAATACTTTTTCTGTGGTCCTTACCTTAGAAAAGAAGGAATTGATGAGGAAATATCAAGCAAGTTAGAAATATCCCACCCACCATTATCATCAAGAATGCAGAAAAATAAACGGCTAACTCTAAAAGTAAAAATAAAAGATTGGCCAACACTAATGTGAAGTAACAGCAATGGCACAATAATGAGGCAATATTTCAACCCATGGCTTTACCAATAAAATATTTAGTTGTCATGAAGAGATATT